>OZ002741.1:216996645-218196645 GCA_963924295.1 Dioctria rufipes
GCATATGCACATTGTGGTTAGGTCTAGTGCTGACAATTGTGTGGTAGCTGCTGTTTACTGCCACCCTAATTGCTTTTCTAGAGACAATGCATTGGAGTTCGAAGATGCTAATGCTTCTGTCACCCATAGGTATAATAAGGTAATTATTTGGGGTGATTTCAATGTCAATCTGTTGCTGCGTAATGCACCTTCAGAGAACTTCCTTCATCTTATCCAACGGCTTGATCTCAAGCAAGTAAATAGAATACCCACCTTTTGTGGTGTGCAAAATCTTTCTCTACTTGATCTTTATGTGGTTATTCATGAAGGTTATATACATTATTCTAACCTAGCTTTTTGGACTATGATTTGTTCTTAACGTATAATTTCATTACTACTACATTGGTATCAAATAATTGTTCCAGCTTTCGATGAGTGGACTCGGCAGAAGTGTACCGTGCTATTCTCTCAATTCAATCGAATGCCTGCGGTCCGGATAACACAAATGTCATTTTACTGCCCACAAAAAATCCGTTATACTGCCTACATATCTGCCTTGCCAGAACTGCCTTGACGAAGATTTCGGCAGGGTCCAGGTGGTCCACACTGGACTTTGGGCAGATTAAATTACTGTTAAGGCATAAGAAAAAGCCTGTGTAGACCGGGTGTAAGGTTTATGGTACACTTCGTAAGCTTTGGTGCTCAGCGGATTTTCTTTCAATATCTACCAAACTCAAAATAGTCAAAGCTTTAATTGTTCCATTTTTTACCTATGGAAACAGTCTTTCCTAGCCTGGATTCTGGATGTTCGTGGAAGTTGGAGGTGGCATTTAACAACTGTATAAGATTCGTGTTTGGACTTTGACGCTTTGACAATATATCCCTATACAGAAATTCAATACTTAGCTGCCCCCTTAAAACTTACCTTCTGTACCAATCACTAACCCTTCTACATCGACTTATATGTACTAACAATCCCTCATACCCGAGCAGTAGGCTATTTTGTCACCTTACTTTTGTATCTAGTCCATAATTAATGCCCTCAATAACATCCTTATTTTGTCTCTCAGTAGTTTCTTCCAAATAACATATGTTGTACATGTTAAAAAGATTAAGTAATCTTGATGTATAATACCTTTAATAAAGATTTGAATTGAATTGAACACTAGATATATGTATATAGCGAGTTTTGCTATGAAATAAATTCGTAGCGAATTTTGTCAATATGAAATTGTCCGAGTTTGCTGCTAAATCCACATCAAAAAATCATTGAAAAAGAAATTTCTTTGCAAAAGAGGGCGTTTCGTATCGACAGGAACCGCATACTCATCAGTACGGCCTGGTTCCTGCCTGTCGTATACGCCAAAGTGAACAGCCAAGCTGACCTCATATATGTATGCACTAGACGAAATACTATGTATTTACTTGAATGCCTAGCAAGATTAACCTAATTTTACGTATGTATAGAAAGTTTTTGAAATCATCGGGCTCAGTTTCTCTTAAATGTTTTAGTAAATTCAAATTCAAATTCAAATCCTTTTTTCCTTCTTTTTCTTTTTTATTTAAACTCCAAACAGCACCTGCTAGAATAATGATCGTCGCGATACCATCTTTTTTAAGATACAACCGCAACTGATTTTAGGTCTATATTGACTGTTGAGGTAAAATTGAGAAGTATGTGCGTATGTTGTTAAGTTGATCAACCGTTGTGCCAACTTTCGGTTGAGCAATACATTGATAAATATGTTGGCCCTGCCGTTATGCTCTTTTTAAAGTTCCAAACACAATTCCGACGTTTCGATCCGATTCGATCCAACCCATTTCGATTCACCGGATGCATAAGCACAATTGTTCCGTTCGGTTAAGACTTGACTTTGAAATTTTGCCAGAATTTGCCTTTTCTATCAATGAAAAAATTTTTTTTTGTTGTTGCATAGTTCACGTAATTTTTATTTTCTCAACAAAAGCCTTTTCATCTACCTTTGATTATAAACAAATCTTTACAGATGAGTTTTCTAGCTTATGTCATCCGTAAAAGTTGAAATTTGCCCGACTTATCCGTTGCGATTTGATTCATTTCGATCCATTTCAGTGTAATCTGTCCAATTGCACGTATGTCTCATATAAGCAAATTTGACATTAGTACCTTAGAATAGCAAACTATATATTCTAAGATTTGTTCTTATCGGATCGAAACGGTGCAATTGTGTTTCCCACTTAATGTGTATTCATGAACATCCCTTGAAACAAAACAGACCGACCAATCAATTTCTCTAAGATTGAGGCTTTCCCAATCAGCAGTTTTATACTGCCATAGAAACCTACTTGCCGGTGAAGAAGTAGGGCGGCATAGGTTTGAGGTGGTAAATCGAGCCGTGATTAAACAGTGGTCTTTTGGATGAACACTTTGAATCGACAGAAAATTGCTTCATCGATCTTATCAATTTTTCTGTTTGCATCCCTTTTTCTCTTCGTTGATGTTAAGAGTAAGCGTCAGAAAGATGTTTTTTTTTAGGAATCCCGGAATCGTTATTTTTGAATTTCTAAACTACCATCAGTAAATTTTTTTGTTATTCAACTTCGCTACACTGATAATATTTTTTTTGAAAAGAAATGGATTAGATAATTTAACTGAATTCTAAGTTCGATATAAGCGAAATGAAATTTTGAGTAGAGAAGTCTTGCAGTACAAATTTACAAAAAATTGCAGTCTGGGAAAATGAGCTTTGCAAAATTATCTTGTTTGAAATTTTAGGCGACTTACTGCCCCCTGATGGTGTTACTTGCGTGGGGTGCATACCATGCACTCCCGCTAACGACGGCCTTAGACTCAATTATAGCATGTCACTTAGCCCCATGTCCCACGAGGAATTTAAGAAGCATCACACAAAAGAATTGACCGAAGTTTGACCATTTTCGAAATTAAACCTATGATTTTGATTTCATCCTGCTGAAATAAAAAACGGAAGCACATTCAAAGCTTTCTATCATCCACTATGTGATTATAGAATTGGGCTTCTAAAACCATACCATAGGAATTCAGGGTAGCCGGTGAAGTGTTCTGTTTAATATTAATCGTGCAGAGAATTTGATTTTCATGCTACGCTTACCGTTCATCATGTAGACTTTGTTATATTTCGAAATGTAAGCTTAAACGGATTGTGTCATAGCAAAAATCGATTTCTGTCTGTATTGGGGACA
The DNA here is from genome assembly GCA_963924295.1 of Dioctria rufipes. Taxonomy (NCBI): domain Eukaryota; kingdom Metazoa; phylum Arthropoda; class Insecta; order Diptera; family Asilidae; genus Dioctria; species Dioctria rufipes. The sequence goes on from OZ002741.1 coordinate 216,999,826, forward strand.
CTGGGCTTTCGGCATTATTCGAAGAAAGCGAACAACAAAAAGGAGAACGACGACATTTTGCGCACAGAGAAAAAGCTTTTCAATGCGCAGAAACCTAAAACGTTTTAGAAGTGTATGGATGAAATGTGTATGCATGTGTATGTGCATCTATCTATATACCGGCAATTTGATTCGAATGAATTGTATCAACTTTTGAAGCCTACAAAGGCTTCTTTTTGTCCTTTTCTGTTACGAATTCTGAACGGTAGCAAAAACGGGAAGGCTCTGGAAGCTTCTAAAGCGCTTCTCTCAATTGCTTCATAGTGTGTACTGCCCAGTGATAGACTCATTGTCCGTCAAAAGAAATTTAAACCTAGTAAATAAATTGAATTTCTCTGCTCCGCACAACCTCCGCGATGGCAGACATTACTACTTACTAGCCAGTCGAGATTCGGGAATCAACTGTACTTGTAGTTGAAAAGTCGATAAAAATCCATTCTAAATTATTTTACTTTAGGAAGATTAAACTTCGCTCAAGCATCCTCTCCCCCCTCCTGTGTTGTGATTGACAATACTTGCCTTTATTGTTTGCAATAGTTTATCGTATATAAAAAAAAAAAAAAAAAGCGGAAGTAAATAGAAAAAATGAAGTGTTTACCTTTTTTTGCGACTTTGTGTGTAGTGCTTATGATATCAGTGCAAGTCCAAGGAAAGAAGAAAAAATATGAAGGTGACTTCGAGTTCGTGGATGAGGTAAGAAGCTTCAACATTTTTTCACTTCAAGATTTCCACAAGGAAATGGACAAATAATTTGGAAAAAAAAAAATCAATAAATTAAATTGGATATAACGAAATTACATGAAAATCCAAGTTACATAATGATAGGCAACAACATTTAGAAAGGGATATGTATATATCAGAAAGAAGAAAGGGAGAGCAGTCCTCTTGGCATTTGCCTTGCCTTAATTTGGTTGGCATAAACATGGGAATAAAATGCGATGAACTCGCGTCGTTCTACTTTTTAGATTACGACGTTATTTTCATTTTATTTATTTTTTTTTCCATTTCATGGCTAACCTCATTATACCTCCTATATATAGTATGTACGATTCACCTGGTGAAATATAATTGATTTTTGTTCCAACAAATGCTGCAGCTGCAATAGCTTAAATGTGCTACCGAACATTCATTATGGCCCTACTTTGTTTAAGAATCAGGAGAAAGAAAGTATATGTAGGTATTTTTGCATTCAGAATGTTGAAATGTGTATAGTCTGACGGAAAAATAGGGCCAAACTATGTTTATTCTACACAGTTTAAATTCAGAGGTATTCAAGTTCTGAAACGCATGTGGGTCAAAATGTGACTTCTATAAATTTTTTCTATACTTAATAATTCAAACTTTATCTCTTTTGTTTAAAGGAATAACAAAGGCGTATAACATTCAATTCATTTTTTCCCGTTAGGTATGTTTCTTCATTGATTTTCTACAGGATGACTGGCACGTAATAATTTCTCTGTAGTGAAAATATTTATTTTGTATTCTCCTATAGTCTGTGAATTCACTTCACTTCAGAACTTTATCGTCTAAGTTTTGCTTGGCAGCAGAAGATTCTTAAATTATTTATTTATTGCTATCATAGGGAAAACGTTGGAAAAGTATTCTAAAGATTTGTTGTAGGCCAAAGCAAATGGGTGTCGAATTAAAGTTTAAATTGCCCTTGTTTTTCTTGTTCTTTTGTAATTTTTGAATACAAGCTGAATCATCACCTCCTGATACTTTATTATACTGTTCACCTATACACGTTTAGTAAAACCAATAATGTATAAATAAGCATGATTCTTTTTAAGTAGTATTAAGTAGTAGGATAAACCTGCGTTATAATGAGTGTTATATGTATTGTCACTAACAATTGGGTAGTTAACTGATTATCGTGTGACCACTTTCAGTTTACTCCATGATCTCCTATAGTTTATGAGGATTTTATCAAAATGGTATTCCTGAAAATCGCTTTAAATCTCCTACTGCGACTGGTTCGTTGTGTGATTAAGTTGTTTGAAACTCATCGGTAGAATAGTTCACCAAAGTGGCCAGGAGCACAATATCTTGATTCTGTCCTTTACTTTCACGTCCTGCGATCAGTTTAAGAGCATATTATTATCATTTGTGAGTACTAAATTGAGCTATTGTTGTTGTCTTCATATTCCTGTGTTGTTGGTTTTCGTTGTGGGTCCCCGTACACTTATTTTGTGTTCCTGTGTGTTACCATAAATTCTTGCAACTGATTTTGTGTGCACTGCCACCATTTCGCTAAGCTTTTTCTGATTCCAGGTTTTCAAACCAGAACAAAATATTTACGTATTTAGGTACATGTTACTTTAACCCTCATAAAAACATTTTTCTCCATCAATTGTCCAATTGTCCAAATTGCAATAATAGCTGTATTCTTTTGTGTCCGCAGAACAGGACAGAACAAAAGATACACAAAAGAACGCCTCATACATTTTCATAAAAGATTTATAAATGAAGCGAACAGTACAAATAGTTCGCTTTAATCGACAGAACAATTTGTTCTCTCTAGTATATGGGAGTTCTAGAACAAGGTACACAAAAGAGTACAGCTAATATTTGGATTCGGTTTATGCTCTACTCTTATAAAGACTAATTCTTCTTTATCGTAGCAAAAATACTTATATCTGATAATGACACGCTATTCGTTTTCGTCTAGTATTGGTAGGAATGTGAAGTTTAGAGAACTTGTTGCAATCTACTAAGTAAATAACTTTTCTACTTTGGGAATTCATCAGTGTAGATTGATGGATAGATGGATTGAAAAGAGGTTGAAATCCCTGTGATCTTTTGAACTTAGAACAAGGCCCAAGACATTGCTCATAAATCCCAACCGGACGTTCTAACGAAATTTAGGATTGGCCCTCAAACTTCCCTTTCCGCTTTATGACAGTTCATTTAGGAGGAGATGTGAGCCAATTAATTTATATTGCTTACTGGAGAGAACGAGACATTGATAGTGAGTCATCATTTCGGTCTCTTTTTCAAATCCCCTTGTTGTCAACAATACCCACCCATTCTGTGTTTGTGTAGGTGATCACTGAGAGAGGACTCTCAAATTTGGCTTGTTTAGTGTAGTCGCAAGTTTATTGAGGGTTGGGTTTCTCAAACAATTATTTTGTTGTTCTACCCGGGGGGTCATCTAAGCAAAAATCACTATGTAGGTAGTCGGTCTAAGCCAAAATATAAGAGTCGACATGTTTTAGCGCAATACCGGTTTTGAAGGAGAGGACGGGGAGTCATTGAGACTGCTTCAAGACGGGAAGTTTGTCCGCCTTTTCGTTTCCGCAAACATAATACCAGTTCGGAGGTTGCAAAAGGTATTATCCAGGCCATCAGTTCAAAAGTTGAATTGAGTTTTATTAAGTGTCTGTTAATCAATGTTTATTATCATAATGAGACAACCATGCATTTTAACATATCGCAACATAATTACCTACTATTGACTATTTCAATCTTAACGATCTTAATCCTCGACGCTCATAAACCAAAGAATCTTAATGTAATTAATTCATCTCGTGAGATCATATTCTCAAAACTCATATCGATAAGGTATTTTAATAATTGCCAGATGTCAATGGACATCGATAATGATTTACTGTACCTAACTTAATGTGAAACTAATTGCAGATAAAGTCTTTTTTATTTACCACAATTCTAAAACTGTAAACTATTAGCGAAAGCAAGGATTATTTATCTATCGTTCGCATAGGTACGTGGTAAAGTTTTGCGTGTTCTTGGCTCAGTTTCATTTTGCGCTCAAATTATTTGTCAAAACTTAAGCTAATCAGGCGATTTTTAATAAAAAATTTACAGTTTCCCGCGAAACCTCCAAAATAGATTTAAAGCAGTTATGCCAATAGACCTTTGCGTGCCAAGTGCCTTGATATTTTCCTATGTATTTTTGAAGCTCGTGGTTAAGTGGGTACAACTTCGTAATATTGAACGTCGAACAGTCATGTAAACTTAGAGGTCAATTTCACATTAAAGAGCTTCGATGCGTATCTTTTTCCTTAAACCTTCACATAATGGATAAATTATAATTACGTTTAGCTATTTGGGCAGCATTTAGTTATGTATTTTTGATTTCGTCCCTAATCTAGACTAATTTGATTAATTTTTCTACCTTTCTACCCTATTCAATCCTTGATCGGCTATAATATTTATGTTCATAGCCTTTACCATGTGTATCCATTTCTCTACCAAAGCCAACAAAAGAAAGCCTTAAGCGGCCCACACACGGTACAACTATCGGTTCAACTGCTGTTGTACAACCGTTGAATCATTCTGTTGAATGGTAATCTACTTTTCACACTGAGTTATTAAAAAGAATAAAATCTGCATTTTTTTTGGCTGCGATAATGTCTTTGAAAAATAATAAATATAGAACAAAAAAACGGAAAAATTGTAAGAAAGCTAGAATTGGTCTACAGACCAATTCTTCTAATACCCTAGATAATGCTCGTATGTAATTTTGTATGGTCACCTCTCTGTGCAAGTTTGATTTTTGAAGTGGTTTTTCGCATATATTTCTAAAACGGTTCGTCGGACAGAAAAAATGGTTATAACCAATTTCATAGGATTTCCCATTCTGAAGAACGTTTCAGTATATTAAAACCGTCTAGGACTGATCGTTTTCACAGTATATGTAAAAATCCTATATTTTTAATGGCAACACCAAGAAGGAGTTACCCGATTTAGTCCATTTTCTAAATGTTTTTTTACTATTGCTATGAAAATACCATGTACCAAATTTCAGCTCTCTACGTCGACGCACGCGTTCTCAGGCAGTATCGAAATATGTAGTGAAAAACGAAATTTTCGTATGGCAACTCTACGAAGGATTTACCCGATTTGTCCCATTTTAGGACTTAATTTTACTTTCGAGCTATCGTGCGCACAGACAGACAGACGGACGAACCGACGGACGGATAGACGGACATGAAAAAATCAAAATAACTATTATTAGGCGTGGGTGTCCAATTCATTTTGCTCTAGCAGCATTATTTCTATGCGTTACAAACGGAATGACAAACTTAGTATACCCTTCAGATTTTATCTACTAGGGTATAAAAAGAAATATAAATCATCTGCAGAGCTGCCCCTTGTTTTTGTGTTTTTAGCTTTTTCATATTCTCTTTTGAAAACACTCCGCACTGTAATCTCTACTTTTTATGTCCCATAAAAAAAGTTTGTTTTATACAATATAATTACAAAAAAAAAAAAACGATGCTCACTGTATGAAAAGTGCAAGAAAAATATCAAATCGGTTCAACGGTTGTATAGCAAGTACATACACCATACAACAGTACAACAAGCACATACACCATACAACTGTGGTTTGCCTGCATGCACATCCAACCGAGCTTGCGATTGATGCTTGCTTCGTACAATTGGCCCACATACACATACAACGATTGTACGCCGACATTAATTGGTACAACATTGGTTCGACCGACAGTTGTATCGTGTGTGATGCTGTTTTAGTCGCACGATTTCATGAGAATAAAAGCCAAAGAAACTGCCTTTCGCGAATATTAATATTAATATTTTTGAATAAATGTATAATGTGTACAAGAGTCAATATACACAAACACACACATCCGTATGACAGATGTGCTTCAGATCTTTAAGTGGCTCCATGACTTCTAAGCCAAAGATTTTCATTCATTCTTGCCCCGGTTAATTGAAACCTGTGCCCTATCCTCGACTAAACCTCTGCAAAACTAATTTACTTGTCTTATTCTATTCTATTGAAATCACCTAGATTCTTGCGAAGGTCTTTGAATCTGTCATTAAATTCATATTATTGAAGTATCTAGAAACTAATCAACTCATCAATGATTCCGGTGTGGACGCTTATCTGAAGACTTGCAGACTTTTTTTACGAAACGTTGGAACCGCAGTTTCTACAATTTTGGTGAGATATTTCAATTCAAATGCCTTTGATGGAGTCTGGCATGCTGCCCTTTTAACTAAACTTAAAGCACTTGGGCTCTCTCCCACCTTTTTTATTATGGATTGGAAGGTTTTTTATCTGGTCGCCTCAAACGGCTTGTATTAGATGGCGTCACGTCTGAGTCCCAGCCAAAAAATGTCGGTGTATCGCAGGACTTTCTTATCTTTACGTCTCTCTTCTTAATTTTTATTATTGATCTGCTTTCCCTTACTATCAATTCCATCCATAATCTTGCTGATAATAGTAGGGGAGACCACGTATAAAAGTAACAACGTCATGAAAGTAACATGGCCCCTCTTAACGCGTACGAACATGTTGAGAAGTTTTGCTCTACAGTGCAGATGCGTACGCCGGTGCTTTCTCACTCACATCAGTTAGTTTCAGCTGAACAGTCATATCGGGCGCACGTAGCAGAGCTGAATTTGTACCACTTATGTAATTTTTTTCTAATTTTCTATTTTTCTAGAAATCCTTAGTTAAGGTGTACCTACTGGGGTCATTACTTGCATACATATTCCTGAATAGTGGTTTTGTAATTCTATATATTTTATTTCGGCAATTCCTGTGTGGTTTTCAGGTAATGATATATTTATTTTAAGAACCATTACCGATGACAAAAGTAACGCGACATTTGGGGATTAAAGTAACATGTTACGTTTGTTCACGTGAATATTAGGTCCGTACATATTTTTATTTTTTATTTTATATTTTTTTAAGAATGCCTCGATGCCGAATAACGACAACATCCAGGGGGATAGTTGATACAGCCACTTATAAGAAAGCAGCAAAAGAACACCTGACTATCAAGATAAGCGTCAGAGCAACCACAAAAAAATATTTATCTCTGCAATGTCACTCTTTCGAGGTATATTAAAAAACTGTCACAAGGTACATCAGATACATCGGCGAGGGTTGGCTACCGCAATTGTGTTTTTTTGAATGAAGAAGAAGATATTCTTCAAGACTATATAATAAGTAGTTCAAATCTATATTATTGACTCTGGCCTAAGGAGGTAAGAAGACTGGCTTACCAGTTGGCGCTATTAAAAATAATAAGAAATTTCCACCGAATTGGAATGCAAATCAGTTGGCCGGCACTGAATGGTTTGCAGGGTTTTTAAAAAGAAATCGCAGCCTGTCTCTACGGTCCCCGCAAGCGACAAGCTTCTCTCGCGCGACGAGTTTTAATGAAAACAATGTCAATAAGTTTTTCGATAATCTTGCGGAGGTATGAATCGGTACAAGTTCAAACTAAAAGATATTTGGAATGTGGATAATACAGGTATCACGATCGTTCAGAAATCGAACAGGATTGTAGCTAAGCGGGGAACAAAAAAAGTAGGAGCACTAACGTCTGCTGAACGTGGTAGGCTAGTAACAGTGGCCACCGCGATTAATACCCAAGGTGGTCATACGCCGCCCTTTTCCGTTTTTCCTCTAAAGTGATACCAGGATCATATAATTCGAGGTGGCCCAATAGGGTCCACAGCTGCAGGAAATGCAACTGGCTGGATGTAAGACGCCGAATTTCTGCTTTTATTGAAACGTTTTAAAAGATAAGCAAGACCAACTCCTGAAGAGAAGTGCCAGCTCTGGCTTGACAATCACGAGTATCATTTGTCATCATCTTTTCCACCATGTTGCACCCACAAGCTACAGCCTCTTGACCGAGCGGTGTACGGACCTTTCAAGAAGATGGTCCACACTTCCGCCGATAACTGCATGCGTAATAACCCTGGTAAGACGATGACCATCCACAATATTCCAAGCATTGTAAAAGAAGCTTTTCCTCTAGCAGTCACTGATGTAAATGCAGTATCGGGATTTAAATGCACAGAAATAACACCATGCAACAGAAACAGCATTAGTGGACTTCACGCCATCTGCTGTTACTGATCGACCACCTTTGGCTTTTGACCAGATTGAAGAAGAATCTTGGGCACTTCTTAATTCTGAATCAGATTCTAGTGGATTGCAGATGCAGGACAAAACGAAGAGTCCTCAATGCGACGCGACAACCAGCCATGCTGAGCTTGGAGCTATAGTACATCACAAGCACAGCATTTTTCACCCCAAAATATTCGACCCTTTCCGCGAGCTTGCCCGATGTTCCAGACAAACAGGGGACGTAAGAAGCGAAAGACTATGATTCTGACCGATACTCCGGAAAAAATGGCAATACAGCAGGAATATGATAATAGAAAAAAAGTCAAGAAGACTCTCTTAAAATCTGCAAAAGGAAAAGGCAGGGAACAGAAAACAGTCAAGAAACATCACAAAAAAAAAAAAAATACAGGAAACAGAGAGACGATTCATCGGAGGAGGACTACTACATGTGCTTAGTTTGTATGGAGTCTTTCGGTAGTAGCTGCTCTGGGGAGAAATGTGTCCAGGCCTAGATTTTAATGGCTGGTCCCATGAAGACTGCATCAAAGGTGATCTACTCTATGTATGCCATAATTGTGATTCGGAGTAGGTGAATGCTAATTTCATTGCAGAACTGATTACCTAGAGTTGGGAACACAAGTCAAAATAGAAAGCTACTTTAATTTTCCATTATGTTTTGTTAATTTAACAATAATAGTGAATGTTTAATTTATTTTTGTAAAGAGGGAGAGAATATTTACTCTAGCGTTGTTTTTTTATTTACAATAAAAGTTTGTTGTTGTTAAAATTATATTTTACTTAATTTCCTTAAAACAGACAGTGTTACTTTTGTTCCTACTACATGTTACTTTCGTCCTGAGCCCCCAGGATGGAAATACATAACACATTCGACGTGTCTCCAAGAAACCCTTATAGTTCTTTACCAGCTTCATCTGGCAAACTGAAAACTAGGTGCATTTATAGTGGATTAAGTCAGCTTTGTGAATATATAATAAATTTAATTGCATCTTTATTAGGTACTTGACAGCTGAGCCAAAAGTAAAATTTTTTACTTTTGTCCCCTGTCTCCCCTTCCCTTGATTTCGTTTACTCCTGTGACACTCAGGTAGGTACGTATTAAACATTCTTCACTGTTTACATATATTCTTAAGTTTCAATATAGGATCAGTTCAATTATTTTCGTCAAAGTCATATGAATTTTTGTCATTTGGTTGTGATAGTTTTATTAAATGATTTTAAATGTATTTTTGTTTTATAAAAAAATGTATCCTTAGTAAGCATATATTCCCATGGAATTTGCCTCATTGCCAGTATGGTCAGCATAATTTTGACGCAGTAGATAAATCCTTGTTGAAAATTGTCCCAAATATGTATCTTGCTAGATAGAAGGAGCATTCAGAGCAAATCTCTCAAGATACACTAATTACCTAATTAGTCGTTTTACATTATTGGTCAAACATGGTGGATTGGTGCCTCACCAGATTAATTCTAGAATGTGGTCATAGATCAAACAAGGCACCCCATATAGTAGTGCTTTGTGGAAGCTAGCAATAATATTATTTATTATCATTAATTTTATCCTGTTTGACTGTTCAAAATGAAAGGAACAAACACAGTATAAGATTTCTCATTAATATGCTAAAGTTTATTGCAAACAAAACGAAAACGGTTGAATTGATAGTTTGTAATTAAAGTCGAAGCATGGTACTTCATTAAGGACATTTCTATGGATTATATAATATTAATGTACATATATGAATTTGCCAAGAAGTGTATATATATTAATATTTCTGCATTTCCACCATGACGAAAGTCATGCACCGAGAAAAGCTTTAATAAAGTGCACCGTTCTCGTCGAAACCGCAGAGAAGTTTTAATTATATTAGCTGATGGCACTGAATTTTACCTGCATCTCTCGGTCGCTCCACTTATGTTAGTTTAAAACAAGGGCACACACAGCTTTATACGTGAATTAGTTTAAGAAAGTTTTGCTTATTTCGGTTTAAATTCGCTTATAAAATATTTCTATGCAGTTGTAGATAAGTATGCGTCTCTAAAGAAGTTTTCTAATTAGCACAAGGTTTAAAAGATTTGTAGAATGCAAGCTCATCAGTGAACGTTTTAGACGGAGTGACGACTGCAATATGTATATTCCACTTACGTTATAGACTGGGATCGTGCGAAACGATTTTCAGGAAAAAGGGGGGGTCTGAACCATAAAATGAATTTATGGATCTTTTAGGCTATAATTAGACCCATACTGTCTTACGGTTACGGGGATGGCCAAACACAATGCACCCAAATACCAAGAATATCCTTGATAAGGTGCAAAGGCTGGCCTGTTTAGGAACCACTGGAGTTAACATTGTGTCCTCAATGAGTAGCTGAAGCTGTTCTTGACTTAAAGTCATTCTTTATTTAGAGGAAAGCAACGGTATGATTCGAAGGAAAACTTATATAGTAAGTGTATTATTTCTCGTTTACAACAGACTGAAAGGCACTGGAAATAATTTCAATGAATTTCTAAAATGCATTAAAAATGCAGAAAAATCGAACTTTTCGACCCAGAGATCAGAGAGGTTCTTATCAATATGGTTACCTTTGATCGCCTACCATTTTCAGTGAGTTTCAGTCTACTGTAGACGAGAAATAATCCACCTATAAGTGTTTCTTGGTTTATCCAAGTGCCGTATGACGACAAAGGGGAATAATCACTCAATTTGAAAATTGCAACGAGTAGTAAAAGGTCCAGACGGTCATATTTCTTTCGGTGCGAGACATCCTCACATCCTGGAGTAGGTCAAGATTAAAAACCTAGATGTTCTATGGTCAAAAGATTTTCCTTCGAAAAAGTTACCAGGTAATTGTTAACAATAGATGCCAGATATTAGACAGAGGGCTCCAGTGCCTGCAACGGGCTCATGTCTGGTATACTGACAGATTCAGCAAAACTGGTGCAGGGCTGATGGGTTAATAGCCGCGAAAGCTCCAATATCTATAGTTGCTCAAATAGCCAAACTGCGCTCCTTACCTTATCCTATCAAGATTTTGAATCGAAACTAGTCTGAAGCTGCCATACGAAACTCCAGCTGCTATCTATAGGGATTATAAAGCAAATTTGCTTTGTGTGTCTGGAAACGATAGACTGGAGAAAAACTGGACTATCTGGCTAAAACTATAGGTTTAGCCTAATCACTTCAGGGGAGGATATATAGGATCAACTCTGGTCTCGGTGTTCGCAGGGTCCTATTAGCCTAGTCGCTTTTACTCTTAACTTCACGTCATCGATTATATAAAATAAATTAACTATTTGTGAAAATGTTACAATAGAAATACATAAAAAATTCCGGTATGCTTAACTTTCAATGGCTAAGTGTTACATTGAAGTTTTTTGTATTCTTAAGACCTGTTCATATCTACAGACACGTATAGTGGCAGCATGTATCGTTGCAGAGACTGAATTTTAGAAAGTGTTCACACTGACAGATATGGCAAGCCGTGAGAAAAATTCCGGTAGTTCGTTTCAATAATTGTGTTAAGGATTACGTTTAAACTCTCGTTTTTTATTTGTCATTATAATAAGATCGTGGTTTCAACATTTTTTATATTGTTAAAAATGTTTGGAAATATTTATACTAGAAGATGCAGACATACCACGGGCAGACACGTACCAGCCATACAAAATATTCTCCGCGAGAATGTCATCCGGAAACGGCCAGTATTTGTGCAGTTCCGTAACGTTAAGGAAAAAATAGCTACAAATCTACAAAACGAAACCCTAATTTGGTACCCCGACGGTTCTAAAACCGAGAAAGGTGGTGTAGGAGCAGGAATATATGGTGTAAAGCCAAGAGTTTATATCTATCAAAAGTTTGGAAAAGATGTCGCAATATGCCAGGTAGAAGTATAATCCGTCACCAGATGAGCATAAGAAAACCTCAGCCGCTTACACAAACAAAAAAATATATATCTATACAGATAGCCAAGTGGAGGGAGAGGTCGAAACGAAATTAATGGGCTAATGCATCCAACCAGTAACATACCTTGGCACAAAGCACCACCTAAAACTTCAATGGTTGCCAGGATACTCGGGAATTGATTGGAACAACAATGCAGACGCAGCACCCAACATGTAAAAAAGCTCGAATTGGTCTAAAACCAATTCTTATGATACCCTAGATCAGTGTTTCTCAATCTTTTTTTATTGACTGCACACTAAAATATTTGGAATTTTGTGTGGCACACCTGAAAATAAAAAGTATAAAAAAACAAATCAAACTAAATGCAAACGAAGTTCCACCCCACTGAGGGGTGGTACTACCCCCCATCCCCAAAGGCTCTACCCCAAATATTTTTCATCTATATTTTTGTACTCTAGACCGCAAATCCGAAGGAAAAAACCCCAATGCTCTATGACCCTCCCACATAGAGTTAGCCAGTAGATATAATAATATATAATTATATGATACAATACAAACCTTGTATGAACTTGTCTCTTGAAATCTGTTCTATACTCCTATCACTATGTGCACAAAACTAGTCTTTTAATGAGTATACTGGACAGATATCTGTTCAGTTCAAAAATTTACTGTGCAGATTGGCAGACGATGTTCAAAAATTGGCCAAATAGAAAAAATGGTTGATTAAACGTGCGGCAGACGTCTGGAGATTTTTGAGTGGCAGACTTTGTCGCCAGATAACTGTCGACGTCTGCCACCGTGATTACACGTATCTACCCAAAAAAATGTGCAGATATCTGGCATTCTGACAGATCGTTCAGGAGCACCTTAAAAGTTTGTTCTCTAGTTTAAATTTCAACTTTTTGAATTATTGTTGTTTCAAAATATTCTATTATAGCAAAAAACCCACAGAATTTGTTTGTTTGTTTTGCGAAAGGACTTAGTTATAGTTATACATATAAAGCAACCAATGGAGCCAACCCTTAGAAGATCTAAGAGCTTATATAATATATTTTGTAAAATTGTGCGATAATACTTAATTTATGAAATAACCAAGTTTTAATATCAGCCATGGATGTGCCATATATAACTTTTAATTTATTTATTTCGCAGGAGGACAAACATATTCAATCTTCTCTGAAATCTTCTTTAGAAAGGAAAAAGTGGATTCATGACCCAACAAGTAAGTCTTTTTTTTAAAGAAATAGTTTTGCAAAAATTTATGGTTAATAACAGGATCATTCACTTTCTTTTGAGTTTTTCGTTTTGTGTATTTGACTTGTATTGAGTGTATAGTTTTGTAACACAAAAAAAAAACCTTTTGGTTGTTTAAAAAAAATGAATTTATTTTAAATTTCGGTTGCTTGCAAATATACGAAAACAGATATATATTTAACAAAGTTAATTTCATAGCGCTTGCTTTACTTAATTTAATTGTGTTCATAAGCTGTTTGTGAAATGCGTGAGGCATGGGCAATATAAATTTAATTTCAAAAATTATTGTAAATTGTTGAATTTTAATATAAATATCAATAGGTTTCCCTTTTGGATATAAATACTCAAAGAACATCGATTAAGTTTAACAATTAGTTTGGATATATCAAAGGCGCATAGAAAAATTACTCATGATGATTGGAATACTTATGAAATTAACGTAATTGATTAACAATTATTCAATGAATTTTTAGTCTTGGAAGCATTCCGTTTTCAGTTATTATATTATCTTCCAAATATTTTAGATTTTTAAAATCTACTCTTTTATTTTTATATAGATAACTTTTATCTATTCACTAACCCCTGACTTAACTTTGTGCCTGAGCGCCTGAGAGTACCGTTCGTACCGAAATAGCTTTAGGGTAGTAAACGTGGATGGATTTACATGATTTTTTGTGATGAGAGAGAAAGAGAGAGTGGACACTGAGAGAGTGTATAGAAGTTATGACTAAAAAGAAGAATATAATATAAATATAATATATATATAAATAAGTTTTGTAAATAAAATGCACTAAAAAGTATAAAATAATTTTTTTTCTTTGTCAGTGATATGCGTAAGAAAAGTTTCATTGCAAAATAAGAAATGCTATAGAACTCAGATTAAATTTTATAAGTTTGGTCATGAGTTGCAGTTAGACAATTGTGATTATAAGTAGTTATGGATGCCCAAACTTTTAAGATTTAATCTGAGTTCTAGTATTTATTATTTTACAATGAAACTTTTTTTTTGTAAATCACTGAGAAAGAAAAAAAAATAATTTTATACTTTTTAGTGCATTTTATTTACAAAAGTTATTTATTTTAAAAGTTTTTTTTTAGCTTAACAACTTCAACCCAATTATCTGGAATAAATATATTAAGATGACATTTTTTCTGTTTCTCAATTAATCTAAAGCTTTTCAAATCGCTTGAAGCTGACGGCATCTTTCTAGCCCTTAGCCCTGCTCCAGCAAGGTTTTTTCAAGAATTCAAATTTAAGCCCGATAACTGAAGTATTTGACCAAAAATCATAATATCATGTTGGATATCTTTATGAAGTCTTTATAATGGATGAAAAGTTCTCTTTGGAACAAGTGCCCACAAGTGCACTTAAAAAAACTTATGAGCATTTAAGCGACTACACTTTCTTTGAAAAACGAAAAGTTTTCAGATGTTAAGTTGAACGGGAGCGATTGTGGGGGGGGGGGGGGGGGCACTAGCGTAACTAGCGTCCCCGCCATGCAGGGGGCTCACGAAAGCCCAAAAATTTTCATATGAAGTGATGAAACTTGAAACCGCATAAAATAACAATGCTGAATTAATAAACAGTTAGATTCATTCAATTAAAATTTGGTTTCTGAATAAAAATTATATTAACTCCGTAAAGATTTCATTATTTCAGTTCCATCTAAAGGTGTTCATACCATCATAGGCTTTGAGAAGCTCCAAATATCCCGGCTAGACAGTAGTGATGATACAACAATAAAAAAGTCGAGAATTTTTTTATTTATTCTTTGTATTCAAACGGAAAGAAAATGTACGCCTGAAACACTGTAAATTATTTTCTAGGAAATATTTGGTTGACTTCCTAAGGCTAGGCGTACACGCTGGTAGCATGCATCAGAGTTCGTAAATGAGAGAAGAGTATTACTTTAACTTTATAAGATAAGTAAACAATGAACGAAAATTAAAATATGTATAAGATCAAGTTTTTCACGTTGAAAAGTTTTGAAATTTCCTCGAGCTTTCAACACTGTTGTACGGTGCGGTGATCAGTGGACTCGGGCTC
Source organism: Dioctria rufipes (assembly GCA_963924295.1). Taxonomy (NCBI): domain Eukaryota; kingdom Metazoa; phylum Arthropoda; class Insecta; order Diptera; family Asilidae; genus Dioctria; species Dioctria rufipes. Next base: position 217,014,941 of record OZ002741.1, read on the forward strand.
TTACTTTAAGTAATCGGATTAGGCTCAAGCGTTTCTCTCAGATACTCATTGGTTTTCCTTTTAATGTGCTTTTGTGAGCATATGCTGGGGCTGCCATTGGTTTTTTAATAGGTTTAATGATGAATGTAGAGCACGAAGTAACCCCCTGATTCTACGTAAGCGATAAGAGCTCTTGGGGCCTATTCTTGAATTACGAATGATTTTAACGTATGCGATAAATAACGAATGGTTCAACCCCATTCGTTATATAACGAATGGTTTGCGTACGAATATAACGAATGCGGATTTCAAGAATACCACATAAACATTAATTTCGAATGTTTTTGACAGATTAACGTATACGTTATCTGTCTTCGTTATTCAAGAATAGGGGCCCTTATCCTTTTTACTGGGATGTCAAAGCCCGTTAGCAAAAATTGGTATTCTGCGTAAAGAGTTAAGAGATGTCATATGTCAGCTGATCTCTTAATTTTTGTGGAGATTTTTTTTAAAGAGATTTGGTATTCTAGCAAACAGAAATAGCTGTCAAATATTTCTTAACATAAAAACTCCTCACCCAGGTACGTTTATCTCTACTGTAAAGTAAGTACATATTTATATAATACGTATATATTACATAAATAATGTACAAGTTTATGAAACATAAAATAATTTTATAATATGAGCCGTGCACATAGGATAGTTCTGAGGAATATGAGGGACGACTTGGATTCGTTTGCTATTAAAATTAAAATTTCAGAATGCCTAAATTTTTTGCTTTTAAAGTTATTGAAACGAAACTGCCTTACGATAATCTACATTACTCGACAATGGTATCGTCACTTTAAAGTTTTGATAACAATTATTTTTTTTTGCTACAGGTTTATACGAAAATTCTGTTGGACGTAATGACGGCTGTGGAATTCTTTACCTGCGATTTGGTTATAAAATAATAATTCAATTATCATTACGTACGTGCTGTGAATTTATTATGCAATAATCAATAACTGTAACTTGATTAAGGACGCACAGAATTAACCTCGATAATCATACAATCATACAGCGTAGCAAAAATATTGTGATGACATGTCTGGGCACAAGTGTAACAAAATGTGCCTGCTTCATTCTAGCTATGTGGGTTGGCCCAATTGCCATCATCGCCTCGCCAAAAATTTCTTCTTTTTCTTCCTTCTTACAAAGTGAATTCCCTTTAGCAGTTGGGCTGATTGAAAATGGAGTGTCTAAAATCTCCAAAGCTTAGCCTCATAAAATTAAAATTTCTCAAAAAACATTTATGTAGAATTATGGATGGCACAAGAACTAGATGTCGCATAGCATACCGTAGAAAAGTATACAGATTTTAATTGGCTGGTTCATTCCGGAATAGACCACAACATGTTTCTGAGGCACCGAGAATAAATGTTGCACTCAACCTACTAAGAGCAATCTTCATTCCATAGATGCAGGCAATGATCGGTTGCTGTGGCCAATGATCATTAGGTTAACTTTGATCATTAGGTTAACTTTGCTGTGGCCGGTGGTGACTGGAGTCGAGCATAATCTACGAATAGAGAAGTAAAGGAAGGGAACCGCAAAGTTCTTGTACGTGAATTAACAACGCCGATGCCGGCGCGTGGTCGTCGTTTTATGTCAAAAATATTTAGAGACAGTACTGCATGTATGAAATGCATTGCATTACCCACGCCGACGTCGTCGTCGTCGTCGGCGTGTTCGTCGACCCATATCTAACCCCACGGTTACACCTGCAAGTACAGCTTGCATGCAAGCCTCCCTTCCAACACGATTTTTAACTTGACAGCGGAAGGCAGTTCGGTTGATGTCTTATCAGCTTGCATGCAAGTTCATTTAAAAAATGGCATTGAGACGTAAACTCTTGCGTATATTGGAAAATTATGGCAATAAAGGAAGCATCACAATGATAAAAACCCAAGAAAAAAGGAAAATGAAGGTGTTGGTAAATGATATATTGCAAATAATCCCAGAAAATTTCATTTTCCCGGTATAAATTTATGAATTTCTCTCAAGCATTTCGTTTCCGCCATTTTGAAAATTGTATAAATGTCAAATTACTATCTCCCAGCTGCCATGGTTTTTCAGCATGCAAATTCGCTGAAAGCTGTACTGCCAGCATGGCAGTAGAGGTTACACGTGCAAGAAGTATGGCAGTGCAAGTTGCATGCAAGCTGTACTTGCAGGTGTAACCTCGGGGTAAAGGCAGAAACACATCCAAGCAAGCCTCAGGCCTGGCCTCTCTCAGGCTTCCTCGCAGCTCGCCTTAAGGCTTGCCGCAGAGAAATGAAAACAAAATGATACCACCAGGCTCGGTGCTGTCATTGTAATTTTGTTAGTACATCTGTTGACAGAAGTAGGCCTGAGAGAGAAAAATTTCGAACATTGAGCAAAGCGCGCTTTGCGGCTAGGCCTTGAGGCTAGCTGCTGGCTTGGTTTTGTGTTGCATCATTTAAAAACCCGTGTTGGAAATTTTGACAACACCTCGAGGAAGCCTCGAGGCCTGGATGTGTTTCTGCCATAATCCTAATTTTAACGCTGGCACTCCAATGCTGCCAATATCCAAGATCTAAATCTATTATGAAAAAACATGAAAAAATGAAATGATATTTGAATTTCTGAAAATAAATGATTTTATGTTAAAAAATGTGGACTTGAAGGAAAAGAAAATATCTTTTTTATTATTATTTAAAATTTTATTGCAAACCGGCAGAGATTACAAGCAAATAACTCAATTGTAAAATGTATGGGAAATTAATGTATGGCGGTGCCGCCCAGTGTTGATCTAACTTGCCCGGCGTTGTTAATGTAATCCAGCCAAATGAAGCATATTAATTGTGTGCAAATGTATACAAGACGTCAGCAAAGGACAGGGCGAATTGTGAATTTCGAGGAAAATTGCTAAGTTCGATAGGAGAATATTTAGTTGGCGCAAAGCCGTCATGCAATACCATAACAAGAAATTACTCTCAGGGGCAAATGAATTTAATAAAATTGTTTCCTTTAAAATTTATACTAATGCAATGTAAATTGTCATAAAATATTACTAACTACAGAAAAATAAAATGTATTTCCGAAAACGAGATCAGAAAGAAGTAACGTTTACGCCCTTCCCACCGCACCGAATATGTTGTGATGTGCATTATTCCTTTACTTTAATCAGTACAGCGACATGAAAGGAAAAAATGATGAGAGATACGTTGAGTGTTTCAATATTTTCTCGCATCTACCATATTGAGGCAGTCGACCAAATGTATACAAACTGCTGTCAAAGCAAAATTTGTTCTCGGTGCCTCAGACACATGTTTTGGTGAATTCCGGAATGGTCCAGCCATTAAAAATCTGTATACTTTTCTGCGGTATGCTATGCGACATCTAGTTCTTGTACCATCTATGGTAGAATACTAATTCTGCTAAAATCTCTTACTTGCTAAATGTAAGAGGTTAAGAGATCTCTTAAAAGTCTCTTATGTAGAATCTGGGGGTAAATCTAAACAAACAAGTTTGACAAGTCAGATCTTGGAAACACTGCTCGTGGTACCCAGGAATCTTTTTTATATTTTTGTTCAACTCTGGCTTGGAGTGAATGGAGTGAAGGCACTGTTGGGAGATCGTGGAAGTTCTTCCATTTTGTGGGAATTTCTGGCCTGAAAAAAATTAAAAAGAGAGAAGGGAATAATTTCGTCTTCCCGTACAAAATAATGGAAAACATCATATACATCCGAAAAGTTCAGAAAATATTTCCTTACAATTCACACAAAAAACTAAATTTTTCTGTGCAAGTATATTAATTTGCGGAGGCCCATACGTCTTTAGTTACACCACTGGGGGGAGGGTGTTGGAGCAAAATCAAAACAAAGGGTTCGAAACAAAAAGAAAACGTCAGTGTCACTAACTTCACTATTCCTTCCCTACCAATAATAGCATAAATCTAAAAAAAAAGTCGTCAATAGAACAACAATCGCACCTCCCGGTGGGTTAAAACAAAGAGAACTTTTCCGGCAATTAATTTATTTCATTAACTTTGTTTCTTGTTGTCGCTCATTAGTTTAGTTGCACTTGTATCCATCAACCTTCGTAATTAATATTTAGCTTATTCTCTGGCTCTGTTTCTATTATTTGCAAGTATATTGTAAATTTCGCACTATTCTATAGTTCTGTTTATGCGGACGTAGTAGAAATGTTTTTATACCTTCCTTTGAGTAGTATCCTAACGTTGCTTTGAATCGTATTGAGTCTTGGTAAAATTCTTGGTAAAATCTTTGTAAGTAGAATAAAGTTGGAAGCAGTTCGTACTATTTCAATGGCAACTGTTTTATTTTATATTCAAATTTTGAGCAAATTAAGTTGAGGACACAAACTTGTGTCTTTTGAAATATCCAGGTATTGAGGAATAAGATTACAAATATTATCAGATTATCACTGGGTCGGTCCTTTATGATCATAATCATGACAGATAAAAACTCAAATGGGAATATACTAGACAGGTAGAACTACATATCTGTTCTTTCTACTAAATTGGTATAAAAAAATATGAAGTTAATGTGCTGTCATCATAAAAGTATAAAACTATGGAAAGTTCGTTTAAATAAAGTTGTAAATCTTTTGAGCATGTAATTGAATATTTATAAGAAGTGTGTGGACACGTTTTAAAGATTTGTTAAATAAGGAATCGTCATTCAAAAAGTATAAAAATAATGAGCTTCATATGTTTATCAATATTTAGTTATTGCATCGATTAGCTCCAATTTCACCGTAAGGAATCTATATTGTAATTGTTGGAGCAATTTCCATTAATGAGTATGTAAACATTTTTTCATACAATGAAAGCGGAAATATGTTATAGAAATTGGCTTTGTTTTGCGGATGTAAACAATGCAGGTCTATGTACTTAAGGAGATACTATAAATAATATGGGTATATGATTTATTTTACATGAACTTGAACGTGAAAGGTGTTTTATATACGGAGGGTTTCGGAATAAATGGGAAATATTTTGGACCAGACGAAGGGAAAAGATATTCAAGAAGTTATGGGAGAAAATGTCGAAATTGGCAGAAAAGTTCTAATAAAGGGTTTTCCAATAAGAGGTGTTACTTTAATTAGCCCGCTATTTCGGTAGATGTCACTTTTGGAGCTGTCATTTTTTGACATTTGACAAGTAGAAATTACGCCATTAATAAAAATGGAACGATACACCATTCAACAATGCATTGAAATTATTAAAATTCACTATAAAAATGGTGAAAATGTGGCAGAGACGGTTCGTAAAACTCGAACATTTTTGGGTCGTCGTGAAGCACCTTGTCGGACCGCAATACAGAAATTGGTAGAAAAATTCGAGCTGTCGGGACAAGTTAGTGATGTGAAGAATAAAACCCGTGCACGTCGCTCAAGAACAGCCGAGAATATTGCTGCTGTAGCCGAAAGTGTTGAAGAAAACCGAGGTTTGTCCATTCCTCGTCGTTTTTTGGAATTAAGCATTCCACACACGACATTACACCGTATTTTGCATAAAGATTTGGGTCTTAAGGCTTATAAAGTTCAGTTAACACAAAAACTCAAGCCGGCCGATCATCATCAACGTCGAGTCTTTGCTGATTGGGTCCTTGAAATGCATGAAAATGATCCGGAATTCCATCGAAAACTCATCTTGAGTGATGAGGCCCATTTCCACCTCGATGGCTTCGTCAACAAGCAAAATTGTCGCATCTGGGGCTTGGAAAACCCAAGAGTTATTGTTGAAAAGCCTCTCTATCCTCAACGTGTGACTGTTTGGTGCGGTTTATGGTCCCGCGGGGTCATTGGACCTTACTTTTTCGAAAATGAGGCTGGAGTAACAGTTACGGTGAATGGATTGCGCTATCGACAGATGATTAATGATTTTTTATGGCCGAAATTGGATGGTATTGATCTGGACAACGTTTACTTTCAACAAGACGGCGCTACGTGCCATTCAAGCAACGAAACCATTGATCTTTTACGGGAAAAGTTTTCGGACCGTGTTATCTCTCGAAGAGTTGATCACAATTGGCCACCGAGATCTTGTGACTTAACACTTTGCGACTTCTTCCTTTGGGGCCATGTGAAAGAGAAGGTCTACGCCAACAGCCCAGCGTCGAGTCAAGACCTCAAAGATGGAATTCGTGAGGCTATCGAGGACATAGGGCAGCCACTTTGCGATTTGGTTATGGAAAATTTCATGAAAGGGATATGGTCCTGTAGGCATTGTCGTGGTGGTCATTTGGCTGATGTTATTTTCCATTATTAACGGCATACCTTCCTCTTTATAATGAAATAAAGATCCGATCATTTATCTCAAAAAATGGCATTTTTCTTTGAATATCAAAATAAGACCTCTTATTGGAAAACCCTTTAGTTTAATAATTTGAATCGAGTTTTAAAATCTAAAATTCTTTTTATCAGTTCGTGCAATCATGTAGCGAAATTTTGTTTTAAATACAATACAAAAACGCTTTATTGAAATACCCTGGCCAAGGCCACGTCCATAAACGGTGGGTACATAGATCGACAGTAGTTACTTAATTGTATTTAGATAGAAGAAGATAATTATCAAACACTTAAAGCAGGTACTCAAGTAGGTAGAGATAACACATCTAACAGCCAGTGTAACAACTAAAGGTATACATATAAAAAGAAATTATATAGAGACTTAAAACTTATAAGAAAGAAGGTTTAACTTACTTAAGAATTATAACAATAAGAAGAACCTTATATAGTTCACAGATTCAGAGCTTTAATCGGACAAAATACCGGAATTGAATAAACCAAAGCAGCAACATAAGGTTACCAAAAACAGAATAATAAATATTAAAATTAAAAATTTAAAGTAAATATTACGGTTAACAAATTCAATGCGACCAATAGTTATTCATCCAGATCAATAAAATAATTAATAATAAGAGAGATTTATCCTGATAAAAGCTTGGATTTAAAACATATAACCTCGCACATCTGTACCATAAATGGAAAAATCAACACCAGATACCAAGAGCTCGGATTAGCATGATCAGCATCTCTTTCACCCAATACTAAACAAATTAAGATAATAATACTGTCATAAATAAAAATCATCCTTAAGGTCCCCATTCACTTACAGATTATCTGCAGATTCGGACTGTAGATGGCATCTGTCAGTCCAAATCTATTTTCGTCCACCCACTAGTACCAGATCAGATTGTAAGTTTGAAATTTGACAGATAGAAAACTTAAGATAAACTGAAGATTAAGCACACACCTACAGTTGGGTCTTCCGTCTATATCGTAATTAGTCTGTTCACGATTCTTATGCAATTCGGTTGAATTTTTAAAATGATTTTATCAAAGAAGAAAATTGCTGCTCTGATTGATACTGATAATTCTTTTATCAGAAGTACCTACCAGTGAAGTAAAAAACGTTTCTGGGTGAAAGATTGGTTGCTTCATAAAGCATCTCACATAAGCGGTTATTAATTTTTTTCCTCTCAGAATCAGTAGTAGCTTTATAAAGTTCTATTAATTCCTGATAAAGTTTTTCTTTTTTTTTCTGTCCGAATATGAATCATATTTTACTTTCCATGTTTCCTGTATACTTCAGAATTCATTGAATGTTGTACTTCTATCCATGTTGGGAATGATGAGAAACTACAATTATCTGACGAAAATATCAAACTGATCTGAAAATAATGATTGACGATGAAATTGTACACTTTGCACGCAGTTTACGAATCTTCAGTCCTGCTATCTAACGATGAACTGCATGTGTGTGGTGTAGTTATCTACAGATCTACAGTCTGCAGTTCATGAACTGCCGATCTGGTTGACAATCAAATCGCACAAATTTTCAACATACACACTCAAATTACCTAGACTGTAGATCAAATCGTACGATTTTAACTGTTAATGGGTGGCGGAATTGAAATATATCTGCAATTCGGATCTGTAGATAATCTGTAAGTGAATGGGGGGCTTTAGCGTCCACATAGATAAATGAGGACGTTCGAAATATCACAACTGACTCACTATAAAACTAACTTTAGAAAATTAAATATTAAAGAGTCACACTCGATAGATTCGTCCCTTTTCAGCGTGAATCGAAGATCTCAAACGTTCGTGGCATCAAAATATTACCATTTTTCGATATATCTGAAGATTAAGGGAAGGGAGGGAGTCCATTTGAAAATGCATCATGGAAATTCGTTGCTAATAGGCATTAGTAATAGATTTCTGGTATTGGGGAGATTGAAAATAAGTTAACGCAAACATGTGTGACTTTTTTTCGGCAAAGAGCTACTAAAACAACATATTTCATGGCAAATCTTTCTACAGAACACTACACACATATATTAGGCGCCTGTTAGAATATTGGAGTTGATTATGCTACGCCATAGCAGTACGTACCAAATCATCCAGTGGAGTTAAAACTTTTGAAGCATGTATGTCACTTTTGAGTTGTTTACATACAGTTAGTCAGCAGCCAGTGGCGGATCTAGCATTGAAATTAGACGGGGGGGGGGGGGATTTTACAAATTAAATTGACCCATCCAGCTCAATAAGTCGCTTAGTTTAGCCACGCCATCGCAGCACTGTACAGCGTTGCCAGAATTATTTTTTAAATTGACTGACCTTATATCACGTAAAAAACTACCGTGTTTTCATCTTTTCTACCGTAAGGGATTCAAATGCACAGTGAATCCAATAAAACAACATATTTAATTATGTATTCATGCATATAGATTTAATATTTACCTATTAAAATTAAAAACACGTTTATTTGAGTACCTACCACTATTTAAAACAATGCACAGTGCTAGGAACATCTTCGACAGTTACATTAGTAGATTGGAATTTAAAAAAATAATTAGATCTTAATAGAAATATACAAGCACAAGAAGTATATAACTATTTTTCTAATTATTGATGGATATTATATCATCTACATTTTCAAATAACTTTTCATCTAAATGCTGTACATAGCAATTGTAGGTTCAAATTCCACACAACCTTCACGCTTAATAGCTTTCAGTTTTCGATTTATTTTAAGCTTTGATTTAATAAGAAATGTTTTTGAAAACACCCTTTTATAGTCTGCGCTCGAGTGAGGCAAAGAAAAAAATCTCGTTGCAAAACTTAATAGCTTGATAAGAATTTGAATTTCTGGCAATTATCATAATTTAATTAATTTAAAATAAAATTCATCAATAGCAAAATTTTCAATATCGTTGAATTCTTGAGGTAATGAAAAAGATGGTAATTTTCGCCACTCATTATCCAAATCTTGTGCTGGAATGTCGTCACAAATATTACCACACTGTTTGTAGAATTTAAAAAGTGTTGGATATTCATCTGTCGTTTTGAGATCAACAGCGTTATCAGTTTTAAAATATATAGTTTTTAAAACAAAATCGTCAAATCGATTTTTCATTTCTATACAGCTAATTTTGTAGAATTCAATATACTGAGATCTTAACTCGAATTCTTTACATTCAAAATTTTCCCTAAGATTGACTTAATACGCTCAAGCTCTTGCATTACTGATACAGATAAAATATATTTTAGTTATTGGTAAGTACATTATTTCACAAGTAGGACGATGCTTTCATATAGTTCTGTAAAATCTCAATATCTCAGTTATTACAAATTTAAATGATTGAATCGACTTATTGAATGGCATTTTTGAAGAATCCATTCTAGAACAAGGAAAATACAATTTTGTTATAGGTTCTGAAAATGTTCCAATATGTGTCTTGAGGTAATTATATGTTGTGTGCAAGCCACTGATAAGTAAAAAATATTTGAAGTGCAGTCCAATTTTCTAGTAGACGACTTACTACCTGAAACAAACCTAACCACCTTGTTTGCGCAGCAATTTATGGGGCTGTAAATCATAAAATGTTTGAACAGAACATAACAAATTCGGCCGTTTGCTACTATGCATGAAATAACTATGAATTTTTCTCGCTAATATTTCACCTTTTTTTGTGAAAAGCATGACCAACTGTCGAAGCACATAAATGTAGCGAATGGCCCCCTCATTAGGTTGCATCCATCACTCCCAAATCCAATTATTGTTTCTGTGTAGATATATCAGTAGCTTTATCAACTAATACACTAAATTTTATTTGTTTTAATTTAGTAATCAGATTTTTTTTTTTAAACTAACTCCTATAACAGTTTTTAATATACCAGTTGCTTTGGTCCTCTTCAATTTCATTCCGGCCGCGATTTGCGAATCAGGAAATGATTTCTTAATTAAGTCCGTCAAATGGTCTATTCCTCTAAATCTAAAAGATATATTGTGCTCAGCTAAAAACGAGCAAAGCTTCAGTTCAGCTCCCAACTATTCGTTGACGAAAAATAAAAACTCTGAAATTGTTTTTGACGAACCGCAAAATTGCCAGTATCACATTTGAGTACATATGTTTATTAAGCTTCGTTTCCACTAATACAAATTCTGCCAACTTGTTCGGTAACATGTTGTGTACTTGTTGGGAGCCGATATGTTAGCTTAAACTTACAAGTGTTTCCATTTAAATAAATTCTCGCCAAATCTACTCCATTCTCTTCCACTAGTTTAGCCAACACAACAAATGAGCGTTTCCACTGAAATGAAAAACTCAACCAACAAATTCTGCGAGTTTTTACAGCCGACATCGAACAAGTTGCCAACATGTGTCTGAATTTTCAGATAGCGTTTCCACTTATATAAAATGTTGCCAACTTGTTTCAAAACTTGTCGGGTAAGAAAATTTGTATTAGTGGAAACGAGGCTTTAGAGGCAGTATTTGTCTTTATAATAGATAACTCAGCAACAAATTCTGCATCGCAAATTTTACTTTTTGTTTTCAAATCTACACCAGGTACACTTCGTAACTAATTTTTAAAATCTGGTTGTGTTAACTATTCCTTTCTGAATCGCTGTTGAACTGGTTTCCTTTTCACATTCGCCTTCGTTACACGAGTCAAAATTACAAAATTGTAATATGCATGGCATTGACTTAAATTTCACCTTCTTTAAACTATTATACTAAATGTACATATAAATTTGACATCTTCTCGGTTCTTCCCCGGCTTTCTAGTTTCTACTATGCATTTTTATACCCTAGATGAAATCATAGGGGTATACTAAGTTTGTCATTCCGTTTGTAACACCTCGAAATAATGATGGTAGAGCAAAATGGATTGGACACCCATTCATAATATTAAAAGTTATTTCGATTTTTGCATGTCCGTCCGTCCGTCCGTCCGTCCGTCCGTCCGTCCGTCCGTCCGTCCGTCCGTCCGTCCGTCCGTCTGTGCGCACGATAACTTGAGAACGCGTACACTTAGAGAGCTGAAATTTTGTACACAGACTTTAAAAAAAAAAAGTAAAATTAAGTTCGAAAATGAGCCAAATCGGGCAACTCCTTCGTGGGGTTGCCATATAAAAATTTCGTTTTCCGCTATATATTTGGTCAGTGCCTGAGAACGCGTCGACGTAGAGAGCTGAAATTTCGCACATGATGTTTTTACTACATTAGCAAATAAAATGTCAAAAATGGACTAAATCGGGCAACTCCTTCTTGGTGTTGCCATATAAAAATTTCGGTTTTTTACGTATACTTTGAAAACGATCAGTCCAAGACATTTTTATTGTACTAAAAACTTCTGCAGAATACGAAATCCTATAAAATTAGTTATTACCATTTTTTCTGTGCGACAAACCGTTCTAGAAATATATGCGAAAAACAACTTCAAAATCAATACTTGAATAGATCGGTGACCATACGAAATTTAATACGGGCATTCATCTAGGGTATCCTAAGAATTGGTCTTAGACCAATTCTAGCTTTTTTACTTGTTAAAGTTAAATCTGTTCCAATTCCACATTCAGAATAATTTTTTTATATTGTAGAATATAGGAGGCCTGGGTATAGGAAAAATGGGTGTATTTGCGGGGGTATATTACTTAGGGCAGGTAAAGATATGTGCTAGAACAATGCGTAATCCCTTAACAATAGGTGTGCGCTTCGCAAAGTATTTTTGACTAGATTAATTTTGGGTTGTGCGCTTCGCAAATATACCCGGAAAAATAGCAAAGAAGTGGAATTCGTACAGGTAGTACAAACGAAAAGAAATCCATTCGAATTGGTTTTAAATTACCGTATGCTCCTAATACGGTAGGTTGCTTTTACCGTATGTAGAAATCGAACTCAAATTACCTTGAAATACGGTAATTACGGTGTGGATGATGTGTCATTTTAAAAGTTTTGTTTTTTTTTACAAATATACATTTTTTCATTCGCTAAGTTTATTTTATCTGAATTTTACGAAATCTGAAATGCAACTGAAATGCGTATAATAATCAAAGCAAAAACTTTTACTAAAAACGTTGACTAAACATATTTTTCGTGGGAACGACGATTCCATGTTAATGGACTGCAACGTGCCGCGCCGTTGTATTGCACCGTGAGGATGTAATATGATGCTCCTATTTTTCTATGGGAAAGTTATGTGATTGCATGTTAACTCTTCCCCTTTTAAATTCGAATGTCCCCATTTGATTTTGTTGCTGTTGTCTTTTCCTTAGAAGAATGGCGTTTTGTAAAACTTCCTTTTGGATATTGGTACTTTTGTTGTTGTTTCCTATGCTAGGTTTTCGATCTGGATGCACCCGTGATGTGATTGATTCGAGATGATGTCTTCGTCTGAATGTTGTATGGTTGATGCATCGCTCTTACCTGCATCATTTCTGTTAACTATGGCGATAGCTCCTTTGTTTCTAAGTATGATTACCACGAGAACTATTATAATAACAATGGTGGTCGAGCTGATGCCGTAACTGGTGAGTTGGTAAGTATTTTTCTTATTTTGCAGAAGTTCGAATTGTTTGGTGTTATTGATTTGAATATCCTTCATCATTTGTAATGATACTACTTCTTTAAACCACTTCTCAAAAGGGGTTGGTTGTAGAATAGCCAGAAGGATTTGAATTGCTGATTGTTTTTTGGAAATGTAGGTTCTATCATTGATTGATAAGCTAGTATTGTGGAATTTGACTAGATATGTGCCAGTGAGATTGTGGTTTTCGTCTTCTATGTGGATACTGCCATTGAATTGCTTTAGTAGTATGAGACCATCCGCTGTCACCTCGATCGTTGAAATATGTTGGTTATTTTACTGGGTACAAGTTGAAGGACGGCTTTTGAACATATTTGGTAGGCACGTCGAAAAACTTATATCTACATACAATATCGTCTTGTTTACAAATTAATAGAGAATTAAAGGTTTTACACTTATCTTTTATTCCTTAAATCTTATCCTGATTCTTTAAAATTTCCTTAAATTCAATCTCATTTATTATACAATTTCTTTTGACTGGTTTTATTTCCATATTTGATGAAATGACTGAATTTATAATTCATAATTTAGCCCAATGTATTCCGTATTTAATATTTACGATTTCTTCTTTAATTATTCTAATTTTGTATTGGATACTTAGGCTTAGTTGATCGTTAATTGGACTTTCTTTCAGTATCATATTTCTAATTTCGTTGGTTATTTTCGTAAAATTATTTAATCTTTCATTATAAAGTTGATTTATTATTTATTACCTGTCTGTTATTATTTTCTATAACATTATTAATTTTGTTCTTTATTATTTCAAAATCTTTATGGTCAGGATTACCCGCAATCAATTTCCATGCACTACCAATAAAGTCTAATGATCGTTTAGTTTTATGAATTTTAATGCCATCAAGTAGTGTCTGTAATTGTGTTAATTCGTGTCTCAAGTAAGATTCCTGTCCGTAATTTGGTTGTCAAATATTGTTTGTATGTCGTCAATGAATTTTTGATAGTTATCTAATTCTATCACGTGGATAAGTTTGAAATTACCTTCATGAATTTTAGCTGTACTGGTGCTGATGGAGATGACTTGAGAGTTCGTGTAGTCTAATATTTGAACTTCAGCGGGAATAGTGCTTAAAGCACCCATTAAAATTAACAAATGTATGGTTAATATTTAGGAGTTGTATTAATAACGACGACGGGTGCTCAAAATTGCCTCGTCATATTGTTGAAAAATATGGCGTGTTTATCCTTTATCTCTCATACTTATCAACTCCGTTTTGTTTCTGGTGTGGATGACTCCGGGGCCACGTTTCTCAATTTGTAGTTATTGAAATTTCTAAGGATTTTATCCCTTCTTACTTGCCACTAGAGATGAAAGTAATTTCTTTAGAATCGATTAGTGAGCTGCTGTGATGGTTACACTTGCACTTCACAAAACTGTTTTGATTTCTGATTCTTCAAATTTCACTTGTAAACAGTTTGGACTTTTCAATTACTTAAAATCTCAATGGTCCCTGCTCGGCCACCAGTTAATAAATTCGACTTAGAAAGTTTGAAAAAAAAAAAAAATTAAAACAATGAATTTTTTATTTAAAATCGCTAAGTTTATTTTATCCGAATTTTACGAAATCTGAAATATAACTGAAATGCGTATAATAATCTAAGCAAAAACCTTTTACATTTTTATTTCCCTAATTATTAAAAACGTTGACTAAACATATTTTTCGTGGGAACGACGATTCCATATTAATGGACTGCAACGTGCCGCCGTTGTATTGCATCGTGAGGATGTAATATGATGCTCCTATTTTTTTATGGGAAAGTTATGTGAATGCATGTTAACTTATATAATATGGACTGCTCGATATGCTATTTCATGTAGGTACAATTTTTTGTGTAAATCTAGTTCTTACGTCGGTGCCAACATTGAAAAAACCATTGGCGGGAAGTTGGAAAGTGACTTCAATAAAACTTTTTGAAATTCTGTTGAGTATTTATGAATATATTGCCTTTGGTAAAACACATAAAACATTTATTTCGACGAACCCACTTATTTATTTGTTGTTTACAGTTCTCTCTCAGTTGGTGCTTGGTGTTTAGAGTCAGCAATATAGAAGTGAGCCCACTTTCTGCAGTGTATTTCTATGGACGTAGACATTCCATATTATACATGTTGTGGTTTTACATAATGCAAATATTTTAGAATGTTAGGAGTTAAGAGGGAGTCTGTTTCGTGTCTTGGGAAGTATTTCTCGAGTTTTTTGGATCACCCAAAGTTGGAATCCCAAAATCAAATTCTGAGAAAAACCTATACACATACATCACATGCATACAATAATTTATTGAAATAAATTTTTAATTTTTTAAGTTTTGGAATAAATTTTTTTTTTTGAAGTTGAATTATATAAATAAAAAGAATATAAAAAAAATGTATTTTTTCAAATAACTCAATGAATTAAATATTTTTTACTTCAAATGTAGGGGGGTCATGACCCCGTGACCCCCCCCCCCCCCCCTGGATCCGGCACTGTCAGCAGCTTATGGTGGTCTGGTCCAGTTGACCTTGGATGCTTTGATACAAAATCACTTCTTAATTGGCAAACATTCTACGACCCTAACTAAAGCATCAAACTGAAGCTAAGATTAAGTGACTAGGTAACCTGCAGCACCTTTGAGTGGTGTTTCAAGGTTTTCGAAAAAGTTGGCGCATAGAATACTTTTCGACACTTCAAAGACATTCCAAAAGCCGAACAGAATTAGATTTCTTGAACGTCTGCGAGCTGCGAGCAATATTCCTCCTTCTAATGAACGATGTGGGAGTGGGGATTTACATTTACAAGTAGTTGTGTTTTTCAATTCATTATG
The DNA here is from genome assembly GCA_963924295.1 of Dioctria rufipes. NCBI lineage: Eukaryota > Metazoa > Arthropoda > Insecta > Diptera > Asilidae > Dioctria > Dioctria rufipes. The sequence continues at coordinate 217,030,646 of OZ002741.1, forward strand.
AGTATAAATACCAACTTTAGTCGGGTGTCGGGTAGTAACTTAGAACATCGTCTAACTACAGCAAGCCAATCGGGAAGAAAACGTCATGACGAAAATTGAGTATCATGCCATCATAAAGTTCCTAAAAAACAAAGAAGTCTCAAGATTTCAGCGGTTTACTGGGACTCTTGCTATGAAAAATAATGATTTATATAATCTTTTCAAGCAGGGCAGAGAATCGATTGAAGATCGTTCGGGACGGCCTGTTTAAGCAGCATCAGTAGAAAATGCAGTAAAAATAATAAATAGCTTGCAGAAATGGCTGAACTAGCGCCGACAGCCATTTCAGGGAGAGATGGGTGCCGAGAATGCCTACGCTACATAAAAACCAGCAACCCGTCGAGTGTTTTTGATCCCTGTAGTGAAAACAAGGATGATACTTTGCGCCGGGGTGTTATCGAAGTTGAAAGATGAGCTCATCATTGTGAGCCTGAGTCAAAGTAGGGGTTCATGCAGTAGTATAAAATGGCTGTACACAGAAGATTCTAATGCAGATAATTCCACTTTAACGAAAACTATGAGTGTTGATTTACTAGCTACTAGGTGGAAACTTTGACAATAATAATAAAAATTCTTAAATTCTTCTCAATAATTGAAGTGAGAGTATCTTTTATAGCTTTTTTCGTGATATGTTTTAATATCTTAGTCGCATTATGTCGAGAATGAAGTCGAATTTCCATTTTTTTCTTGAAGATCTTTTTCACTTTCTTTGTTTGAAAAAAAAAACTGGTTTCTTTTCGGTAGGCTGTAAACAGTGTTAAAGACTTTTGTAGTAGAATCTTTGATGTTAAATTCAAATAAATGTTTGAACAATATTTACATCCTAACTTTTGATATACGACAAATAAGCCATCATATTTTCAAATCTTCCAACTTATTCGTATTCCAACAGTTCAGTAATTTTTAGAACTGGGAATCTCTAATGTTTGTTCTTCTAAAGTTGATGAACTTGCTTCTAATTCGGACGATTTGCTATTTAGAACCAGAGCTGGCGACCAAAAAATTTACGTCATTTCATAAGCAAAATTTTCCATTTTATCGTACTCTCTTAACATCTGCAGGATGGCCTCGAAGGACTAAGAAAAACCGGTTAACTTACGTGATTTCTTAAAGGCTGATTTTTGGTGAGGTAACAGTAAATTCTATCTCATGATCAATGGCAAAACTGGCAGACACATTGGATGGTGGGAAAGTGGTGGCAGACAGCAACAAAGAAGCTGAAAATGTGTATAACTTACGTCATATCACGATAACTCGAAAACGGTTTCACCTAGAGCGCTGTAATTTTGCACACGGGCCATTTTAGAAAAAAGGTAAATTTAGTTTCGAAAATGGAACCAATCGGACAAACCCTTCGTACGGTTACATACATGGCACTGCCTAGTAGCGCGTAGACGTAGAGAGCTGAAATTAAGCACAAGATGTTTTTGTAGCAATGGTAAATACTAGTTCATAAATAGACTAAATCGGGCAACCCTTTCTTGGATCTGCCGTACAACAATTATATTTTTCAGTATAAACTTGAACATTGCCTGGGAACGCGTCGACGCAGAGAGCTGAAATTTGGTACGTGGTGTTTTTACAGCAATAGTAAATACCATTTCAAAAATAGACTAAATCGAGAAACTTCTTCTTGGTGCTGCCATACAAAATTTTGTTTTTCACTATATATTTCAATACTTCCTGAGAACGAGTCAACGAACAGTGCTGAAATTTTGCGCACAGCGCTCTTACAAAATTAGTAAAAACAAATTGAATAAATCGGACAATCCCTTCTTGGTGTTGTCGTATAAAACCAAGAAAAGTTTGCCAATTTGGTGGTCCACTTTTAAACTTGTGTTTGTAATTTTTATGGAAATACCGTATGCAAGATGTCAGCGGCGTACGTCGACGCGTTCTCAGTCAGTGTTGAAATATATAGTGAAAAACATCATCCGTTGTTGATGTTTCCTCTCTGAATTTTATTTTGAAAAATATGTGGATAGCACAGTTTGTCTCTTCATCATATTAGGAATGAAAAATAAATTGTTTAAGGGGGTCACCCCGTGTGATGGCCGGTTTTTTTATCTTCCTTTTTGATTTATTTTTTTTACGAACAATAAAAAGATCGAAGTTTGAACTTTTTGATATATATGGATTGGCATTGCAACAGTAAGTGAGAATATTTTCAGATCAAAATCTTTATCACAATGTGTGTTGCACCACTCCAAAGGCACCCATGTCGAAAAAAAGTTTGTCGATGGTCTCCATGATTCCGGCTGATTGGCTTATCTGAAATCAAAGAACCAAACGGTGTTTTAGGTCCGGTTTCACAGTTCGAGTTTAAAATTAGGATTAGTTAAACTCCGTTCGTAGTTTAAACTGAATTTAAACCAAAATGAGTTTCACAGTGTTCGACCTTTTTTTAATATGGCAGCACTATGGAATTGTGAACTAATAAGCTATTTTTTGTACAATTGTGAACTAGCAAACTATTGTGAGTCATTTACTGTCAAAATATTGCCGGCCAAATCGTTGTGACAAAAAAATTAATTAATTAAACCTACGAAAGTGAAAAAAATAAAATAAATTAATTAAACCTACGAAAATGAGTAAAGACTCTTTGAAACGCAAGAATTGTCACTTTATTCACATTTGAAGATAACTTTAGTTTAAACGCTCAATTTTGGTGGTTTAAACTAAGTTTAAACGAGGTTTAACTTACCACTGTGAAACTGTGTTGAAGAGATAAACTGAGTTTAAACCATATCTTATGTTTAAACTAGAACTGTGAAACCGGCCCTTAATCTATGAAGCTGTGACTATCGAATGAATTAGAATCATTCGAAAATAATGAAAATTGAATAATTGATATGTTTTTGAAAATTTATTTTCAAATTTCGTGATTTTTTTCGATAATTTTGTTACAAAAAAAAAAAAAAACATGTCTAGGAATCAATTTATGCAAAAACAAACAATTTTTTCAACATATCATCCCATGTTATACGCCTTAAAGTAAAAGATAAAAAAGCTTAATTGGACATATCGTATGCAATTTTTTAAAAATATGCGACTTTATTAGCCAAACAATTATCAAGAACTATAATATTTGACAAAGAAATAGTTTCAAATTTTACATATAATCGCGATGGTAACTAGATCAAATTTTCAAATTATTTCAATTAATTGAAATATTCCTACGATAAGTTATTTCATTTTTTTCTATACGACTGTTTGCGAATGATAAAACAAGTCAATTTCATTTACAGAATTCTACAAAAAAATATAACCGTTAAGAAAACTATACCTTTTCAGCTTCAAATTGGAAATAAGCAATATCAAAACACACGGCGTACAACAATATTTATGATCAAAACTTTATTAATAAAAAAATGATATCAATCAAATTTAAAACATTTGGTATGAATTTTTGAACATATGCAACATATTTAGCACAATTTGCAACAGATAAATTTGGTACATTCCGTTGTATAATATTTTCAATCCTTTGTAGGCGAAATTCGGTTTGGGTCAATAGTTGTTCAACATATTGACGTCTTTTTCTCTTATTAATTTCATTATTTGCATTTTTAGGTTCCCTTCGAATATCCTTGAGTGTAAAAAGCATACCATCTAAATGTTTGCGCATACATTCCATGGAGACATCAATCTGATAAGCCTGAATAAGTTTCTCTTTCAATTGCTTTAAAGTAATTCTTGTATTTTGTTCAACGCATTGCTCCATAAAATTACGGTGTTCGTTTGTGATTTGACTTCTTCTATTCCCAACTCTATGCTTTTCAGCCACGTTCTGTCCATTAACCCAGCTATATGAAGTTGTCGTTTTCACTCCTAATGTTTTTGCCCCAAGAAACAATTTTTTTTATATAGTAGTAACGGTGAGGTTTCCATTACCAAATTATATAACTTGAGTTATATAGACTAGTACTCGAAACCTCTTTGTAACCACTATAAACCCCTTATAAAGCTTAAATGGAGGATTATATAAAGGTTACCGTGACTTGATTTAGGTAACGTTATATAACTAAAAGTTTTATAAAATGAGTAACCAAAATATTCTGGTTACCTTAATATAACTTCTTATAAAACCCTTATATAACCCAAGGTGCTCTCGATTAATTTATTTTGGTCATAGCAGTGGTTGCGGTAATGTTTCGGTTACCTTTATAAACTTTGTTTATAATGGTGATGGTAACGTTTCCACAACGCTTGGAATTCTCAGGCTGATTACTTTCAGTGATTGAAATGTTAGGGAAATTATTTTTCGTTACCTTTATAAAACAATAATATGCAAATATTTACGAAACCTATCTTGACATAGAATTTCGATTTTTTTTTTGTATTGCATTTTTATAATGGAAGGGTTTAATATTTTTACATTTCAGAAGTACAATTTTTCGGCATATATGTGGTGAAATTCAGCTGCAATTGAAATTTTACTGTGAATATCATCATAGATACTTCTAAAAAATACAAACCCCTCCAAAAATAAGCAATTTTTAATAATTTTAATTAAATATGACAAAATTTAAAATTTTCACTTAGGTGATATTAATTCATAAAAATAACATAACATAATTTAGAAATGTTATATACCTAAAAAGATGTATTTTCTTCATATAAAAATAAAACGGAAGCCGTATATCTGCAATATGAAAAATTGACTAATCCGACATTTTCTTTTTTATCTGCAATGCATAGATGTAAAAATGGCGGCTTGTACTTAAATGAACTAATTACCATTATAAAACTTCAAGTAGTTTTATATAAACTCTGTCTCTATTATATAAACTGAATGACCCTTATAAAACTTCTAGAAATATTATATAAACTGAAGAAACTACCATACCTCGAAAATGATCCTTATATACCCTTTAGTCATAATATGTAACCTTTGGTAATGTTTTATATCTTATAGTGACAAAACTCAGACGTTCGTGATCTTATACATATACCCTTAGGTTATATTGTTTTACCTTTGGTAATATTATATATCTTATAGTAACGAAAATCAGTCTACTGTTCTTATATACCCTTTGGTTATATTGTGTTACCTTGGTAACGTTATATATCTTAAAGTAATACCGAAGGATGTGTCAAGTTATTCTTAAAATAAGTTTTGTTGGGCGCGCCGTGTAGTGTTATAATGGCTCCATTCGACACTAAAAGTAATTTGTTTTTATAACGATCACCGTAGTTACTAAAGGGCCACCAAAAAATTTTACTATATTTTATAGCGGGTATATGTATTACCGAAAGTTCCCAATTTTTATTAAAGTCACCGAAATTACTGAAAGTTGTCGAGTTATATAAGAGTAACCACGGATACCGCAATAAACCCTTATTACCAATAAGTTATATAATGTGGTGATCAAAACAATTACAAAACTTTTTTATATACCTTCTAGTAATGGTTAGTCTAATTTATATAGACCGGTGATTGTAACATTTCCATCACCAAGTTATAAAACCTTTAAAAACCTACTTCCACGATAACCATTAGTAACCTTAAAAAACTCTAATATAACTACGTCACCAATTGGTAATATTATAAAACTCTTATATAACCACTGAAATTTTTACATAACCGAGTAACCATTATATACCCCTTATAAAACTACGCATCACCTTCAGTCACCAAAAATTGGGAAAATTGTTACTTGGGGCGAGCACTCTCCAATCCCCACCATTGTTATATAAAGCACAATTTTGTTTTTTAATATTATCAGTTTCCCTTTTCTTAATATTTGGCATTTTAAGCGCAAAAATATTATTATTATATATCGACAATAGAAAACTTTTATCTTTTTGGCGAAAATACAACAAATGAAAAACTTTACACATTGCTATACCTTTTTCATTTTAAAATTTTTAAAATTTATTTCCAATTTGATATTGCTTATTTCCAATTTGAATAGATCAAATTAGTATACGTGGTTCACATATGAAAAATTCTATATGCAGTATTCACTCTGACAGTTCCTTATTTTTTCCCGGACGGGAATCGAACCTACACTTGTTAGAATCAGTCAATGATGGATAAAGAAGAATTTTAACAACTTTTATTTTTAACTATTCTAAATCAAATTAATAAATATAAGAAGAAAAAGAAAAACAACCGCCTCGTCCGGGGTTTGAAACCGGGACCTTCCGCTTGCCGGGCGACTGCTCTTACCACTGACCTAACGAGACAGATGATTTTCCCTCTTGAATTTACAATTTATTTGTGCGCTTTCATCGTTACTGGTTAATGCCAACTGAAAGCAAATCGTGGCTTAGTAGGCTAGTAACAAATTGATATATTCAAGAGGGAAAATCACCTGTCTCGTTAGCTCAGTGGTAAGAGCAGTCGCCCGGCAAGCGGAAGGTCCCGGTTTCAAACCCCGGACGAGGCGGTTGTTTTTTCTTCTTGTATTTATTAATTTGATTTAGAATCGTTAAAAATAAAAGTTCTTAAAATTCTTCTTTATCCATCTTTTTTCTAACTAGGGCTCTCAAATCATCGGATTGGGCTATGATTCAATGTACAACATTAGTGTGGCATGAAGGCAATGCAGCTGTGGCTAACCTTTGGAACTCAAGTGTTAACTCGGCGAAAATTTCCGTTGCAACTTTTCTTCTTCCACAAAATTGAATTTGATTTGAGTACGAACCCTCGCCAAAGCGATGTTCTAGCAACGCAACGGCTCTCCAAATTACTTGCAATGACACTGGGAAAAAATACTCCGGTGTCACCCCGTAACTGCGTGGCCATAGCATCCCTTAGCTAATGATTTTGGTGACTATTTCATCCGATAGTCAGACCAAGATACGGTTTCATCATGCAGAGAGCTAGATTACAAGCGCTGGTAGCTATTGGAATTGAGGAGGAATGCGCGATAGTTTGCTGAGAGCTATTGGGTTTAGACTGTTGATTCTGGATTAAATTGGATCTAAGCTGTATACCGGTTAGCAGACTTGATGGATATTCATAGCACTCATAAAAGTTCAATCATGAAGTTTGGTTCAAACTGGGTTGATTACTATAAACTGAAAGGCTTATTGGAGTTGAATATAACCTAGGCAATATCGGTAACGAATTAGAAATAAGTCTTGCTAAGCCTAGGACAAAGGACGGGAAACAAGGACGAATTATTATTATACGTATATAATTTAATATCATCTAAATCTTCCACCTGTTTTGATAATTTCGATACTTGCACTTCATTCTAAGGCCGCCATAGAAGTAGAACTATATGTTTCGGAGTTCAACTGTTATTTGATTGCACTATCCAGATCTTTTACCATGGAAATTTTCATAATATATGAAATTAAGGACGATTTTTTTCATATCTTAAGTTATGCCATTGAATTATTAAACGACTTTACTTGAATGATAACTCTAAAATTTATGCCCTAAGATCCTTGACACTCATTTAGATAAGAACTAAATTTTTAATGGGAAATTCTTATTGCATAATAAGGAAGGAAGGAATCATATCTGTGAAGTTGATTTTCTGAAGAATTTATTTTCAACTACTATGTGAGATTCGTAAAAAATTTATTAAATTCTTGTTACACTTTTATGTACTTCAATGATTGAGTTTTTATGTTGAAGCTGTTTGTGTTCATATGATTATTATACTCTCAAATTTTTAAAAGATACAGGAATATAATTCTCTTTCAGGATATATAAAGTATAATTATTATTGTTAAGCTACTACTATTTGAAGCAACTCATACTACGCAAAAAGGTATTGAAAGTTTCAGGACTGCTGCCTATAGGACTGTGAGCGACAGAACTTTTAACGAAATTATTACGCTTCGTTTACCTTTCATTAAGTTGCCGAAAATCAGAAAGAAAAACAAAGAAAAGCGTATGTCTACAAGGTGTTAAAGCTGAAAAGAAAACTTTTAAAATTGTATAAAAGGAGACAAGAAAATTTTTAAAAAAAAAGTTACTCAAAATTAGAAAGAAAAACAAAAACTTTTGTTCGTAAGGTTTTAATAAAATTGAAAAGAAAGTTTTCATATTGCATTAAAAATGTATAGAAATCTATAGAAACGTTCAAATAAAAGACAGGTAAAACAGCTACAGATGAAAGAAGATTTACTTATTTATTCGTATTTATTAGAATTAAAGCAAATAAAGTTATCCAGATGAGGACACACCTGATATCACTTCCCGCCAATGGTTTTTTCAATTTTGGCACCGACGTAAGAACTATTTCTACACAAATAATTGTACTACCATGAAATAACATATCGAGCAGACCATATTATATATGGCAGTGTGTAAAACTAAGAAAAGTTTGTTTGCATGACTCCTACAGTTTGCACCCTAAGCTACTATTCTATTAAAGAAAAATGACTTTTTGCAAAATAAGTATATTAAAAAATGACACATCATCCACATCGCTTAATTGCGGAAACCTTCCTAGTATCTCACTACAGTACTGTGGTGACTAAATTAAGTGTCTTACGGCGCTGGACAAGTTGTGCCCCATTTGATGTTTTTTTTTTAAATTTAACTAAAGGATGCCCCACCCCCCTAATTTTAATACTAGATCCGCGCCTGTGTTATGCAGTACTTATATAGATCGCTACTATGTTCAAAGGTCATTCACTAGATATACTTTATGTATATAAGGCTTCCGGTTTTGATGTCCCTCGTTTTTCTGTTTCACAAATTTGTCGTGAAAAAAATATTCAATATAATTACATTTTTTGTCTTTCTACTTCATAACCATTAGTTTTTCTCTGTAACTAACAGATGTGTACAATTTTGTAATAAATCCGCTCCTTTTTGGTGGAATGTATGGTTTCCAAGCCAACATACCTTTCCATCAGCTATTGACATTTTTTTTGTGGTACTTATAACAACTGCTTGAATTTTGTCCTCAAGTATTCCAAAATTGAATCGATTTTAATCAGCTTTTCTGGATAGAAAGCACTGTTATAAAAACAAAAATGCAAAAATTTAACTAACCGTAAACATCTTTTATCTGACATAGTTTGATAAAAAATAAATTAAATCTCTTGCTTTATGAAGTATAGACTATAAGAGGTTTTTTTTTATTATTCCTTTCAAAATCAGTAAGTAATTAAATACTCTTATCTCTCGATCAGTGTTGTGAGCGCATACACCTGATCGTGGTTTTAAGGAACATTTTTTTTTAAACTGTGTGGCGTATCTACTTGTTTATTTGTTCCCTAATAAGTCTTACAAAATTGCCTCAATATAATAAATTCAATCTTCAAATTTAAGTCTCGATTGGGACAAGAATGAAAAATTTGATCGCGCTTCTCCCTCAAATTTCCATTCTTACCCCATAGTCAAACTTAAATCACTTGGTCTCTCCCCTCCTCTTCTATTATGGATTGAAAATTTGCTATCTAGTCGCCAAATGTATGTTGTATTAGACGGCGTTACATCTGAACCTCATCCCATAAATGCCGGTGTGCCTCAAGGCTCTGTTATCTCTCCAACTCTCTTTTTAATTTTCATTAATGATTTGCTTTCCCATACTTTTATTCCCATCCATAGTTTTGCTGATGACAGTATCATTGATTTCGCTTACTCATTTGACACTCTTGCTGACTCCAAGGGGAATGCCGCGTCTGTTAAACGAGATTGCATGATTAAATCATTGAATAATGAGCTTAACAATATTCTTGCTTGGGGCAAAGCGAATCGCGTCAAATTCAATGCATCTAAGACCAAAAGCTGTCTCATCACATCAAATCAAGACCATAACTTAACCACTCCCATTTCTTTTGATGGAGCATTAATTTCTAATTCACCGTCACCAAGCATTAATATTGTTAAACTGGACAGATCACATCTTCACTGTTGCCAAAGAAGCATCGAAATGTGTTGGGTTTCTGAAAAGGTGTAAGAAATATTTCAGCCCATCCCTCTACAAGTCTTACATTAGACCTAGAATGGAATACAATTCCAATATATGGGCTGGGGCTGGCCACACAGCCTTAGCTTCATTAAACATTGTCCAGAAGAGAACCTTCAAGCTCATTGGTGATGTGGTAATAACTTGTCATGTCGACTCACTCGAGCACCGCCGCAATGTTGGATGCCTTTCGCTTCTATATCGTTACATACATGGTAAATGTTCCGATGAAATATCTAGTCTAATCCCTTGTAGAATGATTCCTGCACGCAATACTCCGTATTGTATTAAATACTTTTTCAGAAAATAAAATCCTATAAAATTGGTTATAATCATCTTTTCTGTCCGACGAACCGTTCTAGAAATATATGTGAAAAACCACTGCAAAAATCAAAATTGCTCAAATGGGTGACCATATATTTCATACGGGCATTCATCTAGGGCAGTGTTTCCCATCGTGGGGCCCACGCCCCACAGGGGGGCAATTCGAAAATTCTTGAATTACTAAAGTGTTTTTTGTAATTTTAATAAATATTTATGACTACATAATATTTTCTTTTCTTTCTTTCATTCTTGCGAAAAAATTACATATTGTCAATAAATTTCGTCGAAGATCTTCTAAAACTAATTTGTAATTCTAATTTACAACCAAAATGAATATAATTATTTTGATGCGGCAACTTGAACAACTTCAAAATGGTTTTTGGCTCGTGTCGCAAGTAAATTGAGTAATGAATGACAGTTCAAATATCCTAAATGGCTTGTGTATAAACTAAAAGAGGAATATCTGTAGCACCTTAGGCCAAGGTGCTGAAAGGAGATGTAAAGTTCTGTCAAATAAAATTCTCATTTCTCCCAAAAATATCAGAGAATCCAGCATGAGTTTCTCCCACTTAACCTCTTCAGAACAAAATGTATGTAAACAAAAGCACATGCTGTTCAAAAAATATCCTAAGATTACAGCAACAAACATTGGGCTATCTCACACGAGTATTCTTGATGCAGTATGCAAACCGGTTTTCTAGCGAAGAGGTGAAAAGAAGCAAAGTGTAGATTTGATTGGGATTTCAGCAAAAAATATTGGGATAAACCGTAATGTTAGCGGGGGGGGGGGGGGGGCATAAGAATTTTAGAAAGCCTTAGGTGGGGAATAGCACAAAAAAGGTTGGGAAACACTGATCTACATAGGGTATCATAAGAATTGGTCTTTTAGACCAATTCCAGCTTGTTTACTTGTTTAAATTAAAATTTTATGAAAACGCAGACAGACAGATAAACACACAGACAGACGGACGAACAGACAGACAGACGAACATGAAAAAATCAAAATAACTTTTGCTCTACCATCATTATTTCTATGTGTTATAAACGGAATGACAAATTTAGTATATCCTATAGATTTCATCTAGGGTATAACAAGAGAAAAAGCTATAATAGGTCTAATACCAATAATATTATACCCTAAATGAAAATAAAAGTTTTGTATGGCAACACCAAAAACGGGTAGTCCGATTTAGTCCATTTTTGAAATTTTATTTACTATTGCTATAAAAACATCATGTGTCAGTCAAATTTAAGTTCTCTACGTCAACGCTTTTTCAGGATGTGCTGGAATATATATATATTTGGGCACATCCTAAGAACGCGTTGACAAAGTAAATTTGTGTATGGAAACCCTATGAAAGGGTTACCCGTTTAGTCCCATTTTGGAACTTATATTTACCTTTTTTTTTATTATTAAAAAAGCCCATATTTAAAATTTCAGCTCTCTTATGAACGCTTTCTTGAGTTATCGTGAGGACGGAAAGACGGATATGCAAAAATCAACATGATTTTTAATATTATGCGTGGGTGTTCAATTCATTTTGTTCTTCCATTGTTATTTCTATGCGTGATAAATTTAGGATACACTATATTTTTCATCTAGCATACAAAAATATTTAATGGGTAGTACAGTGGTTACTCACTGACGGGAGTCTGGATCTCATTTGTAATTATTTTTTTAAAAGCGTTCGTTAAATAGGTCTGTATGAGTTGTTGGACTCGGACTTATACTGTAAATTGGTCCTGGCATTACTTACTGGCATATGGAACAAGGGATAATTCAGGAAAAATAATAAGGTTGTGTATTATTTTTAATAAAAAAACATTTTATCTAAGAAAAAGCGACGCTTTTCCATAAAAGGAGGCGAGCAAAAGTTTGGTGAATTTTCTCTGAACTAGATAACTTCTTATTAGAAAACTGTAAAGCGTTATTAATGAGGTAGGAGACTTGAATGATTTACAAGTTCGGAATAAAAACAGTTTAAAAGCTTTCGAGGTATTTCTTTCACTTCGGTGACGTGGTTAAGAATAGTAGTCAGAATATAAGTTATTGGCTTTTCTGGAAAAGCTTATAACTTTACACTTGGAAATATTCAAGGACAAGAAATTATCTTTACACTCCAATTTTCTATGGTAAGAAAATCTTTTTGAAATAATTTACAGTCTAGTTCTGTGTCAATGACTTTAAAATTTAAGCATTATGGCCATATAAGAGACACTTGGTATTTAACTGATGCGGTAAGTCATAAGTAAAGAGGAGAAAGATATAAGGACCAAGTATTGTGCCTTGTGGAGCACCAGAGGTTTGCATGAAAGGAAGTGCTGATGACTATTAAAAACTAATGTTTGCAGTCGTTCGCGGATATATGAACTATGCAATTAAACTATCGCGAAAACCTATATTGGATATTTTTTGGAGTATACGAAAGTGTGAAATTTTATTGAAGGCTTTAGGAAAATCAGTGTGAATACTGCAATTTTGTAAGTGTATAGTGTCAAGTTCGTGGTTTTGGATTTTCCCGGAAGAAATTCATGCTGTTTAGAGCTCCAGATGAAGAAAGTTTGGAGTAGTAGTGAATTATAAGTAATACTTTCCCCGTTTAGTTACGTTATTACTGGTAAACTCAAACAATTATTCAATTTAATATCGATTTCAAAAACTAGAATAACATTAACAATTTTTTTAACTATGAATCTAAATTAAATTTCAAATTTTCAATCTGATTCTCTAAATATATATACATACACACATACACGCATATGTAGTTTTAGCTTTCTTTTATAATGATTATTCTAAGTTTATGTTCACATACATACAGTTCGTTACTATGTGTTTTAGAAAACCACAGCATCTGTCTGTAGCCTTTTGCTGGTGTTTATCTGTTCTGATTTCCTATGGTTGCCTTTGAAATGCATACATATATAACTCTTTGGTTTGTAGTGATATCGGTTGTTGTAGTTTCTGCTTTTGATCTGCTTTGCCGTTTCATGGGGTACATCCATTATGTGTATTTGTTCTGTCGTTAAATTTCGTTCTATCTGTTTTACGGGTGAATCTCTTGTTAAACTTTATCTTAATTTGAACTAAATCTCTGCTGTACTTCATGACTTTGTATAGTATTATGAGAGCGGGTTCTTCTTCTCACATTCGCAATATTCTACTATTTCTCAATTGATCCACATAAATATATAGCTCAATACTTTGCTCTATCAAATAGTAATGTCTTGTAAATTACATATCATATACGCACAGTTAAAAAATACGGTCACGGAATCTAATGTGCATTAACCAATGTTATGATTTCATTATACTTACTTTTTTTCTATAAGTGCGATATCAGGAAAGACAACGTCTTTAGAAAAATTGTACAGATTCTAGGTTGAATATCTTGCAACTAGAGTATTTATTTTGTTTATAAATTTTTAAAAGTCAACGACTTTTAGGTAGGTTTTAGTCCTTTTCCTTGCTGTTCATATGTATACCCCAAATGCTCCTGTGATTCTTAAATTCTTTTCAGGGAAAAGATAAATAAGATTACGCAAGAATAAAACACAATGAACGATCTTAAAACTCATCAGGGCTGACAAATTTCGAAATGAAGGGAAATGAATTTTTCTTTTTTTTCTTTTAATATTATTAAGTCAAGCTCAGGGGATACCCTATGATGCAAGGCACAGCATGATAGGAACGAGATAAGGAAAAGATTAGGGGACATGAGAAAGTGTCGGAGGTGCCGATGTATGTCACTCGTGAACTTTCGCAGATTATAAGCCCGAGGAAAAACAGAAGATGGTAGACTGTTCCACATTCGCACAGTTCGGGATAAGAAAGTATCACGTAATTTTACTGTACGGCCCATAGTGCTCCGTCGCCATACATGAGATCGCTCGAAATTCCGCGCTGTACTGAAATGCCTTAATTGTTTGTTTTTTTTACTTGAAATAAGTTGCATTTTTAATTATGTTTTCATTTTATTTAGTTATATTATTATTTTGTATTAAATATAGATATCAGAAGTGTGTTATGTAAAAAATCAAGGAAACATCAATACCATATTTCGGTAAAAAAGTGCATTTATTTAAGACCTATTTTGCACAGCTTTATACACCTTCGCAATATATTATTACTTACTATACACTTATAATTAATTTACTTAAAATTACCCTAGTAGAAATTGCTCACAGTTTTACCTTGTCTCCTGCCCCGCAGGGGGCAGTTTTTATGTAAACCAATACTAATTTGACTGAAAAGTATCAAGGTGTTTGTAGTTCATAAAGAAACATATAGAAAATTAAGTCCCGATGAGCCTCCTGATGAGCATTCATTCAATCTCATCGAAGGGCTCATTAGATAGCATGAAACTGCTCCCTATATACTAGACCAGCAATAAATAAATATTTATTATTGTCATCACCTTGTCAGATGACATTTCTACTAGGAAAATTTGAATTGATTTTTGTGATTTATTTATTTAAATTTTTAAATTATTTATTTTAAATTAATTTTTTAATTTGTTTTCCGCGGAAAGACTGTCGCCGGTATGCTGAACAAGACGTTATGCCCAAATCCTTACGCCTCAGCGTCTTATAGTTTGAATTCGGAAAAAAATATGAAATCGATCGTAAATGCAGATTATCATTTATGAATTCATTATGACACTCATTGACATGCTCCTTAATAAACTCATCATGACACTCAGTGCTACGCTCATTAATAAGCTCATCGTGACACTCATTGACATGATTATTAATAAGATAATCGTGACCCTCATTGACATACTCATTAATAAGCTCATCGTAACGCTCATTATGTACTCATCGAAGTGCTCATCTAATATTGTAAAATGCACAAAAGAGAAGCACAGCATACATTTCTAAATAAATGAAAGAGATGCAATTCTCATGCACACTATCTGTGAATAAGTAAATAAATGAGTTTTTTCCCGGATTTGATTCAAACGCGAATAAATTTCATTAGTACGTTCATCTGATTGCTCATGAGGAGCTCATTGATGATCTCATCATGATATGTCTACCAGGGTAACCTTATCGTAATCTACAGAGAAACAGATCCTGACATTACAATTATAATTTACAATCGCTGCTGCTATTCTCGATTTCAGAAAAATTAATATCTTCTAAACTGAAAACAGCACTGGATATACCTATGTATGTAGGTGTTGTAGGAATCGAAGGATTCGAATTTTTCAAAAAGTTTAGTGTTTCGGCTGAAAGTTTTTCGCGTGGTATTTTGCAGTTTCGAACAGATGAAACTTTGGGGTCCGATGTCAAAAGAAGCAAATTTAGCAGATCCCTATTGGTATTCTCATGAGACGATTTCCTTGTGTGATGTTCTCAAATTTCCCTGATTTCCTTGTGTCTTGCTACTAAGACTTCTTCTGACATTTGACCTATTGGAAGTATACAAGTAGATATTATGTCAATTCCGTGTACAAGGAGCTTGTGTACAGCATGTAGTACCAAGAATAGTTTTCTAAATAGAGTGCCCTTGTTTTGGTCAACAAATGACGGAACTTCTCTAATACAATGTTATAATCGCTGGATATTACGTTTAAAATAGTTGAACATTTTTTTATTATTTGTTCCTCACTAATTGAAGCATTCCTGAAAAATCGCCTAGCTCTGTTTCCATGTCGTTTGTTGACCCAAAATCTGGCTTCGGCTTATCGAAAATTAAGCCTAGTTTTTCTTTGAATTCAACTTGGATTCGTTGTTTATTATTCTGTACAATTATTTTATTTTCATCTCCTCTAGTCTGCCCAAGATTTTATAGGCAACTTATATGCTATATGTAGAAGACAACGAAGTGAAGTGTTGAAATTCCAAATTTATAATTTTTAGCATTAGACACTCTTTCTAGAGAACTATTCATTTGTGATGGTTTTGCGCAACATGTTAAACTTTTGCACTACTATCTTTGCCTGAAACAATATTGCATATACTCCCATCAACCATTGTGAAGTGTAAATCATGAGATATTACTACATCCAAGCTTGAAACGGAAACGTAGATGAAGGCAAATTCGAAATTAGCCTCTGAAATCTTTCGGATTCACTTCTTACTTCATCGGAGCTCTCCTTAACAAATGCAAACTTAATTGGTCTACAATACCTCGTAGAACTTGGTCTTGGATTGTGCCATAAAATTGTTCATCTAACATATGTTTCAACTGCAAAGGAACTAAAGCAATTGAGAATAAGTATTCGTCAGTAAGAGAAGCGTCAGAAAACTTTTGCTTGTATAAGCTATGCCCTGAACTACCGTCAAAGTCCCACTTGTATATCATAAACAGTCCTTGAAGACAAGTAACTTGACTAAGAATTTTCGCTTGCATTTCTACAATCCTAGTTACTGTGTGATCCAGTAAAGCTTGAAAGTTTACTTACTACTTTCAGATACTTCAATAAATTTCTCAGCTGGATAACATGTTTTCTTGAAATTTCTTAGCGCATAAATACTGAGGAATGTATTTTTATGCAAGCTGTTTACAGTAGTTCGAAGTAACATATACTTGGACTCAGAGAGATTTAAATCTAAATATAATGCTAAAGATTGCTCTACAGATAAAGCCTTATTTGCTTCCTTCTCTCTGTTCTTGATGCTCTTCAAATGCCTGGCAGTCTCTGGTGATGTAGACAAGTCCTTCACAAGGATTGCAGCAGTAGAACGGGTTTCCAACAGATCGTAAAACTTTTTCCTCTTAGTTGAAGATGCACATTCTTCGAACGCTTTGGGATGTTTTCCTCTTATGCCACTAACTCCAGGTTGCGTCTTGTCTTCTGACCGTCCCATTATATTTTATAAAACTGTCCATATTTTTCCTGCAGATAGCCATTTTTTGGAGGTTATCATAGAAAATATCCGGCTCTTCGCAATAAACTTGTCTTCATTAGAGCAATTGTATAAATCGAAGAAACGAGATAAATAAGTTCTAACGGAACTAATTTTGTTCCCTTGAGGGCTTTCTCGCCATACCCGAAAACAACTCGCATTGATCACCGTGTGACTTGCACCTGAATTTTTTTTTTTTTTAAGTATGTTCCGAGCCTAAATTTAGTAATTATTTACGATGCCTAGATTTTATACTAAAATTACATTAATATATAAAAAACATGGGTGACTGCTCAACTGTCAATTTTTTTAAAACCTTTATCAAAGCTAGCCAATATAAAACAGTTTTTAAATAACCGGCCAAATGCGAGTCGGACTCGTGCACGAAGGGTTCCGTACCATCGTACAAAATTTAGCACTATGTACTTTTTATTTATTTTTTTTAATGAGAGTAGGCGTCATGTGAAAAAATAATGCTGTGATCATTGAATAAATAACTAATAAGGAAACGGCATATCGGGTGAAAACGTAAGCCACTCGGCGAAATGTATTAGTGTGCTCTGTTTGTATTCGTTTCGCCATGGCAGTAATGAAATTCTGACATTCTGAAGGGGAACATTTTTTATAATCCAAATTCCTATGTAAAATAAACAAATTTTTAGCTCTCCCTTATTTTCAGATAATATTTCTTGGCGTTGCCTTTGTATGACTGGAATAATTTAGAAACCAATGTCAATTCAATTGTAAACAAACCAACAAACCGGCATTGGTAAATTGTTAATTTTTTTGCCATTGCTGTTTATTTTTATAAATATATCACTTTTATTTTATTAGAAACACTATAATTAATAAGTAAAGCTATTAAAGTTACTTGAAGAATGATTTCCCACGACAATAACTCTGTTCGTTCCTGCAGTACAGCACAGCGCACTTCATTATGATAATTTAAGATTCCGGAGTCTCTATTACACAAAATATCGTTCACAAAAGAATATTTCGCGCTCATTTCATACTACTATCACGTAAAAATCACGTTTAATTATTTATTTTTCACAATATCGCGAATTCAAGTCCGAGAACTTCTTTTCAAAATTATGAAATGTCAGAATGTTGAATTGACACAAAATAGCAACGAGGCCCTCTTGTCATCCCCCCCCCCCACCCGACCCCAGGTCAGACTGTCATTGAAATGCTTAAACACGTACACTGTATTCGCATGATGCACGATACCCCGCTTCCTTATTAGTTATTTATTCAATGGCTGTGATTTGAAAAAATAATAATAATGCTGTCATTTAAAAATCATTTGAAAAAAAAAATGCCTACTTATGATAATAATAATGAATGAGAATAAAACGATGAAAAAAACGCCGAAAAAATCACGTTTCTTGTATGGGGGCCCCTTTAATTTTTAATTTTATTTTATTTTTATTATTTGTTGTTATATCGCCAATAGAAATACACAGTCTGTGAAAATTTCAACTGTCTACTTATTACGGTTCATGAGATACAACCTGGTGACGGACGGACGGACGAACCGACAGAGAAGTCTTAGTAATAGGGTTCCCGTTGTTACCCTATGGGTGCGGAACCCTAAAAAGGATAACAGCGCTATTAAAAACATATCATATTATAAAACATACCTTCATCTAAACTCGCCATTATTTTTAAATAAATTTTTCAAAAAGCACAGAAAATATTAAACTTTTTCACAAGCCTAAGATTGCATCTGATCATGATGTGTTTTGACTGTACCAATTTATACTTATCTTTAGTCTCCTCTTAAAGTTTACCGTAATGTAGTTAGGAAAAAGTAATAACGGATTAGGGAGGTTCAGTTTATATAGATTTAAGTTGCAGGTATAAATTAGTCATATGTTTACCTACCCTTATTTTTATTTTGAGCAGCTGCAGGTATGATGATAAAGCACTGTGCGGCCGAAAGTATTTTGAAAGGTGAGAGGATGGTCGCGGCTTGCAGTGCGAGTATTGCGTGCAGGAATTAATTTACAAGGGATCAGACTAGATATTTCATCGGAACATTGGCCATGCGTGTAGCGATAAAAGAGCGAAAGACATCCAACATGGTGGCGATGCTCGAGTGAGTCGAGGTGATAAGTTATTGCCAAATCACCAATGATCTTAAAGGCTCTCTTTTCAACAATATCCAATGAAGCTAAGACTGTTCGGCCAGCCCCAGTTCAGATGGGAGAAATAGAATTGAAATGTGATGAAATGAATACAAGTGACCGTTTTGTTTCTGCGCATTTGGACATTTTAGATATTTATCAGCGCTGACTAGTTGTGATAATTGTTCATTATATTTTACATTTAAAATTATTCTAAAGGCTATGTAAAATTAAAATCAGCCATTCCACACGAAATCGATTATGTTGGAACTAGAACTGAAAGTATCCAGATAATTTGCCACCCGGATTATCCGGAATAATTAGGATCTGATTCCTCAAATCTCTATTCGGATAATCTGGATTCGAACTATCCAGATCCGGATACTTCGGACCCCGTTTTCAGAAATCGGATAGTTTGCAGATCCGGATATTAGCAAATTTGGACCCAATTTCCAGCTCTACTTGGAACCCGACCATCTCCGATCTTAATGAAAATTTCAAAGTTTATATGGAATACGGAAATAGCACTTTGAATTGATCATTTGGGTAAAACAAATAAACTGCGATTTATTGTATTGTTCAATTACTTAATATAAAAATGTCCATGCAAATTTCTTGATATCGGAACTTTAGGCTAAGTAACGTTTAAATCTGCAGGAATAAAAACTAGATCTTTCACTGATTACAAGTTTCATTTATTGTTAATTTAACCTTTAAGGGAGAAATTTAAGGAAATGTATTCTTTTCTGATCCTTAAAATTAAAAACAGTCTAAACATAAAATGGCATGTAACTTTTACAATTTTTATAAATTGGAGACAAAAAAAATTATGTTCAAACGAATTAAAACCACCGAAATTAAATCAACTTTCAACTTGTGCAAGGTTTAAATTGTACAAAAACTTTTTAGACTTGAAAATATACTTCTGTGAGACAGAGAAATGAAATTTAAGTTGCTTTATACCACTGACACACTAGACTTTTAATTACCTAATTAAAGCTGCTTTCCTCATTATATGCCTTTAACGAGGAAGATTTACCTCATTACGTAACTATACATATACCGTACTTAATTAAATTTTAATGAGGTAAACCGGCCAACTACATATCAATTTCGCAAATTTTTCGGATTGGAAAGTGTCACAGACTCTTGGAATTTCCAATTTTAAGTAGCTGTCAAATACACAGTTTTAATTTAAAAATAGAAAACAAAAAAAAAGGAATAATGAAGAAAAAGAAGCGTGAAAAAAGATGCAAATGGATATATGCGGAAGTTTTGAAATTGATTGATGTGTGAGCCAGATATATAAAAGAGCTCAGGAAAGTCCGGAAAATTGGGCATGTTTAAAAAGCAATCGCACAGAAATTGGAGAAAGAGTATGAGATTATAGTGTCGATCGAAGAAGCGAGAAGCTGTTGTACGATACTCTGCTGAAGATCCAAGTGAAAATAGGGCGATTGCTATTCTTTTAGATAGACGAATAGCTTTCCGAAATATCGTATCTTGCCTTCGGGAGGCTACTAAATTTTTCAACCAATAATTTAAATGACGATTTGCTAATACGGAAATCTTTTTTGAATTTACTTTCACTGAACTTTGGTACATTTTCTTCCCAAAACCTCCTAGTTCGATGCTATAAAAGTAATCATTAAGACAATTGTTTATGAATTGTTTGAGTTGGAGCATTTATCGTTCGTTACCATAGTCCAAGACCGTTTGTACTTTATAGGCGAAATCATCAGAACTTAATGATTACGAAGTAGTTTGAGAGATTTGTCAATTTCCTCAGCAATCTTCAAAAAATTTGATATTTCATCTTTAAAGTTCACTAATAATAAAAGCAGTTCCAAATCCAGTCTGACTTTAAACACAACAATCCAAACTGTCATATTTGATTAGGTACAAGCTTAGAATATAGAGAGTACAGGAAGTGTGATAAGCCAAATTTGGTGTAGTCAAATTCTGGTTGTGTGAGTATCTGTTGCCGCTGTAGTGAACGCTCAGTACAGCCGTGTAGTAGAATCAATATAGAGAGCGGGGCAACAAGATATATGGCTGAAAATATTACGTTTGCTCCCATCGAAAATGTTCTTATGCGCTGCACTACGCCAACATACCCAGGGAATTTCGCAACTGTCACAAACGTAAACAAATCTCGGTGGAGGAAGGATTTTTTCAATATTTCATCGCTTTTGTTGTGCATTTTTAATTTAATTTAATATACAAAGGTGTGTAAAGTACACAAAATAATATTTTATAACTATACTTGCCTAAAAAATTATTTCTCACGTCGTACCTTGATGTTGTTGTGGCAATTTTTTACCGAACACTTCATTCTGAAATTACATGAACATCACTTAGAAATATCTCACTATATATCAACAGATAATTACTTACACTCTTTACTTTATTTAGCACTATTTTAAATCACTTTTTACAAGCTTTAAATTATATTTAAACTGTTGCAAATCTTTCGCAAATTAAAGAAACTTCGTTTGACAGCTAAACAGAGAATTGTCTCTTTCTTCAATATAATGCTGACCTACTTCACGGGATCGTGAAAAAATCCACGCTCATGCACACGAATTTTACAGGTATCAACACTTCCTGTTGTCTCTATATTCTAAGGGTACAAGTGTGTCAGGGCTAATATAATTTAATGAGATAATTAAAAGTCAATGGTATTAACTTTTTGCCGAATATGCCTAATGGCCAGTTTCACAGTGTGAGTTTAAACCAAATATTTAGTTTAAACTCGACGAATGAGTTCCACAGTTTGGCTTAAACCCCGGCTTAAACTAGAGTTTAAACCGTGCCCTCTCTCGGTTTAAACTCAGGATAATTTTATTTTGACAGTAGCATTGCTTTTTTTGTATCAAGAAAATAATTTCATCATGGATTTAGATTTAGACATTTCTAGCGATGAAGATTTTTTTGAGTTAAATTTACAACTCTGTCGATGACTGAGAGTAATTAGAAATCGGCCAAATCATTTTAATTAGTGGGACGACGTTGATTTTGATGCTAGGCTCAGTTTAACTAAAGAACTTTGTCACTTTGTCTTCGAATCTATTCTTGACCGTCCTCTTGCGCACTATTATATATCTTTTTTTTTCCTTTCTGAATGTTGGCATATTTAAAATTAGAAAATATAACTACATATTTTTTATTTCTGATCTGCTTACTTTTCCTGATTGACAGATTGATTCATTGCAAAATTGCTTCACAATAGTGGCGATAACCAATTTAGTTCACAATTTAATCAGTACTACCAACATTACTAAAAGAATGCACTGTGAAACCCGATTTGGTTTAAACTACGTTTAAACTTGGAGGGTGGTTTAAACTAAACCTCGGTTTAAACTCGACTGTGAAACTGGCCATAAGTTGTGGAAACGAAAAATGGATAAAGTACTTATATAAGTTTTTTTTAATGTTTAAGTATTTTTATAGTTTTAACATAGTTAAATCAATGCACACAGCAAAAGGCTGGAACGCATACCTAATGTATAATTTACAGGACTTTTAGATACCCTACGGCTAGATAGTTAAATTTATAAAATTAATTTTAAACGACCCATATTTCGTTATTTAGCCATACTAAGTCGGAAGCCTATGTAATAAGGCTTGGAACTTCAAAATAAAAATATAAGAAAAAAAGTGCTAGTGGTCTCCAGTACAAAAACATATATTCCCCTAAGTCGTGTACTTCCAGTATACTTTGCGTATATATACGTATATGGTAACTTCAAAAGTTCATATCACGAAAACGAGACACATAGAAAGATAAGGTTTAGAGCTTCAAAATAAAAATTAAAAACAAAGAAGTGCCGGAGGTGTTCTATAGTAAATAATAGCTACCATTTAAAAACAAAATACTATTATTAACAGAAAAAACATGTTGCTCGGCTTTGATGTATTTTTTTATGAAAAATATGAACTATTTATATCAGAAAAATCGGTTGCTAAGTTTTTTAGATATGGGTGCGCGAGGGCATTGGTAACCATAGTCTCTAGAATTTCGATAAGTCCGAAATTTTTGCCCTATCTACTTCAAAGGTCTTTGATAGAGTCTGGCATCGCGCTCTTTTAGCCAAACTTAAAGTATTTGGTCTCTCCCATATTGTTGTGACTCAGGTGCCTAAATCACAACCATAAAGTCCATGCACCAATATATTGCCCTATGCAATATACCGATGCATTACAAAGTTGACCCTGAAAATTATTTTAAATTTAAATTTCATTAAAAACTCATTCCAAATTTAAAATGCATTTAGAAATGCATTCCCATGTTATAACAAAATGCAATTTAGCATAAATTGCATTTTGTTATCAGACACACATTCCACTCACACGGTATGCACACTTACCTACATACAGTGTCTTCTTACCTTTTTTCCGTATGTACTATGTACATACGTACATTACCTACTTAGTCCAATCTAATTGTATGTACATACATACATACAATTATCAGAATTATTCGCGCCCTCTTAAAATTATTATTTCAAGACGGGCGCACAAGTGCATATCGGATTACATCTTTGCATAGATGCATATAGCTTGCATCAAAACTTTTGTACATTTTCTCACGTACGATTTTTAACGTCGTGAGAAAGCAATAAAATATAAAAAAGCTTTTGAAAGTGATCGTGGGTACCTGGGTGCAATTTGCCCAAACCTCGGGGAGTTTGCTTTTCAACCATCGGGCGATAAAGAACGAAAGTATATCGGGAGTTTAGAAAAAAGGAAACGGTTTTCATTGGAGATGAGCAAAACGTTATTGTTAATAAAATCAGGAGTTTCAAAAATAAAAAATTAAATGAAAATAAGTGAAAGTTTAAAAAATCAAAAACAAATTAAGAAAAATTGTTTCTAAATTAAGGAAACTGTTATATTTAAAGAAAGGTGTAAAAAGTTCATTCAAAAGAAAAATAGAAAAAAGGAGTTTAATAAAGTTCGATTAAACAGAGAATATTATATTTGTTCTTTTTTTACATAAACCCTTACGCGCGCTCTCTCCCTTGGAGCACGGAGTGCGTACAACATTACAATATTCCTCTATCATGGATTGAAGGTTGCCTATACGGATTGTGTTAGATGGCGTCCATTTGAACCTCGCTCTATAAATGCCGGTGCCCCCAAAGCTCTGTTATCTCTCTTCGTAATTTTCATTAATGGTCTGCTTTCCCTTACTGTCAGTCCAAGCCATAGTTTTGTTGATGACTGTACTGTACCCGATTTCACTTACTCCTTTGACACTTTCGGGGACTCCAGAAAGAATGTCGAATATGTCAGTCGAGATTGCATGATTTTATCATTGAATAACGACCATCACAACATCCTCGCTTGGGACATCATCTCTTTGAACCAAGATAATTTTTTTACCAGTCCTGTTTCTTTTAATGTACCACTAATTTAATATACAGCGCCGCTAAGCATTCTTTGCATTAATATTTAACTCGACAGGACACATCTTTTGTTGCCAAACATTCGTCGAAATGTCTTGGAGTTCTGAAAACGTGTAAGAAATATTTCAGCTTGTCAGGTCTAACGTTTCTCCACAAATCTTATATTAGGCCTATAGAATGGAATATAATTCGCATTTCTGGGTCAAGGTTGGTCGCACAGCTTTATAGGATATTCACACTAGGCCGAAATTACGTAATTTCGATGAAATCGTCGAAATCAGCTCAAAATTATGCAATTTCCCATACATTTTTTCAGCTCATTTCAACGTAATTTATACAAAATTGCCATCGAAATTACGTACTTGGTAACGAAAGCATCCCATATTGCTGAAGGGATGCTAACTTCGCTTTGAAAGATTGACGTTTTGTTATTAGATTAGATTAGATTCGCATTTTCTTGATTATTTATAAAAATTACATTCACGACATAATAGTAGAAGTTCTGAAACATTTTAATTAGAGTGGATCAATAGAAAAGTTACGCTACAAAAAAAAAAAAAAAAAAAAAAAAAACAATTTTTTACACAGCCATTTATTAAAAATAATGCGGGCACATTTTACAGAGTTCGAATTCGGTGAGTTTTATGGAATTCTTCGTCCATTTACTGTGAGCCATTATTATTGGATGACGAAACTTCGTCAGAGACGTTTACTACTGCTGTCTTCATCGCGAACTTATTCTGCAGAAGCGTTTTCTTCGAGGTCGATTTCCTCGGCAACGTCATCTTTAGCGTAAGGACAGTTTAACATCTAAAAAGAAGAAAATCGTAAATACTCACTCGGAAATTTTGAAGGAATTCAAATGTACAAATGACAAGATATCGGCGGAAATTGAGCATGTAACAGAGACTGACTTGAAGCTTATAGAATTAGAAGAAAAATGAAATAAAATACTAGAAAAATATGTAAAAGATACTAGCATTCTCCAGAGAGATCTTATAAATAATTTGCCAAATAAAATGTAAATATAAGAAGCAGAAATTAAAAATACGGTTTGCGTATATTTCCTTACATATGTATGTGCTCATCGCCCTTCTTATATTTTCAGTTATTTATATTGTTATCCAGGCCTTTTCCAATTCTCCTGAATCGAGAGAAAGTACTGGTTCGAAACTGTAAAATGTAAACTATATTGAAACATGTTTTCCTTTAATTCTGATTTTAACTTTCGTTAAGTAACTATTATGTTTAGTAGAGCTGCTTTTCACTTGCAGCCTTATCAAGTTTTGAGCATATCGCCAACGTTTTCTCCTATAATACGACACTTGTGATGTAAAATACTCTCATTTTAAAGTTTATACAAGCTGAATCGACACCCTGATAAGCACAGGCGATATATTTTAGTTTGTTACTCATCACAACACAGCTATTGTCGCCTTTTTGATCACTTATTTCTGTTCATTTTGCCAAAAATAATCATTTTTCATATACATCAAATGTCAAAATATGACAAGCAGTGAACTGTCAACAAAATTACGAAATGGCAAGTGAAAACAGGGTCTCGTAATTTCGAAAATTTTACTCAAAATTACATAATTTCAGGCTCAGTGAAAAAGTAATAATAGCTTCATGAAATATTGCCCAAAAGCGAGCCTTCAAGCTCGTTTGCGATGTGGCAATAGTTTGTCATATCGACTAGCTCGAGCACCGCCGCAATGTCGGATGTCTTTCAATCCCTTATCGCTACATGCATGGTCAATGTTGCAATGAAATATGTTGTCTGATCCCTTGTAGATTAATTCCTGTACGCGATCCTCAAAATACTTTCAGCTATATAGGAAATTTGTGTGATGCTTTTTCATTCCGAACTATGTGCGAATGTGGAACAGTTTATATCATCTGCTTTCCATCCTCTGTCTCACAATCTCCGAAAGTTTTAGAGCGAGATACATCAGCACCTCCTCCATTCTCCCCATGTCCCTTAATCATTCCCTCTCCTTCCTTCCATGTTGTGCTTTGTATACTAGGATACCCCTGGGCCTGACTTTATGATATAAAAAAAAAAAAAAAACATTAAATGTTTGCATTATATTTCAATAATCTCAATATCTTGTTCCAGGTGATCTCTGTCGACCACTTAATTGTAAAAAGAGGGAGGTATGTCTTTTGGAAGATGCCTACAGTGCGGTTTGCGTTTCGAAAAAAGATCTTCACAGAAATAGGTAAGAATTTTGTCAAAGTTCAGTGCAAAATATTATAATCATACTCTAGATGACATCACTCAAAAAAAATATTGTATCGCTAACAGATACAAAAAACTTTAAAATAATTTTAAAATAATTTTAAATAACTTTAACTTATATAATATATTTGGTGGGGCTATTTTATTTTTTAAAATTCATAAATGTGTGCAGCCATACAGAATATAAAATATATCTGCTGGGGAAATGTAAACATACCCGATGCAGATAAGCTATTACCCTTGTGTATAGAAGTATATAGTGATTGCGAAAATGCTTCCTTATTATAATGTTAGATGGCTCCACTTGTGCCATTTTGAACAGTTTTGCTCACGCTCAGTTGCTAAAAGCTCTACAACTGAAGTATTGACAAGGAGTTCAAGGGACAAGCAAGCCGTAAGAAATGGATGCAACACCGCATCGAAGCCGTGTTGTACCTTTGGCATGCATCATCGACCCATTCCTGCACCGAAACTTCGATGAATTTTACACACGATGTCCTAGTAAAGTCGATGAAAGCGTCGGGGAATAATCTTGGATGAAAATATGACCAAGTCGAGGTGGGAATCGAACCCAGACCCCAGGGATGGTAGCCAGCGCGCTTACCATTTGAGCTACCAAGGCCAAAATAAAATATTTTTCATAATAAGAAGACCAGAATTAAAAAGCTCATTTTCTAGATTACACATTAAGAATTCTGATAGAAAAGGTGAAAGAGCGGAACCTATAGCCAAACCATCACTCTGAATGTAAAATTTCC
Organism: Dioctria rufipes; assembly: GCA_963924295.1. Classification (NCBI taxonomy): domain Eukaryota; kingdom Metazoa; phylum Arthropoda; class Insecta; order Diptera; family Asilidae; genus Dioctria; species Dioctria rufipes. Next base: position 217,058,288 of record OZ002741.1, read on the forward strand.
CGTTAAATTGGAAATGATTTTGGTCAATGCACAGATCTATTAAACTAATCAATTGTAATGTTTTATTTTTGTCTAAGATTTCGGTTTCAATTTTTTTGTATAAAACATTATTTTAATTTAGTTAGAGGAATCGACGGAAACAAATTACTAACATCAAATGAAATTAATTTAGCGTTATTAGGTATATATAAATCCTTAGTTTTTTTAACCAATTCTAGCGAATTTTTGATTGAAAATTTGGGTTCAAAGTGGATAAAAGTGAAGTCTATAAGCTTAACTGCAACGATTGCCAAGCTGTTTATATAGGGAAGACAAAAAGATCTCTTAAGACAAGATTTTCTGAACACATAAAACCCAGTAAATCCAATAACCCGAACTCTGGCTTTGCAAAACATCTACGCGATAATAAACATTCAGCTAATTTAAACGACATGGAACTGGTGCATTGCTTAAAAGGTGGAAAAATATTAGACAAGTACGAAATCTATGAAATCAGAAAGCAACAGAAGAATGGTACTTTTCTAGTTAATGACCAAATTGATTTCAGTAACAGAAGCCATCTGCTAGACCCTGTTATTGTTAAAATTAGCTCTCAGAGCATCTAGCCAGCACAATCAAAATTGATAATTAGTAGTCGTTTAGCCTTGATAATGTTCTGATCGAACGAAACGCGTCGGCTTTAATTTTTTGTTTTTTGTTTTTTTAATAAAATGACAAATACATTTATAAAGTTGAACACAAATTGCCAAGTGTTTTTTTTTTAAATTATTTAAATTGCTTAAAATTTATAACACCTTACATAATGTGTAGCATGCTCCACCAAGTGCCCACACAAAGTAGAATCAATATGATTAAACAAATCCTTTTTAATTTGATTTGATTTTTTGATTTGAAAATTGCAAGAGACAATTATTGCACTATATCATATTGGGAATTAGTAAACCCTTTTTTAATTAAATTTAAAAAAGGAAGCACCTGCAAATTTTATATAACTATGATTTGTCAGTAATAAATTTTTAAATAAGGTAACGCTTCTATTTTTAACCATCTAACCAACCCAGATCCCACCCATCTAGTCTATACCATTAATTTATTATATCTAATTCTTCCTGTGTAGCCTGCAATCCCATATCCTACCCTTTACAACGATTAAAAACAAACAACAAATGTACACAATCACATAACATTATTTTCTTCCACGCCTACGCAATCGCAGTCACCTAAAACCTTAAAAAACATCGAATGCGCAAAGCTGCAGCCATATTGAACTAAAAAGAAAAAATTCAAAGCAAAAATCATCATAATCTCGACTCGCTTTGCACAACCAGCCAAAATTCTAAGAAAAATTCAAAAATGTTCCAAGTACGTCACCACAGCAAAACATGAACGCAAATATTGCTCAACATTTAGTCCGATAACTTTCTTCACTCCCCTCGTTTTTCCATTCAATCATCGAAAAATTCACGCTTCTTTTGGTTGCTAGCTCTTGAACGAAAATGTTGCAGAATTGAAGTAATCGGACACATGTTAGTGGATATAGCGAAGTGTCCACCCTTAGCTTCTTTCGGTTTTCCTGTCGCGCCTTTACGAGATAGGGGTTGGCCACCATAGACTTTTTTATTTAGAATCATATTCTGAATAATATAGCATTTTTTAATTTTTTCAAAAATTTTACCTCTTCCAAACCGCACGCACGGCAAATAGATTGTCATGCGTTCGGGGGTGTTTTTATTGTCTTTCACCCCTTTTTTTGGGTCCTGCGAGGCTGCATTTTTGCGACAATATTCCCGGCTTATTTGATTGGCTATAACAATAGCCTTAGCTATCAGACCAGAATCAGAAAAAAACTTTTATCATAAACGGGGAAGCATGGTAGTTTATTTAAAATTTCCTTAAATTGCATGCTTGAAATATATAAATAAATAAATAAACTTCTTGGGGCAGGTGATCCAGAATTATTTAGAGGGTATAAAGCCCGGAATTATTTATGGGTTCAGTGCCCGCCCTGATAAAGAAATAGGCATTGGATGCAGTTATATCTCTGAGATCTATGATATATGCATAGATACCATAAAATGGCTCTTAAAAGAATTATATTACTCAACAGCCGTAGTTAAGTTTCTCATGATTTGTTTTGCAAGTTCACACTACAAATGTTTCATACAAAAATGATAATTATAGAGAAAAATCTAATATTGTAACGCCACCACTGGCTTTACGACACCACTGGAGAATGTTCACCACTATATCTAAGAACCGTTAACTTGGTTATGTACCTTTTGTACATAACATTCTTTTATTGCTTCCCCCACCTAATTTCATTCTAATATGTAATCTAAATCTATAAATATAATTTCAATCCATTGTACTGGACTTGTTGAGTTTGAGCCTTTAAACAATAAAGTTGTCTACTAAAAATATTGTGTTTTTATTAAATAAATCTAGTTGTTACAAGTAGTTGTTACAATATGTTTTTCAAATGTAGTATGTGTTTGCCTGCTATGAATTTATTGATTATTTATGGTTAGAAGAGTAGCTAAAAGGGTAGTACCTATTATATTTGCTATAGACTTAAATATCTGTTACAATTATCAAAAGCTTTGTTGCAGATATCTCAGGAAACTAATAATATTATTAAATAATAATTTAATATTGAACGATGGCATATTTATTTTTCTTATGAATATCTTATGAAGCGGCTATTGCGGGTAATTACAATATTGTTTGTACTACAAGCAAGTTTTTACAAGTGCCGAAAAAGTCCGCTGATCAATTTATGTACATCTCTAGAGAGCGTATTTTTCCAGTGGGGAGTGTTGATTTCCATTGCTTCGTTGCGCGAAGCTGCAAAGTAGTTTCAAAAGGAGTTAGTAGGCATAGCAAAATTATACAGGTAAATTCAGAAATGTAAAATTTTTGGAAGTTAGTTTGCAATCAGAGCAACTTGAACTCATGTTAAAGTGTATTTAAATTAGTGGAACAATATTTTTTTGTGATGATGAGATGAAGATACGAAAATAGGCAAAGTAACAATTTATACGAAAAAAGGCGGCTGGACTGCGTGGAAAATCATAGCAGCAGTTCTTAGATTGTGGAAAAGTCGATGTTGTAAAGCAAGTATTGAATAGTTGAGAAGGAGCAGAGACAAGATAGGGTGGTGTATTGCTTTGAGGTCTTGGAGAAATTCCGCCAATTCTAACCCAATTCGTTATTATTTATTCCGAAACTGTGGTTGCCTCTTGTATAAGCTTCAGGCAATTTACTGAAATAGTCAATAGCAACTAATATATAACGGTTGCCGCTATCCATTTCTGGATAAGGTTGATTGATGTCTACAGCTATCCTTTCAAATGGGACTCCGATATTATACTAGTAAATTTCTCCTTTGCTTCTATGTGGTGGCCCTTTGCAAAAAGCACAGATAGTGTATATGCGGCAATAAAACCTCTCTCGTATTTTGGAAATTGCTTTATTCACTCCTAAATATCCTTCAGAGGTTCCACAGTACATTTCTTGTAGAACATCGTTGACCTTTAATACTGGCACGACTATCTGCATTCGGAATGAAACGCCGTTAGTTAGAGCCAGTAGTTTTCAGCTTCTCACTCCTCTCTGAAATATCTTTCCATTCGGGTCTTTTCATGTCTTCTTTCCAAGCAAGAATAGGTGATATGTCTGGATCTTCTCGTTGTGCTGTTCGCAAATCTTCATTGTCCAAACCTGTCGATGTTAAAACAACTTTTTCTTCTAAACAATACAATACAATACCAGCATCGAAGAAAACCACGTGAAGGGGTCTGTTGCAAGTCTGTTGCCCAGCTCGACATCTTTGGTATTCCTCTGTCCTCTCTTCTTCTGGTGATTACATTCGTCGGTATTTTCTGCAGTACCTTTGAATTTGTTCCTGTTTATTACAATTTTGATAACTGCATTCTGTTGCAAGTACATTCTACCACTGAAATTTCTATCACTAGTACTGCACTCCGAGAAGCTTGTCTGGCGGATTCATACGCTAACGTATAGGCTTCTGCTTCTGCTATAGATTTCTTTGCTGCTAGCCTTAATTCTTATTGTATATTTTGATCTGAAGTAGCGTTAACGAATGCCTCTGTTGCCACTTTATTAAAGAAATTCGCATTTACGCTAGAATATGAATCTTTTTACATCAGCCTGCAGTTGTTGTAGTGATTCGTCATGCTTTTGAATCCTGTTGCGTTACTGCAAGCGATATACTTACTGCATGTGTTCATCTCCATAACGTAATTCTATCGCCTCTACTACTAATAAAGTGTAATCAACTTGCTTTTCAATCGGTATAGTTTGTAGTAGCTCTGACGCAGGACTTCGAAGTGCTAATACCAGAGCTTGAACCTTGTCTTCGTCATTCCATCCATTTACTTCGGAAGCTGCCTCGAGTTGTCTCTTGAAAATATGCCACGAATATTGTTTATCAAATATTGGAGTTTTCTTTCTGCCTGGCCCGGATATTTCAGCTCCTACGTTCAGAGCTTGACGATGCTTTATCCTTTCCAGATCTGCTTTAAGGTTATAAAGTTGCTCGGTGAATTTTTATTGTTTATGTTCGAGTCTTTCAATTTTCTAATTTTCATCATCTAAGGAGTTTTTCAGAAAATTCATCTGCTCCTCAAAACGAGCTTCTAGACAATTTCCCAGAGAACTCTTTGGTTGATCCAAACGGATTTCCAGAGATTTCATCTGTTCATCCAAATCATTTTTCTGTTCGTTCAAACGGGTTTCCAGAGAGTTCGTTTGTTCCTAAAGAGAATTCTTTTGTCCCTCAAAAAACATTTTTCATCTGCATAGCTAATGAAATTTGCTCATTAAAGTACCCAAAAGCTGTTTCATGTTCATCCCAGACTTTTCTTCAACTCTATTTCAAATCCTGTAATCGAAGCACCTCCAGTTTGGGTCGCATTACTTACAGTTGATTATAAATTATCTTCCCGAACTTTCACATAAAGCACCAAAGTTCGCACAATTTTACACTTTGAATATTAAGTAAATTCCACCACTTTATTTCTCGAATTTATCCCACTTCTGACACCAGTTTTTGCGAGCGTGGCTTTAGTTCGTTATTCAAAACACAATATTACAGATATACTCTTTATTACATTCTACTGTTTAATTTTATAAAATTCACAAACAATTAGCAATCAACTCTACTTTAATTATCGCTAGTAGCTACCTATACTGTACTTAATATTATCGTAAACCAATTAGAACACTTTCACCTGTTTATTCACTTTTATTTGTATTCACATCACTATCTAAGACAAGATTCGCTACGCGTGCTCACAAGTGCTTTAATTATGCTCTACAAATCTTCCCGAAGATTTCGCGCCTCCAGAAACATCGATTCTTTAAATCTGAAGTTAGTTACTGTCCGCACCTTATTTTTGTCTTATCGGTAATGCACTGAAAAATTATGTTGATGCAAAGAGTAACTAGCAGTGCTAGATCAAGCCACTAAAAAATCACGACACCTGAACGTATAAATGATACATCGATTACTGCAAGGCCTTTGACAATGTTGCCCCATACCTGACCTTAAAATTTACCGGATAAAACCATGCATCATAATTTTTTTGGAGAATATTGTGATCCATTAGAAAAAAAAAATTTGGTATAGGAAGAAAAGAACTCTACAAGGGATCAGGCTAGAGATTTTGTCAGAAGTAGCGGTAAACAAAAGATAGACAACCGACATTACGCCGATGCTCTAGAGAATCAGTAGTTGCTATTGATATGTCATCACTAATAAGTTGGAAGGCCTCCTTTTGGATTTTGTATAACGCGGACAATGCAGAGTATCCAGGACTTGCCTAAATATGGTAAATATGGGAATTATATTCTAATCTAGGTCTGATATGAGACTTGTATATTTACGAAGGGTCTGTTGGAGTAAAATATTTCTTGCATCTTTGCTAGAAGCCCAGGCATTTCATTGCGTTTTTGGCACAATACCAAATATATGATTGGACCAACTAAGTTTGTTGAATATTTCAATGACTAAGAAGTTAAGAAATGGTGAGTTTTGGAAGCATTAAACAACACCCGATTCGCTTTGCCCCAATTGTTGTGAGGTCATAGTTTAGTTCAGTTTAAAACAGCAAGATGCCAGACTCTTTCGAAGGCCTTCGAGATATCTAAAATGCGATGATTTCAGATTCATCCAAATTATGGAGACATTAATTCCAATGCTCGGTAAGGAATGTTGGTAAATCTCCAGTAGAGCAACCAGTACGAAATCAGTATAGGCGATCACTAATAAGGCGTTTAGTTTCTAGATATTTCATCAATTGGTTGTTGTTGATGAGTGTTTTGAAAGCCTTCGAAAGAATCGAAGTAAGGGCAATTGGTTTATAATTTGGGGAATTGCTTGTCTCTCCTTTTTTGGGTATTGGCTGAACATGTGCTAGTTTCCTTGCGGAGGGAAAGACTCCTGTCGAATAGGACAGTTGAAATAGTTTGCGTAGAGGTTTAGCTAAACAGGAGGCGCAGCACTTGAGTACCAGGGGCGAATTACCATCAAGCCTAGCAGCCTTAGATACATTGAGACTCGCGAGCACTTTGAAACAAAACCTCCTTTACGCGGATATGTATCGGTCTATAACTGTAGTTGCATGTTGGTGGGGATAGAGGAGCCTACGTAGAAGGTGGTAAGAATTAATTCGCAGCAAACTTAGCGGCAAATAAATTGGCTTTGTCGAATGATTCCGTGTACACATCCCCGTTATGAATTAGGGGCTGTAGCGAAGAACTCGTGAATTTGTTCTGGATTGTTTTAAGAATAGACCAGAAACTTGTGCTACTATTTCGACTAGTAAAGATTTTCTGTGTAATGCTTTGGTCAAATTGTAGCTTCGCTTGCTAAATAAGAGATTTTACAGGTATTCCATGCCTATCTATAAATCAGTGTCAGTTCCGCTGAATGACGTAGGTAGTTTATATGCCTGAAATGCAGCTTCCTTATCTCTTATGGTTATATAACAATCATTGTTAAACCAAGAAGGATGGTTAGGTTTAATATTTTTGAATTTGATGTCGATTATGGATTCTGAGCAGCACTGAACATCTCTCGAGGAAAAATACTCAGATCAGTCTAACTCTTTTTGATGAATTTATTGAATGATGCCTAGTCAGCTTGGTGTCATAGTGCCACTCCAGTCGTTTTTTACGAAGGTGACTGGTGAGTTTCAGTGATGATATAGAGAATTGGGCCGAAGCGAGACAATGATCCGATCTGCCAAGAGGAGATGACACTGACGTTGAGTAACTTGTCAGGATGAGATATTAGGTTAGCAAGTATGTCCAATTTTGCATAATTACAATAAAATGATTATTTGAAAGCTACGTAAATTGATTAAAATGTACTACTGAAATGAGGAAAAGCTACGCGAATACAGACAGGTACTCAACTCACCATTCCACCCAGTTCTGTGTATTTTTTCCACAGTATGTTCAGTTTTATCATGGAGGTAGACAAGATTTCCATTTCAGTGTTCAGTATTTCAGAGTGTTCAATCTAGGTTAAATATTTACTTTATCTTTACACGAAAGAGGCTTTTCGCAAATAAAACCATCCTCATCCATTTTAATACTCGCAGCTTGCATAAGAGTCTGTCGTAAACTGAGTGTATAAAATTCTAGGTAGGAGCCCGTTTGACGAAGTAGAGATGTAGTGAGAAATCGTTATTTCATAGGGACTCTATTCTATTTTCAATAAATTGTAATATTTTCGAACTACAAACATTCACTGATTTCCACGGATCTCCTTCCAAACTAGTATCTTATAATCTATTTGCATGTTGCACAAATTTTTTAGTTTTATTCTGCGTATGGGAAGGATAATGATCGCACGGTTATTACACTCTATCTTCACCTTATTCTCTCCTCTTAGAAAATAATTTCCAGCCAACTTCAAGGTATAAAAGGGCATGAACGCTTCCATACAAATTTTTGTTATGTTTGCACTTGTGATTCCACCACTTCAAAACTGGTCCTATTAGTTTACATAGGAAAATATTTCAGACTTATTCCATGTGATATATGTCAGTGGTTCTTACCAACAGCTCTATAAATAAACATAGTATCATAAATAAAAGTATGAGAATGTGTATAATATGAGGCACCCACGGAGTCCAAATAAAGATTTATGCGAAAAATCTGTAAGGAATATTTCTGCACAGTTCTATAAGCATTTCGTTCTAGAATACCGTCTGGGCTACAAGAGGTAGAGGCTGGAGAAGCAGAAATGCATCCATTGCCGGGTAGCGTTCGGGGAGTTCTTTGGATTTGATGGCTGCAACAGACATATTGCTTCATATACTTATATAAATGCAATTAATCATAATTGCTTCGTAAGCTCAGAATTTTCCTCAACTATGTATATGTAGGTAGCAGGCAGTCAGGTGGCTTCACTGATGATATCAAGTTAGCTGCTGAATGGAACATGAAGGATACATAATTTAATGTTAATGTCCATTATTAGTACTTTTAGACTAATTATGGATATACGTAATTTCTCTTTTATATTTAGTTTTATTTTGATAATTTATTGAATCCCTTCCGGGTAGTTTTTACTCCAAGCGCAAGATAAACGTGAGTTAAATTTTGGAGTTTTATTTATGACGCTCCTACAAAATAACTTATCCAGTTTTTGAATTTTCTGTATAATGTCGAATATGCAAAGATAATTATTTTAAAATGTCACAACTGTATCTACTATATAAAGTTTTATATTTAACACACAGACGACCTGCAATCCCCCAGTAACTTATATGTTATCCGAGGACCACTTAGAGCCATCAAGGCTGCTTGACTATCCGAAAGGATAGCAATGTCCTTCCCCTTGATTTACATATCAAGGGCCAACTTCGTTGCCATCGATATGGCGAAGACTTCAGCCTGGAAGACAGTGGAATGTCTTCCAAGTGAGTACTCCATCCCAATATCAGGCTCAGGAAAGTAGACACCCTCCTCAGCTCCCTCATTGGTGAGGGAGCCGTCGGTGAAGATTTTTAGCATCTGCCTGAATGACTAGATCCAGGGGTGGCAGATTAAGTAGGACCTCAAAAGCAGCAGTAGCCGTAGATCGCATGGAGCCCGTAATACCCAAGCAGGCAAGCCTTTGCAGGCATGCCAGCTTCAGGATCGCAGTCCCCACAAGCATCCTCGGCCACCATATACAGGAGGCATATGTAAGCATGGGTCTAATGATCGAGGTGTACGTGCAATGCGCGACCCTCGGTCTCATTCCCCAGGTGCAGCCAAAGGTTCTCCTTCACTGAGCGAAGACCCTGGGAACTGCATTAACTTTTTCCTCTAACTACGTGCAATCCCCATGTCATTCTTCGAGTCGAGGAAGACTCCAAGATGCTTGACATGAGGAGAGAGTTGCAGACTGTGTCCAAAAAGCTTTGGAAGAACAAAGTACCCAAGCTTACGTCTTCTGGAGAAGAGTACCAACCTGGTCTTTGTTGAGTTCATTGTCATATCATGACGGGTGCACCAGTCCTCAACAATATTGAGGCCACGTTGCATGAAGGCACAGGCAGCAGTCATCCTGTTCCTGGAAATAAGCAGAGGGAGGTCATCCGCATACGCTTCACATGAGAAACCCACGTTTTTCAGCACCGTGATGAGTGAGTCAACCAATAATACACCAGAGTACTGGAGAAAGCATACCACTTTGGGCGCAGCTCGATCCACCAGCACACTGAGAGAGGTTCGGCCACCCACCTCCACAGTTCAGTATCGTCGTTTTAACATTTGGTCGATCCATCGCACTACAGAGCTTCAACACCATGTCGACGAGCTGCCTCACATAGCGACTATTTTCTGCTTAGATTATATATCAAATATGATAGGGTATATTGTGTAAAATTAGTACGTGTGATAAACGTTTATACTTGTCGACACAGCACGACGTTGTAGAGCTAGAAAAAACTTAAACAGTTTTTTTTTAATGTCTGCTGCAATGATAGTGTAAAAGGACGATATAAATAATGAAGCATTAATACAAGAAGTACAAATAAGGACACCCCTATACAAAAAAAAAACTTTTAAGGAATATTCGGATAGCAATTTGAAGATAAAATGTGGGGAAAATATCCATCAAAATGTTTATAGACCTTTGAGTTATAGCAAGTCTCTCTTCGAGTTCAATTGACGATCGCATCATAATGGTACTGTGGCGACGTTTTCGCTCCGAACTGCACATTCGATAGATTACAAACATAGCTGTAATTGCTAAAAATAAATCCCATTTAAAATACCTTGAGATACCTTGCCGACGACCCAAGGGAGTTTAGCTAGGTAGGCGTTTTGAAAAATTGATATGGAAAAAATAAAAACAAATATTGTTATTTGTTTTAACGTCAAACTGTAAGCTTCGTTCTCTCGTTTTTTACGTGTATTAAGGGCGGATCCGAATCCAAGTCTTCGTCTTCGTCTTCGTCTTGTTAGTACAGCTAGTGACGTAACATCGAGTCCAGATCTATCCGAATCCATGTCTATGCCACCGAGCTTTGCTACTTTATTTAACAGTTTTGACATTTGGTTAGCTTGATCATCGAGTCAAGGTTCGAGTTGACTATTTTAAATAGACAACATATTTTGAGGTTATATTTATTCGCTGGCTATCGAGATCAAGCTAAGCAAACGAATTCGGACAGGTTAGCTTCGTCTTGAGCTTGATTGAATTTATTTTGACATTATGGCGGACGCGGAAAAAGTCAAGTGTAAATATTGCGCATGCTTTTTACAGTTGTAGTAATTAAGTATTATAATATGATTATCTATTTTAGGGACAAAAGAACTTGTATTTAAATTAATAAAAGCACGGGAGGAGGATTGTAGGCACCTATTTAAAGGAAAATCGTTCAACAATTAGGCGGCATGGAAGTACGAATGCTGGATACTGATTTGGTTCATACGTCACAATCTTGTATTTGAAATCGAATCAATATTTACACAAAAATCTTCATGTTCGTCTTCATCGTCATATTATAATAGCTGAGCTTGTTGTATTACGTCACTAGCTGTACTAACAACACGAAGACGAAGACTTGGATTCGGATCCGCCCTAAGTATTATATTAATTTAAAAAGAGTAACAACGATAATCCAAATCGAACCAATAAAGCATCCGAAGTCTGGATTACATGTCTATGAAATCTGTTTTAATATTTTGCCGGTTCCCAAAATTTTGTTTCAGCTGGCCTCCTAACTAATTCTAGCCACAACGAAGAACATTCTTTTCTGAATGCAGTGGACATACTGCTAAGAGCATCAACACAGCTGCTGCTGAAGAAATCGCCATAGTGACATAGTCGATTCGGCCAGGTGTAACCAATTCAAAGTCTCATCCATTGGTAATGTTGTGCTTCCTGAAGAACCCTCAAATCAGCACGTCGTATTATCATTAGTGACTGTCAGGGACTGCTACTTATTGATACAAGACTTCTACCATGCTCAAGACCTCTCTCATCACAACGGCAGCTCGTAACGTCGAGCGGGAAGTTTAGATGCCATCAAACAATAACATTATAGTCAACGTTAATTAAGTCCACTTTACTAAAGTTCAAGACGCCTGCAATCAATACCCTCAAGACATCTGTTAAAGATTCTCGCCGAGCACAATTAAATTCAACGAAGTTTCATTCTAAATGTGATAGTGGGTTTCCTCAATTGAAACACACATCCCTAAAGTACTTTAAATAAGTTGTAGCAGGTCTCAAGATCTGTAGTATATCATCAAAGCTTTCAACACTAATACGGAAATATCCAGAGAGGAGAGGAACGCAGTTCATCAGACATTAAGTGAAAATTTCCCTTAAGCACCCCTTTGCTCCAAATCGGAAGAGCGGAATAATAGCGTTGATATTTTATATATCCTTATTATTAATACAAATATCACAGCTGCCTTCTCGAAATTTATATTGATGAATGGTAATATAATACATCAGTTTTCTGGGTGACAGTTATTCACTGTGGGCGTACTAAACTAGTCCACGGCAACAGGAAAGCCGACAGTGATCAAGAAGTTGTGTGACAAAACATCTCAAGTTCGCGTTAGGCCTAACATCAACCAATAATATAAAATTTTCCCTAATTACCGAATAAATTGAGTTTGGCTACTGAAAGTATATCAAGAAAAAATGTCGGAAATTTAAAAAATACTGGGGTTGCAAAGGCGGTCATATACGTTAGTTTGTATGAAAATTTGTTGCCATCTATAGATGTTCAAGTAAATCCCACGGTCTACTTTCATTAGTTAAAATCTAACAGCTAAACTAGATTATAATAGGGTGTCTTACTGGTTGCAGAATTGGTTATTGGTTGTCTACTATCGCAGTGGGTAGGGGACTCCATGGATCATGAGCCCAGTGTGTACATGCGTAAAGATGGCACTGAAAGAACTCCCGGAAATCTGAAATATTACTTTCAGAAATATCAAAAGCAAGTTAAACCAAGTACAACCCGACTATCATTTAATTGGTTATACACTTACACTACTTTGCACGATACCCCGCTTCCTTGTTAGTTATTTATTCAATGATTCCAATTTCGGTTCGTTTATTAACAATTAAGTTGTCATTATTTGTTTACTTCCCCTTAAATTATGTAAGCCATACAAACGCAATGCCAAGAATAATTATTAGTTTCAACCACTAAATTATGGCCTCCTCTGAAAATATTGTAATTTTACTACATATTTCCATGGCTGAAACGAACACATCAGCAAGGTTCTACTGCATAAAGAGAAATGCATAATGCCACATTCACAATGCAGAGTGTAGTAGAGTTGCGTAGAGTGGCAACTGACATACTTTTTTTTCGCACGCAGTAGTGCATATGGGTATCTCTGTTTGGCTCAGAGTAGCGCAGAGTAGAGCCGCATGAAAATGGGTTTTATTCTAATTTCACGCTGACATTTCCGAAAGTTTACAAACTGGAATTTTGAACTTCTAGCATGTAGATGGCGTGGAAAAAGCTCCATACTTCTTTTTTATCATAACTAACATGTTTGAATGTTATTTTCTGATTTAATATTTTTTATGAATGCTAATAAAAAACAAGAGGTATTTTATGCACACTTCATGATTTAAAACCAAAAAAAAAAAAATACGTTAATTTTTATCTAGTTTCGAAGCAATCCGATGGTGCAACAGGTGTCTCCTTTTTCGAATTTATTATTTTGACAGCAACAAGTATGTTGATTTGTTGTTATGGCGATTTGTTACGTTTAATTTCAAATTTCGAATATCGCTCTGCGCTGTATAGTGAACAGCTTTTCTCTGGACTCCACTCTACATTGTAAATGGGACAGAAGGGTAAAAGGATGTGCACGGTTTGCACCGCGAGTATTGCGTGCAGGAATTATTCTACAAGGGATTAGACTATATATTTCATCATTGACCATGCATGTAGCGATATAGGAGCTCGAGTGAGTCGATATGACAAGTTATTGCCACATCACCAATGAGCTTGAAGCTTCTCTTCTGGACAATGTCTAATGAAGCTAAGGCTGTGCGACTATCCCCATTCCATATATTGCAATTATATTCCATTCTAGGTCTAATATAGGACTTGTAGAGGACCGCTAGATTTGATGGGCTGAAATATTTCTAACACATTTTCAGAAACCCAACACATTTCGATACTTTTTTGGCAACAGAGAAGATGTGATCTGTCCAGTTTAACTTACTGGAAATATTAATGCTTAATGACGGTGAATTAGAAATTAATGCTCTATCAAAAGAAAGAAAGAAGAAAGAATTCGACGCGGTTCACTTTGCCCCAAGTAAGGATATAGTTAAGATTGTTATTCAATGATTTAATCATGCAACCTCGTTTAACACTTGCGCCATTCCCCTTGGAGTCCTCAAGAGTGTCAAAGGAGTAAGCGAAATCAATGGTACTGTCATCAGCGAAACTATGGATGGGATTGAAAGTATGGGAAAGCAGATCATTAATGAAAATTAAAAAGAGTTGGAGAGATAACAGAGCCTTGAGGCACACCGGCATTTATGGGATGAGGTTCAGATGTAACACAACATGTATTTGGCGACTAGATAGCAAACTTTCAATCTATAATAGAAGAGGAGAGGAAAGACCATGTGCTTTAAGTTTAGCTAAAAGGGCTGGATCCCAGACTTTATCAAAGGCCTTTGAAATACATATCTAGTGCAACGATTTTGGATTCACCAAAATTGTGAAGACTATGGTTCCAACGGTCCGTAAGAAAAGTCAGCAAATCTCTAGATGAGCATCCAGCTCGGAAGCCATATTGACGATCGTTGATGAGATGATTAGTTTCTAGATACTTCATTAATTTGGAGTTAATTATAAATTTAAAAACCGAAGTGATTACAATTGGTCGATAATTTGAGGGATCGCTACACTCTCCTTTCTTGGAAATAGGCTGAACGTGAGCCAGTTTCCAAGCAGGTGGAAATTTGCCTGTCGAATAAGACAAGTAGAATACCTTGCGCAGAGGCGTAGCCACGGATCAGGCACAGTTTTTAATTAACAGGGGCGAAAAACCATCAGGACCTGCGGCTTTGGGGACGTTGATCCCCTTAAGGACCTTGAACACATCTCTCATACGGATGTGTATTGGTTCTTGCACACATTCACACAGGAGAAGCAATACAGGTGTTTGTGAAGTGGGTGGAAGACGAGAATTTGAAGCGAATCTAGCAGCTAAAATATTACCTTTATCCAGGGAGTCAACAATCACTTGACCATTAATAAGTAGTGAAGGTATAGTGGAACTGGTGAAGTTGTTTCTTATGGTTTTGACCAGGGACCAGAACCTTTTGCTACCTTTGCGGCTTGCCAAGATTCGTTGTCTAATATTCTGGTCAAAATGAAATTTTTCTCTCTGGATAATAGACTTACAGGTGTTGCGTGCAGTCTTGTAGACTTGTTTCAGTTCCGGGCAAGGATGCGATTGAAAGGCGTAAAAAGCAGACTCTCGCTTTTATAGCTTAGTTGCATTTATTGTTAAACTAAGAGCGATTTTGTTGTTGTTGAGATTTGCTGTGTGAATACGAAATGTATTCACGCATGCCAAAACTTAGTATGTTACTAAGTTCTAATGTGCATTCATGAACATCCCTTGGAACAAAACAGACCGAGCAGTCAATTTCTCTAAGATACTGAGTGAGACATTCCCAATCAGAATTCTTGTAGTGCCGAAGAAGTCTACTTGTAGGTGAAAAAATAAGGCGGCACAGGTTTGAGGTGGTAAATGGAGCCGTGATTAAGCAGTGGTCTAAATTACCGAGTGAGGAGCCGACTGAGATGGAACATTTGCAAGGATGGGGAAAGATTCATAATTTTCCATTTGTTCTAAAATATACCTGAAGTTTCGCTTGATGTACAGTGCCTTAAAAGTTGAAATTATTCCTTGATCTAACGGGTGTAGTAAAGAAGTCGTATTCTTGGGTAAAAATACAACTTACACGTGTTACAAATCTTGAGGATGGCCTAATACATTATCAATTAAAAGAAGGACCTTAGAAGGCAACCCCTTTTGTACTTGAGGTATTGACATCTGGGACAAAAAAGTTATGAAACCATTCATTGAAAAGTATGGTAGTAACCCAGGCCTTTTTATTGTCCATCCAATAATCGTGAGGCTGATGATTATTATTCTTTTAATTGCGTGTGGCGTTTTTGATTTGTTAATAACCAACGTTTTCATTAGAGGGGTATAGAAGCAAAACTCGCGATTTTCATATTTTTTCCAAAATTGACTTAGCATTGGAATTAAATTACGCAATCGTCTATTAACACATTAGTTTGATGAGAAATCTCAGGAATGATTTTTTTGCTAAAGTAAAATCAGTTTGAAATCTCGAGGCATTTCCTTCCACGTTTAATACAAAGTAAATTTCTTGTTACTGGTTTAGGAGCTTTTACTCAAAAACGCTTAGATTGGACATGACAAGTTTTATTTCTATACCCCTCTATGATCGCCTGAAGCGTTGCTGCAGAAAAAATCTGCTATACGAATTTTCGCTGTTTTATGACCACTAGCTGATTTGTCAGCTTTAGCTAAATTGGTTCTTTCTGACATTTTTTTTTCCAAAATAACGCAGGCTCATCAGCATTGAAGACCTGGTCAGAAGTAAAATAATATAATTTCAGCAAATTTTTCCGGATATTGTTGCTGCATCTGAATCCGTAGATGCTTGATCACCTTTTAATCTTAGATTATGTAAAGAATGTTTTTAGTTAAATCTTTCAAACCAAAAGAAAATGACAATGTATTTTCAGCTGAAGATGTATACTGTGTACTGATTCTTAATTTTTTCATAAATCTTCAAAGACTTATTTGTGATTGTATTGATATCAATTCGAGTCCCCCCTTTGAGTGGTGTCTTCTAGCCGTATAATTAATTCTTTTTTCATATTTTCAATTTACAATTTAGCAGTACACATTATGTAGACGATCTAAACTTTAAATTTTGCTTTTTATGACTTTTCTTTTCATTTGTTTTTTTTTTTATTACTTTTGGTATGGTCAAATCTCTAAAATTTTAATAGAATTATAAAAATGCTACAAAAACTATAAATTCCGAATAGAAAAACACAATGATATATACACCTTTGTGCTGCTACAAATCATATGTTCATAAACTTTTATTGTACATTTTTGGATTGAAATAAATGGATTTCAAAATAGAATGGAAATGAAAATAACTAGAAATATAAGAGCCAATGTTACCAAGCGAACGGGATTTAAAAATTACTGCAGAGATTGTAATTTTTGCAAATACATGGATGGATAAGGGATAAAGCTTCAAAATAAAAATTCAAAAACACAGTGCTTAGGGTCCCCAGTATAAAAAAGAAACACTGCATTCATTCCCCTAATTGCAGTGCTGTCATACCGCCATACATTGGGAACAGCATCGCAATATTTGTACATATAGATAGATGCTTCTAGCTCTAATATAATATAAAAATACAAAAAAAGAAGTCCTAGAAGTCCTGAATATTAAATAATCGGGGGGGGGGGGGCAAAAAAATTAGGGGTAAGCTATTTTGGCATACCATATAATAAAAATTTCATCCAAAATTCGAAGATGGTCGGGTTCCAAGGTGATCGGTTTCATGTGGAATGTTACTTAAACCTGGTCAATACGCCTTGTGTGGCATGAAATATTACTATTGAATCTTAAGTGTTTGCATTTTTATTTTGGTATTATAAGATTAGCGTATTAAATTAACATTTTCTGGCTTTAAACAATTGTGTTTAGGTGTTTCTTGTAGTGGAGAAAGTTTACTCCGAGCGAAACTCAAAACTGCCGCCCTGGGGCCGGATTCACTAATACGGAAAAGCTGTGGAGTTGTGATGATGAGAGTTTTTTTAACATTTAACTCTCCAGTCGGAATTCTGTAACTCGGGGAATTTGTATTGAGAATTACCAAACAATCTATTCCACTCGACAAAATTCTCGGCTGTTTTACTTGTTGAGAAGTAAGACGAATATTTCACAACTGACAGTATTGCCTGTTTTTATTGTGTTTTGTGAAGGTATCCAGGTACCTAGGAATTTTCAAATCAAATTATGGATTCACCGCATATCCTGACTATATTTACAAAAACAAATTATGGAAATTTTAGCAATACTTACAGAGAAATATGGATTTTGGTGTCTCAAGGTAACCGCTAAAAATTGGTCAATTGGTCGTCTTGAAGAGATGCTATAAAAATTTTAAATATGCCTTAAGTTAAACCTTGTATTTAGGATGAAATCGTATTTGCATCTTGTCCCCTAATTATATATATAATTAGTTTTTGAGTCCGATAAATGGTTTTGGAGATAACTTCAAAAGAAGTGACTCAGTCCTTCTTCACACAAAAAAAATTGCCGTTTTTTGGTGTAAAAATGAACATGTTGCCAACTCATCATTATGAAGAATTAGTAAGTCGTAGATATTCACTTTCTATGGGAAAAATGTTCACAACAGAGACTAGTGGATGTGAAACAAAGAACGGAAGAAATATATGCAAAATATAGGAACTGGGATGTATTTGACCCAAGTGCAAAACATCGGCCTTTCGGCGGTAACAGACTACACCACTCGATTACCCGCTCCTTTCCGTTTAATTTGATACCAAACATGACGTATTTTGGACAACCCCCAATGAGGGGTGGTACGACCTTCCAATCCCAAAAACCCCTCCCTCAGAAATTGTTCATCTATATTTTTGTGCTCTAAGTCCGTAGGAAAAAACCCCAACGCTCTACGCCTTCCTACACAGAGTTAGTCATTCTTAAATATTGCGACACGTCTCACATTTTCTCTAACTCCTCAAGTATGTTAGAGAATCGCGAATGGAGAGCTATAGGGAGTTTAAATCGGGGGAAACGAAAATCTAATATCTCAAACCCCCCAACTCTCCGTGTTACAGAGTCCGGCCCCCTGGACACATAATTTTAGTTTCCTATTTAATAGCTGAAATTAGTTATTCGTCATAATGCGTTATGGAATACTTATATAAAATATTTAAAATTCATAACAGAATTCTACTACTATGGAAATGGAAGCCGTGCATTTCATCCAGAATATTGACAATAATTGCTTTTAATTTTTAATATATATGACTATTGTATGTTGGTATTCTTTTGTTACAAGATGAAATTGTTTTTAATTTTAGAGATGAGGTAATTTCGAAATCAAAATATATGGAGGAAGAGGCAAAGAGAAAAGCCGCTGAAGCAGCAAGTAATAATGAAGAGGAAAATAACACTTCAGAGGAAGGTTCAAAAGAAGATGACGTCTTTTACGACACAGAAGTAGCCGATCGAGATGAAGAGTAAGTTTTGATGAAAATAAATGAAAAAATGTTTGCATTGAATACACACATGCAACTAAAATTTCAATGTACTATTATTCGAGATCTGCAATTTTTTTAGTTTTATTATTTTTATCTCCTTGAATTTATTGCATATTTAATGTTCGAAATGGATAGTAAGTTTGAGTACTTTTCTTAAGTTCTTATGTTCAAAGAAGGTCCATTAATAACTAGCTTACGAGACCATAAAGTTCAATGAGTTACCTTTGGTAACTGTGCTTTTGCTTTGTTTTTCAAACACGTCCTCAAAAGTGGTCTTGTTTGTTTCGATTTTTGAATTCATGTCATCCGTTGCCGGTGTGAAACGGGAAAGGATGCATGTGACATTGGGCGAAAAATCGTTTCTGACTTCTGATGAAAATTGGGTGCAGATTTTGAATGTTATATGCAGCACCAATAGGTTTGAGCCCGCACGGAGTAACCAGTCCCATGTTATTTAAGGATTCAAAAGGTAGACTAATATGTCTAATCTGGTGCCACGAGGTCGTGTGCCCGTGCAAATCTGAGGCTTTCCACCCTGACAAAGTATAAGGCCGCTTGGTGGGAGCAATATGGTGGTTGCTGGTATGGTGACCCATATCGCGAACATCGTGATACATTTTCAAGTCAAGTTGTTTTCTACGTACCACAACCTCGATAAGAAGGTATGGTCGTCTACGTAATGCATACTCAGATATTCGACTCTCGACGTAGAGTTGCGCTGAACTAACCGGGTACCGAGACTTAAATAACGGTAAGAAATTTTATATAGGTACCGCTTCTACAAGTATGAACGCAAAACATGCTCAATGGGACAGCAATGTCTCTGGAGGACACTATTCGTCGCTTAAAAAAAAACTAATCCGTAAAACTTTCCACGGACTGTTCTTTAATTTAGAAGTGCAATAAATCCAGCCATGAGTTAATGAACCTCAAAAGGTCTCCCAGCTCCTTGTCTGCTATTTACCCCAATCAATTCGCAAAAAAGTAAATACCAATGTTGGGACATTCACACAGCAGCCAGAGGAGCCGTGCTCATATACATACATAGATTCTGCAGAAGTAATGAAGCTTACAAGCGTTTCGCATACTTCCAAAAATGTAGTGTCCCGTGATAACTGCGAAAAAAATCCGCATGTCATTACGATTCCTCCTTAGTAGAGTTTCTGTCTTATTAGGACATATCTTGGGCCATAGCTGACTAGAAATCGCCCATGCAGTTAGTTCTCCCGATCTGCGTTTAGTCAGTTGTAAAATTAGAATCTTCTTCGCTTATTCTAGAGGGCCCTACTTATAGACTCTTTTGCTAAGCATACACTTATAGCTAAGCCCTTCCTGGCCATAGTATCAGCTGCCTCATTTACTGGAGTATATCACTGTGGCCAGGCACCCAGCAAAGAATGATTTTGCAGTTAGCACCAAATTTCAGTTGGATCAGGTGTACTAAGTGTTGTCTTTTTCAAAATATAGCAATTGGACAGTGTAATTCGTGGCTCCCAGTAAAGAGTAATCGAGACAGATCTTTAGTATTCTGCTGTGACCAAGGTCTATGGTTATCTAGCAGCGTGATTCTCTTAGGCTCAGTGCAGTCTTTCCAGCTATACATTTACCAGGAATATCAAAGATAAAGTTCCGGAGCATAATATAATATCTAAATAGGCAGCTCTCTGAGTTTTGGTAAGACTTTTCAAGAGAATCGCTCTCTCTAGAGCACTCCACCATATAAAAATTCTGTAGATGTCGACTGGTATTGCAATAGCGGTGTACATCCAGTGCACGATGCTCCATATCTTGCCAAAAGTTTTCTTGCAGGTATAAAGTGCAATGACTTCTTTTCGGACACGCTCATTCACATTTATCCTCCAATTTTATTTGGAGTCTCTAGTATCAACCCAGACATTTATTTTTATTACCCAGTTTTGGGAGAACAAAAGTTGGGATAAATCTTTTCTGTGTAAAGAGAACTAGTTCAGATTTCGTGGGGTTAAGTCCCAGACCACAACTTATAGCCCAATTAAGAAGCTTTTGCAATGCAACTTTGGTTAGTTCACTGAATTTCGATAAGAAATTTCCGGGACAATGGATGATGAATAAATCATTTTCATTTGCTAACGCTATTATTCCCTCCCTCTGCAGAGCGATGATCATTCCATTAATCATTCATTAATAGCTACAGTCGAAGTGGATGTACCCTTCTGTGGTGTACATCGCTAGATACCATCATGCTGACTTTATTGTTGCCGCCAGTTGTGTTTATTAGGTGGGTATTGGGCATTGAGTCAATCCATTGCAAATATAGGATAAATCTCCTAGACCCCTCAAAACTGTGACTAGAGAGTAAGTTAAGCTAGAACGACGTCGTACGAAAAGTGCTGATAAGTCAGTGCTCCAAAAAAAGTTTTAATATAACCAAAGTACGGATACTCATCCTAGTAAAGCATCAGATTACATTTCTTTAGGTATCAGCTTTTAAGTATTGATACATAATATCCTGACTAATCAATTATAACTTCTTTGCTTTAAAATTAACTGATAATATTATATAGTATTAATTTTAATAGTTTACATTAAATATTTCAGTAATTGTAAGCCATGTCCAGTGGTAAAGCCGACATTCTTATGTGGAACCGATAACAGAACGTATTCCTCGCTCTGCAGACTAGATTATCACAATTGCATTCACTCAACCTTAATTCGAATAGCCTGTAAGGGATTCTGTCCTTGCAAAGGTACAATATTTACAGATTAAATTTGATAAATATAATTGAATAACTCTCAAATTTTAAGATAATTTCGATGGTAAAAAATTACAAAAAGTGGATCGAATCAATGCTTTCAATTTAAAATACAAAAAAACATTGGAGCAAGAAGGCCGCTTAATTAGAGATGTAAGTGAATTTGAAAATTATTTTAATTGCTTTTTAGTGAAGTATTTTTTTATTGATAGGAGGAAGATGATAATAATCAACACTATAATCACATTAATTCTCAATTCACTTTTACACCAGAGGATATTAAATATGACAACAAACACTACAAGTATCTGAAATATACTACCTTTAAAAAGGTCAGTAACAATATGAAAATTTAAAAAGTACTTTTAAATATAGTTTTAAAATCTTTTCCATCTTAATTAAATTACTCGTTGAAATATTTTTTGAAGTTCGACGATTATTTTGAAGCGGTTATAGTCGTTGATTGATTTGGTAACAACTCTGTGTTTAATCTGATTGACTGACTATAGCAAGACTCCTAATTTATTGTTTTAATTATAATCCGAATCTAATATTGTAGAATTTATCGAATATTGCATTACTACATTATTGAAAATAACAAGCGACGTTAAATTCTCCCTAGATAAAGGTAATTTCACAGCATTAAATCTTTTGGAGTTTTCAAAGGTTTGTAACGTCGGGTGCGTGAATTCAACGAATAGTCAGGAGAAGTCCAGGTCAAAGTTCCACGTCGTTGGGAAAAATATTTAGAACACTTGATATTCTCACTTCAATAATATTTTTATTCACTACTTAAATCTATGGTACAATATTTCGATTGTTCCTCTTTATTGCTTTAATGCTTGAGATTACTTACTTGTACTTTATTCTGTCACTAGCATTACTAACACTAGTATATTTAACTACCGTGAGATGCGTGCGAAGTGTTATTATTATGGCCAATACGAATAACGTACGGATGCCGTAGGTATAACCAACACGGAAAAAAGCGAGACAGGTGCGAATGCTAATACCAGGGCCAGCATGAAAGACGTACAGACACCGTAGGTATAAAGAAGAAAAGCAGATCGCCAGCACGGAAAACGTACGTATGTCGTAGCTATAGCCAGCACGGAAGAAAAGCAGGTCAGGAATACGTGCGAACGCTATTATTGTGGCCAGTACGAAGAACGTACGTATGCCGTAGATCTAGCTAGCACGGACAATGTTAAATACTGGGACTAGGAGACGATGTGATCACTGGTCAGTTGAGATACTGGGAGGCAACTGACTGCGGCTCTAGTGCGAAGCTTATTTTAGAATTTTTCCACTGGTGGTCAGGGCTGGTCGGCTGACTGCTGGAGTCGTCTCTACTTAGTGGCTGGTATCGGACAGGTGGCTTGGATTGGTCTGCCGGTTAACTTTCCTGGCGGTAGCTTGACTGGTCTCTTGTTGATGTTGACTGGCTGAGTCTAGATCGAGAACTAAAATTGCTAGCCAATAATTTTTTTTAGAGAAAGTCAAATTTATTGTGCCTAATATTAACATGTTTTGAAGCTTAAACAAAAAAATATATAGAATTACTTGCTAATTATATGCTACAGACTATATTTTGGTCTTTACCAGCTTATTACAATGTTTTCTAATAAATATTTACAGTGTGTTTTTAAAATTACGATTGAAGTATTATTACCTAGAAAAGGGACACTCTAAAAACTAGCTTACAATGTGTTGTCTACTGAAATTGCTACTATGACGGTTCCCTTTTATATGCGCGGCTCACTATGGTGTCGGGTGTTGTGCCAGTCGAGAAGCGCGATCATCTGAGTGATGTATACATTCTTTCTACTGGTAGTCTGTGGAGAAGCAATTATCAGTGCATGTTCACGTGCATATTTTATATGGTAGGAACTGGATGTGATTGATATAGTGGGCGGTCATGTGACTTTGTTACAGGTTTTCGCTCGAGTCAACCATAAAACTTCAATAATTTTTTTTCATTTTCCAGTTTTTCATGTAAGTTGATCCGCAGGTACATGAGTGGTCGCTTTCTGGGGGTTATTTGTAATCACATTGCATCCGATTTTCTTCCTATGAACAGTGGAGTTCCACAAGGATCTATTCTTGGCCCATTACTTTTTGCCATATTCATAAATAATCTTCCATTAGTTCTACAAATTTGTAATTGTAATACGTAGACGAATAAATGAAGATCTTGGTCTCGTATCTAAATGGACTCCTCTTAAACGCATCCAAGACTACATACATACTAAAGCTATCTGTGTATTCTAAAGTGATTTTTAGTTGCACTCTTGACAATTATTTTAAATTTCGTACAATAATGTTTTTAAGGAACCTTATGATAAATAAGTAACCATATTACTTGTCCTGTAAACTAATCTTTTCACAATCAAATAGAACATGTTGGTTAATTATGCCATAATTTAATTTTCTCCCGAGTGAGCACCAATTTTTCGCCCAGGCTATTAGACTCTGGAATTCTCAACCACTTGAGCTCAGAAGAACTAGCAGCAATCGCAACTTTCGTATTAGTTTGTTGCAGTATTTTTCATAGTATTTTATATATGTCGCTTATTTTGTACTCTATTTTTACTATTTAATTCATTTCATTTCATTCATCAATTTTCTTAATAATAATTTCTGTTATTATTATTATTTTTTAATCTTGAATTTGAAGACTCAGACCTTAGCCAAACTAATAACTACAGAAACTGGGCAAGTAGAACAAAAATCTGCAACGTTTTGCTCGAATATAAAATCAACGATACCTCCGCGATGGATGCCTTGATTTGCTGCCGTAAGCAATGTGTAGGCCAGCAATGTCTCGCTCCAATACAAAATCGACGATGCCTCGACTGATATAGGGAAGGCCTCAATTTCTTCTTAGAAATTTACAGAAAATGTTTCGGTAGAATATTTTTTTACTCTGGTGGCATTGAAGTTATTTTCAGGTACAATACTTTTATATGTGCCATTGTCGGCTTCCAATAATTCATAAAAATATTAAGGAACAAATTTCCTGTAATTTTTTAAGAAAAAAATTGAGGACTTCCCTCATTGGCGATTTGTTAAAAACTTGTCATATCGACTCACTCGAGCACCACCGCGATGTTGGATGCCTTTCGCTCCTTTATCGCTACATGCATGGTCAATGTTCCGATAAAATAACCAGTCTGATCCATTGTAGAATGATCCCTGCACGTAATACTTGCGCTGCAAACTGCGCACATCCTTTTATCCTTAAAATTACCTTCGGTCGTACAAATTTCGTGAAGTTTTTTTATCCCGAACTGTACGAATGTGGAACAGTATACCATCTTCTGTCTTTCCTCCGGCACACAATCTTCGAAAGTTTAAGAGTGACATACATCAGCACCTCCACCGCTCTCCTCACATTTTCAAATTCCTTTCCCTATCTCCTTCCTGCTGTGCTTTGCATCATGGATTATCCCCTAAGCTTGGCTTAATAATATAAAAAAAAATCAGAGAGGTATCGTTGATTTTGTATTGGAGCGATGCATAGCTGGCTTAAGGCTGGACCGCAATAGACATATTCGTAAGTTAAGTTATTTAAGTAAGACGAACGCGTCGATAAAGAAACTTTCGTTAAGTTCAAATGTCAAATTTCCATAAGTAAAGTCCGGTAGGAGTCGCTCGTTATGTACGGACACGTCTGTTTATCCAATGATATTAATGAAATATTATTGAAATCGGCAACACTATTATTATTTTATTTTATTATAGAAGAAGAATATAAAGTGGTGGTCTCTTCTAAACGAAAAGTTCGGGAAGGATCTAAGAAAGCGAGATATTGCTTCTGGAAGTGCTGTAGATTTTTCTTGAAGTTCTTCTCATATTTTTCATATAATGCCCATAAAAGGCACAAATCTTTAATTAAATCAACTTCCACTTGTAAATTTTTTGCTTTTACCACTTGTTAAAATTGAAAACATTAAATGTCAAGATAATAACCATTGGCGTTACTGACATTTTTGTCTAGGAGCCCCCCCCCCCCACCCCAACTTTCGTACATAGGCTTTAACAAACATTTTGTTTGCGAAGTGGGTATTCCCAGCTATTGACGGACATTTTTTATCCATTGCTCTGAGCACTTACAATACCTATAGTATGTTGATATAATACCTAGAGCCAATGAAATTGCATAGATTGAAAAAACCATAAAGTTTTCGAGACTCTATAAGTTAGAAAATTCGCAAGAAAAAACTTCATAAAATAATTCTCACTTTACAAGTCGCAGACATCTGTAGTGACTACGTTTTTATACCATAAGTTGATGAAATCATAGGGTAGCTATACTAATTTTGTCATTCCGTTTGCAACACATAGAAATAATGATCAAAGAGCAGAATGAGTTGGGCACCCACGCATAAAATTAAAAGTTATTTTAATTTTTTTTATGTCCGTCCGTCTGTCTGTCGGTCCGTTTGCCCGTCCTCACGATTACTGGTGAATGCGTTCATTTAGAGAGCTGAATTTTTACACGCGGACTTTAAAAAACAAAGTAAATTTAAGTTCGAAAATGGGACAAATCGGGTAACTCCTTTTTGGGGTTGCTATATAAATATTTTGTTTTTCATTATAAAGGATTTTCCAATAAGAGGTGTTATTTTGATATTCAAAGAAAAATGCCATTTTTTGAGATAAATGATCGGATCTTTATTTCATTATAAAGAGGAAGGTATGCCGTTAATAATGGAAAATAACATCAGCCAAATGACCATAACGACCACGCCTACAGGACCATATCCTTTTCATGAAATTTTCCATAACCAAATCGCAAAGTGGCTGCCCTATGTCCTCGATAGCCTCACGAATTCCATCTTTGAGGTCTTGAATCGACGCTGGGATGTTGGCGTAGACCTTCTCTTTCATGTGGCCTCAAAGGAAGAAGTCGCAAGGTGTTAAGTCACAAGATCTCGGTGGCCAATTGTGATCACCTCTTCGAGAGATAACACGGTCCGGAAACTTTTCCCGTAAAAGATCAATGGTTTCGTTACTTGTATGGCACGTAGCGCCGTCTTGTTGAAAGTAAACGTTGTCCAGATAAATACCATCCAATTCCGGCCATAAAAAATCATTAATCATCTGTTGATAGCGCAATCCACTCACCGTAACTGTTGCTCCAGCCTCATTTTCGAAAAAGTAAGGTCCAATGACCCCGCGGGACCATAAACCGCACCAAACAGTCACACGTTGAGGATAGAGAGGCTTTTCAACAATAACTCTTGGGTTTTCCGAGCCCCAGATGCGACAATTTTGCTTGTTGACGAAGCCATCGAGGTGGAAATGGGCCTCATCACTCAAGATGAGTTTTCGATGGAATTCCGGATCATTTACATGCATTTCAAGGACCCAATCAGCAAAGACTATGATCGGCCGGCTTCAGTTCTTGTGTTAACTGAACTTTATAAGTCTTAAGACCCAAATCTTTATGCAAAATACAGTGTAGTGACGTTTGTGGAATGCCTAATTCCAAAGAACGACGAGGAATGGACAAACCTGGGTTTTCTTCAACACTTTCGGCTACAGCAGCAATATTCTCGGCTGTTCTTGAGCGACGTGCACGGGTTTTATTCTTCACATCACTAACTTGTCCCGACAGCTCGAATTTTTCTACCAATTTCTGTATTGCAGTCCGACAAGGTGCTTCACGACGACCCAAAAATGTTCGAGTTTTACGAACCGTCTCTGCCACATTTTCACCATTTTTATAGTGAATTTTAATAATTTCAATGCGTTGTTGAATCGTGTATCGTTCCATTTTTATTAATGGCGTAGTTTCTACTTGTCAAATATCAAAAAATGAAAGCTCCAAAAGTGACATCTACCGAAATACCGGGCTAATTAAAATAACACCTCTTATTGGAAAACCCGTTAGTATATTTATTTGGACACTGCCTGAGAACGCGTCAACGTAGAGAGCTGCAATTTTTTTCACGGTGTTTTCATAGAAATAGTAAATATTATTATTTTAAAAATGGGCTAAGTCAGGGAGCCCCTTCTTGGTGTTGCTATATAAACATTTAGGTTTTTTACGTAGGAGAGAGTCGTGTACCTTTAACCAAAATTTGCATATTGATTTTTTAGTGGTAGAAGTTGAATTATAATATACCTTTTCTTAACATTACAATTAACCGCAATATCAAAGTAATAACTTCAATAAATTTCGATACTCGAACAATGTTATTTATTGTTACAATGATAATATTAGTACTATAATTCCGATTCAAGGTGCATCCAAGTAATGTACTTACATAACCTTAAACCAGTAGCAAATTTATTTATAATGAATAAAAAAATTCAATTATCAAAAGGAAAGCACAGAATAAGAATATTTATTCTCCAAAACGCAACAATAAAATATAAAAAAAAAACTTCTTTATAAATTATACTTAATACTTATATAAAAACATAAAACAAAATAATAATAAAAAAGTGAAATTAATTTGGACGAACAAACTTCCAAAGTTCTTCTACACCCCAACTGTCACTATCTCCACTAAAATCAATGTCTCCACTTGGATCATCATATCATAAATTACAGTCAAAACATTTTTAGCCTTGGCCGCCCTTGGCTTATTGGCACGGGTTGGTAAGCAGGTGTCGTTCACAACATTTTCTTCATCAGATGAGTCCCATAGAACTCTCCTCTTAGCAATCTTTGCTTAATCTTTGATATCTTTATTTTTTTATTCTCGATTTCATTTTTCTCGGGTGTGTCTGTTAGAATTCGGGTTTTCCCAGTTTTCCGTCCTCGGTTAGTTTTTTTTTGTGGAGCTGCTTTGGGAATGGACGTAAGGCTTCTGGAGTTACTGCAGAAGAGTTTGGTTTAGTGCAAAACTGCAGATCTGATGTTCCCGAAACATTATCATCACAAACTTGCCTACTTACGTGAGATTCTGGATAAGGTCAATCCGTTACATAAGCAGGCAGAAACTCATCTTCCCCAAATACGTCAGGACTGATAGGCCAAATGCCTGCGACTTCAAAGTCTTTCGTTATATTTTGATTATTGAAGGCCTTTGGATAAGATTTACCGACAATTTCAGATATGTCATATATGGTTATGGGCTTTCCTGGGTTATTCACCATCCATTGACTAGCAGCTTGGTTGTAGAAACATTTATATGGGCCAAATACTATATGGTCCAAAAACTGTAATTTATGCGATGTATGTGGTGGTAGCGTTAAAAGTACAATTCCTTGTTGTCTGGCTAAATTTATCACACGAATTGAAATTTGGCTCTCATGGTTGTCCAAAATTAGAAGAATCTTATCTTTTACGAACAGCTTGGCATGGTGAACAAAATTGAAGGAAAAGCTCCTCATTAGACCATCCAGATGGATTTAAACCTCCAATAGGAGCAGCTTTCAGCATAGGTGATTTCAAATACACCCGCGGAAAAATCAACATTGAAGAAATCAAATTTCATATACCATTAATGGTTGCTATCATCATCACATCTCCTCTTTTTCCAAATGTCATGTTCCCGATTTTTTTCTCGCCCTGTGCAGCTAACACATTAGTATGAACATATACTATTGAGCTGGCAGTCTCATCTAGGTTATAAATTTTGTCTGGACGAAACTATAGCGGGTAACACAATCTTTCAAATTTGTAAAGAAAGCCTCGATGTTGTTTTTATTGAAGCTTGTTAATCTGGAGAGACTAGTTGCTTCTGGTTTCCTGAGTCCTAGCCCCGGGTGACGTTTTAGAAAACAAGTCATCCACTGCTTCCCAGCCACTTATTGTCACCCCAAGAGCTAGGCATAGTTTTCTCTATTTCTTCGGCAAATTTATATACTAGCTTTCTTATTGGAATTTTGGAAAGCCCATAGTGCAACCGTGCAGCAGTGGTGATATATTAAAAGAGAAAGTTTTCTTCATCTACATTAAAATCTTGCTGTGGTAATAAAAATTTTCCAATATAAAAAACACAACTGCACTCTTGAATGCTGACTGCCATACTAAACCATTGCCATGATATGTTCAAAGCATTAGGATTTATGTACTTCAAAAATTGTGAATTAGCAGCCGGATAACAAACGCGGACGCACATGAAATAGAGCGCTTGGATCAAGGTACATTCGGTCCAAGGTACACGACTCTCCTCTATGCTGTGAAAGATATCAGTCATAGATGCTTTTATTGTAGTGGAAATTTCTTCGGAATATAAAATCGTATAAAATTGTTTGTAATCATTTTTACTGAGCGATGAACCATTCTAGAAATATATGCGAGAAACCACTTCGAAAATTAAACTCTTATGGGTGACCATACGAAATAACGTACATACATTCATCTAGGATATCATAAGAATTGGTCTTAGACCAATTCTAGATTTCTTCCTTATTAATATGTAATTTTCCTAGATCAGGACTTTTAAACCACTGCAATTGCCTAAGAAAAGCTTTTTATATAGATGTTAGAGGCCAGAGGAACAACAAACAGTTTTCAATTTATTCCCATTCTTTATTATAATACTCGTTGAATGTTATTGAGCATCCGGTACAGAGTATGGTACATCGCTTATCAGTTTGTATTAGTCATCACGATTCAATAAATTTTTGGATAGCTCGTCAGTCAACATTTCGCGATTGTGTGATAAACAATAAAATCGAGATCCGACGACGGCAAGTATTTGTTAATTTCACTTTAGTCGAACATTTATATTGCTGTGAAAATAGATTACTACAAATGTAATTGGAGAATTGAGTGAAAGTGCATTCTTTTCTGTAATCCTTATGAACCCAAGCGATACTCGTATGTATATTCCGCATAGTCCACTCCATACATCCGAGGCGATTTCAACTTTTTTTAAATCATAGGAAGTACTGTTTATTTAAAACATAAAACAAAATTTGCATGATTTTAAAAGAAAAATTAAAGATAGTGGTGCCGTTTAACAGAAACCTTTGTTTTCCACTTCCCCTCGTTTCCTTCTATAACGTTTTAAGAAAAATAAATCAAAATCCTCAGGTTCTATACAAGAAACTAGTATGATAGTGAGAGTGACACCTTGGGGTGGGGGGTCCGCATTCTGGGGGCTGTTCCACCCTGGCCCCTACCTATTTATGTCAATGATAATAACCCTTACGGAATTAACGTCTGTTTAGGGTAAAAATGTCAATCATCCGTAAGTGAACATCAGTCTCGTTAAAATTCTTAAAGCTCTTTATGTCTATTGTTGTTCTGCCTTTACCCATTGTTTATTTCAGAAAGTTGAGGCATCGTCGATTTTATAGGTATTCAAGCAAAGCGTTGCATATTTTTGTTCTCTTTGCCCAGTCTTTGTAAATAAATAAAGACTGGGCAAGTAGAACAAGAATCTGTTAGGCTTTGCTCGAATATAAAATCGACGATGCCTACATAGCTATGCTAAGACTACAATGAGAGAAAAAATTAAGACTTTCAATTAGTGATGGACAAAATGTGTGACTAAGGTCATACGAGTCTTTTGGTATAAGTGACTTATGTAAAAGATTCGGTCACTGATATATCAGTGCGTTACGTGTTAATCAATCACAATCAAAATTGTGTAGTAGGCGTTTAGCCTTGATAATATTCTAATCGAACGAAACGCGTCAGCTTTATTTGGTGCTATTTAAAAAAATTACAAATATATTTATAACGTGAAACATAAATTCCCAAGTGTTTTTTTTTTTAAGTTTTTTAATTTTTTTAAATTTATATTATCTTACATAATGCAAAATTGTGTCTTTGGAACTGCTCAACTGCTGAAATGTGGCATAGAAAGGCAACTCGGTTGGCCTCAAAGCAAATATTTAGCAAACGAAAAATTGCTGCATTCTTTGAATGATTAAATCAGTCTTCAGTGCTGCAAAAATTTGTTTTTGTTTCAATTTATTTCATTTTTTAGTCATAGAAATAATTTTTCCTTAAGGAAACCCCTTCTAAGGAAATGAAAATTACAAGTCTATAACACAAATCCAAATTAGTTGGCTTTAAGTATGTGTGCGTACATGACCGAACTTAAACTCCCAAGTCGATCGTTGCAGGTAGAGCAAGAAAATATATAATAATATTGTAAGCTACAAAGATTATCCATCATGTTTTTTAAATACTTGTATTGGTTTGACACCCTTTCCCTGGTAATCCAATCATCATAAGCGCGCTGATGGGCTCATTATAACTGGTTGAATGAATGTAATGCTGAATTTTATTCTAGCACCGGCACTGAGCTCATTTATATACTTCGCATTCATATGATGAGCAATTCAATGATTGCTCTTGTGAATAGATAAAATACCTCATCACTGAGCATAATCATGATTATCAGGGGTGATATAGTTTTTAAATTCAGAAAATAACAGATTTGGGATTATCACGCATATCATATGCCTGCACGAAAGTACAACTATACTATTATACTTTCGTGCAGGGATACGACACGTAATCATGGCAAACATAAAGAAGTATTATTATTGCAATGGAATTTTTAGCGAAACACCATTTATCTCCTTTTCGCTCGTCCATTAGATGTACTAGATCTACATATTAGTATCCGTACCAATTTATTGATGAGCTGATAGGTGAGTTGGCGAACAGCCTCAGCGAGGCGATCAGTAAAAAAATTAGTTGTCGTACGACCACATAATGTACACTCACATTGTTGTAATTGACTAAAAAGTTGTGTTAGTTAACATAAGAGACCTCGCCCGCACCCGTACTAAAATTTTGTAAACTAATGAGCGTTTTCTACCAGGGCTTTGCACCCTTTTGTATGTGCAGAAGGGAGGTAAATACCTAAACTACGATGTGGCGACAGAGTTGGCAGTTGACGGACTAGTAGCAATAAAAATTAATTCAGAAAGGATACCTAGCAGCTTTTTGTTGTTTCTGAGCTGCCGAAACAGAGTTGTTGTGGGTGAAATATATACGATGTGAACTAGGTGCAAAAGTTTTATTTCAATGTGAAAAAATATTAGCTAAGGATCTAGCTGCATACATAGTCCTTACAAAGGCTATGCTACAGCATCATAGGGTATCCCCTGCGCTTTGGCAATATTATAAAAAAAAAACTTTTTTTTTTCTCCTTGAGTCTAAGTGACCGATTGATCGATATGATTTTGAAACGGTGACTCAGGGCTTTTGAGTCAGTGTACTGACCCGGTCAAAATGACCGATTCGATTTTAGTTACAAGTTTGGGGCCCCCTCCCCCGCCTGGTGGGGTATGCGGGTGCCTTATCTATTCCATTAGTTGGGCAGCTCAAATGGATCGATAACTATTTATTTTTACCATATCGAGTGCGTATTTTCACAATTTCCGACAAAATTATAATTCTTAGGGTGTAGGACACTTTAGTTTTTAATTAAAACTACTTTCACACCACAAATGCTAATTGAATTAGTCATTTTCATAAAATGTGTCAAAAAACCTTTAAAATATGCTGCTTAGGATCTTTTATGTTATCCTCCATAATAAGAAATATTTTATGTTACAATGCATAAAATAAATTAAAATTTCTCAGATAGAATAGGGTTTTGGGGAATTGTTTATTTTAAGGCATAAAATGATGAAACTGTAAATGCTTTCATAAAATATTGAAAATTAATCCTTTAGGGACCAGTTATTTAAAACAAACGATCTATTCCAATAATTTCATTTATTTAACTTCATATTTTCGGGCAATTCTTGTTTTTCTATAAACTATTAAAAATCATTAACAGGACAATCAATATCAGGACGATAAGCATAAAATTCGGGGCTATAATGAAGTTGTTGATAAACCTCCAAAGTACACGAAGAATCCAAGTTCTAATTCAAGTAAGTATAGCTGCTCGTTTACTATTAGTATGTTAAATTCTTGAATTTCTCTAAAAACTTTACGTTTTTAATTAAGGATTTCCTGCCAAATCTGTGGAATGCAAGCAACAGCAGCTTACCGCTATCGGAAATAGACTTTTAGATTGGTTCTCTGTAATCATGGCAGACAGTAAGAAACGTCGTCAACATAATCAAAAGTCAAAGGCACATTTTCCACCGGCATGTAAGACTGAAGCGAAATGGATGTTCGGACATTTAGATCTTAACAACGACGGAGTGCTATCTCTACAAGAATTATATGACCTGGAACATGATCAAAATGAACGCTGTATTAAGCCCTTCATCGACACTTGCGACTTAGATCAGGATAATACAATTAACACCCGGGAATGGTGCAGATGTTTTGAGAAGACAGATAGGCCGTGTGCTGCTGTAAGACGAAGAATTGCTGGAGATTTCCTAGGTAATGTACAGGATGTTGTTCGATTCTGAATAAAGAATACATTGTTTTTTTTTTGCGTTATATAATTTACAGGTGCGTATGCTCCAGAATGTGATTCTCAAGGTTTTTATAAACCAACGCAATGTCATAATTCTGTCGGTGTTTGCTGGTGTGTAGATAAACATGGTGTAGAATTTGCAAATACACGTACTAGGGGAAAACCAAACTGCGGTAAGTCAATCTATTTATGTAAATTAGTTTATTAGTAGTATAATTGCTATATAGATACAAATCTTAACAAACATTTTTCCATAATACAAACAGTATGTGGCTGAATTGTTGCAAAATATTTTAAGTTACAAGCCATGAACTTTCTTCGAATTTATGTCAATCAGTGTTCGAAAAAAATCTCCAGACAAAAATGTTGTACTAATTTTATTTCCAAAATCTTATTCCTTCTTACAATGTAATGAAAGTTATAAAAGAAAAACTCTGTTACGGAACTATGAAGAGTGATTCGCTTGGGACGTAAAGTCCCGACTGTCAGCATGAGCTGACAGATCACTCGACGGGCAGCGTTGACTGCAGGGCGGCACGCTAGTTCGCCTCAGCTATTGACGGAGAGTGTGGGGGGGTTCCACAAAAACCTGCCGCTGCCGTCAGCCATAATAAAAAAAAAAATAAATTTCGTGCCTATCACACCAAAGCCGGCACACATTCGGTCCTGAAGGGACCCTTACGTCACTTACCTGTATCCCATCGAAGGCGCAGATGGTCTGCCTTCTTTGCCTGCCCCATCCTCCCATCTGACTCTGAGGGGCATAATTCTTCAGAGTCCCTAATTGACCTGGAAAGAGAGACTAGGCGGACCTAGACGACCTTCATACGAGAGGGCTCCAGGAAAGTAAGAGGAGAAATTAAAACTCTTAACGGTTCATGTTCACGTTATAATTACTGATAGGTAATGCTTCATTATGGAAAATACATGATATGAATTCAAACATATTACATGTAGGAAAAAGGTATTGAACAATGATTTCCACTGATTCTACATCCTGAGAAAAGTATAATACAAAGTCTTATTCTAGGCGGTTTCTTATTTCTCCATTTTTCCGCTCAAACATAAATGCAACGCATTGAGGATCTTTCTTAAGGCAATGAAATTCTTGGGCGAAACTCACTCGTTCTGAGATATACGTACATATATATAAATATTATAAACTTTTGCGAATTTTAGGTATAGCAACATTTAAACTACTTTGTATAATAAAAAATATACACTTCGTATCAAAAATCTAAACATTAATTTTTTTAAATTTAGAAATTCCTAGCAGTACACCATATAGCTAAATCACTTTTTGAGGATTTCCATAAATGATCTATTTATGTAGTAACAAACTATTTGTCTAATCTGTGCATATGCATGTGATGTAAGGATAAAAATATAATAGGTGTACATATGTGAGAGTGGTTTGATAAAAATAGAAAACTTGAGCCGTATATGTATATATATCTAGTATTAAATGAAGAGTACCATTATTTCAAGGTACATACATGTAAATATATCAAAAACTTAAGCCAAATAAATATATATATACAGTATTAAATCGAAGTTATATATAGCTACATGAAAAGAATATCAATAAAAAGGAAGTCCTACATGTGTAAGTCGCTGCAGAAGCCGAATTATGCGTATACCAAAAGAAAATGTGTAATATATCAATAATACTCACGGTGAAAATTCCACGTCATGATGAAGCGCTTCAGCATCCGCCATCTAGTTAAAAAAATAAAATTGGAATTTAATGCTTCGACTTGCTGTCTG
The DNA here is from genome assembly GCA_963924295.1 of Dioctria rufipes. NCBI lineage: Eukaryota > Metazoa > Arthropoda > Insecta > Diptera > Asilidae > Dioctria > Dioctria rufipes. The sequence goes on from OZ002741.1 coordinate 217,093,980, forward strand.
TAGGCTCTATCACAAAAGTAATTTTTGTTGAGTTAAAATAATATTGCCCAGCGGCATTTGTCTCCACACATATATCTTGAACGAAATTAAATAAGAACGTACGGAACGTAATTATAATAAAAATTTAGATTTAAAAAATTTTACAAATTCATTCCATAGTGGACGACTGTATCTATTTGTGCAACTGAAGGATTATAATCTGGCGGTGAAGGAATATCAGCATTTTTCCCTGTAGTAAAATCTATTGACCATTTACACTTTGTGTGCTGGATTTTGTTGACATTTTGGAGCACAAGTCCGAAGAAAACGATTGTTGGAATTTTGACAATTGCTAATCCATATTGCAGCGTATTCACAAAACTCTTCGTTTCTATTAAATCTCTTAGAATGAGACCGGGCAATTGAATCCGTATGAGGTTTCCCCCATGTAGTTTTTCGGTATTGTCGGGTGGACGATCCTGATTTCTTTCAATTGCAGGTTTTAAAAAGCAGTCGTATATGATCTTGAATATCCACCAAGACTCCTGTTCAACCGTTCAATTATACTACCACGATTTCAAGCGAAACCTAGTGAAAATTTATCGATCTTGTCAGATTAATTTTATCCTGTCCTTCACCACTCGGAAATTCCTTTTTTTGGCAGGATGTCTTCGCAGATTTTTGATGATCAAAAAGTTTCTCCTGGATGTCTTTCACACACGTACTTGTTCGAGCAATACGTCAAGAAAAGTGGTCTTCTTCTTCCTTGTCATCACCAGCCTGTCATTTGTAGCTTGAGGAAATGCATTTCTTTCGGTCGGTGTGCGTTCATTTTTTTATGCGTGACGCAGCCGGGCTACACGCTTCAGTAATTCTTGTAGCATATTGCTATATGCAATACGCTACGACCATAACAACTCAAACACTTGTTCTGATTCAAACTATAAGGCTTAATCTACTAGATCATCATCAGAGATCCTCTGATCCTCTGATGATGATCTAGTAGATTGAAATGCGTAACCGCAATGTAATGTATTTCAAACGCTTTTAGCTTTTGCATGGCAATTCCTTACGTCTACTGCGGCATTGGTACGTTGCATTCTGTTCCAGCCATAAGGTTTATAGTTGAATAAATATTTTTATTTATTTGTGAAACAGAATAAGTATTTTGTGTTTTTCTTTTATGAAAATGAAGTTTCACAGAGTGTCAACGTAAAAATCTGTTGATTAAAGTAATAAAAATTATACACTACCCAACAAAGGATGATGGGCGTTTTTATATGGAACCTATAGCCTGACTACCAATTAAATTGTAATGTACCTATGTCAACTTATCGATTGTAACCGACTGCGCTCATAAAAAAATATTTCATCCCAAGATCAGTGCATAAAAATGGTTCTTGGTATTTATCAAGAAAATTTTGTGTACGTTGTCCAATTTTTCATTCTTCACAGGTACTCCTGCAGGAAGCTCTTTAGTTGCGATAATATTTTTAAAGATAGTTCTATAAAACAGCTGTCCCCGAATTAAATCGTGTGTACTGCTACATATATCTTAAGTCCTAGATACATTTGGCCATCCCACACGAGTATTCCTGATGCAGTATGCAAACACGTTTTCCAAAGTGTAGAGATATCTCTTTGTTTTTTCTCACCTCTTCCCAAGAAAACTGGTATGCATATTGCCTCAAGAATGCCTGTATGGGATGGCCCAATGAGCGCCACGTGTTGTTTTTTTTTGCGGCGCCGCTTTGTGGCGTTTATGATACAATGAGAGCCACGCGTTTTTTTTTACAGAGAGTGAAGTGTCAACAGAATAGGAAGTGTTTAGCAATAGCTCTGAAATTTTATTAAAAATTATTCGAAAATAATAATTCCGAAGTGCGAAAAACACTATAAACCAATAATATAGATCAGGGAAAGTGAATTTGTGCAAATAAAAAATAAAAATTAAACGTAAACTTAGAGTGAATTAGAAATTTGTGTTGAACGGATAACGGGCTATGTGAAGGAGTAAAAATGCCGACAAACTGTGGAAAATGTAAACAAAGTGTGCGGACAGGACAAGTCATAAATTGCAATGGAGTGTGCGGAATTATTTTATGCGTGAAATGTGCGGGAATTTCTTATTATGATGTGAATTTGATACAATCTATGAAAAATGTGGTGTATTTGTGTGATGAATGCCTGGGTTATAAGAAAACCGTTTTAGATAAGATTGAATCTGTGCTAAGAGAAGTGTGTGAAAGTAAGTGTAAAATTATACAGCAAGAGAGTGAGATTAAAGAGATTGTAAAAAGTCTACAAAAATTGAATGATAGAGATGATAGGGTCATGGATGAAATTAAAAAAGTAAAAATAACAGAAGGAGTAACTTACGCGGATAAAGTAAAGTCTGTACCACCATTAATAATAAAACCCAAACAAAAACAGGATGCAAAGAAAACAAAGGAAGATTTAAATAGAAAGGTCAATCCTATAAATTTGAAGTTTACGGAGGTGAGATCTAAAGGCAATGGTGCGGTTACAATTGAAAGTGTTAGCAAACAGGAAAGGCAGAAGATTAAATCAGCAGTTGAACAATCTTTAGGGAAAGAATATGTAGTAACGGAGACTGATTTAAGAATACCAAAACTATGGGTGACAGGTATGAAAAATAAGCTTAATAGTGACGAAATTGTTGACAAGATTAGAGCACAGAATGATCATTTGAATAAAAGTGAATTGAAGTGTTTGAAAATAGTTGAAAAGAAAGTTCGTAATGAGATAAGATTTAGTGCAGTGATTGAGATTGATATTGAAAGTTTTAACAAGGCATTGAATGAAAAAAAAATTAATATAGGATGGGATAGATGTGCGGTGTTTGATGGTGTGAGTGTGAAAAGATGTTTTAAGTGTCAAGGATTTAACCATAGATCTGATGAATGTCGAAATAAGGAGGTATGTGCGAAATGTATGCAAGAGCATGATACGAGAAGTTGTAGTAGGATAGATAAAGTGAATAAGTGTATCAATTGTGTAAGAGCTAATGAAAAACTTAAATTAAGACTAGATGTAAATCACAGCAGTTATAACAAAGAATGTCCTGTATTGGCAAATAAGTTAAAAATAGAGAAAAAAAGAATGGGTTATTAGCCACTAAAGAAGATAAATTGTGCGTATCTTAATATTCAAGGTTTATTAAATAACTTCAGTGAATTAGAATCCAATTTTAAATGTAGTGACTATGAGCTCATAATGTTAACAGAAACGCATACTGTAGAAGATATTAGTGATGTGGAATTATACTTAGAAGGTTATAAAATTATAAGATGTGACTCTAATTCTAAAAGAACAGGAGGTGTATCACTTTATCTTAAAAACGAATGGCAATATGAAGTTCTGGGTAACATTGCAATCGAATTAGACATTTGGTGGTTGGTAATAAAATGCACTAGAGACAACGTTAAATTTGTAGTGGCCATCACGTATAGGTCACCACGATCGTCAGAGAGGCAATTCTGTAATTTCTTTAGGGAATGTATGGAGGTTATAGAAGATATAAATGAAGAAATAATAATAGTTGGTGATTTCAATATAAATTGGTACAGTGAAAGTATATATAAGAAAGAAATTAATGAAATTATTTGTGATAACGGGTATACACAAAAGGTACGGGAATTTACAAGGGTAACGGATTTATCAAAAACCTTAATAGATTACGTTATTATAGCAATGAATAATATTGATGTAACAGTAAATAACAGCCTAAAAATAAGTGATCATGAAACTTTAGAAATTAGCATATTAATAAATAATTACTCCGATATAAAAAATGATGGTAGTTTTGAGATTTTTAAGTATAAAAAAAACGAGTTCGCAAATGAGTTGAGAAACATAGAGTTAGAAAGGGTGATGCTTATTGAGAGTTTGCATGACTGTGTTGATAATTTTAACAATAATATCCTGCAGGTTATGAAGAAATTTTTAGTGCAAAGAAATACATATACAAAAAAGACAACAAATTCGTGGTATAACAAGGAATTAATGGTGTTAAAAGAGAGGAAAATAACAGCATATCAACGTGCAAGATTAACAAATGACGTAAATGATTGGATAAAATATAAAGAAGTGAGAAATATATATAAACATAGAATAAATGCAGCCAAAAATGATGAAATAATAAATAAAGTTAATGAAGCTAATAATCCGAAGGAAATGTGGCGTATCATAAAAAGCTCTATCTTGAATGAAACAAAATCGGAAATAAAGGAAATTCAATTTGGTGACTATAAATGCCAGCATCCTGATGAAATGGTAGATAAACTTAATAAATATTTTATTCAAAGTGTCCAGATCATAAAAGAATCCATACCTCATAGAGCATATTCGGATATTATTACAGAAGTAGACTATGACTTTTTTTTTAAAAGAGTGGAGTATAATGAAGTGAAAGATATCTGTAAAAGTATGAATAAAAAACGGGACTTTAATTCAATTAGTATAGGCATGATATTAGACAACTGGAATAATTGGGGTGTTACTTTGGTTGACATAATAAATAAATCGTTGATGAGTGGAGAATTCCCTAATTTATGGAAAGAATCAATTATTATCCCTGTTCAGAAAGTCAAGAACACAAAAAAAGCAGAAGAATTCAGACCTATAAATACATTGCTTATATATGAAAAGGTGGTTCAAAAACAGTTAGAAAGTTACTTGGAAACAAATAATTTGATTATATTGGAACAATCTGGATGTAGGAGACAACATTCCTGTGAAACGGCGATTAATTGGGTAGTGTGCCAATGGAAGGAAGAAATAGATGCCTCAAATAGTGTTGTAGCTGTGTTTTTAGACCTAAGAAAAGCATTTGAAACAGTCGACCGGGACATACATATTATTAAAAAAATTAGCAAAATATGGAATTCGTCGAAAGGAATTTCAATGGTTTCATAGCTACCTGTATGGAAGAAAACAAAGTACCAAAATAAATAATACAATTTCCGATAAAATTGAAGTATCGATGGGTGTTCCACAAGGATCAGTGCTTGGAACTATTTTGTTTATTATATATGTGAATGACATTAAATCAGTGTTGAAATTCTCGAAGATAGTACTTTTTGCGGACGATGCGTTGTTGTATATAGCAGGGAAAGACTCCAGTGAATTGAAAATAAAAATTGAGCGAGATTTAGAATTATTGTGTGAATGGTTACAGATGAATAAATTGAAACTAAACATAAGTAAAACAAAAACTATGACGATAAATAATAATACGGATGTGTGTGTTGAAATGAATGGTGAGCTAATAGATTGTGTGAATGAATATAAATACTTAGGAGTGGTTTTTGATAAGAAGTTAAATTTTAGATTACATATAAACTATATTTCTAAAAAAATTGGTAAAAAGATTGGATTTTTTAGGAGACTTAGAAAGAAAGTTACGATGGCTACCGCGATAAATATATATAACAGTATTATAAAACCACAATTTGAATACTGCTCTACAATATTGTTTATGTGTAGTCAAGGTGATTTGAACAGGTTACAAAAATTACAAAATAAGGCAATGCGTGTAATTCTACGTTGTAATCGCTTTACTCCCATTAGTAGTATGTTAAATTCTTTATTATGGCTTGATATTAAGCAAAGAATTGAGCTAAATGTATTGCTTTTTATATTCAAAATGAAAAATGGGTTGGTTCCGGAATATCTTTTAAATATGATCACGTGGGTAGCAGAGGCGCAACCATATAATCTAAGAGGAGCATCGGAGAACTTCAGATTACAATTTTACAATAGATCGAGTACACAGAATTGGCTGGTATATAAGAGTTTCAAGAAATTTAATGAACTTCCAACTGAATTAAAAAGTGAACAAAATTTTAAGTGTTTTAAAAAAGGTTGTGTGCAATATATTAAAAATAGTGCAATATTGTAAATTTTAAAGAAGCATTTTTGTAAAAGTTAGGTGGTGGTATTGTATAGCGATAATATTGCTAATAAATAAATTATTATTATTATTATTACTTGACAGTTCAAACTATCTGAGGTGTGCTGATTATTTCTGTCAGCTTATGAAAAGTATTTAAAAATGAATAAAAAAAATTAAGTACCTATGATAATTAAAGCAAGTATTCTTACCCTAAAAATTTATTAAAAAACTATTACCAAAAAAGTGGAATTTTTTATTTCAAACTTGTCAGTAATTTCATTTGTTCTCTTAAAATGAAACAAGGAACAAACGTGGAAAAAACTAACGCGCCGCAAAGTTTAAAGTTTGATCAAACCACGACGGTAGTTTATCTCAAGAACTTGAATTTTTTTTACAAATGATTGTATAGTTCTTTTCTTTATATTTTTTGCAGGCTTCTATCGCCACTTCGTTTTTCTTCTGGTATTGCACCCGTTTCCAAATGCCTTTTGCATAGATTGTCACGGCCATCCTTTGGAAATGTTTAAGGTTCCTAGAAACACTTGTTGACACACGCGTCGTTCACTTTTTTGTTGACCGTACAAAATGCTGAATAATAAAAGTTTTGACCAGTCCTCCCTTTCAGCGTTCTGTTCTTATGGTGTTTTGTATAGGAAATCCGAAAAGAATCTTGTTTCACTTTTATCTGGGATTCATAAAACCTGATGGTACCGATAGTATGACGTACGGGAACAACTAGTAAGTAATAACTAATTACTAGCAAGTAAACAAAACACAGCAGACTTTCCGCAGTGTGGCATTTTTGAACCACTGATTTTGAAAAAAATGCAATGAAGAAAAGTTTCGAAATCGACAAATACTAAAAATTTATAAATTTTTGAAGTATTTTTAAAGTATTGTAGATATCTCGTTTACCTGGTAAGAGCTCGGCATGCAATATGCTTTGTATGGCATTAAATTGACGCATCATTCTTTTCAATTTCATAAATAAAATTGTCGGTAGACTCGTACACATACATATTAAAATAGTCTTTTTATGATAGTACTGTTGAGAAGAGTACTATTGGATATAAAGTTCATCCTGTCAGCATGAACTGACAGCTCACTCCGTGATCAGCGTTGATATACAGGGTGGCACGTTAGCACCTCGGCTATTGAGGCAGGGTTAGTGGGGTAGGTAACCAAATCCTGCCGCTGTCACGAGCCATAATACACTTTAATAACTTTACACCACTTACTTTGACTTAAATTGAAGACATAGTTGTTATTGTCTTCGGCTGCGCCCCATCCGCCCAATGACAGTGTGTGCAATATTTTTACAGTGTCCCTAAGATGACCTGAAATCTGAAATAGTAGAGAAGTGGACCTATTCGACGATCATCTTGAGAGGACTCCGTCTGGAGGTTTATTCAAATGGAGAACATTGTCTCCATATAGTAGGTATAGTACTGTGCATTTACATTAATATAAAATTTTGCTTAATTCACCCCGGTAGCGTGTTAAGTTCATAATTCAACTTATTCTAATATACAGGGTGTCCCGTAAGTCGACATCAAGCCGGAACCGGGTAATAGACCAAATCGTAACAGTTACCAGAAAATTATAAAAAAAAAATCTAAGTCATGTATTTTTCAAATTATAGGCATTTCTTTTGTTTTCGAGAAAATGTACACCTTGTGATGGTTTTTTAGCTCCTAATGCTACAAATCTTTACTTTTTTTCAATTTTATTTTTCTTATGTAATCCCGAATAGTGCTTATGTAACTTGTTGCTTTAAGTTCTAAGCCAACTGCTCCAGCTTGGAAGAAAATGTCACATTTTGCCGAACCAACAATATAAAATTAATAATTCGTTGAACTTTAACTGACTGTACTGAAAAAAAATGTACTACGCCAGTCTAGCAAGTAACTTTAAAAGTTGACTCATTTAATAAGAATTCTAAAATGGTACAACACTTGCTACATTATTTCTTAGATTACGGAAAAAAAATTTTTTTCTTCAAGAAACCCAGTTTCGAAAAAAATTTTTTCACCTACTAAAATTGATTCTAGTGTACCCAAAGCTTGCCATAAGACCGTAACTCTAAGATTCTATTTGAGTGAGACGGATAGTGATTGCATGAAATGTGAGTGCGACAGGTAGTGACGCTTTCAAGTTAGAGATGCTAACTTTTTGTTAAATTTAGGACAAATTTTCCTTAATTTTAAAATTAAACACCAATTATTTGGATGCTAAGATTTATTATTTACAAAAGATGTTCAAACTGCCTTCCTTCAGCTTCAATACAAGCTCGATTGATTTCTTATAAACTTTCTCTTTTACTGCTCCCCAGTAAAAGAAATCTAATGGATTTAGATCAGGTGAACGGGCTGGCCACGAGATCGTACCAGACCGCCCTATCCATCTGTCCGGATATTTTTCATTGAGATATTCTCTAACTGAAAGGGCATAGTGCGCTGGGCAGCCGTCTTGCTGATACCACATCTCTCTGTAAATACTTAGTGGCATGTCTTCCAGTAAATTAGGTAAATGGTTTTGCAAAAAATCTAAATAAATTTCAGCATTAAAGACCTCTGGCAACTCAAAAGGTCCTATGACTTTTCCGTTTAAAATTCCGGTCCACATGTTTATTTCAAAACGGTATTGAGATCTATTTTGTCTCATTAAATTCGGATTCTCTACATGCCACTCGTGTAAGTTGTGTAGGTTCATGTAACCGTCTTTTTTAAATGTCGATTCATTCGACCACAAAAATTTCTCGAAGAATCGCGGATCTTCCCGTTGTCTTTGTAGCATCGTTTGGCAAAACGCAACCCGAGGTTGATAATCCCGATGTAGCAGGGTTTGTACTCGCTGTACATGGTATGGGTGTAGCTCATGGTTTTGTAATATTCGGTGAGCTTGGCTTAGAACTTAAAGCAACAGGTTACATAAGCACTATTCGGGATTACATAAGAAAAATAAAATTGAAAAAAAGTAAAGATTTGTAACAACAGGAGCTAAAAAACCATCACAAGGTGTACATTTTCTCGAAAACAAAAGAAATGCCTATAATTTGAAAAATACATGACTTAGACTTGTTTTTTTATAATTTTCTGGTAACTGTTACGATTTGGTCTATTACCCGGTTCCGGCTTGACGTCGACTTACGGGACACCCTGTATAAATTCAAAACAATTTGATTGGACAAAAGGAATCTACTGGAATGAAGGTAAAACAAACATAAAGCAATTGGTAATTAAGAAATACTGAAGGCAAATCGCAGACAAAGTTACCTGACAGGGATATCCTGTACACTGCTGTACAATAGTTCATCTTATTGAACCAAAACTTTAATACTATTATTATTCTTTGGGCATAGTAGTATCTCTATATGCACCAGTATAGGTATATAATGCTAACCTGAGTATATCCTTGTCAGAGGTTAAACTAACAAAAAAATCGTAGTGCTATAGTATAAGATAATTCGTTTCTCACAAGAATTTAGCATATTGTGAGCGTATAGTATGATCTAATTACTACCAAAGGTTAATTAGAAAAATATAGTAATATATTATAATAAGATTTCATTCAAATGTAATTTAGCAAAAATATAGTAAATTCGCAATTGGGATTAGTAAGTTACTTCGTTTGGACTACTTTTCGGGTTGTATGTTCGTCCAAGCATAGTTATTGTAAACTTTGGACATTCTTCATAATTCGTAACTGATATGCGTAGTACAGTTGCTTCCTATACACTTTGAAAGGCCTGATGTGATGGGCTAGCATCATTACGCTGTGGGGCCCCAAAGATACCCAATATTCTCGTAATCCTGGTCTTGTGAACACGTCTTACAATTGTCGCTTTTGCTTTTACTTTATGCTTTCCGTACTTTCTACATGGACTCAGAGCTGCCTATATAGATGATCGCGTCCTTAGCACTTATGAAGGGTTTCCCTTTCCCGAACAATTAATAGAATTTAAAAATTACGATACGTGTATTGATTTAATGTTTCTTTTCATTTATATACAGCTGCGCGCTTTCTGGAGCAAAACTATTTCTTTTTAGGTTTCTTTACTTATGCATTTAGTATTCCATCGTCATTCCTCCCATCTTAACTTCAATCTACATATTAGTTTCGACACTCGTACTCCCTCTTCGTTACGTTCTTTTATTTCTGTTTTTTTCTATTGGAAGCTACACTTTTATACTTTAACTTGAGAGTTTACAAGAAACTTTTTCCACTCCAGCTCTTAACCAATCAAGAAAAACTCTGACACCTCTTTTCACCAAATCTTCTTCTGTTTTGTCTTTTCCACTTTTTTCGGGGTTATGTCGCAGCCAGGATTCACTCATGCTGCCTGATATCCATGGCAGCACAGTCGCAGTGCAGCACCATGTGAGCGCTGCTGTGCTCTGTCAGTGGCAGAAGTGAAGCATTCTGCTTCAGACAGCACGCTGCGAACATAACACAAAAGGAAAAAACGGAACCTTTATAAGATTGCTCGGCAAACGTTTTCCTCGAAAACGACGTGGAGTAGGAATTAAAAACAAATATTTCATAATCTTTCACTGTCGAAAGTCAAAGATTATGAAATAGTTTTTTTTTTAATAATAGGGGTGGATTAGGCTTCTTCAAAAAAAATGTTTTTATTGTATTTTTGTACTGTATCATTTGGAAGGGCTATCTTTTAAAGATTGTAAAAAAAAAATAAGTAAAATTTTTTAGTAAATGGGATATGAAGATCAGGGGTGTAGCCAGGGTATTGCTATGGGAGGGGGGGGGGGAGTACTAGGGTCCAGCCTGACACAAAATTGGTTTTGTTTAGTGCTACCGGATAAACTTTATATTTATTCAAGATGGTTACTTACTTTTTAGGATTATCCGGCACAACAGCAAAAGTGGAAAAAAAATTTATTCACTATTGCATCAGACAACTTACTGATTTAGGGCAGCAAGTTTCAAGTCTTGGTATGACTCATCAGCAGGTCCCAAGTAATGAAAGTGAGTGAATTGAAAAAACAAAAAACAAAAATAGAAAAAATGGAAAGAAATAAAAAAAAAATTCAAAAATTGAGAAAAATAGAAAAAAAAATATTTTTTGAAAAAAATTGAAAAAATCAGCTTAATAAATAAATTCTGACTATGAATAAAATTCTAGTTTCGTAATAATCTTTAGCAATCCAAGTGCTTCCACTGTGTGCTTGTCACAGTTTTCAGTGATCTATTTTTCCAAAGTGAATTTAATTGTATCATAATTTGCCAGTACTGCTTTGCAGTTTTCGTAACGACAACTCCATCTGGTATCACTTAGACTTCACATTCCATGATTGGTATGGATCCCGAGAGTACTTTATAATTTTGCCCACTCATGCCCCTACCCTACCTGACTACGCGCAAGATGAAGATATAGTCCAAAATTTGCGAAAAAATATCGTTCCTCCCTGATCTTCTGGGTTTATAAAGCTAAAATTTTTATATTTACAGGGTTAGTTAGCTTTTTTCGTCAGTATCACAGTTGTTAGAAAAAAAAACATGTTTTATCTGTTAACTTCAAAGACTTAAAAAGCAACTAAGACAAACTCTTATAAAATTACTCTTGCGGCCGTCTGTTTGAAGATTCTTAAATTATCATAAGTAAATTTAGATTAGATTTAAATATACTTCAATTCGGTCGTTGATAAATTGCTGGTATCGGAACACTAATAGCGTGAGTCCGACACGTTCCAAACCATTTAAAAATTTAATTTTAATTTTTTGAATAATTTCAGAAAATGTAATCAACAATGCTTCATCTCTCACATCAGATGACGAAGACGAGGGTACGGATGATGATGACAGTACGGAAGGAAGTGCAGATCAAATGTTGATTTTTTAAAAACTAATCAGCTACCTAATATAGTTCTTATATTAAATTGACCCCCACTTTTTTTTTAAATCACCCATAAAAAACAACATACATAAATTAAAAACAAAATCGCGTGGAATTTTTCTAACTACATATAATAAATTAATTAAGAGCACGCGCGTAATGCCACCTTTGTTACCAGTTTTTAACATCGTCCGACTGAAGCAAGAGTTAAATAAATTAAAAGAAAAAATCTTTACTTTTACTTAAAAAAAAAAAAAATATTTATATGAACGTAGAAAACGTGACTAACAATAAGTCAAACTTGTGCAATTTATATACATTCATAAGAACTAAATATTTTCTGAGTTCGAAATAATTTAACGGAACGGAATTATTTAGGTATGGACGCAGAAAGGTCGTGTAACTATTTAAGAAAAAAAAATGTGTTTAGTTTTACGATTCTTTGTAAAGGATCAAGGATCAAGATAATTAAAAAAAAAAAATTAAAAGTGCATTAATGAATACTTATACTTGAATAACGTTCCCGGAAAATGTAGTGTTTTTATTTTCGTTGTACTTACATACATATAACAATACTCGCTTTCAGAGAAGCTAAAGGTACTTGCGCTTTTATATAGTACTTAAAAAAAATGGGCAAAATCTAGGCGCGATAATTCATTACGAAAAAAAAAAACTACTTCGGCATAATTCGTTCGCAATTCAAATTATATAAGTACATAAGAGAAACCGGCTTTTAAGAAGTGACGAATTCTACTAAACGCAATTGAAATGCATTTTATATTTAGAAATAATGATATAAAATTATAAAACAAAGTAATGAAAAAGGATAGCTGTAATGAGAAATTAAACATAAGTAAACAACGTCCTCATCTTTATGAATATGTTTAGCCGTAAACTTATTATAAAATTATTGTTTTGGTCATTTATATCTTAAGTTTAAAATGTTTTATGTCACTAAACTTAAGCTTTCTTTTTGTTTAAAAATACAAATTTGTGATTATTAATAAAATTTAAAAAATTTAATTCTGTACGCATTTATTGCTTTTGTCTTTTTAATAATAACTACATAGGCCAATCAATAAAGACATTCAATTAAAATATGTAAATTCAAAAAGTTTTTAAACTTTAACAAAAAAATTAACTTTACAACAATCACCGAGGTCTGGAATAATCAAAAAATTGAAAAAAAAAACGAAAAATATTAAAAAAAAACTTTTAAAATAAATAAATTTTGTAAATGAAATGAATAAAAAAGTAAAGAGTATTTTTTTTTTCTTTCTCAGTAATATACACAAAAAAGTTGCAAAATAAGAAATACTAGAACTTAGATTAAATTTTAAAAGTTTGGACATGAGTTGTAGTTAGACTATAGTTTCCCCAAACTTTTAAGATTTAATCAGAGTTCTAGTATTTCTTATTTTGCAATGAAGCTTTTCTTGTGTATATCACTGAGAAAGAAAAGAAGTTTTTTTACTTTTTAGTTCATTTTATTTACAAAACTTATTTATTTTAAAAGTATTTTTAATACATATATTTTATTTTCTACTTTTTAGTCATAACTTCTATACACTCTTCCACTCTCCACTCTCTACTCTCCACTCGCTCTTTTTTCTCTCTCATCACAAAAAATCATGTAAATCCATCCATGTTTGTAGTAATGTTTGCTAGAGATTAGACGCATTTGATATCGGCTCTGCAGTTTTTTTTTAATTTGAGAGTATCCAGTGTAAGCAACCAGATGCATAAATAAGGTAAGGTATTAAAAAAAAGGGTATTTAAGGGGTCATAAAAGCGTTGCGAGGAAATCCTGCTAGCATTAACGCAAATATGACTGTTCTACTTGCTTCACATAAGCAGCCCACTGGTGTGGTATGATCTTGGTGAGGGTGAGTAGTCTTGATCGTGATTTTACGGAAACAGGAACATCAGTGAGTTGTTTTAGGAAAGCGAAAAGTGATTCCTTTTTTCTCACGGTATAGTGTTAAGGTGCGAATTTCGTGATCAATATAATCAATATGAGTAGATCCGGAAGTGATGATATTATTACAGTGGAGGACAAAGAATTAGAAATTGAACTTCTCAAACGCGAAAATGAACTGTTGAAGCGTGAAAAAGACTTTGAAACTCGTAGTAAAAGTGCATGTGGAAGTGCGATGGGTGCTTTGAACAATTTTTTGAAAATGGGTGTCCAAGAAATAAGCGGAATTATCCCAGAATTTTCTCCTTAACAACGACCGAATGGATTAACAACATCGACGGACTAAAGTTGTAAAGTGTATGAGTGGAACTCGCATTTGACTCTATTTTATGCTACGAGTCGATTATATGGTACAGCAAAATTCTGGTTTGATGCGAAACTAACAGAAGTGACACAACATGGAGCAAATTCAAAAGTGAGTTAATTTTAAGTTTCCCAGAAGGGGTTGATGACGCGGAGGCTCACAGGCAGCTCATGAAAAGGAAGCGAAAGTACACAGAGTGTGTGGAGGAATATATTTATGACGTATGTCCTATTTCTAGAAGGGCTAAATTAAGTGAAATGGCTACAATTAAGTACGTAATATCTGGATTAGGAGATAATAATTTGATAATTTGATAAATGTTCATGGATGATATTAGGCTCAAATCATTCATCTCGATGCAATGTGGAGATTGTGAAAATATTATTTTCTGCTAAAATCGATCTACTGGAAGGGTTGAAAGCTATCTGCAAAGTGCGCGTGAGTTATGTACAGAGACATGCTGTATTGCAACGAGCAACAACAACCAAATATATACGTATAAAAATCAAATAAATTCATGAAGATATATAAATGTTCCTACTTTAGATTATATAGCAAAAAGGATTAGCTACGAGGGAGAAAAACTTAAGCATTTTTCTTCATGTATTAGAACCGAATCGATGTGTTCGTTTTAATCATTTAAATAGTAAACTATGATATTATCAGAGCGGGCACATAATTATTGAAGCAATTTAATAGAAGAGAACTCATTATATCACATTAAATTAATTTTTAAGTTTATAATTTTATAAGTATTTTTATAATATTTTACATTTTTAAGAATTTTCCTAGTGCTCCTTTTATTCTTTGATAATATTTTTTGTCGCTGCCGCCCTTGTATGGCTGACATCATAAAAGTGTCTGTTATCAAACAATGAAAATTCAATTGTAAACAAAAAAACCGACATTGGAAAATTTTAATTTTTTTTTCTTGTCACGGCTGTTTATTTTTATAACTATTTCACTTCTATTTTATTTAAAGCACTACAATTTACAATTTATTTAAACAATTAAACTTGCTTGAAAAATGATTTCTGGCGTCAATAACTCGGTTTGCTTCCCCAGCACAGCAGAGCGCACTTCATCACTATAATTCAAGGCACCGGAGTCTTGATTATATAAAATCTCTTACACAAAACAATATTTCACTATTGTTTCGCACAATTATAAAGTTTAAATCACTTTTAATCACACTTCTTTTCGTAAATTCAGAAATGAGCAGATATGTCGAACTTACACTAAATAAATAGCAAGCTCTCCTAAAATGCCAACCCATAAAAAAAAAAATTAATCACACGTATACACAAATTTTACACAACATATCCTAACCTTTTTGCTTGATAATCTAAGGTTCATACAGAACAAGTCAAAATTCATGATTAACAAAAAAGCTAGGATTGGTCTAAGACCAATTTTGATGATACTCCAGATGAATGCTCGTATGTAATTTCGTATGGTTTGATTTTTGAAATGGTTTTTTGTATATATTTCTAGAATGGTCCGTCGGACAGAAAAAATGATTATAACGAATTTTATAGTATTCTGAAGAAGTTTTCAGTACAATGAAAATATCTAGAACTGATCGTTTTCACAGTATATGTAAAACACCTAGATTCTTGTATGGCAACACCAAGAAAGGGTTGCCCGATTTTCCATTTTTGAAATTTTATTTGTTATTCCTATAAAAACACCATGTACCCGTTCTTAGGTAGTGTCCAAATACGATATACTATATAGTGGAAAACGAAATTTTTGTATGGCAACCCCACGAAGGAGTTGCCCGATTTATTTCATTTTCGAACTTAATTTTACATTTTTTTAAAACTCGGTGTACAAAATTTCAGCTTTCTAAGTGAACGCGTTCTCGACTTATCGTGCGCACAGAAGGACAGACGGACGGACATGCAAAAATCAAAATAACTTTTAATTTTATGCGTGGCCGTTCAATAAATTTTGCTCTAGCAGCATTATTTCTATGCGTTACAAAAATTTTACATGACTTATATTAAATTAGTACATTATTATTTGTATTTAAGTAGAAATGGGTTTTACCAAAAATAACAGTTGTAATCAACAAAATTACGCTAGATGGTTAGTTAAATATTATGATAATTTGTTGAAAGTTGAAGAGGACTACCCTGATTTATATGAAGCATTCAAAAACGGATTTTTTGGAGTTAAACAAACGAATAAGGCTTTCTCCAGACAACCGATTGATTTAACATTAGAACAAACAGTCAATGCAGATGCTGCCAAACGATTAACAGGAATTTTACATTTTACAAACTCCATATCTGCTCGACAAAGATGGGCAAAAGCCATGATATAAGAACAAGTGTAATTAGCTGCTCTTATAATGAAACAGGAATTAAAAAAAAACAAAAAACAAGATATTTCCGCAGATTTAGAGAAACATTCCATGCGACAAAGTTCTATACAACTTCAGAGATTTCTTGACGCTTTTTCAAAATATATAAATCCGTTCAGTTCAGCATTATCCAACGGTTTTTTTTTTAACATCTGTACTGGAAAAGCAGTATCAGAAGAAGTTGCTACTTATTTATTAAATATTGAAAACATTGGAGAAAATCTAAGAAAGAAGTTTATTTCTCAATGTTCTACATCAACTGTAAGATTTGAACAAGCCATCAAAAAAATAGAAATACGTAATTTTTCATCCGACCTGGGGAAAAAAAAAATAAAAATTGGACAACAAATTCAAGAAGTTCATCTGCAAAGAGATTTGTTTGGTAGGCTATTAGCAATATCAATTAAATATAAAGTAGATATTACTAACGTTCTATCATATCCATTAACTCCAGTACCTTTTCAATGTGTCACATAGATGGAGCAATCTGTAAAACAGAAAAATCTTCGCTCTTAAAATTTTTAGAAAAAGGTGTCAATCATGATGAGTCAAGTTCTATAGGTGTGGTAGTCATTGATGGATTTTTCTTATTACACACTGTGAAAGATGTACCAAAAACATTCGATAAAATCTCAAAACAATTTCTGAGTATGGCTGCACAATTTGGAGGCAGAAGAATTGATTTTATTTTTGAATAAAACTTTGAACCATCAATAAAAACTTATGAAAGACAATTAAGAGAGCATAATATTCGAGAATATACAATAGTAGGAGCAGATCAAGAACGACCAATTAATTTTACAAAAGAATTAAGAAATAAGAAATTTAAAGAAGCAATAGTAAATTTTTTCATCCAACACTGGGCAACAGATGAAATGGCTCCGTTTATTGGTAATAAAATCATTTATCTTAATTTCAAAGAATGCCATCGTTATGACTGTATCGATGATAAAGTCATATCCACAGTTTTTCCACAATTATCTTGCCCAGATCACGAGGAAGCTGACACGAAAATTGTTCATCATATATGTAAAATAGAAGATGAAGAAAATATACTTATTCGATGTTCTGATACAGATGTTCTTATTATTATGCTTGGAAATATGGATCACCTACAAAATGTGAATGCGAAAATTTGGATGAATATTAGTACAGGCAATAACCAACGTTATATTAACGTATCAAATATATACCAAAAAATTGGTTCAGATATTTGCAAGAGTTTACCTGCATATCACGCCTTTACTGGATGTGATTATAATCCAGCATTTTATAAAAAAGGAAAAATTAATCCGTTGAAGCTACTGATGAAATCCAAAATTTATCAAGAAGCTTTCATCAATCTTGCCAATGTAACAGAAGATATAATGGATACTGACATTCTTGCAACATTAGAAAAATTTGTATGCCAAATCCACAAAATAAAGAATTGTGACGACACAAATAGCGGAAGATTCGAACTATTCATGAAAAATTTCACAGCTGAAAATATTGATGAACCATTTGCCTCCATGTCAAGCTGAACTCCACCAACACGTATTAAGAACGAAATATATCGCTTGCATTTGGAGAAATGCACATCTGGATTTGCCTAGAATATTGAGTCCAGAATACAATGGATGGGTGTTGAATGATGGTCAGTACGAGTTTCACTGGTTCGAGGGAGATCAGCTACCACCTACAGTAAGTGATGCTATCGCTAACAACAACATTGATATCGAAGTAGATGATGCCAATATTGATGGTAAGTGTATTTTTTGTATAAATTGCATACATATTGTTACGTGCAATAGAAAGAGACAACTGGTGACATCTACTGGCAATGGAGAAGTAAACGACTTTAGGTTCGGGGAATTGATTATGGTATCTACAGGAAGGTTCAGGAATAGAATGAATAGAATGAATAGAACAGTCAAGAAGCTTCTGGAAAATAGAACACTCGAGAATTATCTGGAGAGTTTTTAGGGTATAAATATAACAGATGTCACCGTCAGAAAAAGAGTCTTGTCTTAGACGTTGCAGTGTTAACAAGTGAAAGTAATAAACGTGCGAAAGTGTTGTAATTAGATTGCGATAATTGAAAGTACAGTATTAGCGATAATTAGAGTTGAGTTGATTAATAGAAAGTTTATGAATTTTGTATGATTAGAGTGAAATAAAGAACTTGTATATTAAGTATTTAATATTGTGTTTTAAATAACGAACCAAAGGCCACGCTCGCAACAATATGTATATATATCAAGTCGTAAAATATTAATTATTATTAATCTTGTTCACAGATGATGGAATATTAGAGCCTCAAAATCAGTTAATAGAAGATTCAAATGATTCTGTATTCATTGAGGATCACGGCGACCAATATGATAGTGCACACGAGGATGAAGACTATTAAACAATTAATAATTCCACAAACATAAATTTTGTACTTTTTAATTAGTATAATAAAATTTTTCTTAAATTGTATATATTCAACTTCTATATATTTTACTCTCCACATGTGTTTTCTCTCTAACCCTCAGGTTTCCGTATTACTGTCTTACTTGCACTCGCACGGACACGTTTTTCGCTCTGGCAGACTGTTGGTGATGGAATTTCGTTCTGGCATTGTATATTATTAATTGTTTATTTATTTTATTGATTCTGTTAAAATTTGAACACTGATGAAATGACAAAAATGGATTTTTTTTTTATAAATATTTATAGCGTTCTGTCAACAATTAGGAGAGATGTAAATGCTCTGGCAAAAATTCCATGAAGACAAAATACTGTCGAAAGTAATTTCCTAAAATTTTATGACTGATACTTTAACTAAAATAAATCTTATTTCTTACCCTCCTTAAAATTTTAGGGTAGTCTACCCCGGCCACACAGGGCTGCCAGAAGTGGCTTTTCATTTTCAGTAGGTATAGAGGACTTACTGTAGAAAGTTTCGTGACTTTTGAAATTACCACCTAAAATTGGTCACTGGCTCTCCCTCTATTAGTATACCCTTTAGATTTCATCTAGGGTATAAAAACCTTAAGTGTTTTAATAAATTTAATTTTTTTATTTTTTTTTTATGAATCTATCGAAGGGAGGTGCGAGTTATAGCACGAGGCCCTTTTTACAATTTTACAAATTTATGAAACGAATGCCAAATTCGTACCCGCAAGTATGTTGAGCGATTGTATGGAGTTTGGAAACGAAGATTCCCGGTATTAGCAACGGGAATGCGTTTAAAAATGTCAACGATTCAAAGCGTTATCGTTTCTAAAGCAGTGTTGCATAACATATATTGCATCAACAATGAAGGAGAGTCCACAGTTTTGCATGATAGTATGGAAGATCAAATAAGGATAGTGAATAGTCTGCAGAGTGGTGTGCAAAGGCATGCTTCTTCTAACAGAACAATGGAATTATTGATCCGAACTTATTTCAGGAACCTGCTGTAAAAGTAAAATGTGTAAATGGAAATTGTAATTAGTACAATGAAAAGTATTTCGATTTGGTTTTATTATTTTATTAGAATCTAAATATAATTAAAATTTCGTTTGGATTTTAATTCTTCCTCTAAGAATTGGACCTTCAGCGAATTTATATTTTTCGTCGCCTCCAACTTTGCGGCGTGCTCTTCTTCCATTTGCTGCATCTCCACTTGATGCTTCTCAGCGAAGCACTTCTGTTGTAGCTTCACGAGTTTTATTTTCTCCTCTGCATAAACTGCATTTCTTTTCGATTTTTTTGGAAATTGAAGAAACCTTGACACAGTTTTCTGAAGGGTTGGTCGAGGGCCTTCCTGCTCCGTCCTTGAAAACCTCGAGCTATTCAATTTCCATATGTGTTTCTTCATCTGTATGAAAATAAAAAAATATGACTACATAATATCAATTTTACGTAAAAGCTGTTTACGTGTGGATAGTTCCTGGGCATTGATTACAGTATACGAATCGTAAAGTGCCTCTAATCCATTAATTTGTGGACCAATTAATTCATGAATCGTTTCCTGATGTTTTGTAAGCTTACTAGTCGCATATATGCTGCGCTTTTCTGCAGCTACGTTCTTTCGTGTGCTGTTTTTTTAAATTCGCATATTTTTTTTTTTGCAACACAAGTTCCGTTCGAGCACTCCTGCCTATTCTTACATTGAATTTAGCAGTAATGTCTGTCCATGTTTTCCTTTTTTTTCCCCTAATCGTACCTGGTCTGTTCTCTTGCATTCTATAATATCTTTGTATTTTTTCACAAGTTCTAATAGAACATCAATTTCATCTGAACTAAAATTTATACTTCTTTTAACTTTCTTCATTTTTCGTACAGTTTAAATAAACGACTGATAACAATATTTTGTTTTGATGTCTTCTTCTTCATCGAGATTCGCAATGGCAATTTTCCTTTAGAAATGCACAATTACCGCTGTGCTGACAACTTAAAATATTTCGTCTGTGGTTTAACTAAGCCTCTGCTTACTGTGACACCGAGTAGGCTTAAGTCCTGGGCTTAAGCCACACCTGTGGCTTAGCTAAGCTTTGGATTAAGCGTGGACTGTGAAACCGGCCATAAATAATTGAGACTCTCAACTTTATATATATTTTTTACGTAAATTAAATGTTTCCGGTACAAAAGTCGTTTCCCACATTAAAACAGAATTTAAATGCTACCTTTCCGTAACTTTCTCTATTTGATGAAATGGACACGATAGATTGGTAGATCTTGGACAATTTGGCAGAAAATTGCTTTCTCATGAGTTATAGGACTCCACGAAGATAGCGGCACAGGTTTCTGCCATGTATATTACGTTTAGCAAATTCTTTTTCTACATTTAAAAAAAAGCGCAACAGCAAAATGGCTTATCTTGGAAACAAAGGATTATTTTTCTATCAATCTCGGATATGTAATTTACCATAAGTTTCGCATTAAATTTACAATTTTTTTATTTTTTTAACTTATGCCAAAACTGGGATGGTTGGACAAATTAGGAGAAAATAGATTCCGATTAAATAGTTCAAATGTAATGTAACCATTTCTGCCATGGATATTTTATTTTTTATAATTTTCAAAAGTGACGAATATGTCACCGGCAGTTATGAGTCCGAACTCTGCCGCCTACAGGTGCAAAACGAAATTCGACTAGTCATAGATTGGGCTACGGATTTCGGACTGTGCATCAATCCATTGAAAACCTATCTATGTTTTTTTCCTAAGAAATGGAACATTCCCATATTGAAAATGCCCTCTATTGGCTCACCATGTTTGAAGTTACAGGACAAGGTAAAATATCTAGGCATCATACTAGATAAAAAGTTAAACTGGAAATCACACCTTGGGGACAGAGCATACAATGCTCACAGAACCTTCGGAATGTACCGCAGAATTATAAGGAAAAAGTGGGGTCTCAAACCGCCGATCATCCTATAGATATATGCTAGGGTTATCCGACCCATGCTAATCTACGGTTCTGTGGTGCAGTGGAAAGCAATAGATTTTGCCAATCATCGTAATATATTGGAAAAGATTCAAAGACTGTGCCTGCTTCGTGTAAGTGACGCTCTCAAGTAAACAAACACTCGAGGTCTTGAGGTTATCCTTAACATGTACCCCGCGCAAATACACATCAAAAATGGGCCATTGACGAACCCTATTATCTACATAGATGGCTCCGAATCTGAAGGAAACACTGGAGCAGGAGTTTTCTGCGAAGAGCTTTATATGGAAATTGCCATACACCTTAAAATCCATGTCATGGTTTTCCAGGCGGAAGTCAAGGCCTGTCTGGAAGCGGGAAGATTTCTGCTCAACTCAGACTCTGAGAGCATCTACCATCTGCTCGGACAGCCAAGGCTTTGTCAAAACACTTTACCACCTCAAAACTAGTATTGGAATGTAAGACCACCCTGAATTCCCTCTCTCGGAACAATAAAGTACTCGTTCTTTGAGTGCCAGGTCACAACGATATCAACGCAGACGTAAAATAGGACGAGCTTGCTTGTCTTGGTGCAGCCTCGGAAGATGCTTCTCCCATAATCCGAATCGCACCAAAACACTTTGCCTCTAATATTTCAACTTGGGCCGACTGCCAAAACAGTTGTCTTTGAGTAGATGACCCTACGGGTAGAATTACAAAGGAACTGTAGAGTAAGCCTAATCCAAACCTAACGAATAAGCTATTGGGACTAAACAAGCGAACCCTGAGAACTCTGGTGTCAATTCTCACTGGGCATTCTTTTTTCAGGGGTCACCTACAGAGGATGGGACTTGTGGATGATCCTGTATGCAGAGAATGCAGAGAGATATCCGAAAAAGTGACTCACTTTCTTTATCACTGTGCGGTTCTCTCAGGAAAGCGTTACAGATTTCTTGGTTCACACCTCCCGGAAGAATTCCATGAAGTCGTAAGGAGGGTTGACGGCGAATAATGAACTTTGTAAGAATTGGGATCTATGAGCAATTTCTCATAAGTCTGCAGGGTGAACAATGGACCTTGTTGCGGTCGATGTTCAAGAGACCTCGTCGTCGTCGGAGTCTCAACCTCTTTTCAGTCTATCCATCCATCCAAAAGTAACGTCTTCCACCACCATCCACTATTGATATGGACATTTACATCATTTACAAAAATGGTCTTTAGGGCGAGATATAATCTACCCAAAAAACGTTAATTCGCGCATGGACTACACCTGACCCATTATTGCACTCATATCTTTAACTACAAGTTTTATATCAACAGAAAATGGAATATATACTATGTAAGGGTTCTTACTTGACTGCTTTATACCTATATAATTTTTTTATTATAAACTTTACAGTAGGTACCTGCAACATCTCATACCAATAACCAATCTAAATAATTGTTTACTGTTCAGAATCAAAATAGAAATAATAAAATTCTTATCATGTCACAAGCTCATTCAACCTTCTATTGAGCTTGAAACTAACTTAACATTTGTTTGCTATAAACAATATATATAAAACCGTCTTTAAATGTTCCTTACTACAAATCGATAAGAATTTTCTGTGCTTCCATGAATGACAAAGGAATGCACGCTTGATTGCTTGGCATTCTGAGGCATTGTAATTCAGGCCAAAAAGTGACTAATTTCAGCAAATAGAACAATAATTTTGTACATGACAAAAGCAATAGTAAATAACTTAATGCAACTTTTAACAACTTCAAAAGCTTGCAGCAAAATTAACAATTCAATATTGACTGCCCTCTTTTACTCACGTTTCCGTAAAATAGTCGGCCTTGGGCTATATACCTATCTATAAACGTACATATGTATTTCCCACGGTTAAATGCACACTTAATGGCCTATTGTAAAAGTAATCAACAGTAACTGGCGGATGGGTTATATTTATGTTAATTGGATCCCAATGCATTATACATGTGGGCAGGGTACGCGTGTTCCCTTGATTAGAATTGAGTGTTGAGGTACTGTCCATTTGATTAAATTTTAATTTATGAAGAGGTAACTGTACCCTGAGTATCGCTGTATATAAAAAAGATTTAGTTTAGATTCGATTAGCTTGCTGTAAATGATAGAATAGGTGTTATCGGTATACGGGTCGTATTTTTCCTTGGACTGTTATCTGGGAAGTAGACAAGTTTGTCGTAACCAAGGTATAATGTCAATCCATTAAAAGTTATTTCTCCCCCCCCCCCCTCTCCCCTCATTGCAGTGTAATGTTATTTTCTTTCGCCTGATATAACTATTACCATATGACATCAGGTTTTCAAGATAATTTGGATATTGGTTAGTTGAGATGTTAACCTTCCATGTATGTACATATATATGCATGTAATTTATTCTAAGCTTTGGAAGCATTAGAAAAAACACTGTTTTCATAATTAAACACATCACTGCTAGAAAGTGGAATATATCAAATTGTGCATTCCTGTAGGAATTTTCTACAAAACGCCTACCGTCTAGCACAGGTCTAGTATGATGGCGTTTGAAGTTCTTGGCTCAGAACTATGCTATCTTCACTGAAAAAATTTATTAGTTAAAACAACAAATCACGATTAGTTGATTGTACATTAGCAATTCCTGTAAATTGATTTGGAAAAACAAGATGCAATTTCTAATTAAAATTAACTGATTTGCCCACTTTAGTTATAGCTTCGAATTCAATTAGTTCAGTTAACAAATATTTGATGATAAATTAACTAATCATATTTCAGAAGACATATATTAGTAAAATCAACATATAAAATTATTAATTTTTTCGCAGAAACAACGAAACTGTTTGTTTATTTTTAAGAATATAATTGGTTATATTATCGAATTTATGCAATTAATAAATTCAACAAATAAATTGATAGATTTTTTTAATATGATGTAACCTCAAAAATTTTCTAATTTAACGGATTACATTAGTTGATATCAATAATATAATTTTCGCATAACTTTAAATTTTAAATCACTGCATCATTAATATTTATTTTTATACCCTAGATGTAATCTCATAGGTCATACTGAGTTTATCATTTCGCTGTAAACGCAAATTACGGATAAAGAAAAAATGGATTCGACACCCACGCATAATTGTTATTTTGATTTTTGCATGTCTATCCGTTTGTCTATGGCATTTTCGAGAAAATAATAAATGTAATTTCATAAATGAAAGAAATCTTGAAACCCATGGTGCTGTGATACAAAATTTACAATACTTTAAGTGTTTTGGGAAAATGTTTAGGGCCATTTTGTTCTTGTACTGAGAAATTACCTGCAAAATTAAATATAACCATTTTTCCTACCGCTTCATCGTTCTAGAAACTTTGCGGAAAACCATTAAATTAAACCAATACATTTGTTGAATCGAAAAATCTGAACTATTGCTTTGCCACATTTTTTTTTTCCATTTGAATTTCGTTTGGACATTTTAAAACCCAATTCGTAATTTCGACTTATACAATCGATGAATCAACAAATCAGAATTTTTCGCCTCATATAATTCACACTTAGAACTTATACTGAGTGTTTAATATTTTCTTCAGCGTCTACAGTGTCCAGTCAAATAAGCAGAAAAAATGTACTCACCAAAAATTTCAACTTAGATACCAGCGAGCCTGTAGGCAAAAAAATTTACTATGCGTAGGTTTGTGTCCTGAAAGTATGAAAATTCATATAAAATTAGCCTAGACCTAGACCACAAGTCACATTAGAGACATCTAGCGTAAAAGACAGAAACCCAATATGCGACAATTTTAGAAGAAATTGAAAATTTTCAGTTCAAAGAAATTGAAAATTTTTAACGAGAATTAACTCTCCTAAATTTTATTTTGCACATAGTTGTTAAATATGCTATTTTGCTTTATATTTCTACAACTTTCAACGAAATATTGCAATTTCTCGTCGGTGAAATATCGGGAGAAAAAACAAGTACTATTAGAGTTTAACAATTAAAAAAAGCGCCACTAAAAATGAAAAAAACTCGACGTTATTTGCTAGATGTAGGCTTTATCTTTCTAAAATAGTCACAATCTAAAGAACTGAGAATACCTACTAACAGGAATTTGATTCGAAAAAAATTATTTTTTACCATTTTTTACAACTTTCCGAGCTAATATCTCCATCCCAATACACTTATTTTAATTTTTGCCGACGTTATTTACTAGACATTTTCATTACCTTTAATTTAAGATATAAGTCATCACTCTGCTACAAATAGTTTGCCAGAAATTCGCATTGAAAAATGTATTAAACTTGCAAATCTTGGTACTGACTCCACTTAAGATCGTATTTACATAATTCATTTCAGGCTGCAATTTAGAGGGTTGGTGTAGAGTGGTCCTGGGAGTATTGTCACAAAAATGCGGCGTCCCAGGGCCAAAAACAAAGGGGTGAAAGATAATAAAAACACCCCCGAACCCCCGAAGTGATGAAATTTTTAAAAAATTTAAAAATGCCATTTTATTCATGATTTATGATTCTAAATAAAAAAAGTCCGTGATGACCAACTCCTATCATGTAAGGGCGCGATAAGGAAAGCGAAAGAAGCTAAGGGTGGACACATCTCTATATCCACTAACATGTGTCCGATTATTTCAATTCTGCAACATTTTGGTTTAGGAGCTAGCAACCAAGAGAAGCGTGAATGTTTCGTTGAAGAAGCAGAAAAACGGGTGGAGTGAAGAAAGTTATCGGATTATATGTTGCACAATATTTGCGTATTTGGAACATTTCCGATTTTTTCTTAGAAATTTTTTGTTAGTTTTGCAAAGCGAGGCGACATATGATGACTTTTACCTTAGAATTTTTACTTTTTAGTTCATTATGTCTGCAGTTTTGCACACCTGATGTTTTTTAGGGTTTTAGTTGACTGCGATTGCGTAAGCGTGGGAAAAAAAAATAAGCAGATTGGATTGTGTGCATTTCTTGTTTGTTTTGAATTTTTGTAATGTTTCTTGACGGAAGGAGTAGTATATGGGATTGCAGGATACACGGGAAGAATGGGATGTAATATATTAATGGTATAGACTAGATGGGTGGGATCTGGGATGTTTAGATGGTTAAAAATAGAAGCGTTACATTATTTAAAAATTTATTATTGACAAATCAAAGTGGTAATGTAAAATTTGCAGATGCTTTCATTAAAAAAAAAAAAAGAAAAAAAAAGTTTTACTAAATCCCAATATGATTTACTGCAATAATTGTCTCTTACAATTTTCAAATCAAAAAATCCAATTAAAAAGCATTTGTTTCATGTATTATATTTCTTGGCTTATTTGACTGAACTAATTATTATATGAAGGACTCGCATTGCTTCTTTTTATACCCTAGGGCCTAGATGAAATCTGTACGGTATAGGAATTAAGTTTGTCATTCCGTTTGTAATGAATAGAAATAATTATGGTAGAGAAAAATGGTTTGAACAGCCACATATTATATTAAAAGTTATTTAGATTTGTGCATGTCCGTCTGTCTATCAGACCGTCTGTCTTTCTGTCTGTCTGTCTATTTGTCCTCACGATAACCTCAGAACGCCCTCACTTAGACCATACGCATACGGAGGCTACTCAAAAAATACATTAAAGTGATGAAAATTTTTTTCAAGTTTCCAATTAGTAACTTATGTGTGAAGTCCACTCATGGCGTTACTAGTTGGTAATCGATTTGCAACGCGTCTGTGATTAGTCACTTTCAACAAGTTGTGCTAATCTCCAGGGCCAAGCTATCAGTTACAAGCCGGTTTCCCCAGCACTCCCGCATTCGCTCATATATGTATTCGTCCTTTGAAGGTGAGGAGCAACGATTTCTATAGAAAGCTAAAAACTTTGTATCTGTTTGAAGTAACTCATTTACCGCGACGAATAGTCTACAGTTTCTATTCCTTTCAATGTAGGGATGAATCCAAAATATTTTTTTCTTATGTCTCCTGTCTTGATAATAATGATAGAGGAGGAAATGCTCTTCGTCACTTGATTCACTGGACATTATATTAATTATAAATACATATTTGAAGAAATTGGGACTTGGCTTGCTACTGAAGCAAAGTGATTCGAATTCCATAATTCGTGTGCGAATCATCAGTTACTGACCAGTTTGAGACTTTGATCACCAACCAGTCCGTCACAACTGAGTAGTTTCATGTGCGAAGGGCCTTAGAGAGCTGAAATTTGCTCACGACCATTTTACAAACATTTCCGATTTAAGTTGGAAAATGAGACAGATCGGGTAGCTCCTTCGAAAAGTTGCCATAAACAAATTTCGTTTTTACTGTATATATCTGGACGGTGCCTGAGAGCACATCAACGTACATAGATAGCTGAAATTTTATAATAGACGTTCTAAATACAAGTTTAAAAATTGGTTAAATTGGGCAATTTCTTCTTGATGTGGCCATACAAAAATTCAGGTGTTCTACGTAAGCATATACTGTGAAAACGATCAGAAACAAAAATACATAAGTGTGCGTGCTAGTCCGATTCTCTAAAATGTTTTATATTGATTCTTATGGAAAGTTGACTAGACATTGATTTTATATGTATATGCCACAAAGTCTAAACTACTATCCACATAGAAAAATAGTCTTCTAGTAATTTATTTAGAAGCTTCGCTCCTTACCTTCCCAAAGGATGCACTTACTATATACCTTTTTAACAAATTAAAAAAAAATATTGATTAAAAAGTAACTTTACCATTTTATGTTCAATAACTCTCAGCTGAGTAATAATTGCAATAGTATATGTGCGGTCGTAGTCCAAATCTGTAGGCATGATTGATTCGCATTCATGGGACCACGGCACATTCATATATGCAATTATTACTCAGTTGAGCGTTTTTGTTTGCGGAATCGTATTAGGATAAAGATTTTTAAATAATTTTGTCAGGAAAGATATAAAATTTTGACTACGGTTGGGAAGATTAGAAAGTAAGGTTAAGATTATTAGAGGACAACTTTTCTGTATGAATAGTAGTTTAGGGCGGAGGACCTATTCAAATCAAACTTTTGTTAGATTTACATAAGAATACTGCAAATATTTTAGAGTGTTAGGACTCCGTTAGGACTCTCATGTAGTAGTGAGGGAGTCCGTTTCATGGCTTGGAAAGATTTTCTCGAGTGTTTTGGGTTCTAGTCGTTTTTATTGTACTGAAAAGTTCTTCGGAATATAAAATATTATGAACTTGGTTATAATCATTTTTACTGTTCGACGAATTATTTTAGAAATAGATAAGAAAAGGTGTACAGAGAGGTAACCATACTATAATTTCTCTATTATTCGAATGCGATTCCCTATTAATGAAAATATATAAATTTGAATAGATATCTACTTAAATTGTTTCACAAAACTCTAAGATGAAAATATTGTTTTTTTTTAAGCGGATGGACTTTTTGGATGAAACTCGCAGGTATTTCCTTTTACTTTTGTTCCAGTTTTGTGACTATTTTTCTCAGTGTAGGTTTTTTTTTAAATTATTAAGCCAAGCTCAGGGGATTCCCAATGATGCAAAGCACAGCATGGCAGGAAGGAGATAGCGAAAGGAATTAGGAAATATGAGGAGAGTGGCGGAGGTGCTGATGTATGTCACTCTTAAACTTTCGCAAATTGTATGCCGGAGGAAAGACAGAAGATGGTAGACTGTGCCACATTCGTACTGTTCGGGATAGAAAACCTTCACGGAATTTTACTGTACGGCCCAAGGTAATTTTCAGGGTAAAAAGATGTGCGCGGTTTGTAGCGCGAGTATCGCATGCAGAAATTATTTTACAATGGATCAGACTGGATATTTCATCGGAACATATAGCGATAAAGATCGAAAGGCATCCAACATTGCGGTGGTCCTCTAGTGAGTCGATATGACAAGTTATTGCCAAATCGCCAATGAGATTGAAGGCTCTTTTTTGACGATATGCAATGAAGCTAAGGCTGTGCGACCAGCCTTGACCCAGATCTGGGAATTATATTCCATTCTAGGTCACAGACATATGACAGATAATGATAATTATCGAAATATAATTTACCAAATTTAAATTTAAATCTCTTTCTTTTAATTTCATTATTTGTATTCCGGTATAACTAGTATAGAGTTTCGTATTAAATTGTTTAAGAAAGCACCAAATGATACTAAAAAAAATAGATTTTCCCACTTGGCTAAATATTTGTTGGACGCTTACCCAACGCCACTAAAAGCTAGGCCTTTAATGCACCTAGTATAGCGTAATAAAACCCATATGTTTCTTTCTGACCAGATTAATTAAATTCAAAATAAAATTGACTACAATTATCAATACAAAAACTTCGTTTGTTTTCGTGACACAGGTACATATTTAAAATTTGTGCAATATTTTAAAAAGAATTAATCAAAAGTAGTAGATTTGTATTTTTTTTTGTAAACAAAGTTTTCATTCAAACCTCGATTTTTTTTTATCTAACATCAATTTCCTATGTAACATGGAAATGTCCTATAAATCCATTTCGTAATAATAAGTACCTATTACAGTTGTGTAATTAAAAAAATTAAAAAAAAATTAATGACTTGTTTGTTGTTTTATTTTTTCATTATTTCGTTGAAATAGGTATGTTTGCCCATAGAAATAATATCTCCACCACAAAGATCAAGTGCATGAAGCTGAACAATATCTGGAATTAATACTATTTTTTTTTTAATCAGGTGTTTGTAAATTTCTAATCAGGTGTCCACAGATTCTACAGAAACTATGATCCATCAGATCTGCAGAATAATCATCAGAATCAATGGAGTGACGAATGTGATCATATTGCGCACTTGTACATACAATCCATGTTTATAGCCAAAGCTTAATTAATGTACATACATACATACATACATAAATCCATATGCCGGCATAAAAGCTTTTCAGCTGAAATTTGAGAAAAAAAATAGTTTTCACGTGAACAGCTCATCTTATTAGCAGTTGATACTTGACGGCCAAGCGAATCGACAATAGAAATGGATTTTAGGTCGACTCTATTCGAAAAAATATTCTAAGCTCGGAGTTGCTCGAGGTTGTGAATTGCGAATAAATTGTGCATGGTACTTATGACACCTGAATTGTGTTAGAAAAAAATCGTGTGCTTTTTTAATTACTTTTATGTAATAAGTGCAAATTTTGTGAGGGTGTAGTGCCGGTGCAAAGTGTTATGAATATTTTATGTGAGTTGCATCAATTTAATTAGGCTATTTACCTACATACCTATATACAAAAATTGCAATAAAAAATGCACAAAAAGGCCCTGTGAATACTCTTAAATAGTATTAAAATAATTTCTTAAAGAAATGGTTCCGCTTTAAGTGTTATCTGAATTGTGAAAATATGAATATGCGCAAGATATTGTTTTTGTTTCTACTGATATGTGCAAGGTCAAAAATTTCAAGTAAGTACCTAATAATAATTATTATTATTGTCTACTAAAACTTATTTAATAATACGTTTCAGTTTTGTTCGTTATGGTAGATATCGTCGATCTTATGCAAGAGAGTCGAATACACCAATTTATAGTTTTGAAATGAAAAAGGTGTTTTAAGGTTTTACTTTTTTGCGGACATTCGCTCCTTTTACGTAATTTTTTTTTTTTTTGAGGAAAACATGCAAATTGGCCTCGGATAGATTGTAAATAAGTTTTTATAACTTTTTGTGATAATTTCATTGAACGGAAACGAATATAATTTTTATTATACATTACATTTTCTAAAATAAAAAAGGCCACAATAAAATAAATTATTTCAGCATACATTTGTCAGATTCGTTACAGGCGTCTATTTGTTTGGCTTAACATTTGAGGTATTTCCATAAGGAGAATCTTCTCTTTGTGCTACTGAGAGGCACATAAAGATTGAACATCTTTATATTTCTATGGTGTTTAGTTAAAAGTACATAACTCGAAAAAAGGCGTTTTTAAATTATATATATCAAAGTCTTTGAACTTTACTAACTACATAACTGTACTTCCCTGCAAAATGACTAAAATGATGGGTCCAAAATTCAAACCACCATACAAATGGGTCAATTTTTAAAACTTCACATATACCTACGTAGCGCCAAAGTATATTTTTGGACTTATTTACTTTTGATTAAGCACCAGTAATCGGCAGTTTTTCGGTGTATTCCAATGCCAGGTTTTCTTCCATGCTATCTAGTGTTCATTCGAATTTCTTTGAAGTTACTATCAGCTTCGCCTTTCACATAGGTACTTCAACCATTTCAATTTTGTCTAGTGTATGCTCGCCCCACATTCTTGCTTGATTTAATTTTCCAGCCATAATTTTCAAATCTAATAAGTCAAACGATATCCCACACGATACAAAAGATTTTATTTTTGAGAGCCTAACACCAGTGGCGGATTTAGCATTGAAATTAGGGGCGGGGCGTTATCTTACAAATTAAATTGAGCAAAAAAAAAAAAAGCATCCAGCGCGGTAAGTCGCTTGGTTTAGCCACAGCAGTACTGTTGTAAGATACCAGGAAGGTTATCGCATTAAGTGGTTCATCCACACCACTTGTTTTTATACCCTAGAATCTAGATGAAATCTATAGGGTATACTAAGTTCGTCATTCCGTTTATAATGCACAGAAATAATGATGGTAGAGCAAAATAGATTGGACACCCACGTAAAATATTAAAAGTTATTTTGAATTTTGCATGTCCGTCCGTCTGTCCGTCCGTCCGTCCGTGTGCACACGATAACTTGAGAACGAAATTTTGTACATGGAAAGTGAAATTAAGTTCGAAATGAGACAAATCGGGTAAATCCTTTGTGGGATTGCCATTACAAAAATTTCGTTTTCCACTATATATTTGTACACTGCCTGAGAACGCGTCGACATAGAGAGCTGAAATTTGGTACATGGTGTTTCTTTAGTAATAGCAAAATAAATCAAAAATGGACTAAATCGGGCAACCCCTTCTTGGTGTTGCCATATAAAAGCTTAGGTTTTTTACATATGCTGTGAAAACGAGCAGTCCTGGACATTTTTTGTACTAAAAACTATATAATATAAAATCCTATAAAATTGGTTATAATCATTTTTTCTGTCCGTCGAACCGTTCTAGATATATATGCGAAAAATCACTTCAAAAAACAAAATTGCATAGATCGGTGACCATACGAAATTTTATATGGTCATTCATCTACGGTATAGGTCTTAGACCAATTCTAGTTTTTTTTTACTTATTTTTTAGTATATTTTTATTACAAAGAGTCATTTTTTAATAGAATAGTAGTTGAGGGTGCAAACTGCAGGAGTCATTCAAACCAAACTTTTCTCAGTTTTACACACTGCCATAATGGACTGCTCGATATGCTATTTCATGCGGGTACAATTTTGTG
Source organism: Dioctria rufipes (assembly GCA_963924295.1). NCBI lineage: Eukaryota > Metazoa > Arthropoda > Insecta > Diptera > Asilidae > Dioctria > Dioctria rufipes. The sequence goes on from OZ002741.1 coordinate 217,127,146, forward strand.
TGTCAAAAATAGTTATTACGTCGATGCCAACATTGAAAAACCATTGGCGGGTAGTTGAAAAGTGATTTTAATAAAACTTTTCGAAATTCTTTTGAGTATCTATGAATATATTGCCTTTGACCCAAATAATTAATTTAAAAACATTTATTTCCACGAACCCTCTTATTTATTTGTTGTTTACAGTTCTCTCTCAGTTGGTACTTGGGGCTTAGACCGAAAGAGATCTGTATATATAGAAATGAGTCCACTTTCTGGAGTGTATTTCTATGGACGTAAGTCAGTCTATATTATACATGTCAGTGGTTTTACATAAGAACGCTGCAAATATTTTAGAGTGTTAGGAGTTAGGACTAAGTTAGGGCTATGATGTGGTAGTGAGGGAAACCATTTCTAAGCCATGAAGGGAAGTGTTTCTCGAGGGTTTTGGATCACCCAAAGTTGAGGCACCAAACTCAAATTCTGAGAAAAACCTATACACATGCATTACATAAATATTCATTGAAATAAATTTTTATTTGTTTTGAAAAAAAAATATTTTGTATAATTTTTGTGAAGTTGAATTATATAAATAAAAATATGTAAAATAAAAAATATATTTTTTCAAATAACTCAATTAATTAAATATTTTTTACGTTAATTTAATTTTTTAGGGTCATGACCCCAGGACCCCCCCCCCCTGGATCCACCATTGTGTATATTCTTCCCACATTATGGATTGATTTAATTTTTCAGCCATAATTTTCAAATCTAATAAGTCAAACGATATCCCTCACGAAACAAAAGATTTTATTTTTGAGGGCATAACACAACCCCATACAAAAGCGCGTCCAGGTTATTTCAGAAGTTCTTTTCTATATTTTCGCTGTTATAATATAACCGCAATTCAGTTAATCTCAATCTAGGTTAATTTAGATCATTTAAGATTATTCTTATATTAGAGTTTTTGTGTTAAATATGATAGCATTTGACTTATATTTTTTTACCCATTAAACACTTAACACATACACCCGGGAGATGCCACACTATTTCCTTGAAAATAGACGGTGTATGTTCCAAGTATTTTGTCCATACATTCCATCTTTTGACATATCATAAGAATGGACTGAGTCATCATATCTATTTCATTCCTATAGTCAAAAATGGCACAAATTTTGGGTAAAATTTATGCTGAAACTGAACTGCTATCAATTTTGGAAACAGTAACTACTACTAACAGCTAAATTCTGTTTGACATTAAATCTAAATAAAGGGTTTTAACAGCCTGTTCAAAATTTATGCCATTTGTGAAACAAGAACGCTGAGTCCATTTTTATAAAAATGTTAGTGATTCCACCCCACTTTTACCAACATTATAATTTTTTATATTTTCGGGCTTTCTCTGCACTTCGTCTTGAGAAACATCGTAAATATGTAGTGTGGCTACCACTTTATTTTTGTTAACACATATTTACAAATTGTCCATTTTTCGGTGAAACCGAGTTTGGTTGAAAAGCTTTCCCGGATTTCGATGCAGCATCTCTTTCAGTATGTAGCTTTCAGTTTTTTCAGTGTGCCAACAAAAGGAGGATTACAGGTCATCAGGAAATGATCTAGTGATAGTGAAATGAAGAAAATCGGTGACGATATACCGATCAGATACCCTTAACTGTTTGCACACATCTCGTACCACTCGTTCACTTGACCTGAGGAGCTTGGTCGAGGTTGCTTTCCTCATTATCGACGCCCAATATTATTGCAGGCATTAGGAATGCATATTTTGCGGTCTTATTCTGAAGCTACTGGAACTTTTCTCGAATTTCAGCAGTTTCTCTATGTAATGAAGAAAACATTTTTCGTTTTGAATCGGTGATTTTATGTTGGAGCTCGCATTGCTGGCTTACCCTTTGGGTACATCATCAAATCGAGACAACATCGGGGCATCGTTGATTTTAGCCGATTTAGGAGAAAGTCGTTGTAGGTTTTTGTTCTACTTGCCCAGTATTTGTATGTATTAGTAGCCCGATTCTACAGACAGGATTATCCAGCTCGGCCGCTATCTGCCACCCCCCATATCGGTGCCCCTTGAGGCTATGGCCCCAGTCTCCTCTGTCCCCCGCACTAGTGTCTCTACTGGTGTGGTAAGAAGAAAAGAGCCGAGAAATGACAGATTCGGTGGCTGTAGTTACACCGAATCGCAGAAAAGAATTTACTAATAGATTATGCTGGTATACATCAATTTTGCGTAACATATTATATCTGGGAATTCTTAAGGGGGAGGAAAACCTATTTTGACCCATTTCTTCTTGCAATAACAAACTCATTTTTTGGAGATTCTTCTCTCGATCCTCCCATTCAATTCGAATTTCATCACCACTCAACAATCGTTTCGTCTTCACTCTGATCACGCCGTTATGCAGAAGAAGGCGGAAACCAGTCCTCGTCATCATTAAAGCATGGGTTTGAGTATGTACATCATCGACATCTCTTTATCATGCTCGAGCAGAAAAGAGTACATTTGTTGTTCATCGAAAGTCGTTTTATTTTGCTAAGTGGAGCTCTTAAGTTTAGAAACGTAAGACAGTTTATTATAGTTTATATATCAAATATAATTTAATTTCAATGTATGTACATATATACTTGCTTACCGTGAAATTATATCAACAAAATATTATTATTTAAAAATAACTTGCACTCACTAAAAAGGTATGAGTAATTAGCAAAAGTCTCTATATCCCATTAAGTTAAGTATTCACATATCTAACAGAAAAATTTACAGAAAAGAATTACCTTGGAACCCGACTATCTCCGATTTGGATGAAATTTTCACTGTTTGTATGGAATACTAAAATAGTTCACCCATACTTTTTTTTTGTTTATACTTTTTATAAAAAATTATAGCAGCATCAAACGAAAACAAATTGTTAATAACAGTAATAAAAATATAGAATTATCTACTATTTGAGGACTTCTAGCATTTTTTTTTAATTTTTATTTCGAAACTAGAAGCCTTATAAATTGTATATAGCAAAAAGCATTTTTCTTCATGTAGTATTGAAGAAATTTAATAGAAGAGATCCCATTATATCGCAATATTTTTAAATTAATTTTTAAATTTTTTGAATTTTTTAAGAATTATCCTAGTGCCCCATTTATTTTCTGATAATATTTCTTAGCGTTAGAAACGGATTTTTTGAGAGAAGAATTAATTGCTCGTAGAATTAATGGAAGTGCAAATGTTGTTTGCTTATTCCTGCGAAATCAAGAGGGTTGTGGAGATCAGTATAAAGGACGAGAAGTTACAGCTACTATAGAACGAGAACGGCGGAAAATTTTAAGCGTTACCTGAAACTCTTCACAATCAGCACGCCAAATTGGATTACAGGCAGAAGCCAGCGTATGGACTGTTCGGCGAATTATTAAGTCAAGTCCGAACTTAAGACGTCTGCGACTGCAGAAAAGAAAACAGCTAGCCGTTCTACAACACTACCAAAGCTCTCGCGTAGAATTTTCTACACAGCACATCATTTGGAAAGAGCAATATTTTCTCACTATTTTCACGATCTATGGAAATAACAACCTTTCCCAGTCCGTCACCATAGACGACAAAGATCACTTATGATGTGGGGAGGAATCACTTATAACGAAAACTTTGAACTTCAAACATTAACAGAAAAATAAAATGCTATGAAGTACATAAACCTTCTATAAAAAGCAGCCGCTGACATAGCGTACATACATTTACTTAAATACTTGAGTACTTGATTTGAAATCCACTTGAAACTCAAGTAGGGTTTTTGGTTCAATTAATTCCAATTACTTGACTTGAAATTTACTTAAAGTGACATTTTACCTTTGACAAGTCTGTATTATGCTTATGATACACATGGGGTAAATTTATCCGGTTAATTAAATTAGCATACTTTTACTCCAAATGTATCACCAAATACCCCGAGTATTTTGACAAATACCCAAAAAAACAAGCGAGTAATTTCGGGGTATTCTATATCCTCAAAAATTGCTGGGTAATTGCAATTACCCTGATAGCAGCGCCAACTGGTAGACGCTAGAAATATTAAATTTGTGTAAACAGATATTCAGCGATAGCCAGTGGAAAGTCAAAACCAAAGTGGAAATGAAAAGTGACAATTCGAAAATTTTTATCTGCATGCCTGCTGACGTTTCGGTTATTACCCCGATTTATGTGTATCAGGGTTCTCCAATTAACTAGGTAATTCAATTACCCTGAAGCAAATACCTAGCTAAATTTACCCTATGTGTATCATGAGCATTAGGTTCAATTTTAGAATATAGAGAGTAAAGGAAGTGTGATAAGCCAAATTTGGCGTTGTCAAATTCTGGTTGTGTTAGTATCTGTTGCCGCTGTAGTGAAAGCTCAGTTCAGCCGTGTAGTAGAATCAATATAGAGAGCGGGGCAACAAGATATATGGTTGAAAATACTGCAGTTGCTCCCACAGAAAATGCTCTTAGTCGTTGTTACTGCGCCAAGATACCCAGGGAGTTTCTCAGCTGTTACAAATGTAAACAGATCTTCAATAAACAAATATTTCATCATTTTTGTTATTAATATCAATTTAATTTAATATAAAAATGTGCGTAAAGTACATACATAAAATAATATTTTATAACTATTCTTGCCTAAAAAATGATTTCCTACGTATATTTTCATCGGATTAAAATTGTTGCAAATTAGGAAACTTCGTATGACAGCTGAAAATACATTTTTCTCTTTCTGCAATATAATGAGGAACAACGACTATTTTAGTTAACTATGCAGAATCATAGTCACTAAAAAAACAATTGATTCAGTGAAAGGATTATTGAAATCAGATAAAAAACGAAGAAGTTATTGCGATTTTAGTGCCGCATTCTCAAAAACGCGCTCTAAAATGATAACGGCTGATGACGTCACGATACACAAGACATTTCGCGGTCCAGCGCAGCGCGAGTGAAGTCGCTGTGCCGCCGTGATAGAAAGCGCCGAGACCGGATTTGTTTTGGATTTATTTCATAAAATGTCGTCTTAAAAATATTATATTGTGCAGGCTGGCATCATGCGTATTGTGTATCGTGACGTCATCACCAGATTCGCGGGCCGCGGCCGTTTTCAATTTCCGTTGTCTTAAACTTCAATAACTTTGTCATTTCTTGACGGATTTGAGTCATTCAAAAAGAAATATACTCAGAAATGTATATTGTTTTTAATCTGATATATTAAATTTGAATATCTTGTAGTAACATTGTTCTCCATTCTGATTTACTTGACGATACCCTGAAAAAATCCACGCTCGTGCATACGAATTTTACAGGTATCAATACTTCCGGTTGTCTCTATATTCTAAAGGGTAGGTGGTAGCTGTGCCAGAGGAAAATCATCAAACAGCAACGCTTATTCACTTAGGCAAACAATTAACTGTATCGTAAAAGGGGCCATTTTAATAGTTTCGATGTTACAGGATAATTATGAAAGTATGCTAATTTTTCACAAAACTCCCCGTATCTTAAAAAGTACACTGCGCATGGTTACTATTAAAACCTCATTATATGTAGAAGCTCATGGCTCATGATATATGAAATATTGTGTTTTAAATAACGAACCTTTGAGCAGAGAACTAAAGGAGATGACATCCCATAGTAAAGTATATGTATGGCAGCGTAGCCAAAAATTTTCGCCATCTTGATTTTGGCGGGGTGTTTGACTGTCACTTTTCTATAAACAAAGAGCCGCGAATTGTGTTTGGCGCAGAGACGTAGTTACAAATGGATAATTTACTTTTTATAGGAAATGGTTAATGACTATTGGACTAAGTGATAGTAATATAAAAAGGTGCTCGAAGATTTAGATACAACAAGCCGTGTTGAGGAAAATGCTTTAAAAGTCCTTTTGTGGTAAATTCGGTGAATTCCACTGACATGCATATATAAGTAATTCGCAAATAATTTAGATATATCGTCAGTGAGAGCATTCTTTCTGAAATCAAGACTGGTGCCAAATGAAACAGGAGATCAGTCAGTCCATTTATATACGTTAGTGGGTGGTGCGGAAGATTGTGCCGAGTTTCTAAGAAATGTGTTTGAATTTTCGCGCCATTAATTTGTTGTGATATTTAAGGAATCAACAATTTTTAACGCCTCCTCTGGCACCTCACAGAAACAAGAAGAAGAACGAAAGTTGCTACGCTTTTTTCATCACATGTCGCCTCCTTTAGTTCTCTCCTCGAAGTAACGAACTAAGGCCGTCTGTTTGTCCATCCGTCCGTCCATTTGTCCGTCCTTATGATAACTCGAGAACGCGTTCACTTATATCGTATTCATTTGAACATCAGGATCGCTTTTGTGGCAACCTAATTGCTGTCAAAACGTTCGTTTGAAGCAAAAATGACGTCATGGGTTGTCCTCGGAAGCAACCCAATAAGCATCAGGTTCGCTCTGAAAATTTTCTCTGGTACACTATCAGTTCACTCACTCAAACAAATGCTAGTTGTCATTTGACATTTTTACATCAAAATTTTTTAAAAGCAACAAGTATTATTGAGACCACTCTACTAAATATTATTATATTATATTATCCTCAAAATTATTCCGCAAACAAATTATCAACCACTTTTCACACGAAATTCATAGCGTACTTTGACATTAGTAAACATACACAATCGAACTTTTTTAGGTGACTCTGAAACCGTTCGATTGAACTCCAGAGCGAACCTGGATGTTCAAACGAAAACGACATTGGAGTCCTAAAATTTTGCAAACGGACTTTTTAAAAAAATGTAATTTCTGGTTCGTAAATTGAACTAATCGACAACTCCTTTTTAGGGTTGCCATAAAAAAAAAATTCGCTTTTCACTAGGTATATTTGGACACTGCCTGAGAACGCGTCGAAGTAGAGAGCTACAATTTGGTATATGGTGTTTTTATGGCAAAAGTAAAAAAAAAATTTAAAATGGACTAAATCGGGAAACACAATCTTTATATTGCCATATAAAAAATTTTGTTTTTTCCGTATAGTGTGAAAACAATTAGTTTTAGACGTTTTTATTGTACAGACAAGCTCTTCAGAATATGAAATCCTATGCAATTGGTTATAATCATTTTTACTGTCCGACAAACCGTTCTAGAAATATATGCGAAAAACCACTTGAACGATCAAACTTGTACTGATTGGTGACCATTCCAAATTACATACACACAATTCTAGCTTTTTTATTTGTGTTTAAATGAAAGCAGATAGCACAGATCTGAACGTTGATTTAAGTAATCCATTGTGAATCAGGGCCATTGAATAAATAACTAATAAGGAAGCGGCTTACGCGAGTAAGTCAGTCTTTGACGTTCACATCTAACTAAAAACAAAATGTAGCTTATTTTAAAGTAAACATTCCAGACTTCCGGGAGTTCAATGAAACTTTATAAAATTTATTGGTTTTAATAAATATTAGACATTTGAAATTGTGTTGTTGTATTGTTTCGGAAGCATGAAGGATATAGTTTTATTGAATTCAGTGTTTTGTGAAATTAAAGCTGTTACGCTATTAATTTAACGTGATAAATTGTTCGGTGCAATGTTGCACAAACAATCCCCGAAATCCTGGCGGAAAATCGTTCTTTAGGCAAGTGAATATATTTAAAAATATACATTATCTTGTTTTATAATTATTTGTGAAAAAAAAATTTAAACATACATGTATAACAGAAACAGAGAAATCATATATGAAAGTTTAAGATCATATGCGGTTTGTTTGTTTGATAATAATGTCAGAAGATTTTTTTTTTTCAATTTGGATTATAGAAAATATCCCCCTTCAAAATGTCATGATTTCATTACTACCATGACGAAACAAATAAAAACACAGCGCATTTCGAGATCGGCTTAAGGTTTCACTCGATATGCCGTTTCCCTATTAGTTATGGCCAGTTTCACAGTCCAGGCTTAAGCCACGGGTGTGGCTTAAGCTCAGAACTTAAGCCTACTCGGTTTCACAGTACTCGGTAAGCTGAGGCTTAAATAAGCCGCAGATGAAAATTTTTAAGTTGTCAGCACTGTTGTAATTGTGAATTTTTGTAAAGGAAAATTGCCATTGTGGATTAAAAACCAAGCGAAAAGAAGAAGAACTTTCTATTTACCAGTTTGTTGTGGTTTTTGTTGCGGGCGCCTTCTTATAATTTTTGCGATATTATATTATACATTTCTTTGTCGCTAATATCCTCTGTATCAGATAAATAACTCATTTTTGCCTTAAACTGTTTGGTTTCTTCCTAAAACGTCAAATGGAATGCTAACACTAGCTGCTAGACAGTACTCAAAACTGCTAACTAAATAACTATTTTTCGCTTGGAAAATTTTAATTTTAGTTGTTCGTTTAATAACAAAAATTATAATATTTAGGCAAAATATATAGTTAACAATAATTTTCTATGTGTTTCACAGCAACATCTGAGGCTTAAGCTTTCGAGATGACGGGCTTAAGTCAAGTTTGCCTTAAGCCAGTGATGTCACTTAAGCCTTGACTGTGAAACCGAAATATTTATTAAGCCTTGGGTTAAGAGATCGCTGTGACTTAGGCCTGGACTGCCATTATTTATTCAATGATCATGGCTAGTTCTTACTTAGAATATAGAGAGAACAGGAATTGTGATGATAAGACAAATTTAGTGTAGTCAAATTCTGGTTATGTTAGTCGCTGTAGTGAAAGCGTGTAGTATGAATCAATATAGAGAGTGGGGCAACAAGTACATATATGTTTGAAAATATTTGTAAATTTAGTGTAGTCAAATTCTGGTTATGTTAGTCGCTGTAGTGAAAGCGTGTAGTATGAATCAATATAGAGAGTGGGGCAACATGTACATATATGTTTGAAAATATTGCGCTTGCTCCCACCGAAAATGCTCTTAGTGGCTGTCACTACGCCAAGAACTTCACGAGTTTATCAGCTGTTTCAAATAAAAACAAATCACGAAGTTAAACATACATTTTTCATAAAGTATCTTTTTCTTCAATATATTCTGTCCAATTTCAATCACCTTTAAGAAAAGCCAAGTTCATATACAGGAATTTTATAGGTATCAACACTTGCTGTTCTCTTTATATTCTAATGGCCGGTTTCACAGTCGAGTTTAAACCAAGGTTTGATTTAAACCATCCTCCAAGTTTAAACGTAGTTTAAACCAAATCGGGTTTCACAGTGCATTCTTTTAGTAACGTTGGTAGTACTGATTAAATTGTGAACTAAATTAGTTATCACCACCATTGTGAAGCAATTTTTCAATAAAAAAATCTGTCAATCGGAAAAAGTAAACATCAGAAAGTAAAAAATAAGAAATATGTAGTTATATTTGCTAATTTTAAATATTCCAACATTCAAAAAGGATGCAAATTTTAGTATAAGTGAAGTTGAGCTATTGCCTTCCCTAGTGCATAAAGAAAGATATATAATAGAGCGCAAGAAAAGTGATAGATTCGAAGATAAAGTGACAAAATTCTTTACTTAAACGGAACCTAGCATAACGTCGTCCCACTCATTAAAATGATTAGGCCGATTTCTAATTACTGTCAGTTGCCGACAGAGTTAAAAATTTAACTTAAAAAAATCTTCTTCATCGCTAGAAATGTCTAAATCTAAATCCATGATAAAATTATTTTCTTGATACAAACAAACAATGCTACTGTCAAGATAAAATGTCACACTTTTTAAAAACTTTTATCTTGAGTTTAAACCGAGGGATGGCATGTTTTAAACTCTAGTTTAAACCGGGGTTTAAACCAAACTGTGAAACGCATTCGTCGAGTTTAAACTAAATATTTGGTTTAAACTCAGACTGTGAAACTGGCCATAAGGGTCTTTCATATCTAGTATCGACAGCACGTATTTCCATATTATGATCGCCTACTTATGTACATATTATGTATAATAAATTATTCTCATTTGGGGATACCCCATGACGCAAGCACAACATGGCAGGAAGAATATATTGAAAAGATTAGGGGAAATAAAGAGAGTGACGAAGGTGCTGATGGATGTCACTTTTGACCCTTGGCAGATTGTAAGCCGGTGGAAAGACAGAATATGGTAGATTGTTCCACATTCGCACAGTTCGGCTTAAAAAAACATCATGAAATGTTACTCTAGTACAGCTGAAAGTATTTTGAAGTGAAAGGTTAAGCGCGACACCGCGAATATTGCATACAGGAATTAATCTACAAAGAATCAGACTAGATATTCCATCAGGACATTGATCATGCATATAACGATAAAGGAGTGGAAATTCGAGCTTGCAGCAGTGCTTGAACCAATCGATGTGACAAGTTATTGCCACATTGCCAATGAGCTTGAAGGCTCTCTTATGGACAATATTTAATGAAGCTAAGTCTGTGCGACCAGCTCCGGACCAGATATGGGAATTGTATTTCATTCTAGATCTGATATAAGACTTTTACAGGAGCACTAGATTCAATAGTCTGAATTATTTCTTAACTTTTCAGAAATACAATAGATTCCGATGCTTCTTTGGCACAGAGAAGATGTTATCTGTCGAGCTTTACTTATTATAAATTTTAATTAAAAATGCCGAAAATTTGAACTTTCGACTCCATTACTGCAATATGCAAATTCATTGAAATTATCTTCGATCAATTTATTTTTTAGAAGAGAAATTTTCCACCTATAAACATTAATGCCAAGAACGCTTAGTTGTTCAATGATCTATTCGTGCAATCTCGTTTGGTATTTGTCGCATTGCTCTTGATGTCCGCAGGAGTCAGAAGAGTAAGTGAAATAAAGGGTAGGGTAGGGTGGGGTTGGAAGTGCCACTTTTTAAATTGTCGTCAATATATCATAAATTTTTATGTCAAATTATATGATAATTTAAACGTAAAATCTTTAGAGTTTCATGTACCAATTAAAAAAAATATATGTAAAAAGTTTAATTAGTTTACGTTATTAATTGATTTTAAATGTGCAAGTCGTTCGGTACTTTTTACCCCTATTGCGGGTAAAAAGTTCCACCTTTTGCAACGTGGTAAGAAAGAATAAAAAAGCTGAATCCATAACATTTTTATCGATATTTATTCATAATTTCAAAACTAATCATAAATATTCAACACAGACGAGCATTCTAATTTAATATGAAAGTCTAGCCTTAATTTAGTTGCATCACTTTAAAATGTTATTTTTATATTTACTTTTTAGAAAAATCTTTGTAGCCGCATTGCAATTCAGGTTGTTATTAATATTTAAATAGGTAGCTATAACCTTCAGTCTCTGTTATCTGCCTTATACCTAAAATTTGCTACCGCGGCTCTTTTTACCCTGAACAGTACAAGAACATGTTCTTAGATAGAACACAATGACAACAAAAAATTTATAGTTCTAAGTAGTATCATAGTGCTCACAAAGAAAATAGCAATATAAAAGTCCTTACTTTACTTAACCATGATGAGCACATTCAGGAAGAAAGTAAAATGTCCGACATGACGTTTTTTTTTTTACTTTTTGCTAAATTAATAGTATTATTACATGTGCGCTCTTACCTAACCCCTGGCAGCGATTGGATATATGGCAAAAATCACCTCACGGTAAGTGAATTACTTACATATACGTTTTTTTTCTATTGCCCATTTATACTACGAGATATTAACGGTGGCACTTCTTACCCGCGGCATTTTTTACCCCACTCAACCCTACTGTAGTACTTAAATCACTACTTTTAATTTATTGTCGCTTGGTTTGATATTTCATCTTGTATTTAATGTTTACTCTATCCCTAAAATTATTAGGTTCTAATTACTAAAAATTATTATTTTATTTAACGTACAACAAACCCCTCTGAAAGAGAAAACTCCCCGCATCCGTACATGAATATGAAAGTATGAAACCGTATAAAACGACACGGCGTTCATTATTCAGTATCAAATTCCTTGATTTATGATATCTAGTTATTTAATTGAATGAAACTTATCTGACCGAAGTAGCAATTAATTACCTATACATGCCTTGATATAATGCTTAGGAGAAGATTAGATGTAAAATAATCGTCTGTGGCATCTAGCGTATCAAAATATCTCCATTGGAAGCCACATTTGAGGTTACTTGGAATTTTTTAATTTAAAATATTTCGCGAAAAAAAGATGCTTCGCCTTGAAGATAACGCCTCGTTTTCTTGTAAATATTGAAAATGTTTATGTTTTAAAAACTCCTTACTTACGACTACATCTGTTACAAAAATTTAACAATATGTATAAAATATTACGTATATTACTAATTAAATTTATAACCAGCTCTTTATTAGGAACCTTCATATGGCTCGTCCTATGACCAATAGAAGACATTGAGATTCTTCAAAGGGTGGTAGCGTATATACAAAATATATCTATCAATTGACAGTTTGGTTGTTTGACAAGTTTTGACAAGTCTTTAGAGGCTTATATAAAAGCCCGAAAATCCGAGTTAAATATTCGTTCAGTGGAAAGTACGAAATGCAGGAAGATTCCTGAACTGCGGTGGTTGTGCCTGAATAAAATATTTCATGATTGTTCATCATTCATCAGTGAAATTACCAAAGTTATTTATGTAGATCACCTAAAAAAAATTAGTTTAAGCACATATCCACCAATTCTTAAACTTTATTAGTTCAGAAATGTCAAGAATTCCAGTTGAAAGTTAAATAATGAAATGAAATATCTCCCGTTTACAAGAGTTAGGGACATTAAATGATCTTCAGAAGGGTAGGAGGGCACTAACTGTAGAAAGGGGAATACCCATCTTAGGCCAGACACCTCCGACATAAAAGATTTCTTAAACGATGCATTATGATACTCTGAACATATTTTATTAACAATATTTATTTAAATTAAGCAGGGGAAGCCTGGTTGGCGGGTCAAACGTTGATCTAGTAAATCTACTACAGAGTCGAGTTCCTTAGGTCCTGAAAAGAAGTTTGTGTACCCACACTCCTATACTCAGAAGTTTAAAAAGCTATTTATAGCCATCCCCATCCAATTTTTTTTAGTATTTCCCTCTTTTTTATTCGAACTGAGGTACTAGATGTTTCACACTTAAGATCGGCTGTAACTCGGTAGGGTTATGTCTGATCGAAAAACATGTTTCACTGTTCACCTTAGCTACCATTCGTAGAAGAAAATTTTTCTCTGCACACGGGGAGGGGGGGGGGGGGGGGTTTCCAACGCCACATGTTGCATATAAAATTAAAAGCTTCGCTGAGTACTACCGGGTGATGTACTTTATTTCCGATTCAGAAAGCTTTCTCGGGACGGTTTTTGCCGCCGGAAAACCCATTTTCATGCAGTTAGGTCACATAGAGCATACTAAACATTGTTAATAAAATATTTTCAGTTCAGAGTATCATAATGCATCGTTTCAGACATCTCTCATGTCTGTAGGTATATGAAAAGTGGGCATTCCTCTTTGGGGGTTATTGCCAATTTCTATTGTGGCAGCACTCTCACTGCTTTTTGTATACTCGTCATGGAGGAAAAACTAAAATTTCATCTTAAACAGGTCCTAAAGTCCAAAACTGTTGCTCCCACAGTAATTTGAAGTTAAAACAAATTGCAGCCAAATATGTTTTCTTTCTAATAGTTAAAAAAAAAAAAATAGCACGTAGAACAAATTTATGGAAATTATAGCCTTTGAACAAAATACAAGCAACTTTTATATGAGAAACTCCTGCAGAGAGACAAGGCAAGAAGACTATGAATGTCGCCTGCTGACCGGCCCGATGCTCTCTTTTTTCGACTACATACTGCGATACAGAGAATACAAGGTATTCTCATTAACTTTTGACAAATGAGCTGTAACGATATTCCGTCTATTGAAAAGACAGAGAGGAGAGAGAGTATATTGTCAAAGTCAACTTAATGAAAACTTAGGACATAGAAGAGTTTTCCGATCGTTTTACATTTAAAATGCACACGGCAAGAAAAGGAAAAAAGAAGAAGAAACAACAAACTGTCTTTAAAACTTTTATGAATAAATATAAAAAATGTGAAAGAGCAGATTACAAGCAACAAAACAGAATGGCAAATGATTCACTTTCGTAAATAAATGCAAAGGGGCGGAGTTTTCAGTATTGCTCCCGCGTTTTTATGTAAAGAGAAATATAGTAAGAATTGGCTCCAGAGTTGTTCCTGTAATCCTATGATATTTGAACGCACGTGCTTCATTTCATATTCAATTTGCTCTGAAGTGATTAAGTGGGAGAAACTCATAACATAAACATAAACATAAATTTATTTGGAAAGTTACATAGTAGATTTACACTGTAGCAAAACAAATCATAAAAGATAGCAGAGATTATAAGTAACATTAGCCTAAAATACCGTATAGTGAATACATAGAAAGCAAAAATGAAATACAATGAAAATAGAATACAACTAGGACCCTAAATGTAGTACAACAAACTTAGAATTAGATGCTGGATTCTCTGATATTTTCGGCGAAAATGAGAATTTCATTTGACAGAAATTCTACATCTCCTGTCAGCATCTTGGCCAAAGCGAATTTTATCTTTTTCTTATAAAAGTGAGGTAGTGTGACCCGATGTACATTACCATGAATAGTTTGATAGGATTTTGAGGGATTCAATAAGATTTTGTCATTCAGGTAATCCTATGTTCTCTCGATTTTTGTGTTTAACTCATTGTCTCAATCGCACTAGAATAATGCATGTCATCGAGTCGCTGGAGTTCCCCATGCCAATACAATCTGCAGGACTATCGCGCATAAAAAAATCTTGATATTTATTTGTAGGAAAAATGAACATTTACGAAATTGACGAATCAGTAGCAGATACAGCAACTATCAAAGTAACGTTAGTTTCTCGCTCTGCTGATGTTACCGAGCCTATATTCCTCTTACCCTTGGCGGCTACTATTTTGGATGGTTTGCTTACCGTGGAAACTCCAGTTTCATTTGCGTTCCATATAGACATTGCCGTGAAATGATGTCTGTCTGATACCGTAGTCAATTTTTCAAAAAACATTGCAACGTTGTGTTCGTTAAAAGATGTTGCTCTGCTGAGGCTTGTTGATTCCGGTTTTC
This sequence comes from Dioctria rufipes, assembly GCA_963924295.1. Taxonomy (NCBI): domain Eukaryota; kingdom Metazoa; phylum Arthropoda; class Insecta; order Diptera; family Asilidae; genus Dioctria; species Dioctria rufipes. Next base: position 217,142,199 of record OZ002741.1, read on the forward strand.
TAATGGATAACCGTTCATTTCTGTTTAGAAATGCTGTCATTCAATCTTTACCTGCCATTTTGTTCCTGTTCCACGATTTTGGAATAGATATATCATATTTAACGGCGCAGTCGTATGTTAAACGTCGTACATCTTTATGTCCTTAGGTCCTATGCTGTGAAAAATCTGAGCAAGTTTAAGAAGATATTCCGTAAGTTCATAAACCAGTTCTGGAGAAAACGCAAGTCTTGGTGCTGCATATCCAAAACTAGCACAATTTGGATTCTCTTTGTATCGACGTATGAATCTAGCTAAACTCAATCTGCAAATTTCGTAATCACGAGCTGCTTTCCTGATTGAGATTTTGCCATTAATTACTAATTCGGCCGCGCGTTTCTTGTACAGATTTCGTACCCCCGTTCAGTTTTCCGTTTATAATTACGCATCCTAAAAACGAAAAGAAAACTGAAAATAATAATATGTTATTGAACGGGGTAACACCGTGGCACTTTTTACCCCGAAATGTACATGAACATGTTTTTAAATAGCACACAATCACGACAACGAATTTGTAGTTTTAGGTAGTATCAGAGTGCTCGCTAAGAAAATAACAATATAAAGGTACTTACTGCACTTAAACACAATTATAAATACAGCAATAAACTAAAATATCCGACACGATTTCTTTTACTTTTTGCAAAATTAATAGTACTGCGCCACATACGCTATTACCTAATGCCTGGAAGAGACTGGCTATATGGCGAATATCAGCCCACGCCAAGTTAGATAGGTTCTTGTTTTATTGCCCTTTTATTATACCAGATTGTGAGAGGTGGCACATCTTACCCACGGCACTTTAAGAAATCGGTTAACAATTAATTACGAATGCTGGAGAAATCAGACGAAAGTTGTATAACTTAAGGACCCAATTTAATAATGAGTTAAGAAAAGCAAAGAAAAGTGGACAGGAATCTGCTGAAATGTATACTAGCAAAAACTTTAACTTATCTGTATCCAGAAATTGGAGTATTAATGCTAATCTGTCTCTAGGTGAAATACACTTTTTCTTCGTTCGTTATTTTTCAAGCAAATTACTATTGAAATCTGCAACTGACATACGCTACCATTTTTTTTTTTTTTATAAAATCTTTCATCATGAAGTCTTAATTCACGAAGCAAGGTATTGAACAAAATAAAAAGTTCTATCTTTGTTCTTAAATCCCTTTCATTCGATTTCGGCGTTGTCTTTACAATTGATTACAACACATGTGGCTACCACGGGTTCACTCTAGAGCTGAAAGTATCCGGATAATTTACTATCCGGATTAGCCACGATAATTAGGATCCGATTCCTCAAATTCGGGTATCCGGATAATCCGGCTACTAGTATCCGAATCCCAACTATCCGGATATGGATCCAAGCTATCCGTATCCGAATTATCCGGATCCAGACAAAGCAAAAAAAAGGTTAAAATTTCCTCCAGATTGCATTATTTTATTGGGAAAATATAAATTTCATGCTATTTTTATTTTCTCAATGAAACAACCAAATTTTGAAGCTATTTTGCTTAGTCTGGATCCGGATAGTTCGGATCCGGATCCGAGTAATATGGATCCGAATCCGGATCTGGAACTGGATAATTTGGATCCGTTTCTCAGGAATCGAATAGGTCGCAGATCCGGGTATCCGGATATTAGCAAATCCGGATCCAATTTTCAACTCTAGTTCATTCATGGTGAGACACAAACTACATAAACTGACTGATTGTACTCCCAATAAACTATAGTCTTGTATACTCATGCGACCTTTCTTGCTGATACTAGATTTTAACACAAGTGCATGACACATGTGCATGACACAAGTGCATTAAAAATTGCAGTACCTACTTGTGCACAACTGGACCGTGTATGCGCACCTAGTTAATAATTTTTTTTTTTGTCGAATGAGGCCTGAAATACAATTACAACTGATCTATCGACTGTGACTTGATTTTCAGTCGAAGTCGACGCTGAGGCGAAATTTGTAATTAAATTAAAGCTTCAACTGCTTGAACAAACAAGAAGTGCCGACTACTGTGACTGAACTGAAGTTGGCCGCAGCCGATACCAACTTTGCACTTTGAGCGAAGTTTAATTTCAGTTGAAGTCGAAGATGCAATTGTATCTTGTCACATACATTTACCATTTCGTAATTGTAATTCAGGCCTAAATCAATCGTAACGGATATCTAACTAGTCTCACTTTATCTCTCCAAATCTGCAAATCTATCTAAAGTAGTCTAATCAGCAGTGCAGTGCTAGGGATTTTATAGAACTCACTGTCCTATCGATCTGCAATCCGAATCTGCTAACCAACAATATCACTTTACAATATATAATATGAGTACTTACTAAAAATATTCCAGGCGGAAGTCAAGGTCATCTTGCAAGCCCTTGTTGAAACCTATTACAACCTCCAAACTGGCTTTGGAGTGTAAAACCACCCTGAATTTCCTCTCTCGAAATAATAGGATATTCGTTTTTTGGGTGCCAGCTCAAAGCGATATCGGCGGGAAGGAAAAGCCGGATGAGCTTGCTCGTTTTGGTGCAGCTTTGAAGGTACCCTCCATCACAATCGGGATCACACCAAAATACCTTCGACCGACTGCCTTTGGTTAGATGACCCTTCAGGTAGATCTACAAAGGAACTGTGGGGTATACCTAATCCAAACCTAATGAAAACGTTATTGGGACTACATAAGCCAACCCTGAAAACTCTAACGTCAATTCTAAAAAGGATGGGACAAGTTGATGATCCTGTATGCAGAGAATGCGGAGAGGAATCCGAAACGGAAACTCACTTTCATTGTCACTGTTCGGTCCTGTCAGGAAAGAGATACAGATTTCTTGACTGTAACCTCCTGAATGAACTACATGAAGCCGGAAAGGAGGGTTAGGGGCCAATATTGAAGTCTTTATAAGAACGTCTCGATGGGACCTATGTGCAATTTTTTTATAAATATGAAGGATGAACAATTGCCTTGGTGTGGCCTGCGTTTCACGGATCCCGCCATCCGTGTGTCACAACCTCTCTTCAATCCATTCATCCACCTCTACTAAAATTAATTTGATGAATTTTATTGCTAAATAAATCGTTTCGTTAAAAATTATAATAAAACGTCGGTCCCCTCATTGAGTTAGGATTTTTACACTTTTTAAGATAATTTGTATGTATTTAAAAATGGAAAATGTAAGAAAAAATAACAAAATCATTTTTTTAGTTTTTTTTGTTTTTTCAAAATTTTAGTTTCCTTTGTGATGAAGTGCCCAACGTATCAGCTTCATTTTCAAAAGGTTGTTGGCTATCGTCCTGCTGAAAATGTCGAGTCATTTAAAAGTCTAACACAACACCACACTCCCAACGCCAATCGACCAATTAATCAGGAATGTTGGAAAATTTGCCAAGAAGACCAAAATTGCATCGGATATTTGCTGCTTGTTGAAAACAACGACTGCTTTGGATATACTCTGCTGCAGCATTCCAGCCAGTACACAACGATAACAACAGACGTTGACTTAATTGCCGATCCCAGTGCTATCTTCTTTGAGAAGATCTGTCTTAATGGTATGTACCTACAGTTTCCATACAATTTCCTCATAATTTATTCTCTAGTTTTACGCTCAGTACTTTTGCCATTATTACTGCATACTATATTTACTCAATAATGATTACCTGTAAATATTATATTAACTTCAGTTCCGGAAAATTGCAAAACAAAATTATGGGCTATTACTAAAATTCCGGGAAGCAGCTTAGTTTTCCAAGGCAAGAAGACGCTATCAATGCTGGTCAGCAGGCGTGAATGCGCCGAAAAGTGTATATTTGAGAGTGAATTCCAGTGTCTTTCGGCATCGTTCAGTCCATCATATAAAAACAACTACGCAAGGTTAACTCACTTAATTTATGCTTCTCTGGTTTCGGGCACATCTCAATTCTCAAATATATTTCAGTTGGGCTGGGATCACAGTGTTATTGTAATTGCACATATTAGAATTAAGCTTTAGTTTTGTTGTAATAAATTATGCTAATCAGGCGACATAAAAAGCGTAATTTAGATGCTAATTTTGTAATTGATTATACGCGTAAGATATACGATTTTTGTTTTTTTGTCTCTGTACGTAATTTATTGCAGCAAATACGTATGTGGAGTCGATAGTTAGCTTGTTCTAATTATTCTAATTATCAATAATAATTAATACAAAATATTAATTGTACATTTATATTATCACAAAAGCTGGTTGTCTTAATCAATAATAATGGAAGATCAATTCTTGTTTTGATCTAAACTATGACACTGAGATGTAGAAAATTAAGAATTTGGAAAGTAGTATGTGTAGGAAACATACTACTTCCCAAACTCTAAAACAATTTGAATAAATATTCTAAATTCAAATAATGAAATCTGAAATCTAGAGCTTACTTAGACCTTCTCCTCTCCAATGTAGACCAGTGGATGTTAATACAAGTAGCATTATGTTTACATGTAACTTGTTTAACCCTTAATAGCACACCGGGGTGATTTTACAAGTTTTCTTCTTCTATATTTGCACTGTTATAATGTAATAACAAGATCTTCTGATTCCAGTCTAGGTCAATTTAGGTCAATTACGGTCCTTCTTGTATTCGAATTTTTGGGTTAAATACGATAGAATTCGACTTAAATAAACGCTTAATATACATATAATTTCCTTGAAATGTATCTACTAAACCTTCTTTTACCCAATTACAATTAGGAACAATTATAAATGAAGGCATTTTTACCAGTTCATAAATATAATAAATATTATTTTCTATGTATTATAATACATAATATTTGATAGGATACGGTATTCTAGGACACTTTCGATAGCCAACCGGATTGTCAAATGTGTGGAAATAAACTGTCGCTCAATTTTAGGAACTGCTAATTGTTTCGCCAGGTCATTGAAAAAAAAAAGTCTTACTTTTTCCCTCCTGACACTGAAAAGTGCTGTATTTATACAGATCCTACAGAACCTTCTCGAAGATTCCACTCTAGAAACATCAATTCTCTGAACCTAAAGTTGTTTTGATATACCTGAAGTGGTGATGACCTGAGAAGAACTCTGGAATGGTCTTACAAAATCCATTTTGGGTGTGATTATATAAAATATTATCGTCATTTGCTTAAAGCATATCTGTTTTAAGATACTCGAATGACCAACCAGATCACCTGGCTTGAACTGTTTCTCTCTTTGCAATTTGATATCGCTGGAGATCGCTTCCTTTTTACTTGCAAATCCAGAGGTGAAAGGTTTAATAAGGCTTCCATGGCTGTTGTAGTACAGGTACTCATGGCGCCAGATATTTTCAGACAAGGAAAACCTGGATAGAAATCAAAAGAATGGCTCAAAATATGGTCAAATAAAAAGGGGAGTAAAGAAGTAAGAAGGAAAGTGTGATTGTATGTTAAAAGTAATTTTTTGGACTGAGTTCAATATTTTAATACATGTCACAAGTTTAAAGCTTAAAAACAATCAAAACTTAAAGGCTTTTACAGTTCAACTAATAATCCCACACTTGCATATGTATGAGAAACTTGTCGTTTGAGAGCTAACGATAATTCCAACCACCATTTATAGGTCAAAATTTTTACTTTAAGGAAAGTGAAAGTAATTGTTATTATTATTTCAACAAAATTACGAAGTTCTTCCACATTTTCCTAAACTCCACTCAATTCGCTGTGAAATGAGAGTAAAAGTGAAAATGATGTTTTTATGAAGTCCAACAATCAAATGTAATGTAATTGAAGGAAATTTAATTATTATATTAAATTCATAACTTTATGCATGTCAATTTGTCATTCATTAGAAAATCATATTCTTGATTTGCAGCGGAAAGAGACTTCAAACTTAAAAAAGAACGTTCATCTGTACTATCATTTCACAGAGAATTGGGTAGAGTTTAGGAAAATGCGGAAATTTTTCCGGTACTATGCAATTTTTATTGTCTGTTTACGGACCCTTTTTAAGAAGCCTTCATCAACTTTACTATTAGAACGTTTCAAAGCTCTTAACTACCAATGGCGTTCATCATGTCAAATATACTTTTTCTACCTTAGATGAAGTCATAGGGTATAGTAAATTTGTCATTCCATTTGCAACACATAGAAATAAAATATACATTCCGTATTCTTACAGCAGATTTCAACAACAGTAAAATCCATCTTGGTTGAACGATAAGTGCATCCAAGGTATAAAAGCAAAAGTGTCTGCTTTTCGTGCTGAAACAAGCCTTCAAGACTGCATGCAACACCTGTAAGTCTATTATCCAGAGAGATTTCTTTTTGACCAGAATATTAAACAACGAATCTTGGCAAGCCGCAAAAGTAGCAAAAGGTTTCTGGTCCCTGGTCAAAACCATCAGAAACAACTTCACCAGTTCCTCTGTACCTTCACTACTTATTAATGGTCAAGTGATTGTTGACTCCCTGGATAAAGGTAATATTTTAGCTGCTAGATTCGCTTCAAATTCTCGTCTTCCACCCACTTCACAAACACCTGTATTGCTTCTCCTGTGTGAATGTATGCAAGAACCAATACACATCCGTACGAGAGATGTGTTCAAGGTCCTTAAGGGGATCAACATCCCCAAAGCCGCAGGTCCTGAAGGTTTTTCGCCCCTGTTAATTAAAAAGTGCGCCTCATCCTTAACTACACCTCTGCAAAAACTATTCTGCTTGTCTTATTCGACAGGACAATTTCCAACTGGTTAGAAACTAGCTAACGTTCAGCCTATTCCCAAGAAAGAAGAGGGTATAGACCAATTGCAATCACTTCGATTCTTTCAAAGGTTTTTAAATATATCATTAACTCCAAATTAATGAAGTATCTAGAAACTAATCATCTCATTAACGATCGTCAATATGGCTTCCGAGCTGGATGCTCATCTAGAGATTTGCTGACTTTTCTTACGGACCGTTGGAATCATAGTCTTCATAATTTTGGTGAGTCCAAAATCGTTGCTCTAGATATTTCAAAGGCCTTTGAAAGAGTCTGACATCCAGCCCTTTTAGTCAAACTTAAAGCACTTGGTCTATCCCCTCCTCTTCTATGGATTGAAAGTTTCACATTTAGTCACCAAATACGTGTTGTATTAAATGGCGTTACATCTGAAACTCATCCCCGGTGTGCCTCAAGGCTCTGTTATCTCTCCAACTATCTTTTTAATTTTCATTAATGTTCTGTTTTCCCATACTTTCAATCCCATCCATAGTTTCGCTGATGACAGTACCCTTGATTTCGTTTACTCCTCTGATGCTCTTGCGGACTCTAGGGGGAATGCCGCATGTGTTAAACGAGATTGCATGATTAGATCATTAAATAACGATCTTGCCAATATCCTCGCTTGGGGCAAAGCGAATCGCGTCGAATTCAATAATTCATATAAGAGCCAACGCTGTCTCATCTTATTAAAACACCCACTCCCGTTTATTTTGATGGAGCAGTGATGGACAAATTACATCTTCTCTGTTGCCAAAGAATCGTCGAAATGTCTTGGATCTCTGAATAGGTGTAAGAAATATTTCAGCCCATCAAATCTATCGCTCCTCTACAAGTTCTACATTAGACCTAGAATGGAATACAATTCCAATATATGGGCTGGGGCTGGCCGCACAGCCATAGCTTCATTACACATTGTCCAGAAGAGAACCTTCAAGCTCATTGGTGATGTGACAATAACTTGTCATATCGACTCACACGAGCACCGCCGCAATATTGGATGCCTTTTGCTCCTTTGTCGCTACATGCATAGTCAATGCTCTGATGAAATATCTAGTCTAATCCCTTGTAGAGTAATTTCTGCACGCAATACTCGCGCTGCAAACCGCGCAAAACCTTTTACCCTTCAAATTACTTTCGGCCGTACAGTAAAATTCAGTGATGCTTTTTTATCCCGAACAGTGCGAATGTGGAACAGTAGACCATCTTCTGTTTTTCCTCCGGCATACAATCTGTGGCGGAAATTTAAGGGCGACATACATCGGCACCTCCGCCACTCTCCGTGCTTTCCAACATAGAGTATCCTTCAGCTTGGCTTAATAAAAAAAAAAAAAAAAAAAAAAAAAAAAAACTGGTAGAGCAAAACGGATTTGACAACCACGCATAATATTCATAATAATAATTATTTTGATTTTTCCATGTCCGTCTATCTGTCCGTCCGTCTATCCGCCGTTCCTTTCGTTTGTCCGTCCGTCCGTCTGCACGATAACTCGAGAATGCGTTGGCTTTAGTTTTTTTACGTATTCTGTGAAAACAACCATTCCTAGAGGTTTTTGTTGTACTGAAAAGTACATCAGAATATGAAATCCATTTTTACTGTCCAAGGAACCGTTCTAGAAATATATACGAACAACCATACGGTGTGACCATACGAAAATACATACGGGCATTCATCTAGGATATCATAAGGATTGGTCTTATACGAATTCTATAGGGTCCGCCAAATAACTTTTTTTTTTTTAAACAGGGCGCAAAACATCGAGTGTAGCTTCGGCTGTGTGGCACGTAGCGCCGTCCTGTTGAAACCAAATGTTGCCAATATCCTCCTCTTCAATTTTCCTGAACAAAAATTCGTTCAACATGGCCCGATAACGATTGCCATTGACTGTAACGGCCACTCCTTGCTCATTTTCGTAGAAAAATGGCCCAATTATGCCTCTGGACCAAAATCCGCACCAAACAGTGACTCGTTTTGGGTGTATCGGCTTTTCAATGTATGCGTTCGGGTTTTCTGTGCCCCAAATGCGACAATTTTGCTTGTTTACATACCCGCCAAGATCAAAATGAACTTCATCCGAAAAGATGATTTTTTTGGCAAAATCGGCATCTTCTGTAAGTCGATCGCAGGCCCACTCAGCGAAGCGAAAACGCATTGGATGGTCAGTTGGCTTCAACTCCTGAACCAATTGGACTTTGTATGGCGTCATACCAAGATCTTTATGCAAAATTCGTCTCAATGATGTCTCCGAAATGTTCAATTGTTGAGAACGATGGTGAATTGATGTTGATGGCGCTTCACGCACACTTTCTGCCACACAATCAAAAATTCTCGGGTGTACGCACTGTTTTTGGCTTTTCACGCTTTGGTTTATCGATGAGGATGCCAGTTTCTTTCACTTTTTTCACAAGGTAACGAACATACGGAGCTGACGGTGCTTCTCTTCTTCCAAAATCCGTACGCAATTTTCGCACACATTCTGCAACATTACCATGATTTTCAAAGTAATGTCGCAATATTTCCCAGCGTTGTTCAAGCGTATACACAACCATATTCGTTCAGCGGAATAAAACTAATTATCTGTCAAATCAAATCAGACATCAGCTAAGTGTTACCATTCACGAAATAAGCACTAGTTGAAAAAAAAAAACGTTAGATGGCGGACCCTATAGCTTTTGTACTTGTTGTGTATGTAGTAGAAGATAAGTCAAAAACAATGCAGTTTATTTTCTATTAGTGTTTAATATTGTATTGGTATTATATTCACTACTATTATTACTATTAATGAGAAATTAATAAAATTAAATAAATTAATGAAAAATCTCAAATACTTTATAAGACAAAACAACTGCAATAAAAACACTTAAAACTTATAATGTCTCTCTCGATGATGTTTGGTCGCGGGGTAATGGTTGGATAGGTATAATCGGACGAATGATAAGAAGTATAGAATCGCTCCTAGGGGATTATAAATCTTCAAAAATGTGTTATTCACTTTGGTAACTAACAAAAATCTGCTGATATTAGTCATAGCGTAGTTATTTAATTATTTCACGAGTATCGTTGGTGACCCAGAAAACTCAGCATGCACGATTAAAAGAGATTGACTATTGTATACTAAATGCCTAGAAATATTTTAGTGGTTTTTGGCTCTTAATCTAATTTTACTAATATATATTTCTTTAGAATAAGTGAATGTTTCATGATAATCATTCTATAGCAATTAAATTGAAATATTTCATTCGACGAAGTCCACCCACACAGCACACCGCAATCACCTTTTTTTGTTGTTGTTATTGTGGCTACTGCTTTAGAATTTCTGTGTACTACTTTATGGTTAAACGATCGAGATTGATGCTCTGTAATTATTCATTTGTTGGATAAAAATCAATTTTACTTTCAGATTAGGAAACATACTCAGACACGATGAAGTTCTGGGCCAATGCATATTAAGCAATAAAGATAAAACGACACAACCGGATGCATATCGTGTTGCTCCCGTTGATGAGGAATATATTGAAAACCAATGCATTGATCGGCCCATAGAGAACGAAATCTGTTCCTACGAGCTATACTCTAATAGCTCTTTTATTTACTCGGAATTAAAATATGATGGACTTACCCAGAAAGAGGTGGGTGCGTAACGATATTATAATGTTGATTAAAATTTCCGATCCCTTTCGTAAATTTATAGTGCCAAAGTAATTGTTCGCATGAAGCACGCCTTTACTGCCAGGGAGTTACATATAGCACGAGAGAATCAGGAAATAATTCAGAATGTTTCTTGCATTCTGAAGATCTTATTTCTATGGGACCCAGAAGTCTGATAGTTAAGGTGAATTCGATTTATATGAGACGAGTAAAATGCCTTAATGGTAAGTGTTATTGGATATTATTGAAGTAAATAGAGTATTAATTAAATGCATTGTTCTATCAATTGTCAGTTTCCGTTGTCTGTACGGATGAGGAAATGATCATAAAATACACTCCCATGGACTGGTTCAGAGGAAAACTCTATGTTAATTTTCACTCTGATGACTGCTCAGTTCAAGGAAATGGAACTAAGTATAAAAATAAAAATATAAATAAAAAAAAAAGTAAATAAATTTGCATTTATTTGTACATAATTCAGCCCTACAATTTTGAGACTTGCAATTGGTAATGAAATAAAAGAGAATAGATGCGGCATCTTAAGGGCCTACGAAGCTAAGGGAACATATCAAAGGTTAGTCTTAATCCTGTAACTGAAATTTTATTGAATTCTTGAAGTAATTTAAAATTTAAATTTTCAGAATTTTTATTTCAACTTTAATTGTGGTGCAGAATAACTTAAATGTGCAAACACAGGGTGATCGATTGATAAAAGCTGGATGTATTCTCAATAGCTCGAATTCCTCCTCTTTAAATAATATTCCAGACGAAATTGCATTGGAATCTTCTTTGGCATTTACGCAGACGTGAGTATTTTTATAATTAATAATAATCAAACGATTGAAGATAATTGTTTCAACCAAAAAAATTATCCTGTTCTTCCCTTTGTTGTTTGTATAGCAGTCCACCTTTCTTGACTGTAACAAACTACACAGTAGTTGTGTGGACCTTGTCAATATGTATAGGGCCAACTTTTACATATTTTACCTTAAAATAAACAAAATTCGGTATACGTTCAGATATTTACATGGGAATGGAGACATGCAAAATCTGTATAATTGTTGATGATTGGAGACATAGCAATGCTTGATGGTTGGATGAGTGTAATCCCATTAGTTCTACTGTCTGTGAAATATCTCCTTGTGGAAACCATTTGATGCATTCATTATCAAATTTTCGATCTCTATTGTGAAACTGTTTAGAAATTGAGTTCTCACATTCGTCAAATTAGATCAACGTTTTCCTCCTCCTTTGGCCCGATATTATTACAGTGCCAAGTGTACTTCATATTCATATCAGTCTCAACGACCTCGTAGCTCAATTATCCTGTCCATTAATATTTAATGTTGATCAAAGATAAGCTCCTCTAGTAATACCCCCCGATAGTGAAATATTACGACGAAAGTGTTTCGTCAATGGACTCTTGCCTTCAGCAGATTCTAAAGTAAAGGGTTTTCCAATAAGAGGTGTTATTTTGATATTCAAAGAAAAAAATTTTTTTAGATAAATGATCGGATCTTTATTTCATTATAAAGAGGAAGGTATGCCGTTAATAATGGAAAATAACATCAGCCAAATGACCACCACAACCACGCCTACAGGACCATATCCTTTTCATGAAATTTTCCATAACCAAATTGCAAAGTGGTTGCCCTATGTCCTCGATAGCCTCACGAATTCCATCTTTGAGGTCTTGAATCGACGCTACGATGTTGGCGTAGACCTTCTCTTTCATGTGGCCTCAAAGGAAGAAGTGGCAAGGTGTTAAGTCACAAGATCTCGGTAGCCAATTGTGATCACCTCTTCGAGAGATAACACGGTCCGGAAACATTTCTTGTAAAAGATCAATGGTTTCGTTGCTTGTATGGCACGTAGCGCCGTCTTGTCGAAAGTAAACGTTGTCCAGATCAATACCATCCAATTCCGGCCATAAAAAATCATTAATCATCTGTCGATAGCGCAATCCATTCACCGTAACTGTTGCTCCAGCCTCATTTTCGAAAAAGTAAGGTCCAATGACCCCTCGGGACCATAAACCGCACCAAACAGTCACACGTTGAGGATAGAGAGGCTTTTCAACAATAACTCTTGGGTTTTCCGAGCCCCAGATGCGACAATTTTGCTTGTTGACGAAGCCATCGAGGTGGAAATGGGCCTCATCACTCAAGATGAGTTTTCGATGGAATTCCGGATCATTTTCATGCATTTCAAGGACCCAATCAGCAAAGACTCGACGTTGTTGATGATCGGCCGGCTTGAGTTCTTGTGTTAACTGAACTTTATAAGCCTTAAGACCCTAATCTTTATGCAAAATACGGTGTAATGACGTTTTTAGAAGGCCTAATTCCAAAGAACGACGAGGAATGGACAAACCTGGGTTTTCTTCAACACTTTCGGCTACAGCAGCAATATTCTCGGCTGTTCTTGAGCGACGTGCACGGGTTTTATTCTTCACATCACTAACTTGTCCCGACAGCTCGAATTTTTCTACCAATTTCTGTATTGCGGTCCGACAAGGTGCTTCACGACGTCCGAAAAATGTTCGAGTTTTACGAACAGTCTCTGCCACATTTTCACCATTTTTATAGTGAATTTTAATAATTTCAATGCGTTGTTGAATCGTGTATCGTTCCATTTTTATTAATGGCGTAGTTTCTACTTTTGAAATGTCAAAAAATGACAGCTCCAAAAGTGGCATCTACTGAAATAGCGGGCTAATTAAAATAACACCTCTTATTGGAAAACCCGTTATATGTTCTGTTAACGTAATTAATTCTAACAGTTTTTTCCCCACTGTGATTGAAGTAGGAAATTTTCAGGCTACGCTATTAATATACACGGATAGAAAAATTTACTGATATTAAGAAAATCTTGATAAATATCAAGTAAAAAAGCTGTTGATTTTGCGCCAAGTAAATTTTTATTATTTTTTAGAAAACATATTCTTGATTCAACTTTTGGTTGGTTGTATCATTATCAAGTAAATAATACTAAATTCAAGGGTTCATATTTTTTTATTTTTAGCTTTAAAATAATAAAACTAGCGATATTGACAATTAATATCGATGTTATATTTCTTATTTCTTCTTATAACTATCTTATTTTGCCAATAAATTAAATTTTAGTTTTGCTAAAATGTATACCAAGAAACGTATAGATTAAGAAAACTAATGCTAGATTTTATTTATCATATTTGTATACAAGTGTATTTTGCTTTATGCAGATGTGCTTTCTCAAGAATTGCATTTCATGACAGAACATTTATGCTTCATGCAGATCTGAAGCAAATCTTTCAATTATCGAATCTTTCAAATAAACAGCTATCAACTGTAAATTTGAAACTGGGGAAAATCATATAGCTGAAAAAAAAAATCATGGGAAAATCTAAAAAGAAAAACCCGTTGTTTCCACATAAATCAGTACTGTTCAGTATATTAAAAAATATATACAGGGTGTTCCGTAAATGTCTTTAATCCTTTAAGAGGATGAAAGTAGAGGTAATTTGGGTAAAAAAAGTCTAGATACTTTTATATTGAACTCCGCTTGGTTTTCGAGTAAATCGATAATATCGATTTTCGAGATTTTGCATACCTTGTCAGAGTAATTTCGTTATAAGTTCTATTGTAATTAATGGATTGAGACGTTCAAACTTTCATTTAAAAGAACACATATTGGCCTTTCTAAAAATGTATAATAAGTTATAATTGTGTCTTCAATTATTAAAAAAAAACAGTTATCTCTAGAATTTTTTATTTCACCAAAATTTTTGTCGCGCTTCAGTGTACATTTATTCGAAATATCACCATTGCACGAACTTGGCAAAACTATGAAAAAATTTGCGCATTATGTCCCCTTTCCAAAATGACCTCCCTAAGTTCTATCAACAATAACAATCAAAAGTTATAAGAAAACATTTGGAAGATGTACCCATCGAGGTAATCTTCCGTTTTTTCGTAGGATTCTATCACCTCCTACAGTGTTTAACCTACGGCAACCATTTATATGTCATTGTACAGGAATCTGAAGTGGCTATTAGATAGGGTACTTTTCGATTTCGAATTTCGAAAATGGAGGGGGTAATTTCGAAAAAACACTCTTTTACCAAACTTGATATTTACGTAGATTTCGTTATTCAGCATCTTCATTTTTTCGGGAGGGGCAAGCTCTGTGAGGGGAGGGAGTTCAAAGTTTCAACTTTAAGCGGCTATATTTTCTTAACCAAGCATTGTTCTAGCAAGTAAGTCCTAAATTCATAAATGGAAAAGACATTTTTGGTGGTTTTTATTCAAATAGAGCCGCTTAAAGTTGAAACTTTGAACCCCCGCCCCTCCCAGAGCTTGCCCCTCCCGCAAAAATGAAGATTCGGAATAACGAAATCTACATAAATATCAAGTTTGGTAAAAAAGTGTTTTTTCGAAATTACCCCCTCCATTTTCGAAATTCGAAATCGAAAAGTACCCTATCTAATAGCCAGTTCAGATTCCTGTACAATGACATATAAATGGTTGCCGTAGGTTAAACACTGTAGGAGGTGATAGAATCCTACGAAAAAACGGAAGATTACCTCGATGGGTACATCTTCCAAATGTTTTCTTATAACTTTTGATTGTTATTGTTGATAGAACTTAGGGAGGTCATTTTGGAAAGGGGACATAATGCGCAAATTTTTTCATAGTTTTGCCAAGTTCGTGCAATGGTGATATTTCGAATAAATGTACACTGAAGCGCGACAAAAATTTTGGTGAAATAAAAAATTCTAGAGATAACTGTTTTTTTTTAATAATTGAAGACACAATTATAACTTATTATACATTTTTAGAAAGGCCAATATGTGTTCTTTTAAATGAAAGTTTGAACGTCACAATCCATCAATTACAATAGAACTTATAACGAAATTACTCTGACAAGGTATGCAAAATCTCGAAAATCGATATTATCGATTTACTCGAAAACCAAGCGGAGTTCAATATAAAAGTATCTAGACTTTTTTGACCCAAATGACCTCTACCTTCATCCTCATAAAGGATTAAAGACATTTACGGAACACCCTGTATATATATTGCACGCATAATCGCACTCCACACACGAAACACACACAATATCAAAAAAATTTAATTATTTTCCGCAAATACAAAGAAGAACAGTATAACTTAAATTTGGATAAATTCTATAACTTCTTGATTGCATAAAGCAAATGGTGTTTTGTTTTTAATAAAAATCGTTTTCACGAACCGACTTGCTGCAATTTATTTTCAAGTTAACAAGTATTTATCTCACACATTCTAAAATGTTTTGTAAACTGCTGCTGATTATTTCTACTGATACGTGTATATTTTTAAAAGTATTGTTTTACATGTAAGTTAACTGTTTGATTTAGTCCCAACAACAAAAAAACATGCATTTATTGAAATTAAGGAAATGATTCCTGAAATATAATAAACGCTTGCTAATTTCTATTTTTATTTGTGTGATGTTTATTGAGTTCTAGCAAATAATGATTGATTCTATTCATACAAAAAGAAATATTTAATAAATCATTGATTAAATTCAGAAAATTTTTTCTAAAGTGTATTCGAAAAGAATTTGATAGTTTTTAGTAAATTAGAATAAATTTTCTCAATATGGATTTTTTGAATTGATATTAAAAAATATTTATTGTGATTAATAAATAGGAGATTTAATATTAGTAAAAAATTCTTTCCGTGTAGATACCATTTTCAACCAAGATTCGAACCCGGTTAGTTCGCTGGCACCAAACTTCCTTTTTAACAGCCTACCTTAAACTGTTCTTTTCACACCTTGACGACGAAAATCCTTACTCTTACTCCTTCTCCCAGTCGAAAGATTTTGTAGCTGATTAGACTGTAATCTAAAGGAAATGTGTTGGACTCTAATTTTGTCAGTTTTGTCACATTAAAGGAAATTCTATAACTGTGGTACCTAGCTGCGACTTAATTCCTAAATAATTCCTAATAGCTTTTAGAGATCCATCAAAAGACGAAGTTGACTTATTGGGATACTTGTTTTTGGGATACTGCGATAATATTCGTACATAAACTACATAAAATACTGAAATTCGATATATCTTCTTCATATTTCTGCATTGACCACGTCTTTAATATCAAATCCCTCTATTATGAGTTCATTCTTAAACCTTGTGGGCACACCAAGCTAACTCTGGTAACTATTTGAACTTTCTTCTACGAATTCATTAGAAAAAAAAAAAAAAAATTTTCGAAGCTGCTCATCTAGTTAATCTGAAATCGATACCATATCTCGTGTTGTTCCAGTAATATGAAGAAATTCTCGCTGACAATATTTCAAAAAGTACCCTAATAAATCGGTCACCCTTGATTTATTTCACGGTGTCGTACCCATATTTTCCTTTTAGATTGCATATGAGCTTTTGGTAGTATTACAGTCCATCAAAACTTTATACCAATTTTTTTTTCGTTTAGACAGAATATATTGCGTAAACTTAGTGTGACACCGGAAAGAAACACCTGTTCATAAATTATTATGAAGATCATAAGTTACATATTAAGAAGTAAAATTATTGTTCAATATTATGAATAAGTCCAAAATATCGGTTGATTAATTTATTGCCGTTCATACGTTCTGGCCTAGAGTTCGGGTTGTCGAAAGAAAGAAATCTGAACTTTGTACATATTTATTTATACCCATGGTTCATCTGTAGAAGAAATATGCTTTGAACTTCCACAGTTAATGCAAAGGAACTGCGTGTCCATTGTTTGAATGATAAACTCCAGCCATAAGTTATATGCCTAACTACGTGTCAAAACCAACCATTCTCTAGAAGTTTTTTTTTATTTTTTTGGGAACCTAAGCATATTGAGCAGCATAAAAAGATCTTGTAATTTGTTTTCCAAATAATGACATCACACCTACTGTCAAGAAAATTGAAAGAATCCAGTGTTAAGAATTTTTGTGTCGATCGGGTAGGATCATATCAATGACAGAGGATATTATGTCTCGGCATCACTGACTTATAACAATGGACTGAGCGTATTGTCATTTTCCTATAGGCAAGCATGGCACAAGTTTTACAGTTCTCTCTTTCGCCCTATGGCAGAGTTGGAGCTACCAATAGAAAATATTGCATTCTGGAACATTTGCTTATCCATTTGATGTTTTTATGTTGGCTACAGATGCAATCACCTCAGAAGGAATAAGGTAAAGATAGTGTTTACCATGCTCCGTCTCTCTTGCCCATAAGCAGGATTCAGTTAAGAATAACTTTTGAAAATTAATTGGACACAAGAAAATACATTTTTTAAATTTAATTCGATTTTCGGGTGTAAAATTTCATCTGATTGCTTGAGTTTTACATGTTTTTTATGTAATCATTTTAAAGGGTGCTCTAACGGTGATATACAGAAACACAATATTTTTTGTGCCACATGAAATAGCAAATCGCTCAGTCCATTGTTATAAGTCAGTGCTCGGGATTCTGACATACTGTGGAGAACTGCGACTCCATCTCGTTTTATATTTACCATACAAATCATGCGCACCATCATTTGCAGTTTTTTTTTCCGCATTCAGCATACATTTCAAATATACATCGACAATATCTGATTCTTCAGAATTGTGATTAGCAGAGGAAACCAATCTTCATCACCTTCTAGTTGAAAATAAGCCGAAGAAGTTTCTTCAAATTTGTCTTCTCTAGAATCTTTAAAAGCATCTCTGATAAATATAGCTTTTGGAATATCCACCTTACACTAAAAATCTTATAATAAATTAAATACAGAAATCCTTACCGAAAATAAAAACAAATATTCAAATATACTGCGTAGCTCTGTATTTCTAGGCAAGAGGCATAACAGATGCGCGCTTATAGTTAGAAATTCTGATGAGCCTTTCAGATGATAATCAACCGAATCATCGCCTGGAAAATTAATTTCATCTGGTTCGATAATTAAACTAGCTTGTATAAAAATTGCAGCCGTAATAAAATATTTTTTTTAATGAAAAAAAAAAAACGTCTGGCACGGTGCTAGTAACGAGGTAATTGTCTGGGAATAGTGAATTTATATTGTCCGATGCTTATGAAAACAGATGAAAAAAACAAAAATCGAACTAAAATGATTTTGAAAAATGCTTGTTTTACCTGTAAAATGGAATGTGCACAAGTAAACGCAACGCGTCTCACCAGCCAGATGGACCGCATGCCTATTGAGATAGTGAAAGAGGGGTGATAGCAAATTATCAGCTGAACTAAGGTTCTTTTTTTCGTGACGAAGGTAGCTCTCCGGCTAGTATTTGTATATACCGAAATAGACCGCAATCACAAACAAATTTCAAGTGACAAATGTCGAACATTTTCCCCAAGAAATTTTTAGTGTAAGTTCGGGGCACGAAATCAGAAACACCGGGTTTTCAACAAACAAGCTAGTCTAATCCCGTGTAAGCCCAGGTTTAAAAAACAAGGTAGTGTAGCAGTAGATATTCTATGACAGTTCTGGCCCACTGTTTTAGCTTCCAGGATTTCGCCACAGATGGCGCCACCGTCGCTAGATGGTTTGAGCCCATACTAAGTAGGGTTGTGTCTTAGCTGTATTGGTTTGCGCCTTGGATGCACCATTGTGTCTTGGGTGCACCATTGAGTCTCTACTGCGCCCTAGCGGGATTAATCGGTACTACCGGGATGTATCATTTGGTCTTGACTGCGCCCTAGCGGCATTAGCAGGTACTACCAGCTTGTTCCGGTTTTCTAGCGAGGATTTGGTCTTGACTGCGCCCTAGCGGCATTAGCCGGTACTACGGTTTTCTTGGATAGATATGTGGTGCGCCTAAATGTAGGCTTTTGGTTTTGAACTAATATTAGTAATAATTAAAGTTAACGCTAGGAAATTTTTGTTCATGCCAATGGATTCTAGATGGTGGGGGTGGGGGAAGTTGTAGATATCAGCATCATTCGAATTTCACAACATGACATCACCATGAACAGATTATAGAAGATGTCAGTGAGGGTTCTGGGGTATGTGTGTGTATTGAAAAGTCTTATCTTTTATAAACATTTGTTTTTATTTCCAATAAAATTTTTTATTATAAAAGTATTTCTTATAGCACATTGTCCAATATGAACTTGGCAAGATGGCGCATTTGTGTTAATCTCTATTAGTTTTCCACAGTTGTATTCATCTTCGACATTGATAATGATTTCACTCTCTCCAACTATCTTCTGCATCCAACGAACTTTTTCAGCTCCCTTTACATATATGATTTTATTTCGAAGCAGTGGTTCAACTATAGTGTACAGCTTGTGATACGGTATGTAGCCATCATCCCAGCGGAATCCATGAAAATTGTGCTGAAGCCATTTTACTTGCCTCTTTTTTGCTGAAGTCAAATCTTTGTATCTGAACGGTGGTTGAAATATAAAGTGCTGTATCTGGTTTTCATTGTTTAAAATTGCCAGTTCTTTAGTGATAAATTCATTGAGACTAGTTTTGAATCCTTGAACGTCTACGATGACAGCCATCTTCTTAATTTAACTTTCTAACTTCACTTGTCAGCGGACTGTATTCCACTATTCGATCGTGTAGAAGCAGACAATATGCTGTCGTATTAGCCGGTATATTTTCAGATGTCTTGAATTCTAGCCTTATGTCAACAGGTCCAGTTTTTATTGTTTCATTTTGATGTGAGCAATCAATGACAGCGATCGGAGCATCGGTTTTGAACTTCTCCCATGTGAGGAACGGCTGATACTGATGACCATAGTATGATTGTGTAAACTTTATATACATCTCATACAGCAATGCGTATCTATTCAAATCAAATTTCAAATTCAAATCATCATAGGGATATGATTCTGAGTTCAAATGAACTGTAACATCGGTGAGTTTGCAGTGATCAAACTTGCTTGCATCTTTGGTTTTATCGTTCCTTCGATCCGTTTGTAATGCTAAGATGATAAATCGAGGTTTCTCCAGTTGAGTGGAAGTCTTAACTGACCAGGTTTGATGCGTGGATTCCGGTAGTACTGGATACTCATATATGTCCCAGCTACGGAATGGTATTTGTATCGGGCGACCTCTCCCGATAATTTTAAATAGTTGCAGCTTTTCATCATCGGATACTGTAACATGTGGAATGCTCCATTGAAGTTTGGTAATTTCAATTTTCACCACATCAGTGGGTGATATAATGGCATTATCATCTGTCCTGCTCCGGATCAATATGAGTTCATGTTTGGAATTTATCAGAATTTTCTTGTAATCTTCAGCGAATCCCAATAAATATTTCAGAGGTACACAATAGTTAAACAGTCCATTGGCTGGTATAACGGATGAATCTGGTGACCAACTGCCGTTGAGTAGTATCCTGCTTACATTTGCATTTAGCGATACGTAGTTTTTTAATGTTGTTGCAATCCCAAGATTTCTTGTACGATCGATTTCCACTGCATTCAATTCATAGCGTATTTCCTCAAAAAGAAATGGTAGAGCGTTGTTAGCTAATTTTGCAGTTGCTGAAACGGTTCCATCCAGCTTTGTTAGCGACCCCTCAATGTAAAGAAAACTCCTGCTGGGTAGAAGATTCAAGTCCTGATGTTGTACAGAGATACGGATTTCATCGCTGTTTTTAAATGATGTTAGAAATGGTGAATAGGAGTGATGTTCAAATTTAGTAACACTGTTATCAAAGTGAGCGTCTGGCGCAATATCTAGTATTCCTTTATTCATTGTTTCAGCGTTAAGCCAATTGATTGTAAATATGCTGTATTTGCAGGTGTTAATGTAGGTCTTGATCGCTTCAAGGTTGTCCGCTGACTAATGATCTTGTCTGCTCCGAACTCGTATTTATCATTATTGTATATCAACATGCTGTGGCTTCAAATGTAATCTGATGGTTATAGTCTCTCCTCTGAAGTTGATTAAGTCACCGTCTTGGTCAAGGAGCTTCAATGTTAGAGAACTTATACGTTTGGTGTTCACAGGCAAATAGATTACATTTTTGGGTACCTCCACTATTTTATACCCAGGCCCAACGTTCGGGGAAAACTCGTGGAGAGTGTGTACTTGTGTGTTGTTGAAGAATGATCCTGATATAATATTACATTCGATGCGTATAGTATTTACTTTAATGATGTTGACTGGCAACTCTGATGTATGCACTATATTAGCAGTCAAGTTTCTTTTACTGAATCCTAGCAGAGGAGCTATGGATCTCTGTTTTTCAAAATGTATTTCTTCAGTTGCCTTAACTTCACTCTTCAATGTATTATTGTTAGCCTTTATCGCAACCTTTATCCTTCTCCCTTCTTTATCCAAGTATCCTTGTACATATTTTGCTATATCATCAATCTCATAGGATCCAACAGGTATCTCAACAACCTCATTCCCTACATGAACCAGATTATTGCTCACATCAATATTTGGTATAGAGTTGTATGTTTGAAAATCAATTAATCCACAAACATAATCCGTTGCTAGCTCCAGCGGAGGAAAGTACTCAGCAGTGAGTAGAGATGAATTTCCCGTGAGAGTAAGTGTTAATGACATGGCGGTTGATAATGAACTGTTACAATTTCAATATAGATACATTTATTTATAGATAATAATTAATGGTTATAACAATTATATAAAAACTTTAAACATAAGTGACCGCAAATTACTGCATCATAGTTCTGATAAGAGCTGTAGTTGTACGTAATATTACTACCCAAGTAGTTTATGAGCTCCCTTGGTGGTTGGAGATTGCCAAAGCTATCAAAGTATTCGATGTTATCACCTTTCTTGTAGTACGCTACCCAGTGTGTACCGGCTCCAGTTGAGATGTCCAAGTTAACAATACCGCTTTCTCGCTTCCATGGCTTTTTAGGTAGATTATCACGCATAAATACTCCTCTGAAGTGTGGCAAGTGTGTGGTATACTTGTGAAGATCCAACTCGTTTAGCGGTCTTTTGGGTAGCGTCTTTAATAGTTTTTTGGTTGAGGTTGTAGATAGAGTCCAAGTCCTTTTCTGTACGGCTTCAGGAACAGCCCGTTTCCTTCTTTGCCAACCGCTATAGTTTCCATTGCTTGGTTATGACGTTTGCTTTCTTCCAATTTTGCCTTTGCGGCACTGGCATCATTTACTGCTTTAGCTATGCCTGCTGCACCTCCCGATAGTGCTCCCAATGCTGAAAGCCCAGCAAACAGCGGGATGAGGAACGGAAGTGCTCCACCAACCTTTGGTATAGGTATCACTCGTGGAGTTTTAATTGATTTCTTCTTTCTTTTCACAATATTTTTAGCTGCACTAAGAGCTATTTTTGTAGCTTCCATCAAGTCTTTTGGTTTTCTGACTTTTAAAATTTTACGTGCATTTCGTACTGCTTCTCGGAATGTGGGTTGGCGTTTATTTTTAGCCTTAAGACCCATACCTAGCTTAATTTTAGCCTTCATTGCGTTTGTTATAAGCCAAGCGTTGGCACGTTCACTCAAATTTGCATCCGTAGATTTTGCACGCTGCCAGGCTTTTTCAGCTAATATTTTATCAGCTATATGTCGATCACTTGTATCTTTATGTCGCGAGTATGCTATATCGTGTTCCTTGCAGGCTGCATCCAGTGGATTAATGCCTGGATCTCCTCTCGCCAATCTTTTTTGTAACTTTGTTCCTGGTCCACAGTACTGATATCCCGGTAGATGTAATTCTACAGGTAATTTGTTGATGACTGAATTTAATAGTCCTCTGCCCCCTTTCAAAGATTTTCTGGAGCGTTTCGATTTGTGATCCGGCATCTTATAAGGTTCCGATGATACTGTTGAAATGTAATATAAACAGGTGTATTTATAGGAATCCCGTTAGTCTTCAATATGCTGTTCATTAAACAACAACAAGCTTTTCCTGTTCGAAATGCTGATGTAGGTGTTATGAAGGTGAAAAAGAAGCATGGTCCCCTATTGCCTAATAGTATAAGGAGCATCATTGTTGGACCATCGAATTGTGGAAAAACTAATGTTATGATAAGTTTGCTGGAACATCCCAATGGTCTGAGATATGAAAATATTTACATATATTCAAAATCTTTACATCAACCAAAGTATGAATACTTGAAGCGAGTGATGACTCATATATCAGGATTGGGGTATTATACATTCTCAAACAACTGCGACGTTCTACCTCCAGAAGAAGCCAAATCACATTCAGTGTTTATTTTCGATGATGTAGCATGTGAAAAGCAAAATAATGTACGATCCTATTTTTGCATGGGTCGTCACGAAGATATAGATAGCTTCTATCTCTGTCAAACATATACGCATATACCAAAGCACTTAATACGTGACAATGCTAATTTAATCATCTTATTCAAGCAAGATGACTTGAATTTGAAACATATCTATAATGATCATGTGAATACAGACATGAAGTTTGATAAATTTCGAAGAGCCTGTGCTGAGTGTTGGAAGGATAAATATGGTTTCTTGTTGATTGATAAGGACAGCTCATTAAACAAGGGGCGCTACCGTAAAGGATTTGATACCTTCATTGTACTATAAAAGGATGAAACATGCGAAATATTCATAAGTCGAAGCTGTAACTCAGACGAAAGCACACCGAATCCTGTGGACCTGCTGAATAGATTAAAGCTGTTCACCTATTATCAGACCTGTTTGAAAAGTTGTTAAGCTGTTATCAGAGCTGTTTGGAAAGCTGCTAAGCTGTTACCGGACCTGTTTGAAAAGCTGTTAAGCTGTTATCAGAGCTGTTTGAAAAGCTGTTAAGCTGTTATCAGAGCTGTTTGGAAAGCTGTTAAGCTGTTATCGGAGCTGTTTGGAAAGCTGTTCACCTGTTATCAGACCTGTTTGAAAAGCTGTTAAGCTGTTATCAGAGCTGTTTAATAGCTGTTAAGCTGTTATCAGAGCTGTTTGGAAAGCTGTTAAGCTGTTATCAGAGCTGTTTGGAAAGCTGTTAAGCTGTTATCAGAGCTGTTTGGAAAGCTGTTAAGCTGTTATCAGAGCTGTTTGAAAAGCTGTTAAGCTGTTATCAGAGCTGTTTGGAAAGCTGTTAAGCTGTTATCAGAGCTGTTTGGAAAGCTGTATACCTGTTATCAGACCTGTTTGAAAAGCCGTTATTCAGTTAATATCGAAGATGAATGAAAACCTATTAAAAGAAATCATCAAGACAAGGAATGCAGTGCGAAGGAAATTTAAAGCTCTAAAGACGGGAAGGATTGAAGCAGAAGCTCAACTTGAAGAAACTTTCAAGCCAATCACCAAACCCTTAAAAGAGTTTGTAACAAGAGTCAAAAACGAGCCACCTGTCAAATTGGAACCAAAAGAAGAAAAAGAAGAAGAAGAAGACAACGAAATTGTGGAACCTTTTACTCCTCCAAAACGAAAACATGTGAAAATGGAGGCTAGTAGCACACCTATAAATTATGGAGATTATTCCTTAACATCTGAAGAAGAATTTGCAACACCTAAACATTCAAGAACATTGATAGGAAGGTCTCCTGTCAGCTCCCCCGATACGTCTGGATACATAGTTTCAAACTATTTAAAGCTATTCACTGATAATAGCCCTAAAATTGATCCAACCTATGGAGTTTACTATGATAACAACGCGTGGAGAATCGGTAATTCAACGTTTGATGTTGATGATGTAGGAAATATTGTTATTAAGGGGAAGAGCTATAAAACAACTTTGGGGTTATGTGAACTGCTATTTATGAAAGATCCTGTAAAAAGTCTCTATACTAAAGAGGATTTAACTAATTATGGATCTATTTTGAGAGATACCAATGCATATAAACGTGACTATGCTGAAGATGGACAAATAAAAGGTACTAGAGCGGCTAAGTATAAAGCTATAATCAGTAAACTTATACAGCATAAAGGCATGGGTCTAATGCATCTGCCTAAAGAAAACATTGATCACATTTACTGGGATGACCCAAATGAATTAGTGGATAGACTGCGCCTTCTAATGGCATCAAAGCAGGCTGGAAACACCAGTCACAACAATGAAATTATATCTATCCTGGAGGAGTTGCGAGAAGCAGATATTATAGTTTAAATACTACCTCATTACCATACTTCTTCACAATCTACAGATGAGCGTTGATAAGTTTGGACGTTTCTCTAAGCGAGGATATCTTGGGAAACCAGGTGAACGTGGACCAACAGGAGCTCAGGGACCAGCTGGTGAACAAGGAATTCAAGGCCCAGCTGGTAAACAAGGAGCTCAGGGTCCAGCTGGTGAACAAGGAGAGCGGGGTATTGGATTTAATTTAACGATAAACGGAGACTACGATCTGAACTCAAAGTGTATAAAACGACTTGGTGAACCCCTTGAAAATGATGATGCTACAACCAAAGACTATGTTGACAAGAAAATTAAAATAAGTGTGGAAGAAATAAGAAAAACTATTAATATAGAGGTGGCAAATTTAACGCTATATATCAATGGCGAAATCGCAAAGATTGAAAACTATCTGTTTACTTCAGTAATAAATAAGAAAGACTTGTCACCAACAGATGGTGTATATGAGTAAAAACTTTTGAGAAATCTGTTTCATTTATAATTACGATGAGTAAGAGACAAGTGGTAAATGAGCTGCATAAACCAGCGAGAAAAAATTTTAAACGACGTCGTGTGATTATCAAAGGACTAGATGACTTGTGGCAGGCAGACTTGGTTGAAATGGATCCCTACAAGTATGTGAACAAGGGCTACCGCTATCTGCTGACAGTAATTGATGCCTTCTCCAAATATGCATGGGCAATTCCAATTAAAAGAAAAACTGGTGTAGAAGTAAGAGATGCCATGCAATCTATATTAAGCGAGGGACGAATACCTAAAAACCTGCAGACTGATGATGGAAAGGAATTCTACAACAGCCTCTTTAAAAATCTAATGCGGAAGCATGCAATTAATCATTACTCTACGTACAGTTTCCTCAAAGCATCAATAGTGGAACGATTTAACCGAACTCTGAAGGATATGATGTGGAAGGAATTCAGCTTTAATGGAACTTATCAGTGGATTGGTATGGTAAAGAAACTGCTCACTGAATACAACTCAAGAATACATCGAACTACGAAAATGAGACCCCGTGATATCAACATCTCCAATGAGAAACAACTGCTTTCAACTGTATACAGTCATATAAAGATTGTTGTTCCTGCAAAGTATAAAGTTGGAGATTTTGTACGCATCAGCAAATACAAGCATATATTTGAGAAAGGCTATACACCAAACTGGACAGCTGAGATTTTTAAAATTATTAAAGTTCAAAACACAAATCCCATCACATATCGGCTGGAAGATTATCAAGGAAATCCAATCACAGGATGCTTTTACGAATTGGAGCTGCTGAAAGTTAAACACCCAAACCTATACCTCGTAGAGAAAATCTTAAAGAAGAGTGGAGATAAAGCTTACGTTAAATGGCTTGGATTTTCATCAAAACACAATTCTTGGATTAATAACAAAGATGTTTTATAATTTCTTGAAAAACAACTATAACTATAATACAATTACAATACTTTTTTTATTTTACAATTATACATGTAGTTATAATGCAAATTACTTGAATAAATGAAACTAAAACTATAATAGATTTATTATTTTCACTTGACTTAGATTCTTTCTGCGGCTGCTACTTGTTGATCTGATGAAATGGAGTAATGCCCCCATGGTAGAGTATCCGTCGTTCCGCTCATAATATGTCGCTTATTATCATAAGGACTCAATGCAATCTTCTTTTGACTGACAGTGTACACGCTATGGTTATGGGATCGTATGGAGCTCTGATTGGCAGTTAATATTCGCTCGTTATTCAAGCATTCGACGTAGTCTTCGAAATTGATATGCTTCTGGACTACATTAGCCTTTACTCCTTTCGCTTTTTTTACAGTTTTACCATCGTTTATTCGCAGACTGTACATTTTCGAGCGCAAGCCTACAAATTCGCTCATGATTTTCCCATTCAGCTCATCCTTCATTAGTCCGGGAATCTTTTTATTCATGAGCGGTAAATCGAACTGGTTATCTTCTGGGTAATCACTTGTATCAAATTTGTTTATATTTTCGGCCATGAACTCATATGCATTTTTCTCTTCAAGTTCATATATTAGAGAATCTGTATCAGTATACATGACTTTACATTTATCTCCATACTCACGCTGCATAAAACTGTAGTGAAAGTCGTAGAGGCATATTTTCGAAATTTCCATAACTGCCATTCCTATATAGAGCGGCTTATTGAATAATATTTTGAGTCGCCTTAATTCCACAGCAACTAAATTCTCATCAAATATCGTTGCACTGTGGAAGTTGGGTGCCGCAATCCGAGCTTTTGCACCATAGCGACCTTCCCACTTCATGCAAAGCTTGATATCGCTATACTTGCGTACATTTTCCATGGTCTTACCAAAAGCTGCATTATTCATCTTCTTATAGCTGTCCTTCTCATGATCGCTTGTAGCCTGCATCCGTTTGGTGGTATTTAAGTCAATATATGGTTTAAGCCAAGCTGATTGGTTGAATTGAAGTACCCGGTGCACTTTTTTCAGGATGAGTCCATGTGATAAGCATTGCTTCAAGTTTCGGTAGTGTATAACATATTTAGTTTTTGGATGTAATGTTGTCAGAAGCTTTTCTAATTTTGCTCCAGGTGGTGCTGCATGCTCAGAGCAAAACGGTAAGTCCTTATGCTTATCATGCAGATGTTGAGGATAATCCAAATCGACTTCGAATATGTATCCATTTGGAGAATCATCAGGAATTTCGGAAACGTCAATATTGGGAACATCAACCCATTTGAATCCTCCGGTTGGTAAATGCTGTGACATGGCCCATCCATAAAGGTTATTGACATCATAATACATCAAGTATTTCTCTTTCTCCTCAGGCTTAAAATCATCCATATATTTGTTATTGGCTTTACTATATCTGTTTGAACATTGACTTATACCACCTCGAATGCCTCTTTCTATGAATAGCAGTATATCTACGTCGGTTATCAGCTCTAATTTCACATTAGTGTATTTTAGCATAGCATCCCATGTTAGGCCTGGCATGGTGTAATAATGTGCTGGATCTAAATTGTATGTCTTCATGCACACTTCTCGAAAGTTCTCAAATACATCAGCCAATAGGAGAACATCAGTCTTAAGGTATAGATCTGAATATTCACCAAGTGTTTGTATTTCAAATTTTTGCCAGACCTCTTCAGCATGATTGTAGTCCTCAGAAGATATAGCACTGTCAGTCAGTTTATTGTAGAACGCTTCCTGTGTTGGCAAGTTCCGGAAATCCAATTTACCCCAGTCATCAATAAAATCATATGGGAAGACACCCTTGCGTGTAAGAAGTTTGATAGTGTCATCATCCAATCCCTGCCATACTGATCTTGTAGTGTTTAATTTATCCATCGGCAGCAATGATGATAGCTTATCTAAAGATTCTGACATAAAACGGAAGGAATCGATGAATCTGAATTTTATGTAGCTGCCGTCCATGTGCTTGGTGAACGAGATATATCTTTCCTTGTTTATTGGCAAGAGATCAACATTTCCTGGGAAAGATGTAGCTATATCCTTAATTATGAAGTGGGCATCATATCCAGATAAATTGTGAAAAATGACTGGAACTATGGAGCAATCTTGATACATCAGATTGCATGCATTGTGCGCTGGCCCTCGGTATTTTCCTGTTAAAAGAATTTATGAAAAGAAATGAATTGAATTATGCTTCTCAGTATTTACCTGTTAAATGGCAATGGTCCCGGACTCGTTCCTCATCGGCTGCAAACGTTTTTTCACATATATGGCAGCAAGTATTTTCCATATATGAACGCCGTTCCTCTTTAGTCAAGGGTTGCATTGGCCTGATGTTCAGCTTCTCCTGTACAGCTATGGACGCAATTTTTTGCAATTCTAATGCAAACCATTGTTGACAGTCCTTGCCTCGATATGCTCTGTAATATGAGAGATTAGCATCATGTTTGCAGTGGAAATAAAATCCTATGCTATGAACTTCATGTTCCTGGATTCGCTGTGTATTTTGATCGTTTCCCTGAATCGGCTTCAATATTGATTCAAGATCAGCATACACACAAAACGGGACTGGATTCTTATGGTTATAATTCTTATATTCCAACCATTTCTTTTCCTCTGAGGGAAACATAATCCTGCAATCATTTTGCTTCTCGCATTCTGGAGTATGTGATGCTAATTTTTCTTCAGAGTAAAAGTAGAGCAAACATCTGTCGCATATATACTTTCTACCATCATGTTTCGAAGTTTGCTTCGATATGAGTCGGGAAAGATCTTTAATCCAGCAAAAATGATATCTGCCAGCATCATCATCGTCATCATCATCATCCATATGATCTTCATCTTCATCATCATCATCCTGGTCATAGTCATCTTGAATCATTAAGAGATTTACATGTCGCTCCATCCTGTGTTTCGTAAGTCTAACTGGAACTGTGGTGAAGAAACGCTCTTTTTCTAGGATGAACACGTTTATCGATAAATCGTTCTGGCCTTCAAATTGCGTTATTTGCTTAAGCGTCATGGGAAATGTTATTCCAGTTAAATTTAGCACAGTAGAATAATGTGGATATGATGAGAACCTTTCAGAATGAGCATTTGTAGGGTATAGCGCTGATGTTACTGCCCACGCGAAGCATGCTTCATCATTATTTTGTATATTAACGCAAGCTTTCTTTGATGCAATCTCCTTTGGCAGAGGTACATAAAATGATCCCCGAATCGGCTCAAACTTGTTGATATGCACCGCTAAATGTATTATAGAGTGCAGTGCCCAGCCACTGTCTTTTTCCTGGAATTCTTCTAGCTGAGTGT
This sequence comes from Dioctria rufipes, assembly GCA_963924295.1. Taxonomy (NCBI): domain Eukaryota; kingdom Metazoa; phylum Arthropoda; class Insecta; order Diptera; family Asilidae; genus Dioctria; species Dioctria rufipes. The sequence continues at coordinate 217,172,442 of OZ002741.1, forward strand.
TTATTGGATCCAAAATGTTTAATTTAAACCACTCCTCTAAATTATCATCTGCACTGATTGGAGCAGTTCTCGCTTGGAAATATTTAATGTCTTTTATAATTTCATTGTCAGCATTTTGTTTAATAAATTCGCCGCAAAACGTTGTAGCCACTTTAATATGATATTGTTGTTTTAATGTATTTTTAATGCGGCGAGCAAGTAATTTGGAAGCATCTTGCATAAACAGCTTAGGATCTAGGTGGCTTATATTCACGATAACACCTGCCCTAATTCTACCTACGAATGCTGTTTGTATTTCTTCCCACTTAACAAAATCACTTCTTATTACTCGTTGATTAATTCCTCCACCTCGATGGGGAGCTTTTAGTAGCACTTTCAACGATTTAATTTGAGCAATACAGCTGTGCAAATGTTGTTTCATACCATTCTTATTACACTTTCGAAATGCTGCTTGATATTTACGAATGTTTCTGTTACACTCTTTAACAATATTGTTTTTATTCACAAAATTTGCATCACTTAAACACTTCAACACATCTTCTCTCAATTTCTTAATTAATGAAAAACTTTCATTTATTACTGTGAAAGACATTTTTAATTTTTTTTCTTATTCGGCACTAACACTTTGAATTACTTAGATTGACTGGTGCTCCCCAAGAGTTTGCTTGCGCTTTTATAGCAACGGTTTGTAAACATGAATGATCCTGCTGCTACAATAATCATTGCACAGGATGAATTCCAACGAATTTGCTTACAGGCTGAGATGATATCGAATTACACGATAAGAAAATCACTCAAATTAATTTGATTACTTTATTCTGCTGGTTGAATTTGCAAATAAGATTGTTTGCATACATGAAAATGTGAAAATTTGTTTACATTCCAATGAAACGTTTCGATCAGCAAAATTCTTGGAACAATAAAATTTTTGGCTGCCTACAGGAAGTGCGGTATCAAATTACTTGAAAAGAGTAAACATGAATCATTTGATGATATTGCTTAAATTTGTTTACAACAGGATGTTTACGAATTCCAATGAAACGTTTCGATCAGTAAAATTCTTAGAATTGGGTTGCTTACAGGAAGTGTGGTTTCAAATTACATGAATCATTCAGCTTAATGTGCTGATATTGCAAATTTGCTTTAAGCAGGATTAAACTTGTTTTGGAACCATGACTATAAATTGAGGAGCTGAATCAGATTTGCAATCAGTTTCATTTTGGAGTTCAAACGATAAACAACCAAGGAGAAAGTAATCTGAAATGGCAAACGCAATGGAGGAACTGAAGAAGCTGGAGCAGTACCAACCTTCTCTAAAGACAGCTGAAATGGAATTTAATAAGGAATACAGGATTCTGGGCGCCAGAAGATGTAAGACTGCATTTGGATCTCGTATCATCCTGGACTTGGAAGACTGTCAACTTTTCCTTCCTGCACGGTACAGCACAATTACTGATGAAACTATACTGGAGATAAATATTGCAGGAGATTTTTATATTATAAATAGAGGTCCTATCGGTCGAACGTTTAAAATAGAGTTTATTCGCCATGATGTTAATTTGCATCCAATTAATTATTATATTCATTAAATAAAAAAATCAATAATGTGAAACTAGTTTTTTTTTTATTATTAATATTTCTAAATTATTAGTGATAATGAAAGTTACATTTAGTACTAGTACTCCACAACTTTATATAATTGAATATGAGCCAAGAAAGGGACCTTGGGAGACATATGCTCTGGATCGCTTTCGTTTCCAAGATAGGATTCATAGAACTTCACTTATATTGCTACCAATTTTGAATATAGAACATAGGAAAAAAGTTTATAACTTAAGATTTAGAAATAAATAATTAATTTGATGTGAATAAATATTGAAATTTAATTTTGGTTTGACAACATTATTTTCGGCAAAAGAAATTGTATCAATACACCTCCCAGCAACCATATTTTTACCTTAAACTTGAAGTTTTCTATTAAATATTTACAGCAAGTGGTGATATTACTTAAATTTGTTTATTTTATGAGAATTCCAGTAAAGTGCATCACACTACATTACTAATTAGCAATTAGCTAATTGCCAATTAGCTAATGACCAACCAAGCTGCTAATTGCCAATTAGTAATTATATAATTGCCAATTAGCTAATTGTTTGAACAAATGTTGCTAATATCTCGAAAACCAGAGCCCGTAGAGGATTTGTGATGAAAATTTCGTTCCCCCTCCCACCTCACACCGGCAAGAATCCATTTCCATGAGCAAAAATAACTTGAAATATTAATACGCTAATATCTCGAAAACCAGAGCCCGTAGAGCATTTCTGATGAAAATTTCATAACCCCCCCCTCCCTATCTTTATTATCCCCCCCACATACCAGCCCTATAGAATCCATTGGCATGAACAAAAATTTCCTACTATTAACTTTAATTATTAGTTCAAAACCAAAAGCCTACATATAGGCGCTCAAGAAAAATCAATTATTACTAATATTAATTGAAAACCAGGCGCAACACTTGAAAACAACAAAAGCCTACATTTAGGCGCACCACACATCCAAAAAAAGTGAAGCAAAAAACTTCCCAAAACCGTAGCATGCTGCCACGTGTGGGCAAAAGTGAAGCAAAAAACTTCCCAAAACCGTAGCATGCTGCCACGTGTGGGCCAAAAGTGAAGCAAAAAACTTCCAAGGGAACCGTACCACAACCGTACCGGAGCATGCTGGCAGTATCGGCCCCACCCCCACCATCTAGAATCCATTGGCATGAACAAAAATTTCCTAGCGTTAAATGAGCAAAAAATAACTTGAATTATTAATACGCTAATATCTCGAAAACCATAGCCCATAGAGGATTTCTGATAAAAATTTCGTTCCCCCTCTAACCCCCTGCCCCTATAACACCTTCTAGAATCTATTGGCATGAACAAAACTATCCTAGGTAGCTTGAATTATTAATAATATTAACTATATCTGAAAACGTAAAATCGCTAATATCTCGAAAACCAGAGCCCGTAGAGGATTTCTGATGGAAATTTCGTCCCCCTTAGTATCCCCACCCCCACCATCTAGGATCCATTGGCATGAACAAAAATTTCCTAGCGTTAACTTTAATTATTACTAATATTAGTTCAAAACCAAAAGCCTACATTTAGGCGCACCACATATCTATCTAAGAAAACCGTAGTACTGGCTAATGCCGCTAGGGCGCAGTCAAGACCAAATCCATCAATAAAGCTTCCCACGCTAATATCTCGAAAACCATAGCCCGTAGAGGATTTCTGATAAAAATTTCGTTCCCCCTCTAACCCCCCGCCCCTATAACACCTTCTAGAATCTATTGGCATGAACAAAACTATCCTAGGTAGCTTGAATTATTAATAATATTAACTATATCTGAAAACGTAAAATCGCTAATATCTCGAAAACCAGAGCCCGTAGAGGATTTCTGATGAAAATTTCGTCCCCCTTAGAATACCCACCCCCACCATCTAGAATCCATTGGCATGAACAAAAATTTCCTAGCGTTAACTTTAATTATTACTAATATTAGTTCAAAACCAAAAGCCTACATTTAGGCGCACCACATATCTATCCAAGAAAACCGTAGTACCGGCTAATGCCGCTAGGGCGCAGTCAAGACCAAATCCTCGCTAGAAAACCGGAACATGCTGGTAGTACCTGCTAATGCCGCTAGGGCGCAGTCAAGACCAAATGACACATCCCGGTAGTACCGATTAATCCCTCTAGGGCGCAGTCGAGACTCAATGGTGCACCCAAGACACAATGGTGCATCCAAGGCGCAAACCAATACAGCCAAGACACAACCCTACTTAGTATGGGCTCAAACCACCTAGCGACGGTGGCGCCATCTGTGGCGAAATCCTGGAAGCTAAAACAGTGGGCCAGAACTGTCATAGAATATCTACTTGTAGCCCCTGGGTGCTCTACGTTTACCCAGGATTTCCATCGAACAAACCTCAACGGATAGTTCGATGTAATCTATCCAATCTACCAATTCAAACAGTTCTAATATTAACAGTCACAGAAGTCCCGATGTGGATAGTCCAAATGACCATATCCCCATAATTGACTCAATACAAAATTTAATAATTTCAAATTGTAATAAAACCTGTAATAATATTAATAATATTTTGATTTAAATTATTTTAGGGAACTTCCAAACGAAGGATCTTCCTTTATAAATGTGTCCACAAACCTTCCAAAAGTTCACATGGAAGTTTTAGATCTAAGGAAGCATTTTACAACTAACGATGTTCAAATTGGTCAAAATTTAGAGCTACAAATTATCGTAGAGCCTGCAAATTCAGATTACGACATTCGAGCTGTTTCCTTAGTAGCAAAGGCTCCAGCACAGAATCCAGTTACTTTAATAGACGAACGTGGATGTCCAACAGATATAACAATATTTCCAGCTTTGGAAAGGATTATAGATAATAACAGGAAAATACTAAGATCTAAATTTCATGCTTTCAAATTTGCCGGAACATCTTTAGTTGACTTTGATGTCAAGATACAGTTTTGTTTAAAAGAATGTAAGCCAGTCGATTGCAGCAATGGAGGAGTATCATATGGTAAGCGGAGAAAACGAAACGCACAAGATTTTACTTCAGATAATTACACAAATAGCATAAGCACCGTTGTACAAGTGAAGTATCCGCTTACGTTTGCATCCCTTGTACCTATGGACTCTGCTAACCATAGCCAAATGAAAACATTTCGTGACTCCATATCAGCTACTGTAATGGTAACATGCAAAATAATAGAAAATTTTTATTGAACTCATTTCTTTTTCAGAATGTATCAAATCAGAGCCTCGAAGTGCCATTGAACTTTAAATTAAACGTACACGGACCTTACTTAGGCGAGCCTAATAGTCTTATATATGGTGAAAATGGACAAATTCTAGTTTCTGGTTTAGGTATAGAAAAGAAACTACAAATCCCCTCCATTTTAGATGATTTAATTTAATTTTAGATATCATAAAACGAGAAGTTGTGTGCATTGATCAAAGTCTATTGATTGCTATCTTTATCTTCTGGGCCATAATCCAGGTTATTATAATGATAGGATGCTACTTCTTAGTAAGAAAATACAAGAGATGGGCTAAATTCGATGATAGACATTCATTGCATAGGACTTCAGAAAGCCTAGATTACACTGATGATAGCAACAGACGAGTTCACTGGGCTGACCAGGGATCAACTTTAACTTTCACTGGATAGCAACTAATTGTTTTTAATGTATTTACATGTATGCATAAGTGGTCTACTGTTAATTTTATTTATTTAAGAGAGTTTGTAAATATTTTATTCAAATATGTAGGTATACATATAGGTTTGTCTGAAAGTTTTGAGAGTGTACCAAATAAAACAATTTAATTTCACTTTTATTTTTTTGTAATTTACTTTAAAAATACTCGCAACCCTACGAAGATGTTACCCGAATTCTCCCATTTTCGAAGGTAAATTTACTTCTTTTTTTTTTTTTGTAAAAGGCTGTGTGCAGGATTTCAACTCTCTACGTACAGGCGTAGCTGACCTCATATTTGCACTTAAAAGAAAAAAACTTATATGTTAATTTCAAGTGCATATATGAGGTCAACTTGGCTGTTTACTTTGGCGTATACGGCAGGCAGGAACCAAACCATACTGATGAGTATACGGTTCCTGCAGATACGAAACGCCTGCTTTTTGCATAGAAATTTCTTTTTTTTTAAAGATTTTTCGTTTGTAAAAGATTTTTTTCCACTCGATCTTCATTGAGTAATGTCTTTAATTCTCCGTTTTCAAGCGCTTTTGACTCGCCAGAGTGTTCTTTATGTTCAACATCAGAATCGTTATTTTTCAAGCATCTGAACCAATTTCTGCATGGTATTTCCGGCGGAACATGATTGCTGTAAGTCTCCAGAAGATTTCTATGTACTTCAGGTGCAGATTTCTTTTGAAAAAAGTAGTGAAGTAAAATTCCTCGCAAATAATCTGAGTATATATAGCAAACAGAAATGGATAAATCGTGTATAATTCATGTACATGACAAGAGCATTATACATAGGAGTAAGTGAGATATAGGAGGGAACATTTGTCAAAGCTGAGTGCATGATTGTCAAATGTGATTTTGTTTTCTGAACAGACTTATTCAATTTAAAATTCTTTTGTGAAATTTAACAAAAGTATGGAATCAATTTTTTTTTGAAGTTTATATTGTGCAGAGTTTTATAGTGCCACTAGTTCCCGTTAAAATCTTCATATTAATTAAAAAACAGAAATGAAGTGTTCTATTGTGTACTATTTTATTATCTTCTTTGTTAATAGAAACAAAGATAGGATAGGAATGCTAATTAAGCATTTTCCTATCTTGAACGAAGACACTTGAGATTGAAAAATCTAAGTCTCGAAGAGTTGATTTTTGAAAGCGCTCGGGATAGCCACAGCACTTAAGGAGTTAAAGAAGTCCAAAAAGAAAAAAACGTTTTTGAAATACCTACTTGCATTGGTCGGTTCGGTAGTGATCTTTAAAAGAAAATAGAAAATAAGTTAAGTGTTCATTTGTTTAAAAGAAAATAGAAAATAAGTTAAGTGTTCATTTGTTTGTTTCCCCATGGAATTGCGGTGGCTATTTGTCGACAAAACTGTACTGAGCCAATTCGAATCATAAAAATCCGTCTTTATTGGAAGGCAAAAATGGAGAAGCACTAGCGGATTCGAATCCTATTCTACAGCATGAAATTGCTGTAAATCAATATTTTAAGGCGCATCTATTTGTTTGTCGACAGGCCTATGGAAAAGGTGAGCGATTTTGTAACAATATATATATAAATGGTGAACCCTACCAACCAACGCCGTAAATCTTAGTTACGGGTCCCCGCCCTGAGACCATTCGATGAAACGTGCCTGGCGTGCTGGCCACTGCTTTAAATATATAACAGGACTACCTTCTCGATGATATATTTAACATGAATGAAATGTAAAAATATAAATAGGTAGAAAAATATTATGATCTATTGTCATATAATGAAATCTGGAAAATTCAACGGGATAAAAATACAGAGGCATTTTTAAAATTAATAGATTGTAAATGATAAGAGATATACAAATTTTAACTTAATATACATATGAGTAAAGACTACACACATTTATTATTTAAACTGTTATATAATAATATATTTTTATAAATGATTATTTACAATGATGAATTTGCTTTACAAACTTAAAGATATAATAGTTTTTAAACATAACTTTTTATTCTTCTAAATATACATTTTCATATAAGCATTAATCACGGACAATAAAAATCATAAACATTTTTGATGTTACTTGTAACTTACCTATGAAACTTTCTTGTTCCAACGTCTCAATAAAATTAAATTATCAGACCACTAAGATCTTGATATTTAACCATATTAGGTAATAAAACTGAACAGAATCACAAGGTTTTATGTCATGTTCAAACACTTTGTCTGCAGAGCTTATAGGATTCGAAACCTCGATACCATCATCAACAGATCTAAAGACATTAAGATCTTCAGAGATGCATACATCCTCAGGTAGATGACACATATTATCATCCTCCAGACAATTCAAATTCTCAGTCAATACAAATCCGTCAATATCGTAATTGTGCATATGCATATGGAAAGGATTTGTATCAACATCTGAAAACGACACAACTTCGAAGATAACTGGGGATGGAGAATGAATCTCTATGCAGTAACATCCGATCAACACAAACATTGATGATTTTACAGACAAAGTCAAACAATGAAACACGTGAAAAGGGCAGTAAAAGAATCATCCTCTAAAAGAAAGTGCTCACGATACAATAACTGAAACTCCTCATCAATCACAGATGGCATTAATATATTCCAAAGCATAATCAACTGTGAAAGATAACGGATTAGTAAAGAACAATCTTCTCAAAAAGGGGCTTTTTATAATTAATTATACCTCCAATTCTTGAATCAGTTTTTCGACTGGATGTCATCTTTAACCAAAAAGAAGCCGAACTTAGAATTGCTTGAGAAGTACTTCCAGATACAAAAGCATTAAGCAATCTAACCTTATCTAGCTCTGATGGTCTATACGACGAAACAAAGCTTTGGATGAAAGCTTCTGCCTTACTAAAATTTTAAGTTTATCTATCCTGGCATGACTTCCACCGTCGAAGATTCCATAATTTGAAATAAATAACTCAGATGACCTTATTGTAGAATTATCATTAAAATATATCTCTATACCATGTCAATGAAACATTGTTTTAGATCATCATATGTAAATGTTGAAATTTTACTTAAAAGGTTATATAATTTTACATATGTAGCAAAAGAGCGTGCCAGCTGACAGTCCTATCTATACTCAGCAGATACTGCAGTCAGCACCTCTTGCCACAAAAATCATCATGGGGATTTCTATGGGTGATGACATAGAATTTTGTCGCTAGTTGCTAGTCGGATTGGGGTGGTTCTTGTCACCCTAGTCCCTTAGGTGCTTGATAGCTGTATCTGTGATATGGAGTTCGACAGCCGACTAACTAAGTATTGACTTCGGACGGACGGACGGACTAAGTATTGATATCGGACAGACGAACTAAATATTGACTTCAGACGGACAGACGATCTGATAAAATTCGATGCTCAAAAGTAAAATTTCGGACGTAGAAGCTGAAAACAAAAAGAAAATGTTGTCCTTTAAGAATTTGAACGCCGGACATGTGTATTATCACCCCCGGAAAATTATCGACGCTGCGTAGAAAGGAAAGAAGAGAGGAGGTGAAGTCGTAGCTTGACGTTCGGGCCCAGCGCTCCCAACCACCCTGACTAAGTCGTCAAGAACAAAAGAATTCTCTTACTTAGCCTTGAGAATGTTTGTGTGTACGTGCATAAACCTATATCTCTCAGGCCAGCATGATAGCTGAATGATGACTGAGATCAGTATCCGATTTCCAACTCCCCGAGGCCCGAGGCACTCTGCCTCTGGTGTCACACTACCATTACAATATTGTAATGTTCGAGAAATTTCGGTTGACTTTTTCTCAGTCACTTTTGATCGCGGCAATTCTTAGGAGAAAAAGAAAGAAAATAAATTTATATTAATCAAGAGAACAAGTGCTTGACAAAGCTTCAATATTCTTGCTTGGAGTTGAGAAGCTCAATATTAAGCTAGGCTACCTGATTAGGTTAGAGCTAAGACGATCAATGTTTAACCAGGTTGGACGGGGTTAGAAACTAACACAGGTGATAATAAGCGCGCCTTCAATGTCCAAAAGGAACAGAGGACTATTTCTCTGTTGTCAAGGTTTAGTAAAGCTGGTTCTGTAGATTTTCTTTTCTGGTAGGCACATTGATTCGGACTTAGTGAGATACTTCTTGAGCGCTCCATCTATAGTATACCTTTCCACTATTTTCTCAATCGCTTTAAGAACAAAAGAGATCAGGCTTATGGGGCGGTATGACCTCGGCTGAGCTTCAGATATGCCTCCTGCCTGGTATATGTATCACCTTTACCTTCCTCCATGCTTTGATCCCCATGGAAAGCTTGCTCTAAAAGTTTTAGTTAGGATTGGGAAAAGTTCGTCCAATCCTTTTGTAGGAGGAAAGATTTCGTCTTCACCCGGCCACTTGTATTGTTTAAATAAGTTTATGGCCCATATAGGGGGGGGGGGGGGGGTTCGTTAGAAGGCAAGAAAAATCACCTTTTTATGACTCTTGTTTTGACGTACGTCTGGTTTATTTATTTTCATATAGCCGAGTTATAAGCAACCTCCGAGATGTCGACAAAAAAGCGTTTTGCGGTGTTCACACCTGCTCAAGACTAAATTATCTGTAATCAAAAAATTTTATCATTAGTTAACAACACTAGCTTCCGGGTGGACGAAGTGTTTAGGCTAATTTTGATTTTTTTAAAAAATGGCGCATGTACAAAAATTATTTTTTTTTTTGTTGAAAAAAAATCGCTCATTTCTCGGTTATTGAAAAAAAAATCGTCGTATTAAAAATACTTTGTCCACCCGTCGGCTTATTATATCCTAAATAAGTAATCAAAATTTGAAAGCAGTCGGATAAGCTGCTTTCGAGATATCTTGAACACCGCCTGAAAAACGTTTTTTTGAGAAAAATTCGTTTAAAGTTTTAAGTGGATAAAAAGTGTCCTCTTGTACTTACATAGTGTCATCGACTGCTTTTTCAAAGCAGCTGCTGTTCCAAAATCAACGTACAAATCTATTTTTCACAACTTTAAAACTTGCATAAAGTATAATAACACGCATTATTCTCAGTATTTAACAATAGATTCACCCTAGGTGGGTCGAGCGCCATTTGCCGCTTTTATACCTGTTTGAAATTGTATATTTCCATACATTGCGGTCGACTCTTTAAATTTACAGAGATTATTTTCAAGATATTGACTTTCGAAATTTGGAATAGCAAACAAATCGATTTTTTGAAGCTGCTAATTGACCCTAACCCCTTAATTAATTGTGGTTTGAAGATTCTGGCGGCGCGCCAGTCCTCTCTCCTGGGACGATAGCCGTTTGCCAGGGAAGGACTATTGTGCTCCGCTGAAGCTCTTCGTCGTTGTAAATTGTCAACGTTTGTCCTTTCCCATCGACCTTTTTGCTCAGTACTCTACATTAGAAGGTATGCAAACCCTCGTTTTGTTTGTTTAACCTGTTTAGTATGGTTTCCGTCGGAAACTGATTCTCTCCCGGAATCCACAATATCCTGATTTTGGTTTCGGGATTTGGCTCTCCTCCAGCAACTGTAAATTAGCTCCTGGCCATGGAGTTAACCCTGTCACCGTCTTTTCAAATCATTTGCGGCTTTCAATGTTAGCACACGTGGTAATTAGTCAACTAAGTTTCATTGAGCAGCCCAGGAATTTTGGTTTAGTACCGTTTTCTGGTAACCCATCTAGTTCCTCCAGGACTGCTTTCTGAATCTTCTTAAGTTGCTCAGTGTTCATTGGCGCATCGCCCATGATTTCCACCTTAGTCCTCTCTAGGGTTTCTTTATATGCGACTTTCTGTGTGAATGCCTTTTTCTTTGTAGGCTGCACTGCCAGCGGGTTCTGTTCAGAGCGGTTCCTTTTAGCACGCGTCTCTGTTGTAACTTCGTAAAATGGACGTTTGTTCGCTCACAGCATTATCTCTGTACACAGAAAACAATTTCTCTGGTTTAAACAACCTTTAGCCTTCCAATAAAAACCTGTGACCAAACTACAAGATATTAGTAGCTGTGCTCTTTTGGTTCCGTGACTGCTCTACATAGCACGAGAGACTGCGAATAGAATTGATTTGTAGGGTGCATATATATATGCTTTCAAAGCCTTTTCTACTTCTATGCACCCTGCAATTCAATTCAAATAGCAATCTTCTATGTTCTACAAAACACTGCATGATGGAATCAAGAAAACATAGCTATTATAACAGTGTTACCTCTCACAATCTATAAACTATAAATGAAGTAGGTTTCGCTAATCATTGCCATCCAATGCCATCTATTTAAAAAAAAAAATCTGAGCTCGAGCTATTGGTTCAACCTAATTTTATGGTACAGCAAATATTTTTTAATTTCTTTTATCTATAGGGGCGTGGTGGGAACAGCCCCCATTCACCAGAATACTATCATACCCTTGTTATAACAGACGAAACAAAATGATCGTCTCACCAATGCTAAACAGAGTGAAATTCGTGTATTAGCTGGTGTTGAATTCACGAGAAGAGGAAGAACAAAACCAACAGCAGGTAATGTTTTTACTATATCTTATCAAAAGCTGTATGAAAATTAATTGCATTATTTCCTAGCTTCCTAGCTGGACTCCTATGTCTAAGTAGATATCCGTCGAATTATGATCGACGTATAGATGACAATTTCCCAACATTTAAAAAGTTCAACAGAACTTTACGCTTTACTTGTGATAACTGCCATCCCGCAACATTAGAAAAAAAATCAAATACACCTTGGCCGGATATTGTTTATTACATGCGAATATGGGCTGGAAAATCCATACTGTCGATGGATACGTAAAAAGTAAGACAAACAATTACAGCGAAATACCTCTCGCCGTTCTACTGTCGTGTTTAGCGTTTGTTGCAGTTGGCTCACCTTCGAGTATGCTATGATCTATGTATTAGAATGTATAGAAATTGACTGAAACAATAGATCTTGTTTATTATTTTATTATATAACAAACCTTACCAGTAAATTATGCATGTAGTTTTATTAAAACGAAATAAAATTGTATATATTTTCCATAAATGAGCCTAGTCATTCACATTTAATATCTTATCATAAATATTATGATTATATATTTATGTACTGTACATACAAGGCCTTAAAAAAATAATTGAAGCTTAACAGCGCAGCGTCATCGATTAGCTCAAATATATTATATGTAATTTACAAAGACCATAATTGTCAATTCATAACATTATTTAATCAATCGAGAAATGGGCAATAATACAAAAAAGTTAACGAAAAACAAAAACACTCACGGTTACTTCCAACTGGCTTCATGATTCATGCTGTTTCACAAACTCCTCCAATGATTTGGGAATTTGATTACGATATGGGATCCTATACTTGTTGATTACTGTTGCCGACAAACACTTTAAGTTTACGAAATTCATTAAAGCGATATTATTTAAAGGGTTATTCGATATAATGTTAATAGGCCGCTCTTCAGACTTATTGGGTTGATCCAAATCTGCTCCACTACAAAGCAATAAGAAGACGACCTGTAAAAAAGAAACCCAAGTGCAAGTTATTATCGTGCTAAAATGTAATCCCTGAATTTGTGGAAATATTTGACATTACCATAAAGAGAGTAATGGAAGAGAAAAATATTATAAATCAATGGATAAATGATATTATTGTTTTGCTAGAAACATATAATGTGGAGTGGATTTTAGAACACCTCAATATCTCATACGAACGAGACTGCATTGAGAGATCAAGTCTGTTAGAAGAGATCGTCAGATATATTAAATCTATGCTAGAATGCTAAATGATTATTCTCAAACCCCACTTGTAGAGGTTGAGTCCGGTTAAATATACGCACACGCCAAGAAGCATTTGGTGCATAATTGTTTTTAATGTTTCATTTAGTGCGGTAAGGTTCTAAAATATTTCAAGACTTCAGTCTTTTCAAGTGCTAAGTATTGGTACTCGTACCTAAAAAACTAAGTACAATCAATACTGTTTTTACATGATAGATAGGTATCCGAATAATACATGAAAAAATAAATATTGAATCTATAGAAAATATCAGATTGACTCTAAACCAAAAAAATCAGCAAAAATAATACAATAAACCATATTATGAAAATTTTGATTGTACATGTATTATATGAAGTAAATTATTATCATTTGAAAGAAGAAACACAAGTCACTAATTCATGAACACAAAAATAGGTCTGTTTAATCAACTCGAAAAAAGTTCAGAGCAGAGCAGGGCAGCTCAACTTAGGTTAACTGTCAAATTAAAAGTAGAACAGAAAAGACCAGAAAGGCCCAGACAGTTCATGAAATACACTTTTCTGAAATTTTCTGAGATCTGTTACCAAAAAACACAATTGCTTAAATTAATGCAAGATTAATGTAAAGAAACCACATAAAAACACAATTATTATTTAAATTATTCCACTAGAATAGTCCGGAAATTTATTTTTCCACAAAAAAACGCAATTATTTGAATTGTTACCAGAACTGTTAACACAATTTACTCCTTCGAAAAAGGTAGAGCAGAAAATCTTGCTCAGTTCACCTTAGAGCAGACTCATTAAACACAGTTCAGTTCACTTTATAGTACTTTAGACCAGTGTTCTGAATTCATTAAACACGGTTTTCTGCTCTTTCCTGCTCTTGCGTAACCTAGACCAGGTCATTAAACAGACCTAATTAGACAAAAAAATGGCCCATATTCCGTTGGTAAAATTTTATCATTTTATGTTATTTTATGCCTTAAAATAAAATAATTCCCTAAAAATTCTATTCTGTACCAGAAATTTTATTTTATTTTATGTATGTTTCCTGTTATGGAGGATAATCGTACGTAAGGGTGCAAGCCCCGAGCCCGAGCGGCAGATGTTCGCTCCCACTGGTTACGAAACGTTGTACGACACACATCTTCTCTAAGCGTCTTTATTTATTTTATCAAAAACATGGCAAGTGACGCAAATTGTTTTATTTGTGAGGAAAGCCTTTGTACTGGAGAGACAATGAATGTTGAAGATAATGGACTTACCACTTTAAAAAATATACAAGAGGTGGAAAAATATGGTTCGACTGCGAAATTGTGGATGCAATACTTCTACATGGTTACATTGGTGAAAAATTTCATACATTCAGAAAGAGAAAACAACTGGAGCCGTCACCTAAAGACCGTACAAAAAATGCTTCCGATCTCCCACCCGAGTGGCCACTTCTTATACGCCAAAGCATGCGCCATGTATCTTCAAGATGTTAATTCTACAATCTAACATGGAGATCGACGAATACCGTAAATGGATGATGTCTACTTTACGATAAGAAGGACAGATAAATATTATTCGGGAACTTGGAGCATGAAGGTAGACGGTGGAATTACAACTCGAAGATTCACTGATAGTGTTTTCTCTAAATGGATTTTAGTAATGCCTGCTCTCCATCAAATCTGTGAGAATTCGGAGTAATATTCTGTTAGCGGAGAACAGCACGTCGATTCGAGAAAATCTCGAATAGAAAGAGATGACCAAGACATGAAACAACTGGAAAACTGGCTTGTCTGATATGATCCATTTCAGACTTGCGAAAAATCATTTATATTAGCACGGGGGTAGTTGGAGATGATAAAATAAATTGCCACAATGCAGTACATATCGGAATGAAAGTAATCGGGGCTATCGTTAGAGAAAATTTCAAAGATGTAAAAATGAAGCGCGACTCTTGTCCTCTGGCCACACTTCATTCCACGATCAAGGTGAACGATGTGAAGGTCCCTGTCGACGTGTTAATGTTATTTCAAAGAATTTCTATTGCAAAAAAAGATGACGCTGAACACCTTCAATACCTAGACTACGAGCTGGCTCCATTTCCACTTGGTCTTTTTAATGACTGCAGCCGCCGAGCAACACTCGTTTTGTGTTTATCAGCAAGGCCAGAAATGGCGTGGATATTAAAAATCTCTTGAACTGTGAGGTTGGAGGAAAGTCCACGATTTACTTGACCCTGCTCGGATACTGAAGATTGCTGCTCCAGATCCCGTGCTCTCATTACTCTCATGCAATTGTAAAAAGATATGTACCACATCTTGTGAATGCCGGAAATCCGGACTAAAATGCGCTGCGATTTGTGAACATTACCAAGGTATCACGTGTTTGAACTCGAACAGAAATATCGACATTGAAGACGAGAGTTCTATTAAGAGGGAGTTTGAGCCCCGATGAACCACTTCCACCAGACGATTGGACTTCAGACAATGTTACACCTAGTACGTGTATCTAAGAAATACTAGCACAATTTTCAATGAATTTAATGATTTGTCATTTAGCCATAATCTTTACAGGTCATGAAGCTGCAAAAAACCATTTTCCCAACAGTCTCAAAAGCTCAGGAGACTTTCTTCTCTATATGTCGAATTACAGCTGAAGTATTGGAGATACAAAAAAATGTTTGATTAGCTTTTTTATATTCAATTTAATAAACTATATTTTTGAATCAGTTATAGTTGCCGAGATATAGGCAAAAAACGGAATAAGTGTATCTTTTTTCCTCGGCGCATCAGTTTTTGACGGGGACTTAGTATGTTCAATGGGAAGCTGTAATAAGCATGTAAACCAAAATTCAGATCTTTACCGATTTATGTTTTTATTTTTTCTAATTTTACTGCACTATATGCAATATGTAGCTATCTGCCTTAATTCTAATCGAACGATTACACAATATTGGAGCACCATTAATTTGTTGATAATCTGCCTTACAAAGGTTCTTGTAACTTGTAAAAAGTTAAAGTGTACAATAGGTTAAATACCTATGAACTGAGTTAAGAATGTTTTTAGAAATAGCGCTCTTGGCAGCCTCACCAAGAGACTCGAAACAAAGGCTTTTTAACAAGTAAAAAAGCTAGAATTGGTCTAAGACCAATACTTATAATGATACCCTAGATGAATGCCCGTATGTAATTTCGTATGGTCACACCGTATGGCTTTTCGTATATATTTCTAGAACGGTTCCTTGGACAGTAAAAATAATTATGACCAATTTCATAAGATTTCGTAATGTGAAGAGCTTTCCGGTACAATAAAAACGTATAGGACTGATCGCTTTCACATTACACGTAAAAATCCTAAAATTTTATATGGCAGCATTAAGAAGGGGTTACCGGATTTAACCCACTTTTGAAGTTATATTTACCGTTTCTATGACAACACATTCGTACAAAATTTGAGGTGCCTACCTTGACGCGTTTTCAGGCAGTGTCCAAATATATAGTGAAAGTGACAATTTTATCTTTAAAATTAAAGTTAACTTCATCTGGACCTGTAGAGAGACTTTTCTCAATCCCTGATTTGGTGAATTTTGCAAGGCGTCATATCATTTACAGATCAAAACTTCCAGAAATTAATTTTATTAAAAATTAATTCGACATTTTTAAAACTGTCAATTAAAAATAATTACTAAAACATTTTTAAAATAGTATGATTGATTATTGGGGCAACATTTTTTTCTCATTTAAATTTTGTAAATTAAAATTGCGAAAAGAGTTCAATCGAAAGACTCGAAAGTACTTTGATATTTAAGTAAGTTGGTATTTAGTACTTGTGTTGTGCCTAAGGCTTAAAAAAATATTGGTACTTGGTTTTTTCAAGTACCATCAAAAGTACGAGTCCCGGTACCGATGTTGGTACTAGTACTTGGAATCGTACAGGTCTGGTTTCATATTACATGCCAAGACAATATAGTAATATTTAGGCTTCGAAGTTACTGCGGAAAAATTTTCGTAAATATTACTTTTAACTAACAATTATCAATTGGTCATATAATAAGTACATTTATCTAGAAATGCCTTCTTCCATTCCATGTACAATGTTACTTTATTCGAAATGTCATATTGCTAAGTAGGAAATAAGTAGCTACCTATGATGGTTCCTTCAAGGAATTTGAATCAGTCAATTAAAACTAGAACAATTCGTTCCAATAGACAAACAGATTTTGCTGAAAATATTTTGTATGTAATGTACTTGATGCAAAATTATGAGAGCTAAATATATCAATAGGCGCGTTCACTGCCACCGAAATAGTGACTTTTTGTCGACTACGAGTCACTACCGAGCGTTCACTCCACCAATTTTGACAGTAAACGACTACGCTTGACTACGACTATCGTTCACTCCGCACATTGAATGTACCAAATAGTCGACTACATTCGACTACGCTCAGGAGGATAGTCGATCGTAGTCGGTTTGACAGAGCTACACTACGACAACGACTACGCTACCGAAGTGGCAGTGAACGTGCCCAATGACGATTGCTATATTACTTATTGCTGATCATATCCACATCGGATTTAGTAAAATATCGCAGCTGAAGTTTTTAATATTAATTGGCTGCATGATGAAGTTTATAAAAGAACGAGTAAGAAAGCTAGTATTGGTCTAAGACCAATTTATGTAATTTCGTATGGTCACACTGTATGGTTTTTTCCATATGTATATTTTTGGAGCGGTTCGTCGGAAGACAGTAAAAATAGTTATGACCAATTTAATAGGAGCTCGTATTGTGGAGAACTTTCCGGTACAATGAAAACGTCTAGGACTAATCGTTTTCGCAGTATACGTTGTAGTGAACACAAATAAGGTAGAAGATAGTATACAGAGTGATCTAAAAATAAGTGATCATGAAACTGTTCAAATAACCTATAAAACCAAGTATAACCTAAAACAAGACAAGAACAAAAAGAAAGTTTAAGTTTTTAAACACGTAAAAACCAGATTCAGAAATTATATGAGAGAAAGTAACTTTAATTCGATACTATGCTCCGAATCTATTAAAGTAAGCAAGGAGGAATTTTCTTGCACTTCAATAGTGATATATAGATAATAATATAATTGGTATTGTGAAAAAATGATAAAGAATTAAAATTATACGAACTATCAAAAGCAACAAATAGAGAATATGACTGGAATAAATATAAAAAATTACGATATATATATATAAGAAGCCAATAAAAACAAAAAAATCAGAATATGTAAAAATGCAGAATTGTGGAAGAAATGTGAGCAACGATTAAAAAAATTCAACATATTTCTTTTACAAATCTTCCAGGAAATCAATTAATTGATTACGTACAATATAATGAACATTGGATTGAGGAAGTGGAATCTAAATTTATTTTTAGAAATGTGAATTTCACTAAATTAAAGAAATTACAATCTGCTGAATGTTGAAAATTTGAGCCCAGCGCTTTTGCATATTTTATTAGTAGATCATTCTATAGTGATGAATTTCCAGAGAATTGGAAAGAATATATTGTGATAAAAATTAAGAAAGTAAAATATACAAATAGATTGAAAATTTGAGACCTATAAATATCATGGATATATCTGAAAATATTTTGGAAGAAATAGACAAAATACAAATGGAAGAATGTATCGAGACAAATAAGATAATAAATGAATATCAGAAAAATACATTCTTGTTTAAACTTACTATCTAGAAGTGAAAGAAGAAATCGATAAAGGAAACATCAGAGTTGCTGTATTCTTAGACCTGAAAAGAGCTTTTGAGACCATTGTTACATTTGTCGCCAATGGATTGGCGTATTTGCCGATAGCCACGATTCTGTTCATGATGAGATTAATACAATTAATGTGCTGAATATATGGCAATATTCATAAAAGGCTAAAAATCCATAATTACCTACGGATCTGACTGAGTGCCTCAATCCTCACTTAATATCTGGCTGGGTTGCCTCAATATCTTTGAACAAAATACTTGGCTGATTGCCTCGGTATTTTTAAGCTATAGATGTTTGGCTGAGAAGCCTCTACATCCAAAAAGGTTAGAACAGCAGGCCAATTGCCTCTGCGTTCTGAACAATAAGATCTACATGTTTACTCGTCTATGATCAATTCTTTATTCTTACCTTATTCCTTAATGCTACCTTATTTATAATCATTAATTATTGCTAAGTAAGCAATCTACATTAATTTCCTAATGCTACCTACAATCGATATTATTTGCCTACCTGATCATATGTATAATAATGAAAGAACGGTGACCTCACGTGAGTAACAATCTGGTGCACTTTACATACATATTATAATTTCTGCTCGCGCTGAAATTTGATG
Organism: Dioctria rufipes; assembly: GCA_963924295.1. Lineage (NCBI taxonomy): Eukaryota > Metazoa > Arthropoda > Insecta > Diptera > Asilidae > Dioctria > Dioctria rufipes. Next base: position 217,191,783 of record OZ002741.1, read on the forward strand.
CGCTTGTCTTTTACATCATTCATAACGAGGTATGAATGAATCACACAAAAATGATTGCATACGAATGTGTATGTATATAAGTTATGTTTTTTCATTTTTTGTTTACTCGAGGAGTTAATTGAACTCCGAGTTTTGCCTTTTGAAAAGATATGTAAACTTTAGCTGCAATCCTGGTTTCTTATTTTTTTTTAGGAAGATGTGCTTATGATTTATATGCAATTACATGCTTTAATGATGCATGATTATAGAGAGACCTTGATATACTATTTAAGAACCTATGGAAATATGTCGTTAGAGTAAAGAGCACGAGTGAATGCAGAGCTATTTAAGGGGAGTAACCAGCGTACAAAAGTAATTTACATATCTAAAAAAAATTGAAGTCTTCATTGGAATGCCACAGGGATCAATACTACTAAGTAAACAAATGGCTGAATAGCAAGAAATTAAAGTTGAATGTGGAAAAAACCAAAATGTTAGTTATGAATAATGTCAATGTTGGAAATGTAAGCATAAATGGTGAAATTATTGAAAAATTAGAAGAAATAAAATATTTAGGTGTTGTAATAGATAAGAATTTTAAAAGTTATGTGAACAATATTTGTAAAAAAAAAAAAAAAATAGTGAAACCTGATTTCAAAGTGCAACTATTCTGTTTGCGATAAATAGCGAAGTATTTTCCCGTCTACACGACCGAACGGAATGACAAGCTTAGTATACCCTATAGAATTCATCTAGAGTATAAAAAGTGAAAATAACTTAAGAACTGGAGATTAATGAAAACAAGAGATTCTGTTTTCTTTTAATGAAATGCAAAATAATACTAAGAAGAGTTAAGAATGAAGGGGTTTTAAGAGCCTGAAAGTTAAATATGTTAAGGAAAATTAAAAAGAAAAAGAAAAAAAAAATCATGTTTTGTATAGCGAAAATTTTGCTTATAAGTATTATCTTATCTTATTATGACTTTGATGTGTACACAGAACGCGTCACTACCGAAAAAAGCACCTAGATAGATAGATAGATAGATAGATCTCTTATGAAATATGTGGTTTAATTGAGTTATCATTTTCAAACAAGAATATCCACGAAGAATTAAAGACGAATGATTCTGATAATTATTAATACTACTTACATCATTTTCATAATTGTATGGAACAGCCGCGACATGAAGTGGGGTAGATTTAGACTCATTTTTGGCGTTGATTTCGGCTCCACATTCGATCAATAGTTTTACGACATTAGCATTTGGAAAAACAACCTAAAATAGAATAAAAAATAAGTACTTTTGATACAAAAAAAGAGAGAAAAAAAAAACACTTACACGTATGTTATTGTCGTCTGTAAAGTATCCACTCTTAATCACGTTTAAACGAGAGACACATAGATGAAGCAGAGTATCATTTGTACAAGCGCTTCTTATATTCGCCTTAACTAAAGCTTGAACGGATCTAAATACAATCTGCATTTGACTGCTTGTTTTAGCCGTTTTCAGCAGTAAATAAATTAAATGAGTAACACACTTTAAGACTCTATCAAAATTTTCTTGTTGTTTTCTATAAACTGGTCGTATATGAAGTAATTCTTGAGCTTTTGAAATATCAGTAGTCAATAACACAAAGACAGCTAAAACATCTTCGAATAAGGGAACGTTAGGATCACCAAATTCATTTCCAGAAACTTCATTAAATCTATCTGAAAGGTCCAACATTAAACGAACCAAGGCTTGGGCAGTGAAACATGTGTCTGAATATAAAATTGAGTGTCTCGTTACACGAACTTGCAGTGCTAGGCGCCATAAATCTATACATCTTTGAAATCGCAATGAATCAGCATAAGAGGCTCCCCTGCGTGAAAGTTATGGGTAAATAAATTTTCAACAGAATTTGTTTGTTCACGGAAACCTGAACATTAATCTGAAGAGCATATCTTTATGATGAATCCCGAGAATCCGTTCACAAATCATTAAACTTTGTATTCTCATTGCATCTACGTCTGTGGCAATATTATCTAATTCTTCTAATGTTGTAAATTCTACTGAATTCCCAAAAGCTGATCTTGGGGGTACAGCCGGACGTTTCACTGTAAACAAAAATTTCCATATTAGATAATTAATACTATGCTGTAATATTTTTCTAAATTACTAATGTAGCTAGTGTCCCGTAAACGGATGTGATGAGCTAAACGCCAATGTAGGATCGCTACCCGCGTTTCATTATGTTCATCCAAAAATGTTGAGCCTATAGTTTGAATAGAGCTTGTTATTGAATTCCTTATTCAAATATTGTGTTTTAATTTTACCAATTAGTTCATGAGCATCAGCTAGTCTTTCTACAGAATATGTTATTCGTGATTTTAAGTAATCGAAAATTTGATGGGCTCCTTTTAAACAAGCGGTTTGCAGTGCATCGTCCCCATAACGACTTTTTGAAAAAGGATCAGCTCCATTTTCCAAGAGTAATTTTGTTGTTTCAAGTCTAAATTAAAAACTTCTATTCAATTACTAATTTAATTAGATAATATTCAATATTGTACCTGTGTTCTTGTATAGCATAATGAAGTGCAGTCTTATCTTGAATATCCTTAGCATTAACATCAGCTCCTTTACTAATTAAATACATACAAAGTTGGACAGACTGAACTGAATTAATTAAACAAGTTCCACCGTTGATATTTGGCCTTCTAATGTTCGCACCATTTTCTACTAAAAACTGAACTGAAATAGAATAGAAGTTGTTGTATAGAGAGAGAATTGATCATTCACTAGTATATTTACCAATTTCCATATGTGTCATGAAGCAAGCACTTCTAACGGGTGTTGAACCTGAATCTGACGGAGCATTTATATCACACCCAATTCTTATCAGGTATTTTACAACTGGAAGTTTACCAGAAACTGCTGCACCCCAAAGTGGCGTAACATAATGAAAAGATCTGTCTTCGGGAACTTCATAGAGACCCCTTTGCTCCACATCAGCTTCACATACTGTAACTAAATATTCTGCTATTTCAATGCAGCCACGTTTGCATGAAATGAAAAGGGCTGCTGATCCATTTTTCAAGCGACCTACGACCTCTTTTCTGATTTCCCGTGGCAAACTGTTATTAAAAAAATAAGACTGCTTAAGTAATTGTGTATTATTTTTATTAAATTCAATTTGAAATTTGTAAGATGGATTTATGTCCAAACAGAGAAGTCAAACAGCAAATTTAACAGAGAATAAATGCATTGCAAAATCGTAAATTATCTTCATAAACCTTATCAGACTTCCAATCACCACCTGGTTCGAAAATTTTACAGAAAAGCACAATACAGGAATGCATTTCCTCCACTAAACTAACTAAGGAAGTTTTCTAGACTAAACTTTATCAATAGTCTTAACTTATAATGGAAATAATTCACAAAAGATCTTTCTCCCACCAATATACGCCTCCACGATTTTAATTTATTCTTGTTCAGAGATACTGAACAAATAGCGCAAATAGAACAAGAAAAGCGTGCGAAAGAAATTAAATCCAAATCAAAAATTGGTCTATGTAAGTACTTTAGTGGCAACAAATAAGCTTAGGCGATTTTAACAAAAAAATAGGTGGAATATTATTTTCACAAGCTTCTGAAAAATTACAAAAGGAGTGATATCGAGAGGGAATTAAAGTCGATGGAACACGTTATCTTCAGAAATAAAAAGGTGATGCGGAGTCGTTAAATGCGTTAATAATTGTTGGAAAACTACCATGGAACTTTTATCAAGTGGAGCCGCTTTTGAAAAACTTAATAAGAATATTAAGGACAATTCCGCAATATAAGATAAGAACTTCTACGTGGTAATTCATCTTTTCTTCGTTGATTTTTGAGTCATTCTGTTGCCACGACTGATCAAACTGGCAGAAAATTGGTTTCCAATCACTTTTCGGTCGTCCAAATATAATGTAACCAATTCTGCCAAGAACATCGGTTTTTTTTTTAATTTTTTTAATTTAAAAACTCTAGCGCTCTCAAAGATTGATATGGACAGTTCAGTTACCATAACAATGTTTAAAGTGGGGTATAATTCACCCATGGACAACATCTAACCCATTATGCATTTATCTCTCTATTAACTTAATGACTTTATACTAATGTGTTTTACTTTTATGGAATACCATTGATTGTACATTTACAGAATTTTTAAAAGCATTTATGATTAACTATTGTCTTTTACGATTTAAACTAATAAACTAAAAGCACTTTATTTAATTTGTACACTTATTCAATGGTTTCGCTCGTATCTTACGAAAAAAGTGCAGAATATTCTTTTCAGAGATTCATTGCAAAATTTACTTCAGTTACTTCTGATATGCCTCAAGGCAGTTACCTTGAAGATCACTTCTTCTTATTTTTATCCTCATCTTCAATAATATGCATGTCATTTCTGAATCGAATATCCTAAGATGACGTATACGTATGCAGCTTAATCAAGCAAGAAAAACCGTTCATTTTTACTGAAATTTCAAGTAGTTTTATAGTTACTATAGGTAGTTACGAGTAGAAAAAAACGCATTAAGTTCAATATTATGGACACGCCGAGCTTTCTTCTATTGCACTTGACTACGTCGCCTATTAATAATGATCATGGCGTGTTGTTCTATTGTTTTTTCACATGAATAATAATATCAATTGGGTAACTCTTCTCTTGGATTAAGCAGTGGTTTAAAGATTTGCTACATCAATTATTGTTAAAAGATTTTTATTTTTGTAAGGAAATTATTAGAATATGCAAGTCCAGTTTAGTCACCTTATTGTAAAGTTCATTTAGACAGAATAAAATCCGTACAAAGATTTATTCGTGGTGCATAACACAAAATTCATGGGCGGTTATCTTACATAAAAAGGGACTCATACTCTTATCAATGACAACACACGAAATATGTACGACCGCAATCTCGAAAATATTGCTAATGTATAAACTGATGCTCTTGATGGGCTTCTTTTGAATATAAATATGAACGCAATTTAAGAATTTTCAGTTGATCTTCATCACTAATTAGTGCAATTATCAAACCAAAGCGGAGTAAAGGGTATGGGATAAATTCTTGCACTGTTTACGATGTAATACATGATGGTTGTGTAATTTTTTTCCTGCCTGTCGTTGTAGGGAAAAGTTTTAATTGAAATCAAAAACACTACGATTATCTAAACGAAAACTGTAAGCTGAAGCATAACACAGGAATTATCATGCTGCTGTTTTATTTGAACTAAAGAGCTTTGTTTTGTATGTTTAGCTTATTTACTAACTTAAACTGTGAAATTTAGGTTTAAGGTTTGGTTTTATGTTGGTGCTTTAGACTTAAGAACCTTGTTTGTGTAAAGGTTAATATTGGTTAATATTTATTAATTTGTGTTAATACTATGTGTAAGTTTATTTCATATTTGGAGTTGTTAAGAATTAAAATTTGTAGTTTCCATTCTGGCTTTCTAAAGTGATACATAACTCGAGTGGACATATCGTCATTGTTTTTATGAAACCTCCTATGTGTCACAAACTGTGAGAAATGTAATCAAACAGTTAGGAACAGGTAAAGTGTTAAATGTGATGGAGTGTGCGGAAAAGAATTTTGTACCAAATGCGCTAATTTAGCAGATTTGTATTAATAGTATTCTGATAAAGAAGTGAATGTATGGAATTTAAAAAAAAACTGTATTAGAAAAGTTCGAGACGGTTTTAAATGAAATTAAGAAAATCTTAAATGAGCTAAACGATTTATCTAAAAACGAGAACATAATAGTGAGTGAAATCAGAAACCAAAGAAACTTAGCAAAATAAGTTGAAGTGCCAACCTCCGTTAATTATAAAGCCCAAAACAAAACGCAGCAAAAACAAAAGAGGACTTACAAACAGGGGCGGATTTCCCTATAGGCCGAGTAGGCCCGGGCCTAGGGCGGCAGATTTAGGGGGCGGCGATTTTTTCTTGTAGTTGTGGGTATTTCATAATTTTTATACTTTTTCGTTTTTTTAAATAAAATAATTCGTTGGAAAGTGTTATTTTTAATTCTACTCCATTTTTTTCAAATCTACTCCGATTTATGAGGCAGGCTAATTCTAGCCTGGGGTCCCTTCACTGGATATAGATCATTCAATTTTTCGTGTTTTACAGGGAGTAGGGGGGCGGCAATCTTCCATAGGCCTAGGGCTGCCAAGTGATCAAATCCGCCCCTTCTTACAAAATCATGTGGATTCCACAAATCTAAGATTCACTGAAGTACTAAGAAAAATTGTGGAGTGGTAGCAATAGATAGTAGCTCAAAAGAGGAGATACTTAAATAAAAAAAAAAAAATGTGGAACAAAATTTATGTGAAGCATACGAAGTATAGTAAGAGTACCTGAAGTACGGGAACCAAAAATTCATAAAAGTGGTTTAAGAATCAATGGAGTGAAAACGATTTCATAGATAAAACACGGTGTCAAGATTATCATTTGAAAGAGAGTGAAATGAAGTGTATAAAATTTATTTATATCAACGGCACTAGAGAATGTAAAAATTGACATTGGGTGGGATCGATATTGAGTATTTGACGGGATGAGCTCATAACGTATGGGGTAAGGATTGTCTGGTATATCTAAGCCACCTTAAGATAAAAAAAAATGAACGGGGTATTAGCCATTAAAGAAAGTTAACTGTGTCTATTTGAATATACATACATACAAGGCTTAATTAAAAATGTAACTTATCTACAGCATTTTGTGACAGAAAGTGATTATGAAATAGTAATGTTAAGTAAAATATATTTAAAGCCCGAAATCGAAGATACGGAGATCACTTTAGTTATAAAATTATACGATGTGACTCAAGCTCAGGTCGCACAGGAGGTGTCCTAATATATTTGAGGAGAGAATGCGATTGTGATATACTTCAACATGAAATGTTGGGTTAGAGTGATTGGCTGTGAAATGCACACTTATTGACTACAATTTAATGATAGCATTAGCACATCGTTCACCTAGCCATTCGGATACAAACGGTAATGTATGTGATAATCTAAATCAGAGTTTGCGAGATTTGAATTTGAAAATGTAAGAAATGAAAAAAATGAAAGATATTTACAAGGCGACCAACAAAAAAGAAGACTATAACGGAGTAAATATAAGAATGATTTTAGACAACTGGGACGTCATGGAAGAGTATCTATTTAATGCCATAAACATAAGTGACTAGTTCTTTTTTTATGATGTTACCGAAGCTCAGGGGATACGCTATGATGACGTAGCACAGCATTGGCAGGAAAGGAATAAGAGGGAAGGAATTGAGGATTATTGGGTTGAGTAGCTTGTGGCTCATAGTTGAGGGGGCGGGGGGCAGATGAGTGCAAACTGTTCCACATTCGTACTGTTCTGCTTATGAATGATTCACGGAATGTCACGGTACGGCTAAATTTGACTTCAGGGGTGTGAGGATGAGCTCGGATTACAGCTCGTGCGATGCGCATGGGAAGAGTTCTACAAGGGATCAGGCTAGAAATTTCGTCAGAGCAATGACCATAGAGTAGCGATAAAAGAGAGACAGACATCCGACATTACGTCTCTAGTTGCTCTTGGGAATCGATAGTTGCTATTGATATGTCATCGCTAATAAGCCGGAAGGAGGTCTTCTTTTGAACTTTGTCTAACGCGGACAATGCAGTACGTCCAGCCCCTGCACAAATATGGAAACTATATTCCAATCTAGGCCTGATAGGAGACTTGTAGATTTGCGCCAAGTCTGATCGAGTAAAATATTTCTTGGATCTTTGCAAGAAACCCAGGCTTTATGTTCATAATTTATTTATTCTATGTACTATTTGTGAAGTTTTTTTTTATATTTATTTATATTTCGATTATGATTTCAAGAGAGTAATTAAATAATTAAGCGTATTTATTGATGCGCTATTAATATCTATGTATCCACCGTTTATGGACGTAGCCTCCGCTACGGTCTTTTAATAAAGCTTATTGTATTGTTGTTTAATCGAAATGTGTTTTTTTTTAATTTAGGAGCATAAAGGAAAGGGAAGTTTAACTAGCCAGATGTGACAATATACATTTTAAACATAAATTGCATTACCATAAGATTTAATTAACGACGTTGCAAAAGACAAAACTACTACGAATGCATTTTTCTATTTAAAGGGCTTAAAAATATCTCCTATGGGGATTTTCGATGGGTTGTTATATTATGCGATGAAAGGAAACTAGAACGATCGGAGTAAGAGATGTGCTCAAATTTAATAATTTAAAGATTATTTATTTACAAATAAAAAATCTGCACCTGCTAGCAATTCCTCCATGTATGATACTGCGCTTTATCGAAACGTCCCGATGAACTATATCCAACTCACCTCAAGGGGCTAGTTGGAATTCAAAACACATAACAAAAATCAAACTTTTGTATACACTAAGTGCTAGTGCAGTGCATTGCAGCATACTTAGTTGAGAGGAATTGTAAACATTGGCAATTTTACAACATCAATCATTACTAAATTACAATATACAACCCTTAAAAAACTGAAAATATACCATATTAATAATAATAAACTTGAATTGTTTACCCTTCTAAATCTTCTCGTACATGTTTTGGTAAAATACTTCCTTCGACCGATTTTTTGCATTCTTCGATTAATTCATTATGGAGAATTTTTAATCTCATATGCAGGTTGGGAGCATTAAACGAACTATATCGCGTTAGAGAATTACACATTTTACTTTAATTTAATCTTCAAACAAAGACAATTTATTCCTTCTAAACATTAAATTTAATTTTTAAGGAATTTGCATAAATATCAAAAACGAAAGTCGAAAGCTGAAAATTCTTTCCGATTGACAAATGTCATTTTGTGAAGTTTGCTTTTTATTCTGGTTTGTTGCTCAAAAGAGTCACAGGACAGGGTGTATTTTAAATTTACTTAATGTAGTTTGTTTTTCTCACCACGTGATGGCGTCGATATCTCTATATTTACTGTTCAGCCTAGTACGCTGTTAAAAGCGAATATTTCGCCTGCATTATGGGCTACACGGAAAAAAGTTGTGGAGAAAATGTAAAATCACAAATTAAACAACATTAAACTGACGTAAAATCACAGATTACCTATATGTGCCAAAGCGCCAAACATCAAAGGGTAATCTGTCAACTTTTCCGTGCGAAATATATGTCTGGATCACTGACATAAAGGGTTTTCCAATAAGAGGTGTTATTTTGATATTCAAAGAAAATGCCATTTTTTGAGATAAATGGTCGGATCTTTATTTCATTATAAAGAGGAAGGTATGCCGTTAATAACGCAAAATAACATCAGCCAAATGACCACCACGACCACGCCTTCAGGACCATATCCTTTTAATGAAATTTTCCATAACCAAATCGCAAAGTGGCTGCCCTATGCCCTCGATAGCCTCACGAATTCCATCTTTGAGGTCTTGAATCGACGCTGGGCTGTTGGCGTAGATCTCCTCCTTCACGTGGCCCCAAAGGAAGAAGTCGCAAGGTGTTAAGTCACAAGAACTCGGTGGCCAATTGTGATCACCTCTTCGAGAGATAACACGGTCCGGAAACTTTTCCCGTAAAAGATCAATGGTTTTGTTAGTTGTATGGCACGTAGCGCCGTCTTGTTGAAAGTAAACGTTGTCCAGATCAATACCATCCAATTCCGGCCATAAAAAATCATTAATCATCTGTCGATAGCGCAATCCATTCACCGTAACTGTTGCTCCAGCCTCATTTTCGAAAAACTAAGGTCCAATGACCCCGCGGGACCATAAACCGCACCAAACAGTCACACGTTGAGGATAGAGAGGCTTTTCAACAATAACTCTTGGGTTTTCCGAGCCCCAGATGCGACAATTTTGCTTGTTAACGAAGCCATCGAGGTGGAAATGGGCCCCATCACTCAAGATGAGTTTTCGATGGAATTCCGGATCATTTTCATGCATTTCAAGGACCCAATCATCAAAGACTCGACGTTGTTGATGATCGGCCGGCTTGAGTTCTTGTGTTAACTGAACTTTATAAGCCTTAAGACCCAAATCTTTATGCAAAATACGGTGTAATGACATTTGTGGAATGCCAAGTTCCAAAGAACGACGAGGAATGGACAAACCTGGGTTTTCTTCAACACTTTCGGCTACAGCAGCAATATTCTCGGCTGTTCTTGAGCGACGTGCACGGGTTTTATTCTTCACATCACTAACTTGTCCCGACATCTCGAATTTTTCTACCAATTTCTGTATTGCGGTCCGACAAGATGCTTCACGACGACCCAAAAATGTTCGAGTTTTACGAACCGTCTCTGCCACATTTTCACCATTTTTATAGTGAATTTTAATAATTTCAATGCGTTGTTGAATCGTGTATCGTTCCATTATTATTAATGGCGTAGTTTCTACTTGTCAAATGTCAAAAAATGACAGCTCCAAAAGTGACATCTACCGAAATAGCGGGCTAATTAAAATAACACCTCTTATTGGAGAACAAAGCGCATAATATGGTCATATTAAAGATTCTATAATACAAAAATATTGCAGGCACATTGTGTAGTTTGGCCTCAGTAAAAAATAATGTGCAATCTCCGAGATCCACCTTTGTTGAGAAATTATTAAAACCGCATTGTCCACGGCTTCCACGTTCCATAAAACGTTTCTGGATAAAATTGTTCTTATTACTGCATTAAGGCCTAGGCACAATTGCGACGGCGACGGCAAAAGGCAGCCTATTGCAATTATAGGAACAATTTTCTCCAGGAACGTTTGATGAAGCGGGTATACATAGGAATCTGCAGTTGCCGTTGCCCGTCGGCCTCTCTCGCTGTCGAAATTCAATTAATTCAATAAAATTCCATAAAACGTTCCTGGAAAAAATTGTTCCTATTACTGCATTAGGCTGCCGTTTGTCGTCGCCGTTGCAATTGTGCCTAGGCCTTTAGTCTGCCGTTTGCCGTCGCGGTCAGAATTGTGCCTAGGCCTTTAGTTGAAATTTGTTTGAGTCCCGTCCCGATATTTTCATTTTTCAAGGCAGGGAAGCCGAAATTGCTGAAAGTTCTTGCAATTATTCGTTCATTGACTTTGACCCTGGAATGCTACCCGTGAGTAAATTTTACTCATTTTCTGCTTGAAGGCTTCACTGCTCTTCACGACATATGACCACAGCGTCCCCACCCCACTTCTTAAGTGCATTGCCTGAAGCGTGATTATTAGTTTAAGGGAGGGATATCCTTCCCAGCATGTCAGTCCTCTCATCTCTCATGCTCCTCATTGGCCGGGAACCCAAAACTGTAGTATAAAATCTATTCATGACAAAAAAAATATATAAAATGTGATTCCTTCATTTCTAATTATCCTTACTATATTAATTGAAATTTCTTTTTACAAATCTTAAATTATTCTTGGGGGAATGCTGTTCTTTCATTTTTCTGTTATCGTATTCCGCTAAAATATTTCAAATCTTTTGTTTATAATTTATTCGTGTGTGAGTAATATTTACTCAGGGTTACCAATAAGCGAATATCAAAACGGGTTAGTATTCCAGGGTTAAGTACATACGCACTGTCGTTCTTTGCATTCCACGAACTGAATTTATTGGAGTAAGTTGAACTTTCACTGTGCACTCGCATCTTATTGTCGATTTGCATTAATTTCTTACTAATATTCGTACTGGTATGCCGTACATTTTCCCTACTCGCAATTTTAATGCAATTTCAATGAATTTTTTACCTCAATAAATACTTTATCATATTTAAAACATTTCTGATGTGCGAAATAATATCGAGTCCACGTTTTGTTAAAATTTTCTTAAATTACGGAAACCAAAAAATGCAAAATCTAATTTGATTGTGCCGATTAGTGATAGCCGCTTTGGCGTTATTTCCCTAGATGTACGATTTGTACCCATGCCAATAAATTTCGTTAAAGTTTGTAATTTTGTATGCTTATCCAACTATTAAAAGAAGTAAATCTTTCATTAATTAGCTCATCCCGCAAGACGGTAGACAGAATTTGATCGGACCGTCTTCGAATCGTCTTCGACAGCCACCAATAATGCACACGAATTCTGAAGAAATATGGTCGATTATATTTAGCCGACATCAGTGAGTTATTGAGGCTTTCTATGAGCTCTTCCATATATCACTTTCTTAGTATTATCGTCGATATCTGTATATATATTTCTTGTCTGTGATAAAATGATCATAGCATCCCTAAAATGTCATAGAACCATTTAGGTGAAACATATAGTTAACTTTAATCGCAGAAAAATATATTCCTTTCAATTTATGGGTGATTTAATAAATGTACATAAAAGAATACAACTTATGTACATACATATATTCTTCGCACATTTATTACTTCATTTGAAATCACTAATTCAGATTAAAATGAAAATCACAATAGATAGCTGTTTCACTTTGTTTGTATAGGTACTTTACATAATGAGAAATGAGCTAATTATGACTCAATTTAAGTCTCAGCAGTCAATCAATAAATTAAAATATTATCCGTATTATTTTATAGATCTGATCCATATTTATTGTAACGGTAAAAGGAAAATTTTCTAATGTCATAAAAGATTGTTTTTCTGCACAAGTCTCCACGAAATTATTGCAAGTGAAAGCAAGAAATGAAATTATATGGATTTCCTCAACAATTTTATTAGTTGCATAAAACTACGATAACCGGTTAGGTACATGCACTTTTGATAAAACACCTGCGGTAAAGCTACAATGCACACACGTGTGTGAAAGTTGCAATTATACATCTTCGGCTATGTAAAAACTTGTTACTCGTACTCAAACTCAAGACCCGTTCCAGAAATGTTTTTCCGGGTCCATTCATCAAATTTTTTTGACATTTCTGGTGAAATGTGATTCCTCCAGTCTCCTATTTGCCCCTTACGAATGAACTTATTATTGGCTCTGTTGTTATTTGAGCTTCCATTATTGCGATTGATAACAGGCTCTAAATTAACTGCCGGATTCGATTGCATCTTATCAAATTTCAAATGTTCGCAAATATTACTCATATCTTCTGCGGATAGTTTGTAGTCAATATTTAAAAAGTCTGCACATTGCCGGATAACTGTTGGTAAATTTCGTTTCATGTCTTCGTATTTAAGAAACAGAATATTAGGATCATTTCTCATACTCCAGAATGGTAAAACATGGGCCCAATAAGATCCAACTAATGATCTATCGCTGATAAACAATTCGCAGAATTCTTCAAATGGACCACATAACCCGTGGACTAATTTGCAGTAGTGATAAAATGATACGCACAAATCTTTTGGATTCCGAGCCGTGTAAATAATCTAAAGATAACATGTATTTATTCATATGTACAATCAGGCAATAAGAAGTTTAAAAAAAAATCTGTTTTTACCTTAGGTTTTTCTGTTTGCAGTTGTTTTGGTAGAAGTTGTAAGGGAAGATGAGATCTTGTAAAACGCGGTCTTGGCAAATTTCTCACACAATCGACAGAATTACCCATAGAGTTTCTGCAATAATTATAATCTGATACATTATTACAGTAAAACAAAAGGATTTATACCTACGCGACCCATTCGTAATGATCTTCAGCGAATAATGCTGTGAGTTCTATGAGTGGAGCACGAATTTGTTGAATCTTTTTTGCACCCTCATAATCCAATTTATTTCCCAATAACCAGATCATTTCTTGTGCCCAGGTAGAACCTAATGAGAGTACACGAATATATTGAGTTAAAATAAATATTAATAGTTGAACTCTTCTATGTATACTAAATACCTGTTCGAGGGTATGATATTATCCAAATATCATCATTATAAATCGGTAAGTTCATAATGGATTCGCCGAGATCTGCATACTTCTTGGGCATCAAAACTTGTCCCGGATTAACTTCAATGAAGCTATTTGCAATTGGAAAGAAATCATCCAATTTTTTTGATACATCATTCTTAACGATATCGTAGGTAATCCCCATTTGGTAAATATATCAACAACAGAAAACACTACTTCCACGAAAGGTAGGATATCGAATTTCTTCAACCAGTCCGCACTTGATGGGATCTAATACTTGACTGTAGCTTGGATGAATACCTAATCCTAGTTGGTTTGAAAAAGTTTATTAAACAAGACACTAAAATCTATGTAACAACAGGAGAAAGTGCATTTTATCACAATTTGCTCTTGCGGTTGTACACTGATGCTATATGTGCATAGATGCTGGAAAATAAGATTTGTCGTCGCATCTCGCAATCGGGGATTTTTACTTGCATTGCATCTTTAAGTAGGTAGGTGTACTGGCAGTTTTGCTCTCATGTATCTACAGATTAAAAAATACACAGCTTCAACTTATGAAGAAACCAATTAAATAATTTTATGCTTTATTTTTTAAGTAAATATATATCCTCTTCTGTTTCTTGGAATGATTTATAAATGTATTATAACTATCAAGATTTAATATGCGTAATATTATTGACTTCTGACGAAACTTTCACATCTACTGTATAAGTATACTCACATTATAAGTAGGTATGTATCAAATTATATTGTCTTTAAAAAGACGCGGAAACAATTACTTTTAGGGCACATTTCCGAAGCTATTCTTCCTGAAAATTGATAATAGTTTGTCATGTGATTTATGCTGTATATTAATAATATTTATTTATTCATGAGAATTACGCAAGAATTATATCTTAAATTGTACAAAATATAAATTCGGTTGACAAATTAACGAAACTACAGTTAAATAATAATAATTTATTGTTAGTTAACTTAATTTAAATCAATTTAACCTAATTTATATATTAAGAAAAAGGCAATGAAATAGCATGTAACATAAAAGCAAAAAAAAAGAATATATTTTTCTCAGAAAAAAAAAAGAAAAAAAACTCTCAAGTATTGTTTTATTACAGCGAACTAACAGTAATTTATTATGTCTAGTTGATTGGAGAAATCGTATTCGACATTAGTTATAGATATTCGAGCTCCTTTGTTTGCATTAGCTCATAAAGAAAAATAACTGCCGTCCACTTTAAGTATAGATCAATTGGACATCCCAATAAGCTCAATTTATATGAACTCATGTGATCAAAACGATGCAGTCCATAAATAAACCTAAAGGCTGAATTACAATGGACGCAACGGAACGCAGCTGAACGGTGTGAAATGTCAAATTTACGCAGTAAAACGGACGTCGACGTTAGCTGCTTACAATGGACGCATGATCAATTGAAAGTGACAGTGACGTTTGACCTAAAATTTATAAACAAATATGGCTAAAATAAAAAAACTCTTTTCATTCCATTTCCTCTCTGCTTATTACACACTTACCGCAGCACAGTTTCAGTTGACGGAACAAAATAAACAATCCCAAAGCTAATTTGAGGTTATGTTTATCCGTTCAGTTGCGTTAATTTCAGATTTTATTAAACTTGCTGCGTACGACTTCGTTTTCGTCCGTCCACTGTGCGCAACTGCATTTGAAAAGCATACAAAGAAAACCGCTTTGACATTTCTCTCCGTTCAGTTGCGTTCCGTTGTGTCCATTGTAATTCCGCCTTAATGCAGTCGTTGAACGCAACTTCAATTCGTCTTGCACAAAGTGAGGCAAGTTTGGGTAAAAGTATACTTCCATAAGTAAAATACGGTAATAGAAGAGCTTTGACTAATTTTGAACGAAGGTTAGGTGATAATATACTAGCGGACAGCCAGAGCCTACGGAGCCCAGCGTCATTTGCCTGTCTAAGCGAACTCCCAGATTCTTGACTTGACGTACTATATGAAAGGCAGGATGGTCCCATTTAGCGTTAGAGGAGAGATATCCATGAGGTCAAAAATATTTTAGCTAAATAGTATACACTGAGATTTTAGTGCATTTTATATCAGGTCATTGTTATAGGACCATCCTGCAATTCGGCCAATGTCACAATTCATACGCTCAACATAATCTTCTGTAATTCCGACATAATTTAGTTGACTACTGGGTTTTGGAACGATTGAAGTCAGCTAGAGTCAACTGTAACTATGTTTTGGAATGCACTCCAGGAATATCATTAATGTACATGCAGAATAGGAGAGGTCCAAGGACTGAATCCTGAGGAACGCCTCGAAGAAGAGGAAGAGTATCAGAAATTTCTTTATTGACTTTCACACTTGACTTGCTCGCGGTTAAATAGGAAATTCTCAATTAAATTACTGGCCGATCTAAAGAAATGATAAAAATAACCCAATTTTCTAGATAGTAAATCATGGCGAATGCTATCAAAGGCATTAGAGAAATCTAGGACAAATAAAACGCTGACATCGCCATTATCAAGTGCTTCGGGAATGTCAGTTGTGACTTTTAGCAGTGCTGATTCACAACTATGTCGTGGACGAAAACCAAACTGCCAGCGAAATAGCAGCTTGTGGTCCGTAAGAAGGAATATCTGGACTCAATTTCGAAGAGTAATACGCAATGAACGAGCTTTGCGCTTTCTATCATAAATATTATCTATTTATAAAGAAAAACTTCATATAGTACGCATTTAATAATACCACCCGGGTGACGTCTCAGATTTTGTATCGAAAATTATATTTAAGTTTGATAGAAATCACAAATTATTAATTATTTGCATTCTTCCACTATAAATTGAAGCTTACCTTACATAGATAAAGATGTTCAAACTCGTTTTGATACCTACTTATGATGACGATGACTGGTTTGTGCCTCCTTCTGCACGACGTCGTGTTCATATTTTGCATAACAAAAATAAAATAGTAGCCAAGCTGCGCAAAAACAACATACTACGATTGCATGGAAGAGCATAAATCATCGAGATGGCCTGTTGCATTCTTCTGCAATATCGTAGATGTAACAGCATTAGCAACGTACCTGACTTATACAATCAACAATCCGTCTTATCAAGCTGGACGAATGGAAGGGGTTTTTTCTTCAAGCATCTGACAAAAGAAGTAGTTCCAGGGAATTGCGATCCGTCAAGGACTTAAAAAAAAAAGTAAAATTAAGTTCGAAATCGAGACAAATCGGGCAACTCCTTCGTGGGGTTCCAATACAAAATTTTCGTTTTCCTCCATATACATATATTTCGACACTGCCTGAGAACGCATCGACATAGAGAACTGATTTGGTGCATGGTAATAGCAAATAAAATTTAAAAAATGGACCAAATCGGGAAACTCCTTCTTTAGGTTGCCATAAAAAAATTTAGATTTTTTACATATACTGTGGAAACGATCAGTCTTTTTATTGTACTATAAACTTCTTCAGAATACGAAATCCCATGAAATCTATAAAATTGGTTATAATCATTTTTTCTGTCTGACGAACCGTTCTAGACATATATGCGAAAAGCCACTCCAAAAATCAAACTTGCATAGATTGGAGACCATACGAAATTTCATACGGGCATTCATCTAGATATAATAAGAATTGGTCTTAGACCAATTCTAGCTTTTTTTGCATGTGAACACCCAATAGATTTAATTCACCCAAATGTTAAGGTAATTTTTCTGCTTCCTAATACAACGTCAATTATATTACCCTTAGATAAGGTATCATAAAATTTTTTAAATCTTATTGAAAGCAATCCAAGTACAACAGTGGTGGCACAAATATGAAAAGAGATGTCAAATTTTACATTGTGTAAACATTGTTGGTTTATCCATCAAGGAATTAACTAAAGAAGTCAACTATGAATGAGAGCTGGAAAAATGTTCAAAAAAATACGTATAGTGGACCACTGTCCAGCTGTGGGCAGGTTTCTGTTAGATAAATCAAAATTATAATGCAAACGGATGGGGAAGTAGCATGGGGGGGGAGACTAAATCCTAACAAGTTGTATTCTTCAAAATTAATGAATTAACTATAACTACTTAACGAAACATCCTAATAAGATTACATTGATCTCAGATGATAGTAAGCCGTTCAAACTTTCCAATGTCCAACCATCTATGTATCTAAGCCAGCCAGTTTCAACTACAGTTACACCCAGAGAAAAACTTGGTGAAATCGTTTATGATTTTACATTTTTTTTTATATAAAATGGCTCCATAAACGTTTCTTATTAAATTAATATCGATAATAGTAAAGTATTGCTCATTCAAAAATCAACATTGTCACACATTGAAACTAATGCTGTTCAATTTCAATTATAGCCTACCACAAAATTAAATTAACCGCGCATTTTGTATAAAATAAAAGCTTACACCTTAGTTTAACAATTTGAAGGCTATGAAAAAATGACTATGTCTTTATAAAAGTACGTGTCTTACATGTTATTATAGCATGTTCTTTCACAATTTAATAAATCGTAAAGGTAAATTTTATAGCGACCGTATTAGGAATTTAAATAGTAACATCGGTTATTTTAACATCGAACACTGTTAATTTATATATGCAACATATATGGTGATTCAAAACTGAATGCCCTCCTTCACCAGTACCAACCGAGAAACAATAAATGTTGTAAAAGTTAAAACAACTTAATTGATCCATCTAGGGTATAGAAATGATAATAAAAAGGCGATATTATGGTAGAAAAATTTTGTTTATTTGGTACTGATCATATACCACTTTATACATATAATAAAATAGTAATATAATATGTACTATGTTACAATATGTACAATATACGTACTATACATAATATCATTTAATTTTTTAAATGTATCAATTTTGCCATTTTTTTTAGCCATAAATCTTTCTTTGCAAGATATATCCAGTAAGTATACCTCATAGTAAGAATTAATTTTCTCCTTAAAATCATCCCATCTACGTAAGAGTAAGTGCTCTTTGTTCGGGTAAAGCAAGTGAAATCAATTATTATCTTCAAAAGTTAAGTTAATTATAATAGATAGATAAATTTTGATATTCCTTACCAGTTCATAGCCTCTGGAATCTTCATGTCTTGGCTAAGATCTTAAAAATTCCGAAGTGGTTTGCGTTTTATTTTTTAATTTCTTTTGCCGAACGCGAAACGTTTTTTCCCAATTATCCTTCACTTCTACTCAATCATCGCAATTCCTACTAAGTTAAGCTTTTAGCGCTTGTGAAATATTTTCATTAATTTCAGTATAACAGACTGAATTTTCGGGCTCTGGTTTTGATTTTGAATACTTGTCATAAGCTTTCCTCTTGAATTCTGTTTTCCTTGTCTAGGATCAAATTAGTATACCTGATAAAAAAATTTGTTAGAAGTTAAAGTTTGTATATGAAATTAACATGTTAGACATACTTCACATTCATTAGGAAAAAGGATCCTAATTTGTTTGGTCAAAGACGAAAATTCGCTTGGACTTACTTTACACTCACTATAGTTTACGTGCTCTAATATAATAAATAGTAGTTCTTGCCTGTGAAAGTCCAACAAGTCATCGTTTTTGGAATAGAAATCCCGTATCGCTTTTTCCCTTTTTGACTTGTTTAATAATTCTGATAAATCCTGTAATTTAAAGCGGACTAGTAAGTTCTTCGATACCTAAAAAGTTAATTATGAGTTTTTGTGCTTCGGAAGGATATTTTCTTATCTATCCCAAAGCAAGAATGCAAATTTCTCATTATAAAACTTGGTAAACAATTACTACTTTTATCAATTTTTACACCAAGTGCCAGTTTTATATAATTCTAATTTGCACTAATAAAATCTTATCGACATGCTTACCTTGAAGAGTTGTATATAAATCCTCAATTAATAAATTGTACAAATCTATGTCGAAATTTTTTACCATTTCAACAGCAGGTACAGAATATCTCTTGGCAATGTTATAATGACAGTATCATATGCTTCTTGGAAATTATTTTCACTCATTTTAATTAGCACAAAAAATAATAAAAACTATAAATCTGTAACAGCGCCTCTCATTTGAACAAACCTTTGTATTAAAGATTTTAATAACTGCGGTAATTGTCCACAACATGCTTTTGTAAGAATATAATCTTATATTATATTAAATGAACTCCGTATCAAGATGCAATACATACTCTGTATGTGTTTAAAACAACATCGTTCGATGTAAATTTTACATTGCATATCTTTAAAATAAAGAAGCACATTTCAAAATCATATACATGGCTCAGTAAATTAAATATGTTCCGATGAAAGTGTAGGTATAGTTTCATACATTGATTATATTGAAATTGTTCAATATACTACTACAATAATTGATTTAATATTGTGAACTTATAAGTATACCTTTCTCAATGTAAATTTGATGTGACATCGATATACTATAAACGTAATTACATTTCTAAGAGGAACAACTGTTAATTTTGTAATGATCCAATATATATTTAAGTATTACCATATTAAAGCATAGGCTTGTCATGTTAATTTAACTTTGTCATTAGTGTAGAAATGTCTTTATTATTTTACATTTTTTGTTTATAATTTTATGAGGTGATTTTTTTCTGAGTGTATAGATCGTCAAAATAAAAAAATTGAAACAATTTTCTAGTTTTTTTTTTAATTTTCCGCCAAAATGCATGTTAACTGCAGCACTTTCTTGCAATATTTGGAAACCTCAGAGTATTACAGATCATTTGATCCTCACATGTAGCTATAATTGTTGCCTGAAGGAAATGGGGAAGTGATTGAACATTTATTGGATAGAGAATAGAAGAATTTTCAGAACTTTTATTTTTAACGATTCCAAATCAAATTATAAATACAAGAGAAAAAACAACCGGTGTTTTTTTTTCTCTTGTATTTATGATTTGATTTGGAATCGTTAAAAATAAAAGTTCTTAAAATTCTTCTATTCTCCATCTTTGACCGATTCTAAAAGTGTGTGTTCGATTCCCGTCAGGCAAAAATAAAATATTTATTAGATAGCTTGAACGGTTTACTATCATCTGAGGTGAAAGGTATCTTAATAGGATATATTGTTCAGAAGTTATAGTGTGATTCACAACATTTAAAAAAAAAACTTTGTGTCTTTCCTTTCTTAAACCTTGTATAACTAGGAGTTATTCATAGGTGAACAGCAATTCGTAGAACACTTTTAGTACAGCTCATCACAGTTTATTACATGTACCTACAACATAAGTGTCATATTGATATCTTAAAAACAAGTTTATGTAAAGATAATTAAAATGGAAAATCTATTTCACTTTATAACTTTTATAACTGTCTTATTTCACTTTCTATCTTTGATTAGTATGCATAGCCTAAGATTGAGGGCTCTGAATTTGTGCGACAATACTCTCAGAACCATCCTACACCAACCCTAAAAATTGCAACCTACAACAAATTAAATGCGATCATTTTTTCGGCTTATTTGACTGGACTATTGACTGGGCAAGTCAAAGACTTGATTTGGGTAAGCAAGTGGTAAACTACTTCACAAAAATATGAATCCATCAATGGAGCATTTCATTGATGGATCAATATTAGGCAGTTTAAAACAAATTAACAAGACTGTCTAGGTTCATATCTTAAACTTCAAAGAGAAATCGAAACAAATATTGAGAAGCTATTAAGAAATGACAATTAAAATCAATCAATAGAATACTACTAGAAAATATATTTATTGGAGCGATAAATATTAATGTTGGAAGGGAAACTGAATCAGTAACTAAAAACCAACAACAAATTGTACCGAAACGAATTTAGTTAGTTAGTTTAGTTACTATCATAACTATGAACGAAAAGTTTGTTTCCTAGTTTGGTTTAATTAATTTTAACTAGAGAATTTGTTAAATGAAATAAAAAAATTATGTTTTTACACATCAGTTTTATTTATATTTTTATTCTAAATAAATAGCATATATAGTATACATATATTTATCATCCGATAACTTATCAGAAATTCCACTAAAGTAGTGTTTTGTTAACATTTTGTTACATTTATTAATTTCCCTATTTCTTTATTCATTTATGGTTTTATAAAAGCATTCGGATATTAAGGAATAGTGCTTGGAAATTAATTAAATGGTAAAGTAGGTAAAGTTGAGCAATAATTTTAATCCTTCTAAATTTTAATAATCAAAGTTTTTTAATAAGCGCCTAATATTAATATAATATTAATTATAGTATAGTTCTATTAATTACTAAAAATATGAATTAATAATTACACGAATCAATCATGATTTATAATAGACTGCAATAGTTAAATTTAAAATTGTTTCAAATTATTTGTGGCTAAGTACTGAATTCGGAAGCAACTAATTTTTTCTTTTTACATATCTAAATAGAAATATGAAGGTGCAAATCAAATCCAGTCAATGTAAATATACCATCATGTGTACATAGCAAAAATATATTTACTTAAGGGGTTCATCCCGTGTGAAGGCACTTTTTTTGTGGTTTTTATAGGAATTTTTTCTGGCGAATTCAATAAACATACAACTGTGAAATTTTTACCACATATTTATTCATGCCTTGAGTACACTCTACAATTTTTTCAGCCCGAAATCTTCACTCATTGCTGGAGTACACGGCAACTTAGCCGCTGTAACCACGATTGCGAGCTTTCTGCCTATCCAAAATAAAAAACTTAAACGACATTTTAATCTGTGAAATATGAACTAGTTTCTGCACTAGGATTATTAAAAAATATTAAAAGGTAAATTTTTGGCATCTTGTTGAACATCTTTTCGTGAATTTTGGTGTTTTTTCACTACTTTTGAACATGTAACGGCTAGATGAATCCGAATAATCCTAGTTTGCAAAGTGTCCACATTAGTACTGAATAATTCAATTAAATTTCAAAGGAATTCGTGCGATAAATTTCGAGATATTGTGGTTAAAAATTTCAGCTCTCTCAGGCAGTGTCTAAATATAGTGAAAAACGAAATTTTTGTATACCAATCCTACGAAGGAGTTGCCCGATTTGTTCTATTTTTGAACTAAAATTTACTGCCATGTGCAAAATTTCATTTCTCTGAGTATGCGCGTTCTTAAGTTATCGTGAGGATGGACAGACGGACATATGTGGCCGTCCTTAGCCAAGTGGAGGCCCTGGGCACTTTAGGTTATGGGGATTATCAACTATCGCCTATCGCGCACTCGTGACTTTTTGTCACGTAGGCTGTAAAGTAAATGCTCGCATGAAGTGACGTGACTGAAAGGTGACTTTTTGTTTCCTCCGGGTAGCAACTTTTGGATAACGAAACTATCACCGCGCCTTCACGTTTATATATGAATGTGAATGTACTAGTAACATTTTTGTTGCCAATTGACTGCCATTGTTTTGTAAGACGTTGTAGAGCTAGGATAAAACTTACGCATCTTTTTTTTTTTTAAAAATGGCTACTGCAACGATAGTATGAGAGAAATATATAAATAAAGAAGCATTAATACAAGAAGTACAAATGAGACCCCCTATGCAGCAAAATTTTGAAGGAATACTTTGACAGCAATTTGAAGATAAAAATATGGAGAGAAATACCCATGAAAGTGTTTATAGACCTTAGAGTTACACCAAATGTCGGTTCGGGTTCATTTGATGATTGCATATTGGCCCTTCGATAAATTGTAGCAGGTCTCAAAATCTGTAGTAGCAAATCGTGAAATCTTTCAACACTAATACGGAAATATCAAAGGAATTTCTCAGGAATGGATCGTAGTTTATCAAACATTAAGTGAAATTTTTCTTTCAGCAGCTTTTCGCTCCAAATTGAAGGATCCAATAGGGTTTTTTTCGTTGAAATTGTCAATATCCTGCGCTTCCTCGAAATTTATATAATGGTGATATAAAACAAACAAAATTTTGGTGTAACAGTTACTCCCTCTGTGCGTACTAAACTAGCCCACGGTGACAGGACGGCGATAGTTACCAAAAAGTTGCATGAAAAAAGTATCCAGTGCGCCATGAACCAGCAGTGTATAAAAATTTTTGTTGAGTTTAGCTACAAAAGTATGCCATGAGAAAATTCAGAAATTTAAATAATACTGGGGCAGCAAGAACAGTCACCTTGTATGAAAATTTGTTGCCATTAATAGAAGTTCGAATAAATGCCGCGGTCTATTTTAAGTAGCTAAACTAATTTGAAATAGATTGTTTTACTGGTTCAAGAATTCGTTATCGGTTGGTCTATTATCTCAGAGGCCATGTGGCCCCATGAATCGCGAAGCCCAGGCCCAGTGGACCCACGCGTAAAGATGATATGGCGGACATGCAACAATCAAAATAATCAAAAAATCAAAATAATATTATGCGTTGGTATCCAACGCATTTTTATCTACCAACATTATTTCTATGCATTACAAACAGAATGATAAACTTAGTATACTCTATAGATTTCCTCTAGGAGGGTATGAAAAACTTCTGAAAATTAATAGATCTAGGCTGTATAGATCAGGACATCGATTCTCTAATAAATAAGCCAAGGAGGGTATTATCTCATTATGTATTACCTAACCGAATATGTAACTGAGATCTTCTAGCCAGTTTCAAGTATTCTTCAAGTCTTCATATAATACCAATATTAAAATAGAAAAACAATTACAGTATGGGGTAACTGCACTAGTATCCGGACAGCTCCAGTATTCGGACACTTTTCATTTTATTTAATAAAAGTAAGAAAAGTACACGCATTAGCCTTAGAACTTCGTTAGAATTTTGTTTATTTGATCCTTTTAGATGCACATCCAAAATTTGGGTAGCACACGTGTCGTTTTTGAGAAAATACTTATCAGGATGTTATGCACTTCACGTCAGTAAGTTCAACAGGTGTTTTATGTAAAGTGCAATTAGTGCATTGGACATCAGAGAAAGTGAGATAAAATTATTAAGTATTGCTTTATTTAATTTACTGTGTTTGTATTGATTAAATATTGTATTTTATTAGTATTAAATCAAAAACATGAAATATTTTTTATTAAATTCATACAATTTTTGGATATCGGGTAACTATAACAGAAAAAACAATTTTGTTTTGTTTCCGGACAGGCTGTCCGGACACTGAAACTATTCTTCAAAAGAGATTGTTTCCTGCTTACTCTCTAATACAATTATAAAATATATTTTTTATAGGACAGAAACAGTTAAACATGTTTTTTTTTTATTAAACCTTTAGTATTCGGACGTATTTTAAGAAATTCCATTTCTGCTGTCCGACTACTAAAATTGCAGTTTCAGTATCCGGATAAAAATATTTAATAAGTAATCGATTAATTAAAAATAAAAGATACCTGGGTAGTAATCATAATAATTTTCAAAATAATGGATGACAGTACTTATGCATACAAACAGAAAAAATGTATGAAACGATCCGCTAATGATGCAGAGATGACTTAAGCTATACTACAGGTGTGGTCAAACTTTTTTCCCGTAGGGGCTACTTCTTCTGTAAAATATAGTCTGCGGGCGACTATGAATATGGGCAAACAATTTTAGGATTTTTTCATAGATATTTTAATACAAAATTGACAAGAATTTCAAGTAAACAAATATGGCAAATAAAGAAAACAAATAATTATAGTTTTGTTATTTTATGAAGCACAATAATATTTATTAAATTAAAAAAATTGCAATGTATAGAAATAAATACACAAACATTTTAGCAAATAAAGAAAGAAATAATAATTTTGAGATGAAATACTTATTAACTTAAAAAAAATACACTGTAAATGAGCAAATGAATAAAAATGTTTAATCAGATGAAACCTGACATTGCATAAGTGCAGCAAGCTGTTCAAAATTTGGCTCATATGAACTTAAGGCAATTCTCAAACATGATTCCAAATGTTGATCTGTTAATTGCGATCGATGTTTTGTTTTGATCGCATTCATAAATGAAAATGCGGATTCGCATAAATATGTTGATCCAAAGAAGGCATTGAAACGTGTGACAATTTTCCAAATATTTGGATATTTATCTTTATTTATCAGTTTCCAAAAATTACAATCTGAAACCAGTGACTTAAGATTTATGTCGCATTTAATATTTATTATTTCTTCTTCCGAGCCTGCCAAATTTGTAGTACTGAGAAATTTGTTTAGTTTCTGAGCTACACTTTCAACATTGACGTTGTCATTAAATGGGCAAGACAAAAAGCTGGCAATATCTTCAAGTTCATTATTTCCGATTTATTTTTAAAATGTTGAAACAACACTTCACCAGCTTAAATAAAAGCCTCCTTCCATACTTCCCCATCTTGAAAAGGTTCATTATGTTTAATTAAAGTATCAGCAACTTTGAATGAGGAAATCGTAGCAGTCTTCGAGTTCGTGTTGTATTTGAAAAAAGCTATTTTGTTGCTCAGTTAATTGTGCTTTCAGTTACTGCATTTTGGCCTTTCTTAACGCAGTACCACGTGGATAATCTACTTAATAGTTTTTATGAACTGTTAGAAAATGTCTTTCAACGTTTGCTTTCTTAGGCAAAGCTACTGTTGCATTGCAAATAAAACACACACATTTATCTTTCATCATAGTAAAGAAATAATCTTCTTCCCATTCACTGTGATAATGATAAGTTTTTATTTTTTTCCGGCCTGTACTTGGTTTACTCATTCTAAAATAATAGGGTTAAAAATTAGAAACATTCAAAACA
Organism: Dioctria rufipes; assembly: GCA_963924295.1. Lineage (NCBI taxonomy): Eukaryota > Metazoa > Arthropoda > Insecta > Diptera > Asilidae > Dioctria > Dioctria rufipes. The sequence continues at coordinate 217,218,253 of OZ002741.1, forward strand.
ATAATTAAAAACTAACATACCTGCTTCTGTTCGCTGTATGAATAAATAAAAAAAAACTAAGATTGAAAGTATATACAAGTGCACAAAACGGAGTAACAAGTGGATTGAAAAACCAACAACTTAATGACAAGTTAAGACACAGCCGAACAAAATTGGAAATTTTTCGTGTTTTTTAGAAAAAAACAAATAATGTCATATACTTTCGTCTTCTGCATGAATGGGGGAACAAAAATCGGGAGAACGCAAAATTACCCGACTGATAAAATTTTCTTGAATACCTTCAAAGTCCTTTCAAACTATTCATAATAATATACATCGGGTCACACTACCTCGAAAACTTCGCTTTGGCCAAGCTGCTGAAAGGAGATGTAAAATTCCTCTCAAACGAAATTTTCATTTTTCCCGGAAATAACGGGTTTTCCAATAAGAGGTGCTATTTTAATTAGCCCGCTATTTCGGTAGAAGTCAATTTTGGAGCTGTCATTTTTTGACATTTGACAAGTAGAAACAACGCCATTAATAAAAATGGAATGATACATGATTCAACAACGCATTGAAATTATTAAAATTCACTATAAAAATGGTGAAAATGCGGCAGAGACGCTTCGTAAAACTCGAACATTTTTGGGTCGTCGTGAAGCACCTTGTCGGACCGCAATACAGAAATTGGTAGAAAAATTCGAGCTGTCGGGACAAGTTAGTGATGTGAAGAATAATACCCGTGCACGTCGCTCAAGAGCAGCCGAGAATATTGCTGCTGTAGCCGAAAGTGTTGAAGAAAACCCAGGTTTGTCCATTCCTCGTCGTTCTTTGGAATTAGGCATTCCACAAACGTCATTACACCGTATTTTGCATAAAGATTTGGGTCTTAAGGCTTATAAAGTTCAGTTAACACAAGAACTCAAGCCGGCCGATCATCAACAACGTCTAGTCTTTGCTGATTGGGTCCTTGAAATGCATGAAAATGATCCGGAATTCCATCGAAAACTCATCTTGAGTGATGAGGCCCATTTCCACCTCGATGGCTTTAGTCAACAAGCAAAATTGTCGCATCTGGGGCTCGGAAAACCCCAGAGTTATTGTTGAAAAGCCTCTCTATCCTCAACGTGTGACTGTTTGGTGCGGTTTATGGTAAAATCTGAAAACTCCGCCCCTTCTCGTTTATTTACGAAATTGAATCATTTGCCATTCTGTTTCGTTGCATGTTGATTTTTTTGTTATTTTTTCTTTCCTTTTCTAGCCGTGTACATTTTAAATGTAAAACAATCGGCAATCTCACCAGTGTCATATCTTCTTATTAGGCTATCTTTGGTCAGGGGCTGTCACTTTACTGTCTGACACATGATTTTGCACTGTTTTGTGCGATTGCCATTTATATGAGCTTGCGTTGCAGCTAAAATTAATTTAAAAGTTAACATTCATTTGCATTGTACATTGCGAAAAATACAAACAGTATGGGTACGTTGCAGAGACAGTCTATTATTGTAAGAATAAATTATCGAATTAGGATTTTCAAACATTAATTTAAGTGAAAGCAAGTTGTTCAACTTTAGCTTCGCGGGCTACTTTCAAAGCCTTTGCGGTCGACCGGTCGACCGCGGTCGACGTGTTGGCCACCCCTGCTATACTACATCGATATCAAAGAAAATAAATTGAATATTATGAAGTGTGCTGAAAAATCATTATCGACTGTTGTTGGTAAGTGTGGAATTTCACTTAAACAATATAACTTGGTCAACACTGTGCAACATATTAAGAAGATGGTCGACGAGGAAGAATATATCTCAATTCCTTTTTTAAACGAAACACATCATTGGCTGTAAGACAAACAGAAAGTATTACCAAAAGCAAAGCAGTGATTACTGTTTTTGAAATGGCTCGAGAACTGGACCAATATTTAAAAAATAAAAGATAGGACGACGTATTAAATGATCTTGCCCGAATACTAAATGGGGATAAAACGAGTTTTTCTCAGTTAAGTAATTACATGCCGGGGACTCAAAAACGTTTATCAAATTTAGACCGGAAAAGAAAAAGAATTTTATTTTCTGCAAGCAGAAAAATGTCCCCCAATGGTAGCCTTTTCGTATTTGCGTCACTAAAGGATATTGTAAATAGCATCCCAGCGAAACTGTTTTTGGGAACTGAAAAAGGTGTAAGAAAATGCGAGATGGCAGGCATACTTTTCATAAACGGCCACAAGTCACACTTGATGTTAGAGCTGAGTTAAAATGACAAGAAAAAAAAGTATAATTTTTTATGCATTGCCACCAAACACCACTCAAACTGCAATCTTGCGAAATCTAAAAATTTGGAAATACCATACAAAATACTTCAATAAATGTGGACTTTACCCTTACGACCCGAAAACAGTTGTTTTCAGTGAAGCTTCACACTGCTATTGATTGAGTTTATTGAGCTAATGTATCATAAGTTAAGAATGAGAAATATTCACGAAAATCAAGTTTTGGACATCATCAAGGAAGCCGGAGCAGAAGCTTCGACAGAAGCGTTACCAGAACTAGATCTTTCATTCAATGATCTGACGGGAGGCACATATGATTTGAATGACGGCAGAAAGTTGCAACTGGTCAGCAGAGTTGAATAAATTAAAAATGTTGAAACTATTTCTCCAGAACTTAGTCCTTTTTGTGTGTCGGCAATGACTGTTCTTGTGTGTCGCAGACAACTATTCCATCTCGTATTCCGATAGGAACTCCACTTTCGATTTTGAGCAGAAGATCGTGTACCAGATCAATTATTAGTAGGCACCTTCTTTACCTCAAGCTAGTTTATTATGAGATAACACCCGAATTAAGAATAAAGGTAGTGATAGATCACCCAGTGCTATATCTTCAGAGGGATGGCGAAAAATATGCACTCTAAAAGAAAAAAAAACCAAGTGGGATCAATTCAATGCCGTATAGAGAAGACTAATGAAAAAGGAACAACGTCTAAAAAAAAGTTCAAAAAGAAGAACAAGCAATATTTTAATTAAATTACAAAGCGATGTTGAAGATGGTTGGGAGTCTTGCACCAGGTGGTTGGTGGTACTACCCCAAGTGCACTCCAATGTTTTCATTATAATACGAGGAATAAGTAAAGACTTCATGTGCTCGAAATATTAACAACAAAACTGATATGCGATAACTTTTTTGAGACTATTGTTTTTTAGTTATCTACTGTATAATATTTTTAAAACTACTTAGGTATTTCTTTTTTCATTATTACCAAGTTTAAAGTATTTACCTGCATATATTCTTCAGTTTTTTAAAGAGCAAAGTGCCTTACTATGTGTCGTAATTCTTTGAATTAATAAAATGTATATTGTTTTATGAAAAAGCTCATTTGTGTTTATTTTTGACAAAAAATGGGTAATAAATCTCTCCCAAAAAGCATATGTCCAGACACTGTAACTGTAGTGTCCGAATACTAGCTAAAAGCGAACTTTTTTTTTTCAAACCCCAAAACTATAACAAAATATTATTAAATGAGCTAAATATATTTACTTGTTAAATGTAAACAGTTTAAATAATAATAAAAAAATAAAATATATTACATATTCTTAATAGCAATAAAATGGTTAAACAAAAAAGTAAGATGAAACATTATGGGTACTAGTACATTTACCTACAAGTAAAAACCCTATTTAAGTAATTTTTAATGACAATATGCGCGCGACACATATCCCTAACATTTCTTTAATTAATTAATTAAGAACACAGAAACTTACGTATACTTATAAGTAGGTCACCTGCCTACCCGTGCCATGATTAAGCTTCGATACAATTCACAAAATGTAGTCACAGCTTTTAAGGATACACAATTATTTAGTCATTTTATTAACTATGTAAGTTAACTTACGCAATTTAAAGTGACGCATTCCCAAATACATATTTTGATCGCTTAATTTATTTAATTAGCTGAGTACATATTAGTTTTAATTTTAAGGTAGGTACTACATACATGTGTCTTTCACAATAGCCTTGCTCTCGAATTCGCATATTTTTTCACCATTTGTTTTTACCTGTTCAAATCATTATGTGTACCAATCTATGAGTAGTAATTTTTCAGGCAATATTAACTAGTTACCACAGTGCGCAAGCGCAGTAAAATACCTGGATACGTACCTGCCCATCCACGCAAATTACTCTATACTTCTCTTTCTCAATTTTATTTTCTGCAGAAAAACAGGTAAGCCAAGAACCATTTCTTCACATCAGATGATCTAAACGAAAAGAGTCGCCTGCATGTACTGTTACGTTTGCTAAGCCACTGGGAACCCACTTAACGTTGCCGTGTCTGGGCAATCCAAATTCAGAAGAACGGCGGTACTTATAAGAACTAGACGTGCAGTTCCTGCTTACATACTAGAACTCCTCGAGTATTGAAAATTTCATTTTTATTTCTTTTAAGTTAAGTGAAGTGATAGCAATCGCGTCTTTATTGTAGATAATAAACGGGTGAAATTGTTTTTGATATCTTCAATTATAAGGCAATCAAGTCTAATCGCTTTTTGGTATCCTCTGATGTCCTTGGTAGAAATCATTCGCGTTCTGTAATAAGTGTGTCATCTTATTTGAAATATGTATTTTAAGAAAGTTTTATTCATAACATTTCTATCAATAAACATTTCCTGCGGACATACAACTCAACGGCCTAATAAAGATGATGACTCCAACCCACTTTTGGATATGGCATCGGCTTTCCTGCAAGACGCCTTAACAAATCAGGGCAATAACGGTGGAGCTGGCTTAGCCGGAATTGCTTCCCTAGTTGGTAATCTTATACAACCAAATGGATCTGGTGGAAAATCACAAACTGGTGCAGCACAAATAATTTCAGGACTTGGAAGTATTTTAGCATCTAATGGAGGTGGCGGAGGAAATGGAATTGATCCATCAATGATAAGTAATGTTATAGAAATGTTTACAAATTCAGATGAAGATAATCATAATCGTGAAAAGAGGGGGGGATCATCACCCCCAGTTCAAGATAATCAGGAATCTGGCATTGCCCTGGATTCAATTCTACAAATAGCATCGAGTTTTTTAAATTCTCAAAATCAAGAAAAATCTCGAAACAATAAAGATAGCGGTCTAATAAATCTTTTACCTATGATCATGCAAGTTGTTAGCTCGTTCAATGGCCCAGAAGGACAGCGTACGCAAGAGAAACACAAAGACCATGCTTGGGTGCTTCCACCATATCTCGAACAGATTCATGTTTTGTGGGACCATTTCTCGAGTTCAGAACTAGCTGCGGCTTTATGGCAGAAATCCGGAGTACACGCAATATTTCAGGTAAATTTCAGCAAAATTCTTGCAAGCAATTAGCATTTCTATAAGCAACGAGTTCAATAACATTCCTCATTAGGGTTTCACTGGCCGAGATGGCAAACTGGACTATGATAAGCTATTTGATTCTCTCAATAATCAAGCATTCAGAAGGCGATGGATTAAGGCAGCTACACTTTACCTGGCTGACTGGACTAACTATATTGCAGATCCAGAAGTTTATCAGAGGTAAGAAAAACGACACGATATGACATAACTAAGAGCTGTCGATTACAAATAACAGTACATATATACTTCTAAAAACAAGTTCATGCGACTGCTTTCTTCTTTTGTTGGTTGGAACCAACATTTATATTTAACAGTTATCATAAATGGTTTGAGCTAGAGCTAGAGCTTTTGTATGTTGTTTATTTGATATGGATGGAGTCTTTCGATTTTCTTCATCGAATAACTTTAGGCTCGATTAAAATGCTGGTGGTATTCAGTGCATATACATATGTACGTACAGATTTTTTAATTGTTGAATTAAGTGAAAGCTTATATTTATATACGTAAAATTAGTGAAGATTCTCAATTTATTTGTTTCACTTCACAAATTTATATAATTTGGTATTACATGCCACCTACTATATGTTTAATTTCAATTCTACACAGTAAAAAATTCGGAGTTCCATGAAAGGGTGTTGAATGGGGTCCGTACATTTTCGGAGTATATTTGTCACTTTAAAGTGGTGCAATTATTATTACTCATAATTATAATTTTACCCAGCTCCGGCATATGATAATTATTACTGTATACGGTGAATATTTAGAACTTATTTAGAAGTATGATATAGGTATACCCCGATCGGAAATGCATTCGAAACCTCTATTTTGTGTAATTTTACAGTCACATATAAAAAAGCTTATTTTAATGTTTCCTTCGAACAGGAATTGCAGTAGGTATGCGTTATTGAAAAATAAAAATATTTTGATTTTAGATAATACCCAAAACTGTTCAGTCCATCGAAATGGAATATTTAGTTTTGGATATGATCTAAATTTAAAATATTTTTAGTCTGCTATCAAAGAAGAAAGGCACTTTTTCTTTTGTGCAACTCTAGTCCAAAAAGAAATTTTCGAAATGTTTTACGTGAAAAAAACAAAAAAAACTAAATACCATCTTGACACTTGAAATTTGCACTTGTAAAAGACTTGCTTCTACAAATATGAAATAACGAATGACACTATTTAATAATTTTTTCTAAGCCTATTTTTATTTTTATTCGAAATTATTAAAAATAACCGAATTTTGTAGATTTTCTTAGTTTTAGCAAGTTTAATGAGAATCATTCCGCTGATTAAGATTTTGAAAAATTTAATTTTTGCTTTGGGCCTTATTATACAGTGGTAGTTTAATAAGGCCCTTGGAAAAGGTTTTATAAAACTGAGTTATTTTTTCAAATACCCACTTTTCTTATAGTTTTTCTATTTTTTTAGTTATGCAAAACTTATTGTTGTAGTTCTATATCACCAAATACTTGATTTATTGCTTTTTCAAATAAGGTGGGCCTTATTTGCCGCAGGTACCTTATATGTATATGGATAATTTATAGATTTGAATTATAGTCAACAGATATATTGTTTTTTGATTTCGTTTAAATACCTCAACCAGTGGCTGTTCCCAACAGAGAATTGATCCTGTTTAACCAAGTGCCTCTCTTTGGGACGGATTTATATATATATATATTTTTTGTTATAAGGTAAAAATAACAAGGAAGGAAAATATAAAACGCATTCGCTTCTTCTATACTAATTACTGGCAATAAATCTGCATTCTACGTCAAACATACATTTGATTCGAACGTTTGTTCCATATTTCTAGAAATTGTTTCCGTTTTCTAGTACCTACTTTTAATGCAGATACGTTCACTCACAGCCATGCTAAATCTTTTGAGAACCTGTTACCTATTAGGCTCACTACAGAATTCAGAAATATATATATATATATATTTTTCAAATTCAACAATGAATCAGACAATTTTTTATGTATGAGGTCTTGAATCAATTAAATTATATTTACTAGGAGAATTTAATATTCTCGTATAGGTACCCAATGGGAAATGGAATTATACCATAATTCAAACCGGATGCCTAGTTTTGAAGATATGATGCATGCTTCTATATTAGACTTTTTATACGACGTTCGTACAGGCATGTCTAAGAGAGGAAGCAGTTCAAGCTTTTCCGTATGTTTCTCCCTTGCATCCTCAGAAGAAACGAGGATACATGGCTCTTAATTGGACACTTTATGGGACAATTCTATTGGCATGTCCTTAGGAGGAATCAATTCAAACTGTTCGTGTGCTTCATCCTAGCTTCCATGCTGAAAGAAAATAGAAGAAGGATACATGCCTCTTAATTAGACACTTTATGGGACATTTGTATAGGCATGTCCTTGGGAGGAAGCAATTCAAGCTTTTCGTGTGTTTCCTCCTAGCTTCCTTTTGGAGCGAAAATGGAAGCAATATAGATTACGTACCCAAGCATATTTTATAAAAATGTACCATATGAATTATTGAGAAAGTTCTTCTTTTATTTTATTTCTTGTGTAATGTTGCACTTTAGTAAAAATCACAACAATTCACAATTAAATTTTCTCTGTGCAAGCGAAAAGACAACTGTGTGCACTTGGGTTTCACAAACGAAACAAGTATGAACTTGAAAACATTCATTGCACCTTCCAAAAATCTTTTCCCGGGATCAATCTAGAATGGATCAAAATTTCATCAGCTTTTTCATCTTTTTGCACTCAGTTTCTCTGCTTCCACAAGCTTTCATGTGGAAAGCCTGACCAGAAATTATGGTAATAATAATTATAAGCCGATTTTGGTTAAATTTTAACATTTTGTAGATTTTTTTTTTTATTATTTTCGAAATTTGAACCAAATTTATGTTTTTCGAATTTTTGAAAAACTCAAATTGAGTATTAACATAGTTTTTCTACCAGAGAAGGAGCCATGCGTGGAAATTTTTAAAAAGGCATCAAGAAGAATAAATTTCCTCTGGAGGCACAGGAAAGGTATTTGGATGAATTAGATTAGAGATGAACTGCTATACACATGCTAACATTTGTTATGGGGTATATTGGCTCTTTATTATATAAGTGTGAATAATGTAAAATGTAAGGTTATTCTGACAATCACTGAATTATATTTAGTGATTGAGAATATCAACTTCAATCTTAATAACGATTTCTAGTTGCAGGTAGGCCTTATATTGTACTGTACTACGATGTAGTGAAATACACCTTTCAGAGCGATATTCTCGTCAAATTCAATAAAGCGTTAATTTATTAACCATGGGAAAATCAATTGCCCGCAAATTACAGTAAAAAACTCACGGTTTGCCTATATACTCTTAGCACGTATATACAAGTTTGAAAAATTACATAAATTATATTTTACCATGAAACTCAAAATTATCTGCGGAAAATTTAGTTAATTTTTACTTTTTCTCAAGGATGGTTTTCATACGTTCGACTATGTAAGAGAATAGGGAACTAAGAAATAAAAACTGAAAATGTTTGAAACCCTAATAAAAATCTTATTATCTCTAATTTGGGCTTAGGTGGACCTTTGAAGACTGAAACTAAAATTTTTATGATCGTTAAAAACATTTTTTATTGTTTTTACTTTCTATTGTCCTATTCTTGGTATAAAAACTAATTTTTGTCACAATTTCGAAAGAAAAATATTTGCTTCTAATAAGCTTTGTTTGGACTGGACTAATTTCACTAAATAACCATTAAATTTATGAAAAAAATTCTATAAAATGACGTATATTAATGGACATGGTGATATAAATAAGGATCATCAAATTCGTGCCACTAACTTTTGGCGAAGCCCAGGGTCCAACTGACTTTATTAACAATGGAATGATCATCAAATGGCTGGCAAATCCATAATCATGTCAAGTCTGGATAGACTGTATAGTTTGAAGTAGTCAAAGATCAAAGCGAAGAGGACACGATACTCTTTACGAGAGAACATAAGAACAGGATGACATTTAAAGAAAGAAAGTTGATACTGCACCAAATATGGAAAACGGCTGCGTCGATTTAAAAATTTATACTCCTGTAGTCATTAATAAAACTGACAATATGAAACAGCTTAGCATTGTCAGCATAATAGACAATTTTAAAGTTATTTAAGAGATGTGATACATCATTAAAATAATCGGGCGAAGGACAGTGTCTTGGGGTAGGTACGCTAAAAGGATTAACAATCGCTGAAGTAAAATAACCACGATACGTGACTTTCCGACCCCTATTGGATAGATACGGCCAGTTCCAATTTATGAAGAGGACAGAAAACTAAAGATACAAGAGTTTATATGGAAGCATATTATGATACCTGCCTTCTGCTGCTCTTGAGGTCTTACTTAACCTGCCACCCCTGGATTTTGTCATTCAGGCAGATGCCAAAAGAGCCGTGTGCAGATTGCGCTCATGAGGATGTTGGGAGGACGGCTGGACTGGCTCTTCTCATTGGTCTTTGGCATATGGACTAGACCTGGAAAACCAGTATGCCACGTGATGCGATGGTACCAGAGCTTCGTTCTGGACGTCGTTTCTCTGTAAGTTTTCCTGAAAAGCAATCGTGGACTGAGGGAAGTGCCTTATCGGGTCTTCCCCGGTCCGCTCTAAAAAAATTTATCGAGAGCTCTCTCTCTGATCAGAGAACCGGGGCGGGCGTCTACTTTTCTGAACTCATCATTGGGATGGAGTACTCACTTGGAAAACACACCCTGTTTTCCAGGCTGAAGTCTTTGCCATCACAAAGGCAGCGAAGATAGCCCTACATATGCATATCAAAACGAAGGACATTGCTATCCTTTCGGTAGTCAAGCAAACCTTGACGGCTATCAGTGGCCTTCGGATAACATCTAAATTACTGGGCGATTGCAGGTTGTCTGTGGATAAGTTATGTATCCACAACAAGGTGTCCCTTCAGTGGGTTCCTGGTCACATGGGAATCATGGAGAATGAAAGAGCTGACCTTTTAGCTAGGGCTGGCTCTCATTCCCTTCATGCCCTTCTAATTATAGACGAGCTGAAAAACCTTCGTCACCAAAATCTGATGCGCTTTATTAAGACGACAGGAAGGTTTTGGTTAAAGGGATTCTAGTAGGATAGCACAATGGGCCGTTCTCACCTCCGTGCTTGGGATGGGATCTCCTGTGCGATTGCCATAAAAAAAATATATATTATGATTAATTTAATCGAAAGCCTTACTAAAGTCAGTGAATCGACCTGAGGTCCAGATTGGATGAAAAATCGTGCTGAAAAGAACTTAAAAACGACTGAGAGCGTAAGCATACAACATCGCAGACCAAAGATTAGCCATACGAGGTAAGTTGGCAATAGCTTTACAGTTAGAAAGATATCATTTTTGCTCCCCTTTATATGTTTTGGGGAATAATTCAAGGGGATTTCCAAGCAGTGGGGAGGACGGCACGGGGTGGGTTAAACAAATAACAGAGAATAGGTGCAAAAGAAGCATTATAATATATTACGAAGGGGAGTGAAGTACAATCTGGCATAAATTATAAGAAACTGTTTCAATATCGAGCACAAGGTCATATTCACTTACGAATGGGTTCATTATCAAAAGAGAAAATCATTAAAACTAATATTACAGTTGGTATCACGGAAGTCAAAATTCCTAACAAATATCATTGTCATAATGTGGATTTTAAACATGGAATGGAATTTCGGCGATTGTTTTTGCACCACTGAAATTTATAAAAATAGTACTTCAAGCTTTCGAAACAACACTATTTCAAATGTCAAATATTTTTTAAAACCAAAAAAATATAAAAAGTTTCGCTGAATTTTCGGAACTGTGAAAATTGTATAAATTTACTTCAAATAAGTTAAATTTGAGTAGTTTATTCACAGCTTAGGGCGCTTCCTATTTAGATATTTATTCAATAGTCAATCTAAGCCGCCTTCAGGATAACGTCTTAGTTGTTGATGGACTGGAGAACGTACTTGGATTAGCTGTGTATCTACAATACGGTGTCCTTACAGTGGGAATGAGATGGCTGACCTGCTAGCCAGGTCCGACTCTAGTTCTCCCTTCCATGGACCAGAACGCGGTATACGAATTTTCACCTCGGCGATCAGGTATCTTATCAACATTGGCGTAACTAGGTAGGGGCTAGGGAGGCCCCGGCTTCCTCAGGAAATTATGAAAATTCCCAAAAAACATTCGTTAATTCGTACAAATTGAATCCGTTCGGATCAGAATCGAAAAGGCTTTAACGAGTTGTTTTCTTCAAGAAAACCTAATAAAATCTTTTTAAAATTTTTAAAAACTATTCTGAGTTTGCTCTGATTTCACTGAATTTTGACAAAGGCGTGGTACTTAAAAAATTCTCAAGTACAAGTCCCGATTCTGGTACTTAACGCACTTACTACAAATACCACCATAACGCAAAGTACTTCAACTCTTGTAAATTATTTAAATACGCCTTCTATTAATAGAGGTTAGCTGCATCTCGACAGTGCTTCAAGAAATCTTACCGCCTTCAGGGAGGGTTGATTTTCATTTGCAGGCCTTGTAAATGCTACACAAAGGTAGTACTGTATGAACAACTTCCAAAATTATGTAGAAATTAAAACAGCAAAAGCTTATACGATATTTTATGATATTTCGTAAATGGAAACCTCATCCAGTTATTTAATTTGCTATGGACTTGTACTTAAAAAAATTTTAAGTACCAGTACCAACCGGAACTTGTACTTGTACTTAAAAGATTTGAAGTATGGGTCCTGGTACTGGTACTTGGAATAAATACGGGCATTGGGCAGGGCGTCACTACCATATCAGTTTCGTGTATAGAGCTTGAGGATTTTGATTTATTTTCCCTAATACGTGAGAGAAGCAAAGGAGGGAATGTTTAAAACAGAAGTCTTTGTTAATTAATTTATTTAATTAAATTAAAAAAAAATTTTAAATCGCGTTGGATGTTTGGAGAGGACTATAGGGAATAAATGAGTGTCGCTTGGGTTCATTGGGATTAAAGAAAAGAATGCACTTTCACTCAATTCACCAATTACATTAAGAACTAATCTATTTTCAAAATAATTTAAATGTCCGACTAAAACTATTTCGTAAATATGTACTCGTCGTCGTTGGTCTCAATAACCAATAAATATCGCTCGATCGCAGAATGTTGACTAACTAGTTATCCAAAAATTGATTGAATGCTGATGACTTATACAAACTGATAAGCGATGTACAATGCTTTTCTATCTCCGGGTGTTAATAACATTACACGAGAATTATAAAAAAGAATGGGAAACAATTGAAAACTGTTCGTTCGTTGTTCTTCTGACCTTAACAACACAACTTCGACAAAGACTACCATATCTCAAAAGCTCTTCTTATTAAAATCGCCCCAAATGTGCACACGTACCTGCATTTGCATTAGATTAAAAGTGCTGATTTAGTTTTTTTTTGCTTTCTTTGGAGCGAAGTTAAAGTTTCACGTAGGATGATTACATTTTGTGCTACTTGTAAAATGAGAATTATTTTATTTTTTTGTTTTTATGAGAATTATTTTATTTTTTGTGTGCAGAGCTATTTTAGTGGAAATTATGTTTTAAAATTTAGATTATGTTTCTTGTGGGCTCTATAACTTATAGACTCTCTGTACCTACTCTTTGTAACTTTAGAAGTTTAATGGTTTTTTAATCTATGCCATTTCATTGGCTCTAGGCATTATATCATCATCTTGTAAGTGCTTAGAGCAATGCATAAAACATATCAGTCAAAAGTTCGGAATACTTTTGAGCTGGTACACTTCACAAAAAAAAAAAAAATTGTTAAACCCGATGTACGAAAGTTGGGGGACAAGGTCCACGGCAGAAAAAAGTCCTAGTTACGCCAAAGCTGATTTTCGCATGAAGGTGGGCGAACCTGAGCTCTTTCAGGTGTACAAAGGGTTTTCTTGATGGGCATAATAGGAACTGAACTGATTTCTTCCTGGGACTCGGAAAAAAACAATGCGGAATTGTAGTTGGCGTTATCATCGGTCATAGCGCATTTCACGCTCATCTAACAAAGATTGGAGTTGCCCTGTGTGTCAGTTTAGCCTGGAAGGAGAGCCTGAGATAACCGAACACTTTCCGTGCGTTTGTTCAGCCCTTGCTCAGCTTAGGCTGGGTACGCTTGGGTCTGCGCATCTGACTGTGAATGAACTGAAAGGCTTATCTCCATAAAGATGATAGGAAGATTTTGGTGAGTGGTCTTTTCTTTCGCTCTACATGCTAGGGGTCTTTCGTGCTTCTGCCTGTGAAACAAGAAAATGGGCAATATATGGAAATGAAGTTACAACAATCAACTGTTTTATGCAAAATCTTGTTAAATAGGTACTAACAAATGTGAATATAAATTTGCTTATATTTCTAGAATGAAAGAAAAGTAAAATTTTACAGGGGAGAGCTCTAAATATTTAAAATATCGTCACGGTGCTCAAATAAGTTAGGTAAGCACTCAATAATAACTTATTCAACTTTAACTTCTCTGCAATCATAATATTTTTGAAATTTTATTATTAGTGAAAGCTCGATTTTTAGTTTTATCGATAGAACGAAACGTTTCAAATGTTTAGATCGATTTTGTTTCAGACAGATAGAACCTTGGAATTCTTAATTTTTAAATAAAGGAGGATTAAATAAACGAGGGATTTTGAAAAATAGCAAAAATAATTCAGTCAATAGCGACTCTGGTTCACGTAATGAGGGTTCCGTACCAGAACTTTATCAACGAACAATCTAAATTTGTGTATGATAACTGATAAATATTCAAACAGATGGACGCAAGAGTAATTTTATAAGAGTTGGTTTACTGTCTTTACTGTATTGTCAAATTTCAATAATATTAATATAGGCGGCATCAGTGTGATATTTAATAGTTGTTTTAATTAGTTAAAGTTGTCTTATAAGGTAACACTAGAAATTTTTTTCCAGCAACTATGACACTGGCGAGAAAAGCTGCAGTTTTCCTCTTATCTATGACTCAAATCAAAATTTTTGCTTTAGAAATCTAGTCGAGCAAGGGGAGGGGGACTACGGTTTTTTTCGCATATATTGGGCTACATCTTTATAACCAATTCATCTAAAATTTTGAATTATATTTTTGAATCCTTGAAAATAACCATTTCAAACGATCCCCACAAGATAAAAAATTTTTCTTTGAGAATATTCAACCCAATCCTCTTCAAAATTAAAAAATATATATATATATTTACTAAACTTTGACAGTCGATATAGTGCGCGTCATGAAGACCTAACATTCTGTCAAATTTCAAATCGAACGCACGAGCGATTTTATAAGGGTTTCAAAAATTTAGTGAAACAAAATAGTTATATTATTATAATAAAAATGGAAGAATATTATTTTATAAACGCAAATCCATCCAACCTGTCAAATTCTTTGTTTACGTTAGGCATATTCTTAAACATTTTTACTAAGTCCTTTCCTCTACTAGAGATGTGTCGTTCCAAGGAATTTTCGGACCCGGATCCGGATCATATAATTTTGATCCGATTCCGCGGATCCGTTCCATCGTTCCTTTCGTAATTAAGTTCAGCTGATTTTTTATTATAGAATTAAGAATAAACAACATAGCTTCCATATGTATATACAAGTGTCGACCCCTTTTATCAGTATAAGTATTTGGATAAGCTTTGGACAAAACCTTTCACGTGGAACTGAAGTTGCTGGTATTCAAAGCCTCATTTTTACCAATTGTAACGTAATCAATTAAACGTAAAAGCAACGCTCCTCAGTTTCACCAATAAATAAAAAAAAAACAAAGCCAGTCAGCGGAAATTTCCGATTTGGTTTTACTATAGATGGCACAAGAACTAATCGTCGCATGGCATACCCAGAGCAGAGTATACAGATTGTAAAATGGAGTGGACCATAATATGTTTTAGAGTGTACCGAAGGCAAATGTTTTTATAATAGCAATTTTGTATACATTTGATCGACTTTCCTTCATACTTCATATACGGAAAAATATGAATCATTTGAAATGTGTGGTCCATTCCAGAATGAACCACCCAGCCATATAAATTTTGTATACTTTTTTTAGTACTGCATGCGACATCTAGTTTTTGTGCCTTCTATGGTTTTACACAATTGATAAAAGGGATGATAGAGGATGCGCACTTTTGCGGTCTACTATGCACATAAGCTAAATTAAGTAATACCGGACCAATATTAGTGTTAGGCTTAAATTTGGTAGTGTAAAAGCATATTGCAGCTTGGAAGGTATAAGCACCTAACAGAATTCGTGAAGGAGCAGTCGATTTATTCAAGGAGTGCATATCTATCGATATTTCTACACGTTGCCATTCATTTATCACTTGAGTTTCCAATTGTTACTGGTTTTGTTTTTTGTTTTGTTTTTGTTTTTGCTTTCATCTAGTTTTACTCTGCATTTTGCGCCCTTCGTTACTACCTTTTGAGTCGAGGGGATAATATTGGCTTCTTTCAAATGAATTATACAAATTTTATATGATACCCGGATTCCTATGATTGTGATATGTTCTAGGTGTGTACGAGTAAAATTAAACAAATTTATCGAAAATATTAAAATATGCAATCAGAAAAGGCGAAGTGTAATGTGCTCAGTTCAGTAAGCTCTTTTACATAAATTGGTTTAAACATAGGAACGAGTGAACAATAGCTCCGCTAATCATGGACCTGTTCCATTCATATCTTGTATGGACCCATTCCGAATGGAGCCGTTCATTCCGGACCGATACTGTCTTATATTTCACCTGCACCTTTAAAAAAGGGAATAGTTTTGAAGTGGAGGCTCCCCAGAAATTCAGTAAAATCATTGAAGTAATTTTCGACCATCTATATCATCCGGAATGGGTATTTGCAATTAATTGTTTTCAATAATCGCATGAGACCTACTGGAGGGAATTACATACTCCTAATGTTTCAATGCGTTTTCTATTTGGGAGTGATTATTGTCCACCTACTGATCTGGTAGGTACAGAGTATTTTTATGTTACATTCGGTTAACATTTCAAGGCATCAAACATGCAATTTGAAATTATAAAATTGCTGTTCTGCGCTACACAAAAATCGCTTCATGTATAAGATCGTTAATTTTACTATCTTCCAGTATTTTATCCATAACTTTTCGTAGAGTGGAGGTCTTCTTGCTACCTGCCCTAAATGAAAATGCTTCTGTCCATATTCCACAGTATATGGTTTTTGTTACCGAAAAATATGCTGTTAAGTTGTGAGCATCAAATATCCTTCGATAAAAGGAAGAGCTTACTTCCGATTTTTCGCCTGTGAGTACGTTTTGCAGATCGAAAGATAGATCATGAATCGGACAATTTCAATTTTCATCAAGTGTGTACTTTTCTCATGGATATCTTTTTTTGTGGTGTGTTCATCTTGCTCTTTTTGGGAGACTCCACCTATTATTTCAAGACTTCAAAGATATCATACTTACCCTGTTTGGGGATATGATGCAAAATTTTCCGATATTTGCTTACCATTTTGATTAGGTTGTGGAGGTCTTTTTCTTGTTAATGTTTTCCTCGTTGGCGGTCACAGTGTTCGCTGATTCTTGAGTTTTCTTTTATTTGTATAGTACTAATGAAATGTTATAGCAATATTGATAAAGTTCCTTAAAATAAGCATTTGTTAAATAACCATCGAGTCCATTTTTGTGTTGCATATTGTCAGCATTTATTATAATAGTATTTACATTGGGTACCAGATACATGCTTCATTAACTAACAACCTTTAATTATAGTCAACCTAATCGATTGAAACTACGTAGCGACATTTATTTTGTTTCAATGCGGAGCTCTAAGACCGGAATTATTGACCATGGCAATGGGAGTTGAGTTAAGTTTCGTTGAATTTATATGAACTCCACAAAAACCCTCGAGAAATACTTCTCTCAAGCCATGAAAGAGAAATTCATATGTGTGCGTGCTGGTCCAAGGATTTAAAATGTTTTATATTGATACTTATGGAAAAGTGACTATATTTTGATTTTATATTTGTTATAGAACCTAAACCTCTCCATATAAGAAAATAGTCTTCTAGTAATTTTAAGCTTGTCTCCTTACCTTCCCAAAGGCTACACTTACTTAAAAAATAGTTTTGATTAAAAATTACCGTACAATTTTATGCTTGGGCGCGTTCACTGCCACTTCGGTAGCGTAGTCGTTGTCGTAGTGTAGTTCTGTCAAACCGACTACGATCGACTATCCTTCTGAGCGTAGTCGATTGTAGTCGACTATTTGGTACATTCAAAGTTCGGAGTGAACGATAGTCCTAGTCAAGCGTAGTCGTTTACTGTCAAAATTGGCGGAGTGAACGCTCGGTAGTGACTCGTAGTCGACAAAAAGTCACTATCTCGGTGGCAGTGAACGCGCCCAGGTGAGTAATGGTTGCAATACAATAATACATGTGCGGTTGTAGCCCAAATCTGTAGGCAGATTCAGATTCATACGGCACATTCTCATATGCAATTATTACTCAGCTGAGAGTTTTTGTTTTTGGTAATCGTAGTCATTTGGTTAAGACAATTTTTTTTTAAAAATTTTGTTAAGAAAGCTATAAAAATTTGATTACGGTTGGAAAGATAAGAAAGAAACCTTAAGATTATCAGAAAACCATTTTTCTGTATGAATATTAGTTTAGGGCGCAGGAGCTATTTGAATCAAACTTTTGTCAGTTTTACATAAGAACACTGTAAAAATTTTAGAATATTGGGACTAAGTTAGGGATCTCATGTATTAGTCGGAGAGTCTGTTTCATGGCCTGGGAATTATTACCCGGGGGTCTTTACTCCACGAAACTAAGTCGAGTTGAGTTGGGTATTGAATAAGTATTTGTTCGAATAGTACGAATGAATGTTTCTTTTCAATGTAAATTCGTCTACTTTATACGAAATATTTGAGCTGTCCATTCAAGCTGTCCATAGAAACAGTATCGAATTAACTCAGCCACCAAAACTTATCGATAACTAAACTCTAACTCAACTCTGGCTCATGGAAACATAGTAATTATTGTTACTCAGTCCTACACAACAATTTGAATGGGAAAAACTTCCGATAAATATTCCCCAGGCATTGAAAAACAACATATATACAGGAATTCTATAGAATATTATTATTCTAAATATGTAGGTCATTTTTGGCGCAAACGCCAACTAGTGCCTAAACTCGCAACTGAAGATTATATAAAGTATCACTTTTTTGGCGAATATCTTAATAACGCCAAATGATATGAATTCGGTGACTCCGACAAAAATATGTGTTATTTAATGCTCAAAAACGTGTTGTAAAATCGACCATTGATCACTCGCTCGTTATTATCTACATGAGGGCATAACACATTATCGGGACTATTTTTTCTATATTATGTATAAAAGACTTGCAGCAAATTGTCTAACTCAAGTTTTCACAACAAAAGTCATTAAAGAAAGACCAAAAGGACGTTACGATTCAATATTTAATGGCATTTTCGTTTGTTGTCCTTCAATACCTCTGGAAAGTTTTTCGGAAGTTCACACCTTGAATGTGCAGTGAAATCTATTTTTTATTATTGTTAGATTCAATAAAAAATTATGCTTAAGAAACTTACTTTGAGTATGCATTATAAATTCTAAATTATTTTATGTCGTGAACATGACACCTCGGAGCACCTGCTCTGAAATTGCGAGGCATTATTGAGCAGGCGGAGATCAGTCCACCTCGAACATGATTTTCCTCTATCAAATCAAACTACGTGTAGAATCTCAATCCCAGAATGCTTCTGGATTTTATTAACAGTCTAAGCCTAGAAAGGGAGTAAATTAAACGGGCCTCACAATAGATCTTTCAGATCACAGTGAAAGCGAGGCTAACGTATGCCCGACCCCTCCACAAATCTAATCTCTAATGTCGTAAACATTATTTCTTAAAATTGGCTTAATGTAGAGGTGTGATGGGAGTAAGTCGTGAAATGTAATTAGAAGATTCCTCTATGCAATAATTTACTATTACTTCCTTAGTGTTATAATTTTAAATGGAAAATTTACTCCCGGATGCCTTTCTTATACAAGATTTTTCCTTTTTGGAATTAGAATTAAATTTTATTTATTTGCGTGATATACTTACTGGAGTTATTTGAATCAAATTACAAGTTTACTCCTGCATAACATTTTTAATCAGGATAAAACTTAAGCTCCGTACTTGCTCTTACTGAAAACTTTAATGAAACAGAGAGACATTTCGGATATTTAAGCTCCAACGACAATATTCCCGTGTAAAGCTTCTACTGTAAGTTTTGTAACTTTTTATCATAAAAAGGATCTAACTGCGCAGACAAAACTATGCGATGCCATATGCTAGACAAAAAGTGTTGTAAAAACAACCATAAAATCATGAAATCGCGATATTGCAATGTATATATCATAGATAATGCATATTATAGTTGAATGACACCAAAAAGCACTAACATTTTTTAGTTAGAGCCAATTTATGCTAGCACGACTATAGTATTGTACAATTATAATATTTTATAGCTCACTATCCTCAAGAACAGCAGCAGTTTAAAATGTGTTAAGAAAAATAAAATGTAATTTGGTTTTTTTTTTTTGAATATTATATTTAAGAGTTTTAATGAGCCTAGCAAGAATTACCTTGCACTAGCACGAATACCGATTCTATCAAGATATTTGCCCTCCAAGAAAATGTGAAAGTTCTTCCAAGGAGCCTCCAGAATTATTTAATTTTCGAAATTATTTGTAGATCAATAATTAGATTTCTAAATATGAAATAACCGAAACTAAAATTTCAGATCACTATTGTCAAGTTATTGTACTAAGTATCAAATTCATATTGTTGCATACCATCAAACTCAATATATCTCTGGTATTCATCTAGGCAGCTCTAAGTAAATATAATAACGGCAGATTTCTTTCCATTACATTGCAACAAACAGAATAACTCTATTACTAGTTGTATAGTCATACTGATCTAAACAACCACTCTAATAGCGTAAATTAATTTTTATCACCTAAGTATTTATTAATTGACTCACGCCAAGCAAACAAATAATGTATGAATTAGTTTTACCGGATTGACATTCTCCTGCATATTAGCTTAGTAATCAGAACATGACCCGCTCAGGCCCACGCCACTCCAGAGGAATTTATTTTTAAGAATATACCGTTAAGCGACTTTCTCTATTTTTTGTTCTCTCTTTTTTTTTCTTTTTTCTTTTAGATACATTCAGTCAGCAGAGGTAATGTTTAACGGCTTCCTGAAATCACAAGGCTATCCCAAAACAACATTTTTCGATCCAGGTCGACCCAGTGAAGCCATTTCAAACTTATTGGATTACGTTGCCAAAAAGCATCTAAATGTGAAGGTCGACTCCCGAGCATATGTGAAACCGGCCGTTAATTATGCAAAAGAGCTGTTGAAATTGGGTCAAGCTCGGGGCCTCCTGGAGAAATTTAACGCGACCGAACTTAGTGATAAATTGACTGACATGGTTAATCTTGAGGTAGGTGTTTGCGTTGTTTTTGTTATGTGACTCATTGAAAACACTCGTGATGCTTAACTACATATTTTTGTTTACGATGTACCTACTTTTTTATTAAAAAAGAATCATTTTTTTTTTCAATTTCAATTTTTCGCGTCAAATTGTTTTCAAATTGAAATTTTTTACAAAGTTTCACGTGTGGAATTCTCGGCATTGAAGTCTTTTGTTTCTTGTTTTTTTTTTCTTCCCAGGTTATTGAACCAGTTTTGAAGATACATCGAGCTTATCGCTTCGCTGCCAATTCTCCTCAGTGCGACAAATACGTACTTTGCCAGCTTAACTCGCACGATCCCCGAGAGCAACTAGGTTTGGCTGGCTTTAAGCCAGGTGTAATTAAGTTTGGGAGTATGGCTGCCGCTTGGTTGATAAGTACAGAAACTGGAACTCCATTCTGGACACTTTTTGCTGTTATCAATGATCCATACAATTGTGAGGTATGTACATATGAGTTCAGTTTTTTTTTTTTTTTTAATTAATTACGATGAGGAATGCCTGCACGGTGATGTCCTCAATTTCGGGTTATGATTATTTAATATAATGCTTAACCTTGACCGTATTTATTATTCATTAACTGTGTCTAGGATAATTCAGTTGTATTTAAAAGAAAGAGTATAAAATAACACTATCAATTATTATTAAAATGTGGTTGTTTTGTATAGTAGCTCAGAGCTTTTAGGGTCGCAAATGATATGAGCTTACTTCATAATTGAGCTATTATTACAAAAAAAAAAAAATAAACATTTTTTTTACCACGGTTCATAAGCCAGATTGAGGGCAATCTAAATTTAAATTTCTGATGAAGCTTCCGAAAAGTGAGCCCAACTGTTTTTTACGAAAACTTGCAAACGCAATCTAGTGGCCGATGATAATTGCAACCTTTTTAAAAAAATTACAATGATTTTTATATTTTAGCGTAAAATTTTTTAACTCCGTTTTTAATAATGAATAATGATAGTATGTCGGCAAAATGGCATACAGTATTATTATTTAAAGGAATTTTGAGTTTCCGTTTATCCTTCTGGCCGCACGATAACACATTATTATTTTTTTTTTGTTATTTATCTTTAAATTTGTCATTTTCTTCAATTTCTTCTATTTTTAGAGCTGTTTCCTTTCAAGGATGTCTTAAATTTTGATTCCAATTTCTCAATAATTTTTATTTTCTCTTATTTCGCAAAGTTTTCGGGAATTCACATACATTTTATATATAAACTGATATTTGCCCGCTTCGATTCAATTTAAATGGTTATATAATAATAAAATATCACTCTTTAATACTGAATTCATATAAAGGGTTTTCCAATAAGAGGTGTTATTTTGATATTCAAAGAAAAATGCCAGTTTTTTAGATAAATGATCGGATCTTTATTTCATTATAAAGAGGAAAATAACATCAGCCAAATGACCACCACGACCACACCTACAGGACCATATGCTTTTCATGAAATTTTCCATAACCAAATCGCAAAGTGGCTGCCCTATGTCCTCGATAGCCTCACGAATTCCATCTTTGAGGTCTTGAATCGACGCTGGGCTGTTGGCGTAGACCTTCTCTTTTACGTGACCCCAAAGGAAGAAGTCGCAAGGTGTTAAGTCACAAGATCTCGGTGGCCAATTGTGATCACCTCTTCGAGAGATAGCACGGTCCGGAAACTTTTCCCGTAAAAGATCAATGGTTTCGTTGCTTGTATGGCACGTAGCGCCGTCTTGTTGAAAGTAAACGTTGTCCAGATCAATACCATCCAATTCCGGCCATAAAAAATCATTAATCATCTGTCGATAGCGCAATCCATTCACCGTAACTCTTGCTCCAGCCTCATTTTCGAAAAAGTAAGGTCCAATGACCCCGCGGGACCATAAACCGCACCAAACAGTCACACGTTGAGGATAGAGAGCCTTTTCAACAATAACTCCTGGGTGTTCCGAGCCCTAGATGCGACAATTTTGCTTGTTGACGAAGCCATCGAGGTGGAAATGGGCCACATCACTCAAGATGAGCTTTCGATGGAATTCCGGATCATTTTCATGCATTTCAAGGACCCAATCATCAAAGACTCGACGTTGTTGATGATCGGTCGGCTTGAGTTCTTGTGTTAACTGAACTTTATAAGCCTTAAGACCCAAATCTTTATGCAAAATACGGTGTAATGACATTTGTGGAATGCCAAGTTCCAAAGAACGACGAGGAATGGACAAACCTGGGTTTTCTTCAACACTTTCGGCTACAGCAGCAATATTCTCGGCTGTTCTTGAGCGACGTGCACGGGTTTTATTCTTCACTTCACTAACTTGTCCCGACATCTCGAATTTTTCTACCAATTTCTGTATTGCGGTCCTACAAGGTGCTTCACGACGACCCAAAAATGTTCGAGTTTTACGAACCGTCTCTGCCACATTTTCACCATTTTTATATTGAATTTTAATAATTTCAATGCATTGTTGAATCGTGTGTCGTTCCATTTTTATTAATGGCGTAGTCTCTACTTGTCAAATGTCAAAAAATGACAGCTCCAGAAGTGACATCTACCGAAATAGCGGGCTAATTAAAATAACACCTCTTATTGGAAAACCTGTTATTTTATCTGTTCTTCTATTAAACACATGAAATTCTTAATTAATAGTTTGATATTTTTCAGTACCACCAGATTTAACTTCTCTCACACTGATTTTTATAGATAAATTTAATTGTTCTAGAAGAAACACTTCCTCATTTCCATTGATTGAAATTTCATTAAATTCTTCTTTGTCAGTATTAAATTATTGGCAACTAGTAAATAATCCATTTATTTAATATCTCCACGCCTTCAGCCCATTATACTTAGGGCCGGGTTGAGTCTTCAAACCGGCCCGGGCAAATGAAGACAAACCAGGCCCTAATAATCTTCCAAAATGACCTTTTTATAAGAGGCAAACAACCCAAATTATTATCAGTCTGTTTTTTTCTACTGAACTGAGCACAAGGAGAGCAAGACAGCGTTTTCTATTCAGAAATCATTTTTACACTCGGTATACCTTTCCTGCTGATCCGAGTAAAATGTTCGCATATCGCAGAGAAGTCTTCAAATACAGAACGCTGGATACCATGCTGAATACGGAACCACTAATAATAAATAATAGATAAAATTGACTTTTTTTTCTAGAATTTCCAAGATTTAATAAGGAATACGGAGCAAAAAATTTATATAAATACAGGAAACATGTGTGTAAAAATATGTGTCCTTTCACCCTTAAAATTAAAACTAAAACATGGTTTCTCTGCGAAAACAGTATCCGTGAGAAATTTTACTCGTGAAGTAGAACAATAACAAGAACGGAGGGGCGCCGCCTGTGGAAAAAAAATTTTACTGCAGGCGCAAAAAATAATATTACCAACATTTGCATTTGACAAATATTAATTATTTTTGAGTTATAACTGTTTATTTAAATAAATTTTGTTCTCGATTTTAATTTATCGGCTTGACAAGACAGAGATTTGTTCGTGGGAGAAATTTTTGCCAGTGCTACAAAATTTTTTGAGCATATAAATATACTAACAAGCATTAAAGAAACAAAGACAAGAAAAAAGAAGCGGCTGGAATGTTTTGAATTAAAAGCTTCGTACATCATCGATTGATGTTCTCTTATTCTAACTGACGTAGAGATACAAAATATTGGAACAAGTTTTCGAAGATTTTGGATTACTTTCCGGCGATCTTCTTAGCAAAATGGACGACGAGAGTCGAAGAAAAGCCGTTTTTGGTTTTGTTTCAATCAATTCACAGCTATCTATAGCTTCCACGAGTCCTATCTAAATGTTGAAATCGCGATACGAATTTTCTGACATTGCCAATGACGGATTATTTCAGCAAACTGTAATTAATAAATAATTACCTCCATTAGATCAAGAATGATTGTCGAATGTGGCTGTTTTGTCCATCGAAAAAAAAAAAAATTACAAGCATTCTGAATTTCGTGAATATTATAAGCTACTTAGTTCGCGGCGACAAAAAGCTAGAAAAGTCCATCTACAAAATCTTGCAAATATTTCTATCGAATTGATTCACCTGAATATTTTTAAATGTACGTTACTCGTAAAAAATTAATATCAACTAATTATTGTATGTGCAATAAATGTTATTTACTATTCTTTTCATGATAAATTACTGCTCAACTTTGTTCAGTCAGCTGATAGACCAAGCCAGGATAAGATTTTATAGATCAGAGGCGCAAATTTATACATTTACCTTAGGCGCCAAAACGAGTCGTTATGGCATGCGCGCAGGAACTGAGCAAAGAAGTGAACTCTTATGCCCTCTAAACACACAGCACTATTAATGAAGAAATAACTAACGACTCATTAGTCTATAATGATTCATTATAAACTGCGGACACACCGCCATTTCTTTAATTAAGTTGTTCTGTCAAGCTGGCTTTGATAAACTTATCACATTAAAGAAGCAATATGGATCGAATTAACGCGATAAACTTTGTTTTCATTTATTTTAATTTCAATTTAACAATTTCCAAATGAGAAACACATTATATGTATATTGATAATATAATTTGTGATTTGCATTTATTTGCATGTCTTATTCTTATTTTTCAAAGCGGCAGATGCACAGCGGAACTCCAGATTTACATTATATGCCAAATCTAGCACATTTTCCGTCATTATAGCTATAATGACGTAGGAAAAAAGTTCATTTGTGTACTTCATTATGATCTGATTTTCGAGCTATAATGACGTATACTATGTGACACACGGCATTTTAATGAATAGTTAGTACAAATGATTCATTAGGACGTACTGTGTGTCTAGGATATTAACCCCTTGTCCACCTGAAAGGTCTTACTAAAATACAGAGAGCTGCCTGTTTACAACATAAATGGCAACAATGAAGATTATGCTCCGGCTCCTGCTCCTAGACATCCATGGGAAGTGTATAGCTGCAAAGAGTGCACTAACACTTAAAGAGTCGGACTGCTGGGTAACAGCAGTCATTGGTCACAGCAGAATACTGAGGACCTGTCCTGAAGACTATATACAGGGAGCTACGGATTACATTGTTACAAGACTAGACTTTGAGAAACCGTTCTCAGCATTCCTAGTAGAGAGGAATGGGAGGGTAATCGCAGGACATTTGACTTTGATATATGTGTCTTTGCGGACGGTTCTAAAATGGATGTAGGGGTGGGTGCCGGGGTATACTCAGCACTCCCTCAAATACAGGAATCGTACTGCCTACCGGAGCAATGTACTGTGTTGTAGGCAGAGGTCCTGGTCATCTACAAAGTATCAAGGCTGCTGCTGCGTACAATTTGTGACGTACTTAGTGATCCAGCTATCAGGATTTCCATTGACATCCAAGCGGCAATCAAAGTCGTGGACTCGAGCACCATTAGATCGCGCCTAGTGCAACGGTGTCGCTGTAAGCTCGGGAAACTGGGTGCTAACCACAGAGTTATTCTCTGCTGGGTGCCTGGTCACAGAGACATACCTGGAAACGAGGCAGCGGATGCCTTGGTCAGGAAGGGTTCCCATATGAATATATGTTTAGCAGAGGAACCCGTAGGTCGGCTCCTAGAATCAATGAAGAGAATTCTAGATGCACTGGCCTGCAAGCTGACAAATCGCAAATGGGGAGAAATGCCCTCATGCCTGAAATTTGTACTGTGAAAACTGAATCTCTGCTGAAAAAGAACTGTAATGATGTGCGTAATTTTACCGCAGTTATTACGGGACACTATGCTTCTTTCGAAAGCATGCAGAGCGCATGCAAGCTACATACAATGACCTCTACAGAAGCTGTATGAACGAAGAAGAGGTTGAGAGTGTTAAGCACTTGCTGTGTGAATGCCCTAACCTTGCTAGGCGTAGGAAGAATGCGCTTGGTAGTTACTTTTTATGCGAACTGGGGGAATTAGCAGACAAAGAGTTGGGGACCTAGTAAGGTTTATTATGTGGCTGGTTTCATCGCACCCCGTAGCTCATAGTATACCTTTTCCAGGTAGGATTCCAATATAGTCGCATCAAATGGACCATAGCTAGTCTAAGTGCGGGTGATCGTACACCTTCTTACGATGCCCGCCACTCTGACCTAACCTAACTTAACCTAACATAACCCCGTTGCCCCTATTATCTTTTGTAAATTTTTTGTAATCGCTTAGATATTTAATCGCTCTTTCACTTACTTATATGGCACAATATAACAACAAAATCAATGCCACTGCTTCAACAAATTCGGAAAATTTAGACTTTTTAATATTTGAGTACTTTCTTTAGCTATGCAAAGCCGGCAACCTGGCAGTAACTTTAATCAATTTATTGTTAACAGTATTAACGGAAGTTAATTTTAATAAACAAATCAAAAGTATTTTGATTTCTGCCAGTCAGAATTTTAATTTTATGTTCGGTACTGACAGTATTACCAAACTGTATTAGTAACACTGAATATTTTTCGTACCTAAGTAAAGGCTGATTGTAATAGTTTTTCTCACTGACCATATGCACTCTACTTTACATGAAATCAAATTACTTGATTTTTTAAACATTGAAGAACAAAAGTACAATTTAATAACAGTTTTTGTACCTGTTTTTCAATTTCGAATTTGTTTTAAAATTACACATAGGTATTGCAAAGCTTTGAAAGCCTTTTGATAAAAAACACAATTTTCCATGCGTTTGTCGAAATATAAATGAGATGGTGCTAAAAATAATGCTAAATGCTTTTAAGGCCACTAGAATACCAAATTTGCTATGTAAAATGCTATCTTGGCAACACCCACAAGCTATCATAGGTTTATGTCTTGTCAGTGTTAATAAGTTGTGGGACATTTCTGGGTACGTATAGTTCGTGGTAAATACGTGTGGTCACGATTAACGCGGAAAGCACCGGCTCAACGAACGCCGGCCCATTGGGCTGGCGCCCGTTCGTCCGTCTTACCAGAGATTACACTAGTGACTTTGTCTACCCCGGCGTTAAATGTTGACACACCGTACTTTGGATTTCGCTCTGTTAGCATAGAGGAAATGATATTGGCTATTGTAACGTATCAATTTTGACACACACAAAATAATCAACAAAAATTGTATATGTACTTATGTGCGTATATTATGTATGCGAATACTTGTATAAGACTTTTAAATTCAAATTTAATCTCCAAATCCCACAACCAAATCAACTACCTTATCGACTTCAATTTATAGTCGACAAATAAAAGTGATGGCCGGAGACTTCCTTTTGGAATTCGATATAGCTACCAGGGAGTGGAGGAATACTCAGTACTTTTCCGATAAGGGCAACGCCATTTTTCTATTTGAAGTAAAACGTGACCTATTATATAGTAGTGTATCGAGTACAGTGTTATTTAAAGTAAAACAAAAAGAAAAACAATTCTCACAAAGAAACAACTAAATCCGCGAGTGAATCAAGGAAATAAAATTCACGCAACAACAGGACAATTATACTTTAAAAAGAGTTACTTACATATAACCCTACGGGTAAGGAATATTTTATAGCTGTAGACATGCGGGCAAATTCTATAAGTGTTTATTATAATTATCAAATCCAGGGTTAAAAGTCGTGGCCTAAAGACTTACGGAAAAAGTGCAGGCGCATGCACAGCGTACTCAAGGTCAACGCGGATTCCAGCAAGCACGTGGATGGGCACTTTAAGTCGACCTCACACTAAATTGGGAGCCCTGTAGGGCGCAGCTAAGTCCCCTTTTATCTATTGTATATTAAAATAGGAAGTGATTTCGCCGTATATTGTTTAATTAGTTTATTACATTGTCTAGTGGTAGTATTCATTTACCTTGTGATTGCATGCATATAGGTTAAGTGTTGATTTATTACATAGGACTCCGGAGGTATTTAAGCAGAGAAGTTTTCTTGAACGTATTTATTAAGAATAAAAATGTGAAATTATATGGGCTCTTAAAAAAAAAAAAAAAGGCATTCTAGTAGTTTGTTAGATTCCAAAGCCCCTTGGTACTGTCGGCGCATATAAAAAAAAGGGATATCAACAAACAGTAGAGAGGTACATGAACCGAATAAAAGAAAGTACATAGGTCAAGCTAAACACATATATAAGATTCGCATGCGTACGTACATATATATATATATCTGATAACTCGACGCTCAAACGGCCATCGAGAGACCTTAACGGACCCGACGTTCAATTTTAGTCAGGCAGAATCCCTGCCGCTGCTAAATAAAGAAAAATTGTTATACTATGGCTATGATAAAATCATGCAATAGTTCCGGAAAAATTGTATTCTCGTTTTATTAGACATCTACTACCAAGCGTCTGCCTATATCTTCTTCATATATTTAACTTGCTAATTTTTTCGCTTTTGCAAAGAATTCGGAATCTACTGTTATATCCGACTACCAACTCAAAAGTATTCCATACTATCTTGCCAAAGTTCTTGAAAGATTAATGTATATATGCCGATAGTTGGATATCTATATAGTAATCATTTGCTTAATTCATTTTATTCTGAAAATTACTACGGATATTTGGGCCGCGCTGGATATGAATGAACTCTGTATATTAGTTTTGTTAGATTTCAGCAAAGTTTTTGATGACGTCAATCATGTGAAATTATTTGAGAAATTCTCCTCGCTGTTTCGGTTCTCTTCCTCTATTATACGACTTATGGAAAACCTCCTAAAAAAACGCCGGAAATGTGTGAAGGTCAATAATGGCCTTTCGGACATTTTTTTAGTAAATCGTGCCATACTGCAGGGCTCGTTTCTGGGTCCGTTACTGTTTAGCTGGTCCCTAAATATGATCTGGTAAATCTATGTCTATAGCTTTTACTCTGATGTTTTATGGATGCTGTTGATTTTTCATCCGTGTTACTAAATGGTGCTACTTTGAGATATGTGCGTAGGACTTCCATTTTAATAGTGGTGCTTAAACTCGAATGAAATGTTATGAATATATAACCATTATTCTTAGAAGCGTCTATTCCAGTGTTTTCCAACGTGGAGCCCACGCCCCACAGGGGGGCAATTGGGAGATGGACTCGTGCGGAGTTTAAGTTAATCATATGGCGACTCTGTCGCCATTCGAGATGGGTAAACCTCCAGTATACGTAAGTTCTCTCCGCCAACTTTAATAGACAGAGAGGCCGCACTTATAACTTACAAAGGATATATTTATAAAAGTGATTTTGCTAAAGAAATGTTGCTCTGTAAGTCATTAGAAACCACCACTACCTGTAAGATAAAAAACTACTTAGATGTCAATAATATACCAATGAAAAATATAATATCTTGTGCTTCAGATGGTGCTCCTAATATGATGGGGAATCAAAATGGTTGCTTAAGATTGATGAAAGATGAGAATTCAAAAATGCTTTTTGTGAATTGTGTTATTAATGGGGAAAACTTGGTAGATAGAAACATTTCGCCTGTTCTAAATGAAGTACTAAATTTAGATATAAAGTGTATCAATGCTATTAAAGCTAGGACAAAATGTGAACGTCTCTTCAAGTTATTTAGTGAAGACCGATATGAGGACCATGTGAGATTCATACTTCACATTGAAATCAGATGGCTCTCGAAAGGAATTATGGAACTATTTATTTAATAATGTCAGTGATCTTTTAAGTGAAAAACCTGAAATGAAAAATCTATTAAGGGTCGATTGTAAGGCATTTATTAGTCTTTGAAGAACTAAGTGTATTAAATAAACAAATAAAGGAGCAAATAAAACACTTGACGATGCAAAAGCGAAGATATTTCGTTTCAATACCTTTATTGAATTATGTCAAACATATATTTACAACAAAAATGTTGAAAAGTTTCATTGGCTCCAAAAATGTGAAGTGACTGATACCGCTATACATGTTATTGTCGATCATCCGAAAATTTTATCGGCTGATTAAATGAAAGATTTTCTGTTTTGAAAAATATTGATTTCCCAACTTGGCTGATTCAGCCAATGTTAATGGATTTGTCTGATATTTCAAATGTGCAGTATCAAGAAGAGCTCACAGAAATACAAAATGGATTTAATTAAAATTTTATTTAATATAAAAGGAGCGATTGCATGGCTCGAAATCAGAAATCCAAATGTAACTAAATAAGAGAACAAGAGAACGAATGTTACCATTTCCGTCATCATATTTAGCTGTATGAGGATTTATGAAGAGCCGTAAATGATTTGCTGCTAAAAAAAAAACAAAAAGAAATCTGCAGAATATAACAAAACGGGAAGACTTGAGACTGAATTTAACTAAATTGAAACCTGACATAAAGTCTCTTTGCAAGAAGCATCAAAAGAAAGAATCTCACTAAATTTAAATAATAAATAATCACTAGTAATTAAAATAATATAGTAAAATCTTTTTGTTGCAGCATAATAAAATAAAAATTATATATCACAAAGTATATTTCTTAGAATTTAGTATTTGCAATACTTATCTAAAATTTCGATTATTCCGATTTTGTAATTAATCCAATCTTGCATTTTAAATAGTAAACAAATAAATTACACAAGACTTACCAACGACAAAAACGATTCCACATCACAAAATATTTAAACAAAACATAAATAACACAAGGTTTCTTATAAACATAAATAAATTTAGACAAATTTTAATATATACTTACCTACCTATTGGTTTGACAGCGATTTTCAGTCCATTGATAATGACATTTGCTGCAATGAACTGGAAATTTTAACATTCGTACCAACATTTCAGGTCAATATCTATCGATAAGTTTAGGGGTTTTGAGGGGAAACATTTGACCGTTACCTTAAATGATCAAATTTCTGGAAAATTCAAATGGATTTTACATTCCTAATATACGGTAAAAAGAGGACAACACATTGAAATTGGTAGTCGAGAGGTCAAGTAATCACTACTCCTAGTATGAGAAGTATAGCTCAGTGAAAAGGCTATTGTCTGTGGTTTAAACAAGAAGAGTTCGGTTCCTGTATCTTTTTTTTCATCAGTAGAAATTATATGGATTCAGACGACTAGTTATAAAAAACCTAATTAACTTACGATAACTAATTCCTCTTGAAATCGAACACTTTCGTTAAAATTATTTTATACTTGAATATCAGTTTTCCATATGTTTTGACAGTTTACTTACTGTGTTTACTCAGTAATTTCCTAGTGTTTTCTTCCTTAAACCTATCATTCAAGTTTCTTTAGTGAACATTTGAATTTTTGAATATCAAAAATTATGTATATCTTGTGGGGGAATTTTGGAAAGGCTTAGGTGGGACACAAGGTATATAGAATACAGGGTATTCCTTTACGAACCACGTTCCCCTATTAGGTGACGTAATATTGTGAAATGTATAGAAAAGTACGGTACAGAGAACACAATACTCTCTCTCTCTCCTCTCTCTGTCTTTCCTTTAAAAATGATATACATTAGTCATAGAATTACGTCACAGGATATCAGCTGCAATGTGTCAACATTTTAATGGGAATACCTTGTCTTCTATATACTTTAAATTACGTATAGCTCTGTCTCGCTCTTTCATTGTGTGTTTACATTTAAATTTAAAAGTGGTGTGGTGACTACACGCTAGGCAATCACGTTCGCTCTGCAGCCTATTGATGCAGCAAAGCTGTGTGAGTTGGCGGGAAAATTCAAATACGTTGTCGGGCCTGGGGTTGGTCGGCCTTGGTATAAACAATTTATCTAGGAAAAAGAAACACTTAGACCTTTTGGAAATATCAAGGTGGTGCAAGTCCCCTTAAGCAATAAACATTACTCTTTTTTAGAAATTTACAGAAAATGTTTCTGCAGAATTTTTATTCACTCTTTGTGGCCGACAGGAGTTATTTTCAGATTCTGTGTCGGTATCCAATGATATGCATAAAAATGTTTAAAACAATTTTCTTCTAAGAAAAAATGGAGAGCTTCTCTACATCACGTCGAGGTATCGTTAATTTTATATTGGAATTGGAGCTTACATTCATATATATATTATACCTACTTCATTCACCTATACTACTTACATATTATATCACCCACTAAAACCATCCAACGTGAACAATGCAAGGAATTCAAAAAATAATTGTTTTATGATATTTTAATTTGTGAATGAGATCTAGTGTCAACCCTTAACATTTTTTACCGCCTTCAATTTTCGATGTGGGTAAATTTGAGTCAGAAATTCTATGACTCATCGAAAAAGATACTTGAATGAAACTGTTTAAATAATATTAAATTTCATAAAATGTGTGTGTATGCATATTTTGTTTTAAATGATTCAAATTTTATAATGATTGTAATTGCTTTATAAGATTTTTTTATTGAGTAAAATATCCCTTTGCATGTCATAAAATACTTAGCGTTTCTTATAATGCTGAGTTTAGCTAAATGTAGGCGACCATTACATATAACTTTATAACAATAATAATAATAATTAATAATAAACTATTTTTCTAGACACGATTTCCAGTGGATTGCACAGAATTCCATGAAGGTGAAGCTAAAGTGACAACGGAATATATTCACAATGAACTATAATAAATAAAGTAGGAAATAGTTTGGTGTTTAAGTATATGTATAACGAATAACGTATTGTTTTGTAAATAGTTTGAATTGGTACTTAGAACGAATATTAGATTTTTAATGATTCTGTTACTTACGACATCATATTTTAATATGTTCTTAAGAATAGCTTCCATATGAATATTGTGATAAGCTAATTTATTCCCAACAGAAAACAGGAGATTTTTAAGTTGTACATAGATTTATACACTTACACCAATAAGTAAGTCACTTTTTATGTAAACCCAACGTAAAAATTGTTAAGAAAAACATCACAAAAAATCTGCCTGTAGTCATTTATATATTTTTTGTTTTCTTAAGTAAGTTTACATATAATTATAAATAAGTGTACTGATTTGTGTGACATTAAATGTAAAATGATTCAAATTAATTTTTTTTTTTTTTATTAAATATCTCTTTTTTGAAAATTGGGATAACAAAAGAAGTATTTTTCTAGCTATTCGTAGATTTTAAATCGATCAGTGGATAGAAGAGCTTTTATCTATAAACTATCTATGATGGGTATACGTCAGAGGGGGATCGTGATATTGAGCTTTAGAGGGGCTAACCTACTTTGCAACAAAAGTGATGCACTCCACCCAACGGGGTATGGCTTTCATAGTGTTAAGTGATTTTTAGTGATCGGGAAGGACGTTTACGTCATAAGACGCAATGGAGAACTAATAACAAAACAAAAATCACGTGTATTTTGAAGATAAATCCATTAATATGTAAGTGACATATGTAGGTCTAGGGAGGATGCGTATGTCACTTATAAAAAAAAAAAAAAACACAAAAATAAATAAACTGTTTGCTTAATAGAAGAAGAAGGCTATTAAGAACTAAATTACGTTGGTGAGTAAAAGGACTTTTTTTTAGTAATGCATGAACACCCGTATTTCCACCACCCTATCGTGAGAAGCCGTTGGTACAGTTTCATTTCCTTTCGCCAACCTTCTCTGTATAAGCTTATGATCGTACTCTGAAAAAAAAACCCTCGAGAATAATTCCCAAGACATGAAACAGAAATCTATATGTATGCGTTCTATATAGGTCTGTTCACGTACTTGAATTTGTGTGAATGCATTACAACATTTTCACCCAAAAGCACACAAACTCTGTTCACGTACTCAGAAAATTTGGGAAAATATGTAGACGTCACACTACCCCTTCAATAAAGTTTTAGCCCAAATCCACCCAAGAAAAAACTCGGGGTAAATATGTAAAAACTG
Source organism: Dioctria rufipes (assembly GCA_963924295.1). Taxonomy (NCBI): domain Eukaryota; kingdom Metazoa; phylum Arthropoda; class Insecta; order Diptera; family Asilidae; genus Dioctria; species Dioctria rufipes. The sequence goes on from OZ002741.1 coordinate 217,252,926, forward strand.
TCAAACACATTAAAATTTGAGATCGAGAATTGTCAGAAGTTTAAATTGTCAAAAGAAAAATGGAATAGGCGGCAAAATTTGCAAATGATGTGCACTGTTTGCCCAGGTCGTATAAAAATCTACAAAATAGTAAGTAAAATGAATAGTTATGTTATGTTTGGCATTTTATTTTCAAATTAAAGTTGTTAGCTTGACAGTTTGTAGTTGTCACTTTCGCTTTCTGCACAAGAACACACAAAAGTTGTTCATGTACTTTTCAGATTTGATAGCTTCCCCTCCTGCACATTTTCACACAAAAAAGCCCAAGAACGAAAACACCCGAGAAGTACGTGAACAGACCTTATTAATACCAAACATTGACTTTATACAGGATGTTTCCCCTTAGGAGATCAATAGCGCAGGAGGTGATAGTACTCACCTAGGCAAAAAAAATGTCGACTAATTTCAATATGACATGAATAGATTAAGAGCTAATAATTCTTTAACGGCTGCAGATACCACAAGGGTATAATACGTCCTAAAGGGAAACAGTCTGTATATTCTTTAGAGCCTAAACTACTATCCACACAGGAATATAGTCTTCTAGTAATTTAAAGCTTGGTTCCTTACCAGTGCTGTCGTTTGGAAAATTTCAAGAGTAGTACAATTTGCTGACAAAGCGGAGTACTTTTGGAATAAACGGAGTACACACAAGAAGAAAAAATTAAGGATAATAAATATATCCTTTATCCTTCACTATCTTCAAATGTATTCCCTTAATTTTTCTTGCTTTATTTTTAGATTAATGATCAATAATGGTTAAATTTATAAATTGGGATCTCAATGAGTTTGGGGACGAGAATTTCTTTTTTTTTTATGTATGATTTTTGATTTTTTGGGAAAAAATGTCATACACATCTATTTTGTTATCATTGATCTTGTAAGAATTTTTGAGCAAGGATATAATTTTTTGTTTTCTCAAATGTGACCCATTAAGAGTCCATTAAATAAACAAAAATGATCACGTCTCGAAACTCATTGAAATCCCAACTTGAAAACTTAACTTCTCACTAACAACATTATGAGCATTAATTAAAAAAAAATTATGTTGCTGTAAATTCCTTGAATTTTGTATTTTGCAAAATTTGTGCTCTTTAATCAAATACCATTGTTTCTGTGGAATTGTCCACAAGAAGTCAAAAACCCTATTTCAATCAGATCATGCAAACTAAACTGTTGTTATATTAAATCGTCGGGGGTCTACATTATATTTAAAACAAAATTAAAAAAAAAAACCGCTGTACTGATGAATTATTTCCTTAGTTTTTCCACAGAAAAAGAAAATCTTAATCGTCGTCACTAAAATTTTTCACAGAGATGGTATAAGCTGTAAGTTCCTTGAATTTCGTATTTTGCAAATTGGAAACTATTCTCAAGTTTTTTCCTTTCTGTCACAATTATGAAAAAATTTCTGTTAATTGGACGTAGCTTTTATGAGGAAGAAAATGAAGAAAATAGGAAAGACAAAGGAAAAGGCAAAGAGCGATTAAAAAAACGGTTTTTGGACTAGAATAAAATTTTGTGTAGTTCTTCAAGTAGAGAGCGTTCATTATTCACTTCGTAAACATCAATTAAAGCATCTAATGAACGCATCATAATGATATGATTCAAGGTATATAAAAGACATATACCTTGGACATGACTATAGACAGGTGTAATAGGCTAAATCAAATCAGATTACACTTTAGTGAGCAGGGCGCAACGCTGAAAAAAATTATAAATCATGGATGTGTTAGGCTCTTAGCTGCTGTTTGGTATATTTCATCAAGTACAACGAAGTACTAAACCAACTTTTCAACCGGACCCGTTAATAGATTTTATTACTAAAATGTACTACGAATGTATAGTTTTAAATGAAGTCGAATAAAACCTTTTATATTATTTGCTAACAACAAAAATAGGAGTTTTAAGTATGAAGAAATGAAAAGCGGAGTACTTTTATAAAAGGAGTAGTACCGGAGTACGATATTAGTTTTCGGAGTACAAATACTCCGATCATAGTACAAACGACAGCACTGTTCCTTACCTTTCCAAAGGCTACACTTATTATATACCTTACATACTTAAGGAGTCAGTACCAAGATTTGCAAGTTTCATACATTTTTCAATGCGAATTTCTAGCAAACTATTTGTAGCAGAATAATGATTTATATCTTAAATTTAAGGTAACGAAGAGATCTAGTAAAAAACGTCGAGAAAAACGAAAAAAATGTATTGGAATGGAGATATTAGCTCGGAAACTTGTAAAAAATGGTAAAAATTGATTTTTTTTTCAAATCAAATTCCTCTTAGTAGGTATTCTCATTTCTTTATACAGGGTGGGCCAAAAGTCACCATGGGGTTTAAAAATTTAATAACTTTTTCGTTTATATATTTTTTTTAATTTTTTTTTTTAGATTATAAAATATACAAAATGGAAATTTTTTTACGCTAAGTATGGAAAATAATGTCACTTAAATGACCGCCGTTATTAGCTTCGCAATGATGGGCTCTTTTTAGAGCATTTTCCGTAACATCTTTCAACATTTGTGGCTGTAGCGCTCGAATTTCTGCAACAATGTTGGCCTTGAGTTCAAGGATTGTCTCGGGCTTGTTCACATATACTCGCTCCTTCAAATAACCCCAAAGAAAATAGTCGGGTGCTGACAAATCTGGCGAACGCGCTGGCCAATTAATTTCCGAATTTCTTGAAATTATTCGCTGTCCAAAAATTTGCCTTAAAAGTGCCATTGTGTCTCGGGCAGTGTGGGCAATGGCTCCATCCTGCTGAAACCACATCTCAGGTCTGTTCTCAAGAGCAGGACGTAAAAAATTTTCTATCATAAACCGATACCGCTCTCCATTTACGGTTACAGCACTTCCATCTTCATTTTCGAAGAAGTAAGGCCCAATGATATTTTCAGATGTAATGCCACACCATACTGTACAACTAATGGGGTGCAATTGGCGTTGATGAATGGCTCTTGGATTTTCAGAACCCCAGAACCTACAGTTCTGCTTATTAACAAAGCCATTCAGATGAAAATGAGCTTCATCACTCATAATCAGATTTTCAATAAAGTTGATTTCATTTCTGGCCAACTGTTGAAATTTAACTGCAAAATTTAGACGTTGCCGATGATCTGCTGGTTTCAATTCTTGCACCAATTGCACCTTATATGGGAATAACAGTAAATCTTTTTTTAAAATGCGCCGTAGTGACGTACGAGACATCCCTAGCTGAGCAGAACGCCTTCTGGTAGATGTTTCTGGTGTTTCGTTAACACTTTGCTCTACACGTTCAATATTTTCCGCAGTGTGAATTATACGCGGTCTACCGGTTCGAGGCAAATCACTTACGGTGCCATGTTGGTGGTGACGATCAACTAAGCAACGAATCATGGCTTCAGAGGGCGAAATTCTGACGTTAAAATGGCGACGATATGCTCTTTGCGTTAAAATAATTGATCGCTGATTTAAGTAATAAAATTCTATTATTCTGGTTCTTTGTTCAGTTGTGAATCTCTCCATTATTTATTCTCCAGATGTTATTTATATAATCTAAAAAAAAAAAAATAAAAAAAATAGATAAACGAAAAAGTTATTAAATTTTTAAACCCCATGATGACTTTTGGCCCACCCTGTATTTTGACTATTTTAGATAGATAAAGCCTAGATCTAGCAAATAATGTCGAGGTTTTTCATTTTTAGTGGCGCATTTTTTATTGTTTAACTCTAGTAGTACTTTTATTTTCTCTCTACATATATTTCACCGACGAGAAATTGCAATATTTCGTTGAAAGCTTTAGAAATATAAAGCAAAATAGCATATTTAACAACTATGTGCAAAATAAAATTTAGGAGAGTTAATTTCTCTTTAAAAATTTTCAATTTCTTTGAACTGCAAATTATCATTTTCGTCTTAAATTGTCGCATGTTGGGTTTCTGTCTTTTACGCTAGATGTCTCTAATGTGACTTGTGGCCTAGGTCTAGGCTAATTTTATATGTATTTTCATACTTTCAGGACACAAACCTACGTACAGTAAGTTTTATTGCCTACAGGCTCGCTGTCATCTAAATTGAAATTTTTGCTGAGTACTGACTCCTCTTAACAAAATAATAAAACAGTTTTGATTAAAACGTAACCTTACCATTTTACACTCAATAACTTTCAACTAGTAATAGTCGCAATAGTGTATGTGCAGCCGGAGTCCGAATCTGTAGGCAGCTACATTCTATTTCATCAGCCCACGCAAAACCCTCGAGAATACTTCCCAAGCCATGAAACAGAAATCTATATGTGTGCGTTCGGAGTCCGTTTTCTAAAATGTTCTATATTGATACTTATGGATAAGTGCTAAACATTGGCTTTATGTATGCCACAGAGCCTAAACTACTATCCATACAGGAAAATAGTCTTCTAGTAATTTACAGCTTGATTCCTTATCTTCCTAAAGGCTACACTTCCTATATACCTTACTTAACAAAATAATAAAATAGTTTTGATTACAAATTAACCTTACCATTTAACGCTCAATACCTCTCAGCACAGTGATAATTGCATGTGTGTATGTGCAGCCGGAGTCCGAATCTGTAGGCAGCTACATTCGAATTCGATATCATCAGCCCACGGCATGACATGACGGCACAGCGACATTACAATGATTACTCGCTGAGAATTTTTGTTTGAGAAATCGTAGTCATTTGGTTAAGATTAATTTTTTTAAATAATTTTGTTAGGAAAGGTATGAAAATTTTTTTACAGTTCGGGAGATAAGAAAGCAAGCTTAAGATTATCGGAACACCATTTTTCGGTGTGAATAGTAGTTTAGGGCGGAGGAGCTATTCAAATCAAACTTTTGTCAGTTTTACATAAGAACACTGCAAATATTTTAGAATGTAAGGACTACGTTGGGCCTCGCATGTGGTAGGAAGGGAGTCTCTTTCATGGCTTGTGAAGTATTCTCGAGGGTTTTGGCCCACGGCATGCCACGACGGCAGAGCGACATATACAATGAATACTCAGCTGAGAGTTTTTGTTTAAGGAATCGTAGTCATTTGGTTCAGATAAATTTTTTTAAACAATCAATCGATTTGTCAATGTGTGCGTGTCCGGAACCATAAAAAGACCTTTTCATAGTTACCGAAACTAACACATTGGTATTGGCTACCCTAACTTGTCAAATTCGACTAAATCATCTGCCAAAGATTTAAGAAAATAAAAGTAATGGCTGATTTACATTACTCGAACATTGCTATAATAGAGTAAGTAGTTTCCCCTTATCTGAAAATACTTTAGAACGATAAGGACAAAAGATAATCCAGTAAAATTTAACTGAGTTAAGTGTCAAATTCCCCGACGAAGGCGAAATTTTTACTGCCATAATTATCCATAAAAAGTTCTAGCCAGAAGTATATTTTATGGCAGTATGACCATGTCATAGCTTGAGATTTGTACCATATAAACTGGAGGGGACTGTACGTGAGAGGTATTGCAGTGATGCTTCGGCAGCATTTAAATTTCAATAAACTATCTCCCTCACAATTTCTGTGAAAAATGCATGCCATCATAAATATAAATCCTGCTTAACACAACCATGATTTGATGCCCCTAAATTTGGCTTATCACACTTCCTGTACTTGCTATATTCTAAGGTTGGAACCAATGATGTCTTTATGGCGATGAAGTATTGAGTCTTTTCTATCTTCCTCCTGGAGCCCCGCTCCTGTCGTGAAGACATAGACATAGACAAAGTTTACTTAACAACAAGTTAAGAATCAGGCGAGATGTCCGACTGTTTTACATTTAAAATGTACACGGCTAGAAAAGGAAAGAAAGAAGAAGAAAAAATAACAAAAAATCAGACTCTCTTTAAAAGTTTTACGAATAAAGTAAAAAAATGTGAAAGAGCAGATTACATGCTACGAAACAGAATGACAAATGTTTCACTTTCGTAAATAAATGAACAGGGGCGGAGTTTTCAGATTTTACTCTCATAAAATGCTCTCGCACTTTTATGAAAAGAGAAATACAGGTGAGAGTTGGTTCCAAAGTTGTTGCTGTAATCCTATGATATTTGAACAGCATGTGTTTCTGTTTATATTCGTTTTTCTATGATGAGATTAATTAGGAGAACTCATGCTGGATTCTCGGGAAAAATTTTATTTGAGAGGAACTTTAAATCTCCTTTCAGCATCTTGGTCAAAGCGAAATTTATCTTTTTCTTGAAAATGGGAGGAGTGTGACCTGAAGTACATTATTATGAATTGTTTGAAAGGATTTTGAAGGTATTCAATAAGATTCTGTTGTTCGGGTAATCCTATGTTCTCTCAATTATTTTTCTTTTTAGCTCGTTGTCTGAGTTGCACTACGATAATGCATAGCCAAGCTCTTTTCCCCTATTCATGCAAAAGACGAAAGTGTATGACATATATTTCTTTCTTTCTTTCCAATTTTGTTCGGTTGATTCCTATCTTCTTATTAGGTTATCTTTGGCAGAGGTCCACTCCTTCGCTCATTTCTGCTTTTTTGTTTGATGGGTATCGTCAATCAGTGCCCGCAAAACCATGGGTGGCAGGGAATGGCACTAAAGGATCGCATCATCAGATCCTAATCGTCTTCTTGAAGGTAAGTGCTGTACAGTCCATTCTGGACTAAGTATGTACGTATATATAAGCTGTGTTCTTTTGTGAACTTTGTTCTAGAACTCCCATATACTGGAGAGTACAAACTGTTCTCTTGATTGAAGCGAACTATTTGTACTGTACGTTCTTTCGTGTATATTTTTTTCTGCGCTGTTCTGCGGACACAGAAGATCACATATATATATATAGATATTTTCCGTCCTTCTTCTCCTTTAGCATAATATTTTTTGTTTGTTTATTGCACATTGTAGCTCAGGTCCTTTGCGGTTAACCCACCCCATACCCACCCACCGCATAGCCTTCCATCATAGCTACTATGGAGGAAGCTATCAGCTTCGGCTGATAGATGAGACTTGTCTTCCAGTACTCATTCAATGTAAAGTAACATAACAAATTTAAAGTTATAAATATAACCTTAGATTGGCAGCTACATATATCTTTAAAATTCTACCCTAATTTTAACCAAATCGAGACACCATGTCGTTCAGGCGACCTATGCGTTGTCATTTCCCCAACACATCGGTGTCTTTGAGGAGAGAACTAAAGAAGATGACATCCCATAGTAAAATATATGTACGGCAGCGTAGCCAAAAATTTTCGCCATCTTGATTTTGGCGGGGTGTTTGACTGTCACTTTTCTATAAACAAAGAGCCGCGAAGTGTGTTTGGCGCAGAGATTTAGTTACAAATGGATAATTTACTTTTTATAGGAAATGGTTAATGACTATTGGACTAAGTGATAGTAATATAAAAAGGAGTTATATATGCTCGAAGATTTAGATACAACAAGCCGTGTTGAGGAAAATGCTTTAAAAATACTTTTGGTAAATTCGGTAAATTAAGTAAATTCGCAAATAATTTAGATATATCGTCAGTGAGAGCATACTTTCTGAAATCAAAACTGGTGCCACATGAAGCAGGAGATCAGTCAGTCCATTTATATACGTTATGGCTGATTTACATTACTCGAACATTGCTAGAAAACAGATTTTACTGACAAAGTGAGTGAGAGGGGCATATTACTTTCCACTCTTAGAAAAAAAGGAAGAGGTGATCGACTGTCAAAACATTATTTCCCACTCTTTTATTGCGAAGTGCCACTGTGGCATTTCATCAATTTGTCAGTTTAAACAATCTTTTATAGCGAAGTGCCACTGTGGCATTTCATCAATTTGTCAGTTGTGAGGTTTTGCACATCTAGATGTAAGTTGTCTCAGTATAAAGTTACTAAAAGTTGTCGAAAATTGGCCCAATTCTTTATTAGCTGCTACAAAATTTTTTCGCATTGTCGCTATAAAGACGGGAGCAGTCTGCGGATAATTTTGAAGTGTTCTACAGGCTACGAAAGGAGCGCAAGCAGTATCATAGGGGATATTTAGTAGGTTGTATTTCTTGATGGTTTCAGAGGGATCATTCCTGCATAATATGCATTGAAATACCAAGCGAAGTTTTCCGATTGGCGTTGAATACCATACCTCCCGTGCAAATTAAAAACACATTATTTGCAAAACCATGAATTTGAGAAAACTGAGATCAAAGACCGTGGTGTTAAAATTAAGAAAGGGTTTAAATTATAGCTGAATTTGGTCTCATTGTAACAAAGTATACATATCTTTGATACATTTAATAACATTCTATACAATTTCTTCACTTAATTCTTGGATATTTTTAAATATTAGTTTTTATAATTTGTAAATTTGCAAAAATAATATCCTGAAGACAAATAAAAAACGCATTTTTCCACTTTAAGGTGTTTTTCATTTTTAGCTTAGCTAAAATTGTTTGCTTGAGAAAACAAACTTGCTTCAAATATTTTTATTTTGTGTGCGTGTAAACAATTATAATCGTACACGCTTGTAGTTATATGTATGAGTTTACTGCCATAATAGCAAAATTTGCTGCCATAAAATATACTTCTGGCTAGAACTTTTTATGGCTAATTATGGCAGTAAAAATTTCCCCTTCATAGGGGAATTTGACATTTTACCCAGTAAAATTTTGCTGGATTATGTTTTGTCCTTATCGTTCTAAAGTATTTTCAGATAAGGGGAAACTACTTACTCTGTTTTCTAGCAATGTTCGAGTAATGTAAATCAGCCATTAGTGGGTGGTGCGGAAGATTGTGCCGAGTTTCTAAGAAATGTGTTTGAATTTTCGCGCCATTAATTTGTTGCGATATTTAAGGCATCAACAATTTTTAACGCCTCCTCTGGTACCTCACAGAAACAAGAAGAAGAACGAAAGTTGCTAAGCTTTTTTCATCACATGTTGCCTCCTTTAGTGCTCTCCTCGAAGATCGGTGTGCATATTTTTACACTACGGTCTGGTAGCATAGTGTCTCGGTGCGCTTAGTAGTTTTGACGTTTAGCGTAGTTTTATTCTTAAAGAACTTTCAAAAATGACATTTCAATCGAAGTGCACTGCACACCAACCGTTCAGTTGCTATCCCTACTTTTTCAATCATGTGATGTGCACACCGAAGCACATCGGTGTGATCACATGAGATTGAAAAAGTAGGGAACGCACGGCAGGTTGTATTTATTAGAAGGTGTATTTCGTAACTATCAAGTTACAGCTTAGTTGGATTTGAAGTAATCACCCTTATTACAGTTGTCGACTCACCAAAGTGACAAGCTTCGCAGTCACTCTCACTTCACTTCACTTTTCGTATTGTCGTTGTCGAACGGTGTGACGTGACATTTTTCTTCGAAGCCTTATTATAGTTGTCACTTAAAGTGACAGATACCATCAGGGCATGCGTCAGGGTGTAGACAAAAGTGAGGTGTGTCTATTTTGTGGTATTGTTGTTATTCTTGAAAGTGTTTAAAAGAAAAAAATATATAAACGCGATGTATTTTAGCCCTTTATCTATAACAGGATGCTTCACCATAAAATCTATCATGACTTCAAATTGTTTTTTTGTTGTAATCTTTACACTACAATTGCAAAAAAAAAAAAATTTAATTTATAAAAATCTACTGAATTTTATGTTTTAATGAACAACTTAGAAAGCCATTATAAAATTTATCATTTTCTGCTTGCATTTTCCTTTTCCTTACACAAATCTAACATCTGTCACTTACGAAAACCAAGTGAGTAAAATTGTCACTTACATCGATATTTGTCTACTTAATACGCCATTTCTCACTTAAAGTGACAACGATAATAAGGGTGATAAAAAAGAAATAAAAAGTTGAAAATTTATAATTTTCAACCAAATTGCAATGGGCTAAACTGCCTGGGTTGGGATATATTTTACATAACAATACTGTTCGACTAAAAATTTACGTTTTATATTACTTTTATTATACATTTATTAAAAATTACAATATCTTTCTCTTCGATATGATATGCATTATAATTTATACGCCTACGTAGAACAAATGCCGAGAAAATGTTGAATTAAGAATTTTCAGAATGTGTTAAATCAATTTCTTTTCATATTTTTGCAAACCCAGTCCATTCCCTCCTTGAGATAAGATTTCATATTATAAATAATTGTATAAAATAAAAAAATTGTCTTACTAACTTTTATGCCGGTACCTTCTAATGCAGAGCATGCTTGTATTTGCCATGTTCGATTTTCGAGTTTAATTAAACCAATGTTTTCGGCAATTTCAGGTGCAGTCATAGCTGTAGAGAGATCCTGTTTATTAGCAAAAATCAATAGTGGTACACTTTTTAAACGATCGTCATCTAAAACTTCCAAAAGTTCATCAGAAGTTTCTATTAACCGGGTTCGATCTGTGCAATCAATCACATAAATCTGAAATTAAATAAAAAATTTTAAAGCTGTTGTTATTTGATTTTACCAGGTATCCCGAGATTATTTTTCTTACCAGCACATCTGTATTTTCAAAGTAATTTTTCCAATAAGGACGTATCTTACTCTGTCCTCCAATATCCCAAACATTTAATTTAAATCCATCAGCAGCTACTGATTTTATATTAAATCCAGCGGTTGGAGTAACCTAATGAAATTTTAGAGAATTATTAACAATATTCTTCAAATATATTGATTTTTTTTTTTTTTTTTTTTTTTTTTTTAATGAAATGCATACATGAGTGATTTCCTCAGATGCTAATTGTTTTAAAAGTGTAGTTTTGCCAGCATTATCGAGTCCTAGTAGCAAAATTCTTGCCTCCTTTTCGGTATTTGGACGAAGTTTTCTTAAGAGTGAAAGTAAACCCTGCAGAAATTGAATTTATATTTTTAAATCTGATTTTCATTTTTGAATGTGTTTATTATTTATTATCATATGACTTGAATAAACAGATAATTTAAATTTTATCAATTTTTATTTGTTTACTAGAATAGCTGTAATAAATGCACGTAAGTTTTTTAGTTAATAATTGTGAAGTTATATTTACATTAATTAAAAACAATTGAGAGATTGGAGAAGCTATAGCTGATATATTAACAAAAATGTGTAAATTCATAATGATTTTTTTTAAATGAAGTTTATTTTATTTTATTTTAACTTCAAGCTCATCCGATAGATTATAGATTCTAACATAAATCCAATTATAATCTACCGGTCAACAGTGATACATTTATGTACAGCTACATACCCATCATGAAACTAGAGAAATATAATACAATATTAAGAATATACAAAATTACTAAGGCTAGGAAAACACTGTTGTAAGTAAGATTAACTCAAGTTACCGCTAATTACCAGATATGAATTCAATATACTAATCACTAGGAGGAAATATTACGTATCAGAAATATACAATTACCAGTTGAATACAGAAGGACAGAGTAAAACTAAAGGGTTTTCCAATAAGAGGTGTTATTTTGATATTCAAAGAAAAATACCATTTTTTGAGATAAATGATCGGATCTTTATTTCATTATAAAGAAGAAGGTATGCCGTTAATAATAGAAAATAACATCAGCCAAATGACCACCACGACCACGCCTACAGGACCATATCCTTTTCATGAAATTTTCCATAACCAAATTGCAAAGTGGCTGCCCTATGTCCTCGATAGCCTCACGAATTTCATCTTTGAGGTCTTGAATCGACGTTGGGCTGTTGGCGTAGACCTTCTCTTTCACGTGGCCCCAAGGAAGAAGTCGCAAGGTGTTAAGTCACAAGATCTCGGTGGCCAATTGTGATCACCTCTTCGAGAGATAACACGGTCCGGAAACTTTTCCCGTAAAAGATCAATGGTTTTTGAAAGTAAACGTTGCCCAGATCAATACCAGCCAATTCCGGCCATAAAAAATCATTAATCATCTGTCGATAGCGCAATCCATTCACCGTAACTGTTGCTCCAGCCTCATTTTCGAAAAAAGTAAGGTCCAATGACCCCGCGGGACCATAAACTGCACCAAACAGTCACACGTTGAGGATAGAGAGGCTTTTCAACAATAACTCTTGGGTTTTCCGAGCCCCAGATGCGACAATTTTGCTTGTTGACGAAGCCATCGAGGTGGAAATGGGCCTCATCACTCAAGATGAGTTTTCGATGGAATTCCGGATCATTTTCATGCATTTCAAGGACCCAATCAGCAAAGACTAGACGTTGTTGATGATCGGCCGGCTTGAGTTCTTGTGTTAACTGAACTTTGTAAGCCTTAAGACCCAAATCTTTATGCAAAATACGGTATAATGACTTTTGTGGAATGCCGAATTCCAAAGAACGACGAGGAATGGACAAACCTGGGTTTTCTTCAACACTTTCGGCTACAGCAGCAATATTCTTGGCTGTTCTTGAGCGACGTGGACGGGTTTTATTCTTCACATCACTAACTTGTCCCGACAGCTCGAATTTTTCTACCAATTTCTGTATTGCGGTCCGAAAAGGTGCTTCACGACGACCCAAAAATGTTCGAGTTTTACGAACCGTCTCTGCCACATTTTCACCATATTTATAGTGAATTTTAATAAATTCAATGCGTTGTTGAATCGTGTATCGTTCCATTTTTATTAATGGCGTAGTTTCTACTTGTCAAATGTTAGAAAATGACAGCTCCAAAAGTGACATCTACCGAAATAGCGGGCTAATTAAAATAACACCTCTTATTGGAAAACCCTTTACTTCTAGATACTAGATATAAAAATCCAAAGCAAAGGAGAAAAGGGCATTTTGAGTTTCAAAAATTCAAGAACAAGAAAAAGAAGGAAATGAAAGGGGCTAAGAATAAGATTATCTGGGCTGTATGAACTCATCTATAATAAGCCTTTTGAATGTCAGAGGACTATTGTCAAGCAAATCAATTTCAGAGAACTTATTGTTAAATGATTTTTGAAGTCTAAATGTAGGAGACTTTTCTATTAAATTAGTTCTATGGGTAGGTAAATAAAACAAATCTTGCAGCCTTAATGCGTACTAAATGGGATACTAAAATTGAGCTTAGATAAAAAATAAGGACAATTAATATAACTATGTATTAATCAGTTTAAATAGAAACATTACATTCAAGTAGAATCTTCTATCTTCAAGGGACAACAGTTCAAACTAAGCAAGTCTGTCCCCATGCTTGATGTACGGACGTTCAAAATTGTAAATCAGGAACGTAAATAGGATTTTTTTCTGGTTGGCCCAGGTCCCCCCCCCCCCCCCCATCTTTCGTACATAGGTTTTAACAAACATTTTGTTTGCAAAGTATACCAGCTCATGAGTATTCCCAGATTTTAACTGACATTTTTTATGGATTGCTCTGAGCATTTACAAGATATTGATATAATGCCTAGAGCCAATGAAATTGTATAGACTAAAAAAACCATAAAGTTTCTAAAGTTACAGAGAACTCACAAGAAACATAAGCTGTGTTTTTTTGTGTACTTTGTTCTAGAACTCCCATATACTGGAGAGAACAAATTTTTCTGTCGATTGAAGCGAACTACTTGTACTGTTCGCTTCAGTTATAAATCTTCGATGAAAATGTATGAGGCGTTCTTTTGTGTATCTTTTGTTCTACTATAATCTAAATTCTAGAACATATATTACGCTGCACACAAAAAAATAAAATAATTTTCATAAAAATAAAAAAATTAAATAATTTAAAAATAAGTCTTTTTGTCGAGTTTGCGATGTTAAGGGTCAGAAGAACAACGAACAGTTTTCAATTGTTTCTCATTCTTTATTATAATTCTCGTTGAATGCTATTGAGTACCCGAAGAGAGAAAACCATGGTTATATCGCTTATAAGTTAGTATAAGCCATCAGCATTCAATCAATTTTTGGATAACTAGTCAGTCAACATTCGGTAATCGGACTATATTTATTGCTTATCGAGACCAACGGCGTCGAGCATTTACGAAACAGTTTTAGTCAGGCATTTAAATTATTGTGAAAATAGATTAGTACATAATGTAATTGGCGAATTGAGTGAAAGAGCATTCTTTTCTTTAATCCCAATGAACCCAAGCACAATCCAAACCTAATCCACAATCCACTCCAAACATCCGACGCTATTTAAATTTTTTTTTAAATCATCGGAAGTAGAGTTTATTTGATAAATAAAATAAAGTTTGCACGGTTTTAAAAGAAAAATAAAAGGTGGTCCCGTTTAATTAACAGAGACTTTTGTTTTCCATCCTTTGTTTTTCTCAAGAATTAAGGAATATAAATCAGAACCCTCAAGTTCCAGACATGAAACTGACATGATAGTGATGCTCTGCCTAATGCCCAGTATTTATTTCAAGTACCAGTACTAGGACCCATACTTCAAATCTTTTAAGTACAAGTACAAGTTCCGGTACTGTTACTTAAAAATTTTCAAGTACAAGTCCAGGTACTGGTACTGGTACTTATAAAGATTATGAGCTTTCGAAAACTCAAATCAGAAATTTTGAAAAATCTATAGCCAGTTATACAACTGGATGAGATTTCCATTTACGAAATATCATAAAATATCGTATAAACTTTTACTGTTTTAATTTCTACATAATTTTGGAAGTTGTTCATACAACATTTGAGTTTGCCTTTAGCAAAACGAATGTCACATCAGATAATGATTGCCTTTGTGTAGCATTTACATCAACGCTGTGCGAAGAAGAGAGCGGATTGTGTCACTTGATTGCCAACCTTCTCAACAAAGGATATCGATTCAGCATGTCAATTTCTGTCCTACAGTTTCTGATATATTGCGCTAATTTTCTTTCTATTTTACTGAAACCGGTAAGATTTCTTATTAAGCACTAATAAAAAGATAGTTGAAGTAGTGAAGTAGTAGTTTAGTTTCCATTTTTTTTTTTCAAACTTATTTATCACCTGTTGCGCTTTTAGTTTGTTTACACCAGCCATGAAGGGTAAATAAGTCCTGTTGTAAGCGGAGATAATCACTAATGGATTCTATGTTCAAAAATATTTTAGCATCATCTGCATATATGTACAATAAGCAATTGGACTTGATATATGATGGAAGATGAATGGGCCAAGTACAGTTCCGTGCGGAACACCTGAGGGCTGTTCATAGGGACTAGATAAAAGACCATTGAAGGCTACTAAGTAATCTCTATTGAGGAGGATAAGAGGAGAGCCAGTGAATGGTATTCGCATGGAAACCCAACCGCGCCATCTTGGTTAAAGCTATTTTCTGACTTATTTTGTCGAAGGTTTTAGAAAAATCAGAATAAACACAGTCAATCTGCAAATGAAGATTCGTAATGTCATTGCATACTTTTGTAGACCTATTAAATTTAAATATGTAAAGGAAACAAAAGAATTTGTTCAAAGTGAAGTTGATCTCGTGAAACAAAAAATAAATGCTTTACAGCCGACAAAATGCTTAGATAACGACAAAAAGAAATAGAAGTAATTCGTAGGCTTCACATAATAATGTGTGATGGCAGAGTAACTCAATTTGTAACAGACACCAAACCATTGGCAACTTGTACTATTTGCTAAAAAAAATCCAAGAAGTTTTCGAAATACGGAAGAAGAATATGTTGTTGAAGAAAACTATAAATACTGGCTGCACGAATTATCATGATAATACGAGAAATACAGAATACAATAATAGTTCAGACGACAACTTGGTTTAATTATTGATACACCTAAGCAAGGATTTGGAAGTACAAATGACGGCAACACAGCGAGATTTTTAATTCCCAGACATAACAGTGGACGTGGAAATTGTAATGAGATTTAAGAGCATATTGTTCATATGCAGAACAAACAGAAATATTACTAAATGAGAAATATGCATGGAGAAAGCTAACAGCAACCGTCCATGGAAAAAATATAATACTTCACTGTCTTTTTTCAATTGGTGAATTGTTGGAAGAAGCCCATGAAGCTCAAAATGAAGACTACAAGCGCTACAGTTACCACAACACCAGAAAAATATCAAGGAAAGAGCAAAACGTTGATCTGATGAATATTCTGCTCATATCATCTCATCATTTCGGAAATGTAAACGTTTTGAAAGCAGGGAATATCCAGAGGAAATGGAATATTTACTAGACATAGATGAAAATATAGATAATATGTTTGAAAGTGTTAAAAATGTTGTTAAAACTTTTTAAATAACATTAATAATTCATTTATTGACTACTTCAAATTATGTTGATTTATTTTGAGGTACCCTGTAAACCAATTGAACTTTTTTTTACCAATTAAGGGGTAATAATGTTAAGATTTATTTCCCAAAGTTTCATTTTGATATCTATAACAAAACAAAAGTTACAGATTTTTGATAGCCAATAAGTTGTTTTGGCCCACTGTGTGGCGAGGCGACCGGAAACTAAACGCATTTTTATTTAATTTAATAAAATTCCAACTTCCGCCGCATGGCGCTTTAGGCTTTTTTAGGACACTTTACGGGGTTTTTGTCTTTGCATATAACTTTTTTTCCCGAATGGGGGCGCCATGGCACTTTCTGCAATTGGAGCTATAGTGTCAAAAAATAACGATGGGCGGCGCTTCCAACGGAGAAGTACCAGAACTATTGGCGTTAGTGTCGCGAACGCATACGATATTTGCGCATTTCGCCGAATGGGGGCGTCCCAACGGAGGAGTCCCAGAACTATTGGCGCTAGTGTCGATTCTCGGAATGTGAATTTCGAATTTCCTCAAGTGTCCGAATGAGGTCGCCATAGGCTTTTTCTTTTCGGTGTATGTATCTTCTAATGGGAAATGAATGACATTTCAGTTGATTTGACATTTAACTCGTCAGACGACGGCTAAATTGAAGCGAAGAAATTGGGTTGTTATAGCAACAGCTCGTAAACAGCAAAATGTTTTATTAATTTATGGAATTTAGATATTTACAGGTAAGTAGAACAAGTAAAAGACATTTTCTCAATAACTACAAAATCTTGTGTAACATGTTAACTTACCATTTTTCTTTTCCTGAGGAAAAGGGTGACTCTGGAAGGCTTGCTGCTGCTATTCTTCAAACCGCTAAAAGTAGATAGCTTTGTAATCACTGCTGGAGAACTAGTACTAACTAAGTAATAAGTATGAGGAACACATATTTTTGCGGTTTCAACGGATTTCGACAGTTCGGGTCAGCGCATGCTAGTAAAGCGCTTCAGCCAACAGGTGTGTAAGGAGTCGAGATATAATTGCTTGGAGAAGAACATTTTTTTTTGCAGGATTCACGATTAATCAAACTGAAACGGATATTGAAACTAAGGAAATTATTTGTTCGTTTTCATGGGCATTCAATTCTTTTGCATTCAACAATGAGCTTATTATTGTGGGTTTTATTGGAGAGGAATCTAGCACATGCTTTAAGCAACGAACTGATTATCCAATAAAACAACTTGCCAGCAATGATAACTACTGCCTTGTACTGTTAGAAAATGGAGAAGTTTATAAGTTGAATATTAGGAGCAGATCATTTGATAAATTAAATTTCTTCCACGTAGAATCTTCCTCCAGGAAACGGACTATTTTTGGAAATATAAGAGAAGAACCAATCGACCAAATAGTACGTATTTCTTGCGGTACATCTATATCTGTAGCAATTAGCAAAAACAATGTCGTATTTAACATAC
This sequence comes from Dioctria rufipes, assembly GCA_963924295.1. Lineage (NCBI taxonomy): Eukaryota > Metazoa > Arthropoda > Insecta > Diptera > Asilidae > Dioctria > Dioctria rufipes. The sequence continues at coordinate 217,270,551 of OZ002741.1, forward strand.
CGTCAAAAACGTACGAATTTCCAAAACATGAGAGAATCAAAACTTTAGTGTGCGGGTTCGAACATGCTTTAGTTCTAACCGCAAATGGAGATGTTTACTGCTGGGGAAACGGATTGTAAGGTAAATTCGAATAAATTTGAATTCTAACTAAAGTATATTCCAATAGGCGGGGCCAACTAGGACTTACTGACATTAAGACTATAGAAATCCCAACATTAATAGAAGCTTTAGGAGGAATTAAGGTGCAATATTTCAATATTTTCTTAGTTAAGTTATTGCATATTTTAAATCTATACATTTATATAGATACTAAGCATTTCGGCAGGCGGGTGGCATAGTGCAGCTATATCAGCTTTTGGCGATATTTACACTTGGGGTTCTAACGTAAATGGGCAATTAGGACTACGCATATACAATCCGTCTTCTCCAGGTGATGATAATCAGATTTCTAAGAAAAATCCAACCGTATATAATTTACCGCAAATTATTGAGGTTTGCTCTTGCTGTATCCAAGATAGTCAAGAGATTTGTTGTCCTGTCCGCGTTATAACTGGAGCACGGCACACGATTGTGCAAAATTCTTGTGGAAAATTATTTAGCACCGGATGGAATAAGTATGGACAACTTGGTGTGCCATCAAAAGAAGACTTTGTGGATAAATTTACATCGTTTGATTATCCCCTCACACAGAATGCAGAGGTTTTATGCGGACCGTGGTGTACAGTTATTATTGTTTAATTGATTTCATTGCAATATCCTAAAATATTAGTTTTTTCTATGTAATAAACCTATTTTGAAATTTATGTATTTATATCTTCAGTTTTATGAATTTAGATTAGATTTGTGGAGGGATATGCAAGCGTTTGCCTCGCATTCGCTGCAACCTGAAAGATCTATTGTGAGTTCCCGTTCGATTTACTCTCTTCGTAGGTTTAGACTGTTAATAAAGTCTAGTACAATTCTGGAATTTATGTTCCACACGTAGTTTGATGGAGGAAAAGCATGTTTGAGGCGGAGTAATCTCCGCCTAGCCAATGCGGTGCAGTTGCAGAGCAACTGCTCCGAGGTTTCATGAGCATCCTGACAAGGGGCAATTATGCAATACAGAGAATACAAGGTATTTTCATTAAATTTTGACACATTTGCTGTGACGTACTATCGTCCACTTATTTATAAATGTCGTAGATGTTTGACGTAACCATTGATTTTGTACATATAGATATGCCACCAATTCTGTTACCTCTTCTCAACAGATGGACTTACATGTACCAAATTAGAAAACTCGGCGGTTTGTGTATCGTCATTATTTTGAGTCTACTTCTGCAATGCAGAGTGGAGCAGAGTGAGCTTTGGGCCCAGAGCGAAGCTGTTCACAATACAACAGCGCAGAGTGAAATTCGAATTTTGAAATTAAATGTAACAAATCGTCATAAAACGCCAAATCAACAACGAACTTTGAAATTAATATAAAAAAATGCCATAGCAACGCCAAATCAACATACTTTAAAAATAAAATAAAATGTGGGACCAAGAATCCGTGGGATTGCAAAGAGTATAATGGCTGCAAGTGATGACTTAAGTATTCGGGCTTATTATAACATCTCAGCTTGTAGAATAGAATTGGAGCAATTTTAATGTTCACGTGGACAACACCCAACCAGTGTGTCTCTATACTGTGTGACATGATCAAATCTTCTTAATTTGTAGACAAATCGGATACAGTCGATAAAAGCAACCTCTCTAACCTACTCAGACAGTTACTATCCAACGTGGGGAAGATTACGCTACAATACGTAAAATGAGGTAATAATAAACTACGAACTAGCTTTAAGTGAATTTCAGTATCCAGAATGCCAGCTGACAACCAAAGTTTGTGAAGTCCAACATACATCCTCTTAATAATGGCAGTAGCATATTCACAGCATTTCATTCGTGTTACAAGCATCACTCATAAAATGGAGGCTTTGTGCTCATATCTTAAATAACACCATTCAATAACACGGGCGGAGAATCGCAACCATTCATAGAGCTCAGAGTAAAAGCTAGACACTTGAATTTGCCAGGATTCAACGTGAGATCATTGTCTTAGGACCAATTGTAGACTATCACTAAATCCAGGTTAATGCGTTCAACGCAGTCATCCATTAATCCAATAGGTCTCCCAAAGTACAGCTGGTAGATCATTAATGTATAAGTTAAACAGTAGCGGACCCAGAACAGATCCTTGCGGCACACCACGATTTACTATAAAAGTGTCCGAATGGTCATTGCCGACCTTTACACATTGTAGCCGCTTTGTTAGGAAGCTTTCCACTAGTCGTATGGCGGAGGAAGAGAACCGAAAAAGCGAGGAGAGTTTCTTGAGTAATTTCACGTGATTGACGCAATTAAAAGCTTTGCTAAAATCTAACATCACTAATATACAGAGTTCGTTCCTATCCAGCGCGGCCCTAATATACGTAGTAAGTTTCAATAGTGCGGTTTCAGAACAATGCTGGACAAGGAAACCAGACTGAAAAGAATTAAGCAAATGATTACTCTCTAGATATTCAAGATAGCATAAAATACTTATGGGTCGGTAGTCCATTATATCAGTAGGTCTGGAATTCTTCGCGAAACCCAAAACATTAGTACGTTTCCATGACTGGGGAAAACAAGAGGACATGAGACATTTGTGTTAAAAATATGCAGAAGACATGGGCATACGCTTAGTAGAAGATGTTTAATAAAACGAGGATACAATTTTTCTGGATCGACTGCTTCTGACTTTATCTTAGCCATAGCCAGTGTCATTTCATCCATGCTGATTCAGTGAAATGTAAAGTGCGGTGTGTAAAAACGCCAGGATAGATAAGTCACGAATATGATGGGTTGAAAGCGTGGAAACATCGGAATAAGTGAGTTTTGGCATTCACAGTTGCTTTTTTCATAGACTCCGGCATCTTTCAGATTTTTCCACAGGATTTTAGATGGTAGATTAGGGTTTAATTTGGACACAAAATAGTGTCGCTTAGCATTATAAATAGCACAGGTAACGTTGTTACGAGACATTTTATACAGCGTAAGGGATTGAATTTTTTCCAGTCTTTTGTACTGGCGTAAGAGGAAATCACGCTCATTTATCAGAGTTCTAATCCTCCCCGAGTACCAGAGACAGACATTATTACCCACCATTCTATTATGAAGAGAAACATATTTCTCGAAAAGGTAATTTGTTAACCGGTAAGATAAATCTATTTACTCATCAGGCGTTGCTGCCATAAAGATCTCTGTCCAAGGAAGAACTGCAGCCTCTTCAGTCAGGGCTTCCACCGGTATGCTCCTGAAGTCACGAAACATTGAATTGTGCTCATTTGTAGTCTACGTAAATTTCGAATAGTATCAGAAGAATATCGTGATTCATAGTGCTTATGGGATTGAGTTGAATATGAAATACAGCACAGCTGTAGAAGTTAGTAAACAGTCAAGTAGAGATAGATTAGATGTAAAGAAATAGTTGGCTCATAGTTGATTAAATTCAAGTGAAGTGATTATACGAATGAGAGGAATCCACACGACCGAATATTCTGGGATAATATATTTATATTAAAATTGCCGATGTGACAGTTCAGTGAGAGTATTTCCAAATTCATCAGGAGGACAATATGCAAAACATATAATGCATTTATCTGCACATGTATTTAGCTCCAAACATAAAAATTCAATAGATTCGGTTGTAGAGTAAAATATTAACTTGGAACCAATACAGTCTTTGACGAATATAGCAACAATGCCACCTACTCTGTCATCATGATCATTTCTAAGGTATCTGTAACCCGGAATTATCACGGTAGAAGAAGGAATTAAATTGTGAAGCCAAGTTTCATTAACTAGTAGAACATGTACATCAGAGCCCCCGAAGATCAGCCGCAATTCATCAACTTATTCCAGATACTCCTAGCGTTTAGTGCACAAATGTTCAGACCACTAAAACGTTTAAACATAATGTTCAGAAGAACTTCCACATTGCTCGTAACACCATTATTATGATCCATATTTACACTCATCGTGGGCCGAAGGGGCATCCGCCAATGTATCCAATTCAAGGCGTGAGAGTGCAAGTAAATGCTGAATACATCCAGTTGAACTATGCTCAATCTCTAGTACATAATTAAAGTAAAACATAATTATAGAGGCGGAAAAAAAAATTAAAGTAGAAGAGAAAAAAAATAAAAAACAATACTAAAATGCTAAAGTCAACAAATGAAATTTGAGAGTAAGTACCTAATTTGAAAGAAAATGCCTAATTCTGAATCTACCTCCAACCGATCTGTTTAGCTATTAGTTCAGAAGTCGGTCGTGTTGCCGCCCCCTTAAAACTAGTGCCCGTGGCAAGTATCACTGCATGCCCCTCCATAGATCCGGCCCTTCGCTTTGATTATCGCTATCCATTGAATAAATAACTAATAAGGAAGCGGGGTGTCGTGCGAATACAGTGTACGTGTTTAAGCATTTCAATGACAGTGTGAGCTAAGGTCGGGGGGGGGGGCGTCGGGGGGGGGGGGCGTTGTCGCTATTTTGTGTCAGTTCAACATTCTGACATTTCATATTATTTGAAAATAAGTTTCGGATTTCAATTTGCGATATTGTGAAAAATAATTAATTAAACGTGATTTTTATGAATAGTAGTGTGAAATAAGTGCGGAATATTTCTTTTGTGAACGCTTATTTATGTAATAGAGACTCCGGAGTCTTAAAAAACCGTAATGAAGTGCGTTGTGCTGTGCTGCAGGAACGAACGGAGTTATTGTCGTGGGAAAGCATTCTTCAAGTAAGCTTAATAGCTTTACTTATTAATTATATTGTTCTAAACAAAATAAAAGTGAAATATCTATAAAAATAAAGAGCCATGGCAAAAGATTTAACATTTTACCAATGCCGGTTTATTTGTTTACAATTGAATTGTCAGTTGGTGCCTAAATTATTCCAGTCATAAAAAGGCATCGCCAAGAAATAATAATAAGGGGAGCTAAAAATTTGTTTATTTTACATAGGAATTTGGGTTATGAAAAATGTGCCCTTTCAGAATGTCAGAATTTAATGACGAAACGAATACAAACAGAGCACACTAAAACATTTCGCCGAGATGCTTACGTTTTCACCCGATATGCCGTTTCCTTATTAGTTATTTATTCAATGTCGCTATCGCGTCGGTGTGAATCAGGCTCTATAGTTTCTTTTCTAGAAAAAAAATTCTAAAAAATCAATCACTTAATTATATTTTTGTATAAATTTTGAAATTTGGTAGCCGGCTGTGTTGGGATTTTCTATTAATTTTACGCCACCAATAAAGACCATAGCGAGTATATGCACTCTAAAAACTATGTGGGGCTGAAGTGCCTTGAACCCTAAACTCAAATCTTGTTCAAAAGCTAGTGGAGGCAAATAAAAATATAAAAAAGAAATTATCAACCGAAAATCATAGTTAGAGTACATTTCAACACAGTTGATAATTTCAGTAGATGCGCAGTTGGTACCAGTCGTTTAACAAGCAAAGAGAGAATGAAATGAGTAACTGTAAAATTGCACAACTTTTTTGTTAGTTTAATTTTTAAAATCTCATGCATGTAAAATATTTTTCTGACACTTATGTACATACTAGATCTAGAGTACTGCTGGTAACAGATAAATATGATATATGCTTGGGCTTGCTTGCTTTCTTATATAATTATAAATTTACATGAAAGTAATTCTTTCTGTTTTCACTGAGAATTAAAAGGAAGAACTCTTTCTGCTTTCTTAGGAAGGTATGGAAAATAAATACGCCTTCACTTATTCGTATCTCTTATTTAAATGATAATTATCCACTTCTTCTCCTAAAATAATACACAAATCAAAAATCATTACCTCTGCCTTTTCTAAGTATTCCCTGAAAGGTACATAGCATGCTCAAAAATACAACTCATTAATATATGACCGCTTACCTTCCTAGACTAGTTCAACGTAAGGTATTACTAATGAATTCCAGGTAATGCTTACAGTAAACCTTATCTAAGTCAGGCATGCCGATTTTTCCAGCTGGAGATACGGTCCTTGCCACTGACATGTATAACATAGACCGCTGACACTACTGGGATTGCTTAATGCATCATATCACAACAAATTTATACAAGATTACGTAACTTCTGTCAATACTAACGATGAAATGCAACAATGGCTAAGGAAAAATAACATAAAAATTTGAGGAAAATATGTTCAAGCCTCATTTGAATAATTTGATTAAAATGCATCGTACTCCAAGAAAGCGTAATAGTAGATAATTTGATTCGGAGTGTTATAGGAATGAAATTTTACGTCTACCACCATACCACCCCGATTTAAATCCAATTGAATTTGGGTTCCAGAAATACAACCTTCAAATTAGATGATGTTAAGCAGTTAGCAACGGAAGAATTCGAAAAAATTACGGAAAAGAACTGAAGAAGCGTTTATTAAAACGTTATAAAAGCTGAGGAAGCATATCTTGGGTATGAAGCCTTTTTGGACAAGTTTACAGATAAGTTGATTAGTTCCTTATCTGGCGATAGTTCTACTTCTGAGTTCATAGGTGCATAATATCTAAGCTATTATCTGACTTGAGCGTGCGATTCCTTACTCTAGGGTTTCACTCTGTGTGTGTGTGTGTGTGTGTGTGTGTGCATGAGTGCGTGCACACGTATGAGTGACGAGTGTGCGTCCATACGTTCATATGAGTGGGAGAGTGTTGCTCTCTACGTCGACGCGTTTTCAAGCAGTTCCCAAATATTTAGTAAAATACGAAATTTTTGTATGGCAGCCCTACGAAGTAGTTGCTCGGTTGATCCCATTTTCGAACTTAAATTTCTCTTTTCTTATAAAAGGCCTATGTACAACATTTCAGCGTTCTCCGTCGACGCAGTAGGCACTGTCAAAATACATAGTGAAAAACTAAAGTATTGTATAGCAACACCAAGAAAGGGTTGCCCGATTTCGTCCATCTTTAAAATTTTATTTACCATTGCTATGGAAACACTACGTACCAAATTTTTTGTATGGCAACCATACGAAGGACTTGCCCAATTGATCCCATATTTGAACTTAATTTACACTTTTTTAAAAAAGACCCGTGTACAAAATTTCAGCTCTCTACTTCAATGCGTGCAAAACTAAAGTTATTTATGGCAACATCAAGAAGAGGTCGCCCGTTTTCGACAATTTTTGTAATTTTATTTACTATTGCTATGAAAACACCATGTACCAAATTTTAGTTCTCCACGAGGACCCGTTCCCAGACAGTGCTCAAATATATAGTTAAAAAATAAATTTTTGTATGGCATTCCCACGAAATAGCTGCCCGATTTGTCCCATTTTTGAACCTTGATTTACTTTTTTTTTGTAAAAACACCGTGCATACAATTTGAGCTATCCGCGTCGACGCGTTCTCAGACACTTTCCAAATATATAGTGAAAATCCAAAATTTTATATGGCAACACCAAGAGGGGGCGGCCCGATTTAGTCTGCTTTTTAAATTTTATTTGCTATTGCTATGCAAACACCGCGTACCAAATTTCAGCTCTCTATGTGCATTCGTTGTCAGACAGTGTCCAAATATATACTAAAAAACGAAATATTTGTATAGCAACTCTACGAAGGAGTTGCCAGATTTAGTTCATTTTTGAACATGTATTTTCAATTTTTATGAAAACACCGTGTACAAAGTTTCAGCTTTCCACATCTACGCGTTTTCAGGCTGTTTTTTACGTCTCGGCAACAGCCCCATCCATCGTGTCCGAAACTATTCTATCTCTCATTCAGCAGTATGCTACACTGAAGCTGGCAGTATGCACCTTGTGCTACATGACGATTGTGCTGCCACTCTGACCAGACTGCATGAGTGAACCCTGGCTGGACAGAGTACGGAAAAATTTTTGACAGGAGAAGAAGAGGAATCCGAGAGGCCGGAAACCGAGTGGACTTGTTGGCACTGTGATTTTTGGTGCGGAGATAACAAGAAAAGTCACGCACACGGGTGAACCAAAAATTAGTTTGATACATTTTTAGTAGACTCCACTGGTATTAAAGCATAATTTCAAACAGAAAGGAAACCGCAAAGGAAATTGGATAGCAAAGGAAGCTGTACATATATGCAGCACCAGCAACGAAAATTTACAAAAGGTAAAAATTTAAGAAATACGTTTTGGTATAAGTCACTTGCAGTATTGTTTTTATCACCGCAGAATCTGTATCATGTCAAACGATAATGAATCAAACAGACAGAGAAATTTTAAGAACGAAATCCAGAACTTCTCTATAAATTCCCTGACGATGATCGTTAGTTTTTTTGTGATCGACCCATTTATACCACTAAGTATGCTTATAACTAACATTTGTGGCGGGCATGCAGCCAAGTTGCCGTGAAGGTAGAATCTTGAACTTAGTCACTACTGGAAGCACTATATTAAATAGCTATACATAATGTCGAGGTATCGTATCATAGTATATAGAATGAGTTAAAAAGTTTTAAATTTTAGTGATTGGGATGTTTTGCACCGTCACATATGTATTATAGTATCTTGAATTCGATTTTTTAAACACTAGCATATATCTATTACTGAGTAAAATTCTCCTGCATCGTAGACTCTACTAGAATGTACTATATTGTCCACACGTATTAAGATTATATTAATTTTAAATTCTATCAAGAACAAGAATAAACCGAGCACTGGGACACTGAAAAATACTCTGCCCTTAGTGTCGTTGGGTGGATGGGGCAAGCAGAAAGGAGGCAGAACATCTGCGCCTTCACGAAGGTAATGGTAAGTAATGTCAAGGTCCTTTCTGGATATGGCAGGTGACAGCGGCAGGTCTTTGTGGAACTACCCCACATTCTCCGTCAAAAGCCGAGGCGAACGCTGTCTATCGAGTGATCTGTCAGCTCATGCTGGCAGCCTGGACTGCACGTCCAAGTTCAATCACTCAACATAGCTCCATAACAGGTTTCGGAGTACTAACACAGTGGTACTGGATTTTTATTTATTAAGATTTGTATAAAACACAAAACACAGTACAATTTAATGTAATACCGATAATTACAAAAATATATTAATTTAGCTGCGCATATGAATATTAAAAATCAAATTTATTTTTTTCCTTTTTTCTTTTCCTTCTTTTTATCTTTTGTATTATCTTCTTTTTCTACAACCTGAGGTTTTTGCTTTTCTTCTTTTTCTTCTTTACCTTTACTCTGTTTAACCTTAACTGGTTCTTCTGATTTTTCGCTTGCAATTTTCTCCTCCAAATCCTTCCAAAACTCACTATTAACCTCATTTGCCATTTTCAATGGTAGAATTTTTTGGTAAATTTTATCAGATTCTTCAGGTTTTGTCTCTTTCACTACCAATGGTGATTCTGGTAATTTTAATTTCTTTTCGTTCTTTTTTGGTTGCTCCACTTTTTCTTTTTTACTTTTTTTTGAGGTTTCTGTATTATCATTGTTATGTGAAAAATATTGTTTAGGTAAAAATAATGGAAACGGTGAAGTAAGTTCATAATTGCTGAATGTTTCACTGGACGAAAATGCATATCTAAATATGGTGTATTGTAAATTACTGTAACAATTTAATAAATTTCATTAGCTAAAGGATTTTAGTTTTATAGAATATTATAGTGACAAATAATATACATGGAGATACCTTGGAAATAAGAGATCAAGTATGTATTGATATTTTATAAAGAAAATTTTATATTCTTCTGGGTGAGTTAAACCTAAACTCATGTTTGTACTATTACTGCACAATTCCGCATGTGACTCGTCTTCTTGAAGCTGAAAGAAATAATGTAAATTATTTTGGATGAGAATTTAAATTACAATTTTTACAATATTTCACAATTTACATTTCTGGTAACATGCTCTAGAGAGAAAGTTATAATAAATTTGACGATTATTCTCCATAGAGGTAAATGCCCATAAAAATAGCTGCGCCTCTTTGTTTCATAAACAAATTTCGCGGTTTAAGATCGTAAGTTAAGTTTTACATTTTTTTAGAACTACATTTGTTGGATGGTAGAAATGATTATAACCAATTTCATAGGATTTTATATATCGGATAATTTTCTGTAAATTTATTCATGAATATTAACAAAAATAGGTAAAAAATCTTTTAATTTTAATGGTTTTATTTTACGTTAGATGATGTTACTAAAAGCTAGAAAATAAGTATGTATCACAAATGTAGGGAGATATATAGGTATTGTCTACTGGTAGAAAATCGCACAAGACGTCCTCTTTGTCGAAGGCCAAGACTCACTTTGGGTCTCTGAATCAGCAGAATAAGTAAGTAATCAGGGCTTAGACTTGCAGACTTCCTCACGATGTATTTTTCAAATTCTGATGCAGAGGAACAAAGTGGATGTTGGCCTCCAACCCTAGACGACATCTCTTGGCTTTGCGCGATTTCTTACAGTAGACATTACCTATATCTCTAATTAAATATAAAACCGTTTAATTTAAACGTTTATTTACCTATTTTATTCTTAAGTTTTTAGTGCTATTTCTCTGATTGGGAACTCAACATTTGGGCATGCGTATATTATATATGATTTAATACTAAGTATTTTAAATGTGTTAAAATATATAAGTTATAGTTTGAGTTCCTATTAACAAAACTCCTTTGCAACTCTCTCAGTGCCTCTTTATAGCAAGGCCTCTTACCTTTACACAGCCCAGCTCCTCCTGGAGTTCAAATACACTAAAGCAAAGTCAACAGTTGTATCCTGCAGTACGTCTGCAACATTAGGATTGAGGAGTTGGAACTCGAAGTTCAATCACAAAGTACTTGGTACCCATATGTAGCATTAATTCAAAATCAGCAGATCCTCGATCCTTATGGTTTAGGTAGGCAGGACCCCTTTAGCAGTTGGAACCCGGAGTTCGATGAAACAGTCTATACTTCTTGCACACAATATCAATTCAAAATCGGCAGATTCTCAGCCCTTACGGTTTAGCCGGACAGTATTCCTGTAGAATCAGGATTGAGAAGTCTGAACGCAGAGTTCACATAATGTTATGTTGTCATGGAGACAAAATTTATGTGCGAAGATTCATGTTGAAAAATTCGTCACAAGATTTGCAACAAACAAATGCACGAAAGTGAAAATGTGTTTAAAATGACGACACATAGCCTATCGTATTTTACTTGTCAAACCCTTTCATTTGATACCCATGTAAAGGAGGTCGGATCATAATTGACAAAATACGTCATCGCTAATTTGAATTTTTAGTACATAAAATCGTAAAAGCACAGACAAAAAATACCCAGGTATCGACAGTAGTACTAAGAAAGTGATGTATGGAGAAGAGCTCATAGCAAACCTCAATAACTCACTGATCCCGGTTAAATATATCATGGGCACGAACCAAAAATGTTTTTCAATATGGCCGAAAATTCATTTCTTTCCTAGAATTTAAACCGACCATATTTCTTCAGAATTCGTGTGCATTATTTATTGGTGGCTTCTGAAGACTATTCGAATAAGTTGTGATGTGAGCTGTGTCTGGGCTTGTTAGCTAAAAATTTTTATGAGCGTAGATCTAGGTAAATACTCTTAATAAAAATCCCCTTTAAAAACGCTCAAAACAAAAAACAAATGAAATTTCAATATCTTCTTCTTTTACAATCGCCGCTCATCGCTTGTCGTTGCAATTGTGTTCTCAATTTTTCGCTGTTTTGTCAGCGAATTTCCCGCTGCCGTCTGTTGCTCTGTCGTTGCAATTGTGTTTAAGCTTTTAGTTTAGTTTTGAAACAAGTTGGCTACATTCTGTATAAGTGCAAACGCTTTCTGAAAGTTTAGACACATGTTGGCAACTTGTTCGATGTCGGCTGTAAAAACTCCCAGAGTTTGTTGGGTGGATGGATTTTTTCATTTAAATGGAAACGCTCGTTTGTTGTGCTGGCTAAACTAGTGATTCTAGCGTTCTTTCAGTAAGTTGAAGACAATGGAGTGGATAAAAGCTACCACAATAAAATTAATTAAGGAATATGAAAAATACTCGGTCTTGTGGGATGCTAAGAGTAGTGACCATAAAAATACTAATAATCGAAATAACGTTGAATGAAATTGCTTTAGAGTTGAATTCGGACTTAATTTCCGTTGAAAAAAAAAAAATTATATCTTTGCGTTCTCAATATTTCCGGGAATTGGCAAAAATAAAGAAGAGTAAATGTTACAAGCCTTTTTGGTATGGATGTGAGCTTTCCTCTGTATGTAAATAATTTCCGTCACAAATAACAAACGCTGAAGATGCTAATAACACCTGCTCATCCATTGCGATCCGGTTCTCAAGTAAAGAATGTAAGAAGTTAAGCCTACAAATTGGTGAGCATTTAAATGGAAACACTTGTTAAGTTTAAGCACAAATAAGTAAATATACAGATAACCAATCGAATAGGAAAATTGAAAACTAGAAGCCAATTAAAAGAATTTGCAACGTCTGGCTTGAATATAAAATCGGTGATATCTCGACCTGATGTAGGAGGGCCTCAATTCTATCTTAGAAATTTATTGGAAATTTGTTTTGTAGAAGTTTTATGCATTATTAGAGGCTGACAACTGCAGAAGAAATGAATGCTTATTGGCAATTGGAGGCCGGTAAAGGCGCAAATTAAAGTATTGTATCTGAAAATAACTCTAATCGCCCGGCCACCAAAGTGATAAAAATTCAACTGAAATATTTTCAGTAAATTTCTAAATAAAAAAAAATCCTTATTGCATATTCACTCGTCTACGCTCATAAAAATTGTTGTCGGCCTCCAAAAATACGTATAAATTCTTAAAAATTGAGGGCTTCCCTACGAAGCCTCGTTGATTTTATATTGGAGCGAGGCATTGCATTTTGCTGATACTTGGATGTGTACCTTGCCTGAACATTAGGAACATTTTCTGTTAATAACAACATTTCTTAGCTACAATTTTCGTCGCAGCTAACTAACTTGGTTGCCAGAAATGTTGATATTTAAAAGTAACAAGGATCTTCAAAGATAAAATAAACAATCTCCTGTGCGTTGGATACTGTACAACGAAAAAAATTGGAATATATGGACATTATGGACATATGGAATTTTGGCACTTTTTTTTTTATAGTTTGTAAAGACTTTGCTAGTGGGGAATACAAATTCAAAAATATCCGGAATTTAGCCAGACTTTACTTAAGTCTACCTCATTCAAATGCTTAATCGGAGCGTACATATATTTTCTATTTAACTAATGTAGAGATAGAAAATAAAAATAAAATAGGGTCACAAGCTGTTTTAAGAATTGTTGCAATAATTTCACCGTAACAGATGAGCATAAAGATTTAATGTGAAAATCTCCTCTGTACAAAACTAATTAGCAATATTATTTAATTAAAAGTCAAAGATGAACATTTTCCTGAAGCAAATACAGAAGTTGTTTTTGTTATTGTTGATAGTCAATCTTCGTCTGACCAAACTGAATATCTTTTACGAGAATCAGGGAATATTTCCATTGATAAGACTGATAAATGATCAACAATTGAAAATGCTAGCAAATTTTATTTCAGTTTCAGTCACTTGTGCATTATGCTGATGCGCACTAGAAAAATGCTGTGATATTGGTTTAACATTCTGAATTCCATCAATAGATATCTGATGCTTTTTAGTAGCAGCTTATATCTGCAAATTAATTCGTTCTTACCACAAATTTAACGAAACATATCCTGCCAAGCCAAAACATGTCAAATTATTTTTCCCTTTTGCAATCCAACTTTAAAATGAACTTTTATAAAAACAAATAACAATTAGACACAGTAAAAATATTAAAAATATTAGCATTCTGGATCACAAAGCTTTTCGCAAAGATCAGTTCTAATTTTTCGTTTTTTTTTTATGTATGTTGCTGTTGTAGTGAACTTGAAACACCAGAAATAGAAAGCTTTCTATCACCCATAACACCATTTAAAACAAAAAAATCTGAAAACAAATAATCTGAACTATGCATTTTTCCAAAACTGGAAATTTTCATTACACAACAGAAGACTAGAGTGAGGTGGGTATTAACAGCAAATGTAGGTATGTGACATTGCCATCAAAATTAATAGTGTACTCCAGTGATTCTCGTTATGTGCTATTGTTTCTTCAATTTGCAGAAGTTCTCTCTCTGTAGCTTGGAGCAAAAAAATAATCGAAACTATTAGTGAACAAAATATCCCAAGATATCGTAATTTTTGAAACTTTTATCCCTAAATCCCTAAAACCGAAAATTATCCCTATATCTAGGGATAAAATCCCTATGTTGGCATCACTGGTTTAAGCTAACATGTCGGCTCTCAATAAGTTCACAATTTGTTGCCGAACAAGTTGGCACAATTTGTATTAGTGGAAAAGAGGCTTTAAAAGAAAATGTTCCTAATGTTCAGGCACACACCCAAGTTTCTATCTTTTACCTAAGCAAGGCAGAAATGTTTTAATCATAGACAAAGTAATGGCATACAAATTACAAAGCCTGGGCAAGTAAACCTACACCTACCTAAAGCAGCAGCACTTTTCTCGAATATAAAATCGACGATATCTCGCTCTCCACAATTTTTCTTAGAAATTTACTGGAAATTTCTGGCTTGACCTGATGTAGTGAAGCCCTAAATATTTTCTTAGAAATTTAATGCAAATTTTTTCTTAGAATTTATACGCATTTTTGGAGGAATGCGTTGGGCGAGGCGGACAGCAATGTCTCGCTATAAATATAAAATCAACGATGCTTCAACCTTTTTTTGAATTTATACGCATTTTTGGAGGTCGACAACAAGTTTTATGAGCGTAAATAAGATTTTTTTTTTTTTTTTTAGTAATTTAGAGAAAATGTTTCGGTAGAATTTTTATTTACTTTGGTGGCCGATTGGGCTTATTTTCAGATAGACACAATACTTTCATTTGTGCCTTTGTCGGCCTCCAATTGCCAATAAACATTGATGTCTTTTACGGTTGTCAGCCTGCAATAATGCATAAAACTTCTAAGGAACAAGTTCCCAGTGTTATGTACTTTTTACATTTCATACATTGTCGCATTTTTCACGACATAAAACCTTTAAAATTAATTATTAATTTTCATATTTTACGTAAAACGCATTCATTGTGAAATAATCTAAAACTTCCATAGAAAATCTCCATGAACAGCTTTAGATAAACATTTCTTCAGAATCAAAAATCAAAATCTAAATCTTTTAAAATTCATATGAATTAATAAACAAATAACTAATCATTCAAATGATTAAGTGATTCATAATGATCCCATTAAGCGAAAATCCAAATGCAATAAACAATAAATATCAAATTTCAATTTAGCGGGAATATAAACATTTTTTCCATTGCTACAATAATATTTGAAATTAATATGGGAAGCTTAAAAGCTTTCATGTAAACATAAACGCTTGACTTAAATAAAAGCATTAATGTAAACAAAAGTCTTGGATTAAAAAGCATAAACATGAACACTTGGAAATCTTAAATTCAAGTTCATAAATTTAAAACATGAATATCCAATTTAACTATGGATATTCAATATTGAATAGATCATAAACATAAATATTCGCGCCGTGGTATTTGTTTACGCGCATAGTTATTTACTTGCGCGCATAGCCATTTGTTTATGCGAATAGCTATTTGGCAACGCGCTTATTCATCGCTATGTGTAAATAAGAGATATGGTCCCTTGAATGAATCATGGTACGGGAAAATGAACGTATAATGTTACATATCATTAGAAAACATTTTCAAGGTTTTAATTGGGGATTGGTCAATTATTGACCAATTGCTTAATATTTTATATCTCATGACGAGATAATTCCCCAATCAAATATGGGTTTCGATTTCATAATTAGGAACCCGCTAATTAATGTATCCCTCCAGATATGCTCTTTTTGATAGAGCTTCTACCCTTGCAGTATTCTAGATCCTTCTAATTACGTGTTAAATTTGTATAAAAACGGGAACCTTTGCACTGGGAATCGAGTTTGAGTTTAAGTTTGAAGTTTGGAGTTATCGAGTATCGAGCTTAGAGTTACAATCAATCTAGTCTAATTGTGAGTCCCATTTTAATCTTTAATTGATAAAAAATTATAAGGGCATTTAGTTTGCACCTTTGCTATTGAGCTAGTTAGAGTTTTACTATTCTTAATAAAACGCGTTGGAGTCCAAAGTGCATTTTGCTTGCACATATTATTGTGAAAGTTTTGAAAATTCAAATATTGTGAAAACATTGAACATTGTGAAAATTCAAATTTTGTAAAACCTTTACATATTGTGAAACTCACTTTAATTATTGTGTAATTTTTTAAACTTGTGGAAAATATTCTTTTGCGTAATAAAATAGGAAACAAAATTGAAATCGTAAACCTACGAATAGTTTTAATTTAACTAGAAATATCAAAAAGTGTTTAACAAAAACTGTTATACGAAAAAGTAGTTATAACACCAGTAATTATCTAAGTAAGAATTGAGGCCTTCCTAGTTCCTACATTTGGTCGAGGCATCGTCGATTTTATAGCTGTGTTCTTTTGTGTACCTTATTCTAGAACTCCCATATACGGGAGAGAACAAATTGTTTTGTCGATTGAAGCGAACTATTTGTACTGTTTGCTTCATTTAAATCTTCTATGAAAATGTGTGAAGCGTTCTTTTGTGTATCTTTTATTCTGCTCTGTTCTGCGGACATAAAAGAACACAGCTTATATTCGAGCTGAGCAAATTTTGTGGAATATCGTATCAGAATGAATATGTAAAAGCAATTAAATTAAACGTTAACCCTTTTTTTTTTTATATACATATTTAGCAATTTTCAAATAAAAAGTCAAATAGTTGGGAACAAATGTAGACAGATAATACGAAGAAAGAAATTTTTCTTTGTGCTTCATTACATTAATGCTTATGACAGACGTAGGGTATCGATATCTAGACATTCCGAATTTCTAGATATTAAAGGACCCCTGATAGACATAAAAGAGGGATTTGATGTGACAAACCTTACTTTGAAAATTCAATTCAGTTGACAGATTTTTAAGCGTAAACAATTTGGGAATGGAAGTGACAAATATATTAACTTTAATGCAGGATAAACGACAAGAACTAAATTGTAAATATACGACAAATTTAAGATTTGGTGCAAAATGTATTGGCGGATGTGGTTGGTGTCTCAATTCAAAATTTTGTATGAACCGAAGAAAAGTGTGGTCCAAGTTTTTTAATTTTATTTTTCATTATTTTTCCCGGAAAGTGAACATTTTGGTCCTTTCGACTCCATGTTGACAAAAAATGTTTGGTTCTTTGACTTCGTTTTCGCTTTCTTGAGAAAGCACAGACATATTTTTGCTTAATTTGATAGATTATTATTAACAACTAGATGGCGCTGCGCAACGTTAGAAGTGCCGATGATCAGGGTATACTCAGTAATTTTTGAGTATACCTATACACACTACTCTTCTGGATTTATTGGGAGTATTTGATGACTCACATGTTGTATAAATGGGGTATTCCGAATATCTAGATATTGATACCCTATTTTTCTTGGAAATTCAAAAGGGTAGCTCTCTTATGCGCTCATGCTAAGGTTAGCATTATTTCAATTGGAACTGAATGCGAGTACACCTCCTCCAAGAGAAGCGTTCCGGAATTAATCGTTGGATGATTCAATTTCTGACTTTAATTGTGTTGCGATGCGAGGATTATACGGCTGTTCACAAGGGCTGTACGTATGTATAGTACTCTCATTTGACGTGGACCAGTAGAAGTGTAAAACCACAATGTAATTTTCAGTTAAATTTCGGTTCATGTATGTCATCTACGAGGAAATTACTGTACTTGGAATGTTTTCTCTTTATATGTTTATTTTTAGGATGGTTTATGGGGTAAGATTATCTAAGGGGTTTCTTGTATCTTTGTTATAATTAGTTGAATTGTTGTATTAGTGTCTGATAAGGTTTTTGCAATGCTTTATTATATTTACACTGGTGTTGAGTTTATGAAGTAATTCAATGTAATTTGGACAAAATGACATACAGCTTTAATATGGACAAAATGACACACGTATGTTATTTTGCCATAGTCATCTGACTGCAGGTACAAATTTCTAAACTAGCGATCCTTTGTATAGGTGTTGTTTTCATTATTCCACGAAACTACAAGCAATCGAACCACTAACCGTTAATCATGGAAAGAAGGGAGCATGAAAAAACCATAGAGGCGACTAAAGAGAACAGAATGGGATGGCTAGCTGCGTCTGAAAAGTTCGATGCTCTCCAAGCTACCTTGCGTCAGAACGCATTAGGTTTAAATAAAACATTGTGCCCCAACACCAAAGGTTTAATCAAGTTTAAATTGACATTTCCTCAAGAACTGGAGAGGCAACTCATTGATCACTTAAAATTATTATAAGCTCGTCTATTTGGATTAATTTGCGGTGACATACGAGACCTGGCTTTTAGACTTGCAGAAAAAACTGGATTTGCAAATCCATTTATTAAGGATAAAAATCGTGCTAGCCAGGAGCTGGTTGGCTAGTTTTTTTTTTATAGAGGCATAAAGTATCACTACGAAAACCGGAACCAACGTTTGCAGGCAGAGCTCAAGCCTTTAACGGCCCCCAAATAGAAAGGTTTTTCAAAGTTTACCAAGGGGTTTTAGACAAGCACGATATTCGTTCAAGTAGGATCTATAATGTTGACTATAATGGCCTATCCACTGTATAAAAACCACAGAAAATAATAGCAACATCTAAAAGAAAACAGGTGGATGTGCTTACCAATTCCGAGTGAGAGTCAACTGTTACAGACGTCTGTTGAATGAGCACCACCGGATCTTTCGTGCTTCCATGTCTTATATTCTCGCGTAAAAATATGAAGAATAAGCTTCTAGACGAAGAACCTACGGGATTGCTTAGTATAGCCCAAAACTTGAGATGCATGACTGGCGAAGTCTTCCAATCTCATGAACGGTCACGCGAGTCACAAGGGTCTCGAAAACCTTTGAGTTTCCCAAGCAAATGGCATAGTGCTACTTTGTCTATCACCACATTACACTCGTCGCATTCAGCCTTTGATGTTTGTTTTTACAGGCCATTGAAAACATATTTTAATCAGAACATTTCTCACTGGCTGAAAACTCACCCTTGTCGTGTGGTGACATATTATCAAATGGGTTCTTTGTTCAGTCAAGCGTATGGTAAAGCAGCGACTCTTCAAAATGCCTGCAATAGATTCAAAAATACGGGACTTTGGCCTCTCATTACCAATATTTTCTCCAATCATGCATATAAACCTGTTGAAACAATTAAAATCCCTATGGAAGATGAATTAAATAAAAATTAGATAAACGTTCCAGAGACTGAATCTCTTCAAACGGACATCACTGAACCAATATCGACTTCACAAACACAGGCTAATAATTGTTATACAGAAACTACTGGTCAATCCAATGATTTAAGAGTCGCATTGAATGTTATATCACCTGTTCGAAAAGGAAAGTTTATAAGTGGCCAATAGGCAATAGGACAAAGAAAGTGTTTAAGTTATGAGGGGACAATAGAATTTAATTTTAACATCCACTGCTAACATTGATGAAAATAAAGTAAAAAAATCGTGCAAGTGCGAGTCGGACTCACGCACGAAGGGTTGTACCATCGTACAAAATTTAACACTATGTGCTTTTTATTTATTTTTTTTCAAATGAGCTTATAATAATAATAATGAATGAGAATAAAACGAGAAAAAAACTACTACGAAAAAATCACGTTTCGCGTATGGGGGCTCCCTTTAATTTAATTTAATTTAATTTTTATTATTTGTTGTTATAGCGGACTCTGTGAAAATTTCAACTGTGTACCTTTTATGGTTCATGCGTTATAGTCCGGTGGCAGACACACGAACGGACATCGGAGGTTTAGCAATATGACTCCGGTTTTTACCCTTTCGGTATAGAACCCGAAAAACGATAATAATAAAAAAAAAAAAAAAAAAAACATTATGTGTCAGAAAACAGATAAAATAAGAATGAAGAAAATAAAAATATTAATTATTTTAATAAGCCCGGAGAAAGTGTTAAGATGCGTAAGATGTGCACATTGGGCGCACACTTGTTCTGCCGATAGATCTAAGAGAACCGAAATATTTGTTTGTAACCTGTGCATTTGAAATACAGTTTTTCATCTTGTCCATTACATATGGAGAAAATGAACTTTCGTTGTTTCTTTTATAAATAGTTATATTTTCGTCATTTTTCAAGTTTTTGAAGAAATTTTAATAGTTTTGTTTAGAGGAAGTAACAAATAATTGTTATTGTGTTTTTTAAGTTTATCTAATTAGTAAATAAAACTGAAAAATGAAAACCGTATTTCGTTTTGTCCATATTTCCTAACTTATCATTCGAAAATGGTCTTAATGCTTAAAACGGGATGGCAAAGAACATGTGCCTCGATATTAACCACTTATAGTTGGTTATTTTTCTTGAATTGAATATCTTGTGAAAAACTGCTTATATAAGGAACTACAAAATAATTAAATGATATACATGATCCTTACATATGTACCTACATCAAATTCTCTGAAAAAATGTAAACTAAACCAAAGAATCAACTATAAACTGTACAAAGGTCACATAAGTTACCTCTTCCTCTTCATTGTGTCCAACTTTATCCTCTTCAGGTTCAATCAAAAGGCATTTCCATTCAAAATCTCGAAAAAGTTCATAACGCCACTTGGCATCTTTTCCGATACATCTTAGAAACATTTTACAGCAATCAGTGACCCAGGACCGAAAGATCTGACAAAGATAGGGCACTAATATGGGCACAAGAACATTTATCTCCCGTTCTTCGTAGAGAGTTGAATTCGTCATTTCCTGTTTCCAAAAAAGAAGTTGGTCATGAAGCCATTTCCACTGTAAGTTTGTTTTTCTTCGGCCCGCCAGGGCTTTAATGAGTTCATCAAACTCGACGCTGAAATTGATATTGCCGCCACAGAAACGAGACATGACAAGTTGCCTTATCGGTGGTAGCCTATTGAACGAGTCACGAAATAAAAGCAAGCAAAACTGCGAAATCGCTCACAAAAGTAAACTTCAAAAATTGACAGAAAAAATTAAGGCATTCGCCTTTCGCATTCATATAGTGACCGTGTAATTATATATCTACGGCGATGTGTCTGTGTCGTTGGCCGTTGCTGCGCAGCCGCTAAAGCTGATTGCGTTCGTATACCATGCCATGACATGACTATATTGTACTAGCTATGTATGTACGTTGTCGGTCTGATCTGAATTTTGTTTCATGTACGCATATGCAAGCGTGTGTATCAGTTTTCTCCTCGTAATTCGTTTTCGTTAGCGAAACTTTCGGGCAAAAACTTGATACCGGCCCCTGATGGGGTCAATGTTATTGTCCATGGTCAGTTCTCAAAATACGTCGCGTTGTTTACATTTTATTTGGAACGAACAGTTGCGGTTTCTGGAGCCCATACATAGGCGGCAGCTTTATGTGTATATTGGCGGTATTTGTTAATTGCTGGCTTGATTACTTTTTTTTTTCTCATATCTCGCTCTTGGTGGCTTACATTATTCGCATCTGATTCTGCTGAAAATTTGCGAGATGACTTTTAATGCTTTTCTTTTGTGTGGTTTGTAGTTAATTTTGAATTCTGTGTAGATCAAGTTATTTATGGCGATTGTAATTATCTTTATTGAATTTTTAAATTTAGATTATTAAAGATGCCGTTGTTTTTTAAATGTTATATGTAGTTGCAGCGGATATTAATGTCTGTTTACTCTTCTTAACTATAACAATATTCTATGCTAATTAAAATAGCTACTTATTACAGTATCATCTATCATTTATCATCGACTAACAAAAATCTTAGAGTATTCACCTAACCCTAATAATTTGACTGAACTAATCCACATAAGTGATGGTGGTCACCGGTGAACTTTACACGGCGATATATCACTGGTGATACATTTTTAAGTCTCAACGAATGGAGAGATTTTTGAAATTGTAATTGAAATCTATAAAAATTCGGTCAGTCGAACATCGAGATGATAAATATCACAAAGAGATTTACATATGTCCCAAAGAGATATAGGAAGGTACACTAGGTGTTCATCGAATTAGATGGCTCGTTACAACCGCCTGCCTGAATACTGGTATCCAGATGCATAAAGCAAATCCCGGATAGCTGGGTGCATGCAATATTTGGGAAATTCCTCAAATATTCTACCTAATTTCCCTGAAATGCTTCATGACTAATTTGTCTTGCGAAAGATAATCTTAGGTTATTTCTAACAAATCTATATGGTAGGAAAATTCATAAATCTACCAGAAGAGGGGAATAGAGGTAGGTTATCTTATATTTATGATTTGCATTTCGAGTACAACCAACTGTGAGTGAAGTAATTTTCTGATACATATTTGTAATGTAATTTTTAAGCCGGGTGCATTGAATCTTAGAAAGGAATATATCTTTCAAGTGTTTGTTAAAATAATAGACCAAAATTGTTGTAGTGATTACAGATTATTTAGTTTTAAAAACGGACTTCATTTGGTGATTAAAATTTTTGAAAATGGGATGTGTAGAAGACATTAGTCATGCAAAAAGGCAAATTAGCCTAGTTTTGTTGAAACCTGAGATTTTTTTCAACCGAGATATTACAAGACCAGAGTATGTTTCGACTCTTAAGGAGCGTTTACAATGGCAGAGTTGAGTGCAGTCACCAGATTGTATTTGCTTTCATTATTTCAACAACGTGAGATTAGGAATTTTTCAAATCTGATGCTAGTCTATGAAATCCACTCTGGTGGAAAGCGTAAAGAGTTTGTACTAGAGTGAAAGCTTGAGACAAGCAGAGACAATGCAATCTGGTGACTTCACTCTACTCTGCCATGCCATTGTAAACGCTCCTTTACAGTTGACAGAGTGGCAGGAGTTGCACGTTTGGGAGTTTCGTCGGTAGTAAACAAAAGCATAAATTGCGTGGTATTAGAAAAACAAATGTAAGAACGGACAGAATAAATATACATACTACTTTGCTATAGTGCCCAGCATCTATCCGCACGTGTTTTAAGAACACATTTGAACGAGCAGAGAATGGAAATATCAGCTATGAAGCCTAAGCTAAGGTAATTAATTTTTTTTTTTTCACTGCAATATATTCTGTCAAAATATTTTATGAAACTTTGCTGAATCTACCAAATTTTTCATACTCATAGGTCATATTTAGCGAAGAATACCGCCTAGAGCCTGTAATAGAATCTAGTAAATTTATGGGGAGAGAACCAGAAGAAAGGTATGAGGACAAAAACATATAAAAACTGTAAAACATCCACCATTTGTAATGATTTGGACCTGTATCAGTGGAGAGGAATCCGGTCCGATATATTTTTCCGAAGGAAAGATGCCTTCGGATCAATATAAATTAGTCTATTCTGATGCTTTGCTGCCATATATGAACTCCTTGGACTATGTTCGATTCTACTATACATTAATACAAGATGGAAGTCCTTGTCATTCGACGAAGTCTATTGGCCAATACCTGACAAGCGGAAATCTTAAAAACCTCACTTGACCAGGCAATTCTTCCAACATAAATCCAATAGAAAATTGCTGGGCTTACTTGAAAACAAAAGTTTACAGTGTTTCCAATCCGATAGTATCAGTTGTCAAAAGAAATATTGAAAATGTTTTGAATAATTAACTGTAAGAAGATAAAACTATGATTAATGCCAGTATTTGCAGTATACCGAAGAGAATTGAAAATGTTATAAAATCCAACCGGATTTCAAAATAAGAAATAATTTTTTTTAAACATCTTTTATTGCAAATTTATCTTATATAAATGAAATTTTATGATTTCTGCAGCTGTGTCTAATTCATTAAACACCAACTATAAAACTGCTGGTGGTAAGTTGATATTTGGAATGCAATATATGTATGAGTACCTATATTTATAGCACGAAATGGGATCAAGCAGTGATGACACGTCTCAATAATGTTGTATTATTTAAACCGTAAAAGGTGTATAAGTATAAGAAAATATTAAGTGTACCCCTTTTAAAAAGCAGTGCTGTAGTCAGGGACGGATTTGATAACTTGGTTGCCCTAGGCCTATGGAAGATTGCCGCCCCTACTTCCTGTAAAAGATGAAAAATTGAATGATTTATATCCATAAGAATTAAATTATGGTACAAAACAACGAAATTCTGTAAATGGTTAAATGCTTACCATTTTTATTTGTGAGTAACAATGAATTGTTATTTACAAATTGTCTGTTGCCTTCTGAGCAGCGAATATGGTTATCAAATCATCACAATCCAAAGACGTATTTGATATTGCAAAGA
Source organism: Dioctria rufipes (assembly GCA_963924295.1). NCBI lineage: Eukaryota > Metazoa > Arthropoda > Insecta > Diptera > Asilidae > Dioctria > Dioctria rufipes. The sequence goes on from OZ002741.1 coordinate 217,294,933, forward strand.
TGGGTGTTGGAATAAAAAAGTTAAGCGAAGCGGAGTAAGAAATTAAAAAAAATTGAAGATAAATTAAAGGAGCTTTTTCGGAGGCCTGTGAGCGGGGGGCGGTGGTAATATGACGGATCCCGGGAACGATTATTCTTCTTCTTCACCTTGTACGAAAACTAATACTAGCGGGAGCGAAAATATAAAATAACCCAGTAGTAATATTTGTAGTATGTAGTGGAGCAAAATGAAAATGATACGCTTCAACTTGCAGTAAACTAGTAAGCAAAGATCCAGTTTGATAATCCAAAATTTTAATAATTGTAATCTCCATATGTGTAATTTTTTTTGCGGGGTGCTATGCATACATTTATGAATTTTTAAACGTTGGCGTGTGTGTTCACAGAGGGCGCGACTACTAAAAAAAATATCACCTACTTTTGCCGCCCCCTAAATTTGCAGCCCTATGCCCGAGCCTACTCGGCCTATAGGAAAATCCACCCCTGGCTGTAGTTGCTAAAGAGCTCGAATTAGATGACGAAAAAGTTAAGCATTACTACAAGATGAATAAAAATAATTTTGTTTTATTTATTCAAGTTTATTTGTAAAATAATTCAGAAAAAAGACAAATTATTCAGCTAGATGAACGGTTATTAATATCTCTAAGGTAAGCCCTAAAGAAATATCCGTTTAATGAGTTTAATTGTTGGAATTTTGAGTTTTTACCGTTAGATTGTCCGTTGTTGGCACTATACTAAAATATGAATATGACTGTCACCAGTCATACGACTTATATTAGAAGACAGAATTGATCTGATAGGATCCGAGTTAAAAAGAAGACAAAATAATATTTTCAACCTCGAATAAGGTCCCGCCTGAAGGATGTTGTCACCTTAAAAAATGTCGTGTATTAGATTCATAATTTTTACCCTAGCTAACCGATTCGGCTTACTGGTTATCTAAAAACGGCATTAGACTTTGCAAAAATAGCATATTCGGATTAGAGAAAATTAAACTTAGCTGTTTTTGCTTGGGCTCATTCAAGAAATGCGGCCTCAACTTATCTGTTTTTATCCACCCTTCATCGATTGGTCCGACATTTATTTGAGCTCTCCTTTTGTTCATAATTTTGAATTCAGTTATTGAAAGAGTCCTATTAGTCAATATCCTTAGTTTGTGTAACATTTTAAACTTGTCCTTCGCTGTTTTCTTCAACCAACACGATTGTCAACTCTCCAGATGAAGGAGATAGTATGGCCTTAATCGTTAAAGAAACTTGTATGGCAATATGGGAAAGCTTCCGATTACTCTACATGTCTAGACACACAGAAGAAATATGGATAGAAAATGTTCGATGATACCATGAGCAATGGAATCTAACGAACTGCGTTTCATTTATTGATGGCAAACATGTTCGGGCGAAAAATATTTCCTTACACAGGATGGATCTGTAGAAATTTCAATTATAAAGGCTTTTTCTCAATTGTGCTTATGGCTTGCGCTGAAGAGGATAGATAGGATAGAGAGCTGAAATTTGGTACATGGCCTAAATCGGCCTATCTTTCCTTGTGGCTGCCATACAAGGCTTTAGTTTATCACTACATATTTGAAAACTGCCTGAGAATATGTCGACGTGGAGTGCTGAAATTTTGTATACGGCGTTTTCATAGAAATTGAAAATATAAGTTTAACAAGTAAAATAACTAGAATTGGTCTCAGACCAATTCTTATAATGCCCTAGATGACTACCCGTATGTCAATTGGTATGGTCACCCATCTGTGCAAGTTTGAATTTTGAAGTGGTTTTTCGTATATATTTCTAGAGCTGTTCGTCAAACTGTAAAAATGGTTATGACCAATTCATAGGATTTCATATTCTGAAGATCTGTTCAGTACATTAAAACCATACACTACTTATCGTTTTCACAATATTCGTAAAAATCATAAATTTTTATATGGCAACCCCAAAAGGGGGTTTCCCGATTTAGTCCAAATTTGAAATTATATTTGCTATTTTTATGAAAATTCTATGTACAAAATTACAGCTCTCAACGTTGACTCAGGTAGTTTCCAAATATGTAGTGAAAAATAAAATTTTTGTATGACAACCCTGCGAAGGAGTAACCCGATTTATCTCATTTTCGAAGCTAATTTTACTTGTTATTTTAAGAGGCCATATGCAAAATTTCAGCTTTATAGGTACAAGTGTTTTCGAGCTATCGATCGGAGGGATGGACAGACGGGCGGCCATGCAATAATTTTATACATTTTGCTGTACCTTCATTATTTCTAGGAGTTACAAACGGAATGACAAACTAAGTATACCCTTTAAATTTTTATTTTTATATGGCAACCACAAGAAGAGGTTACCTGATTTAGTTCATTTTTCAAATTTTATTTACTATGGATATGAAAACACCATGTACCAAATTTCAGCTCATTACGTCGACGGCTTCTCACGCAGTGCCCAAATATAGTGTAAAACAAAATTTTTATATGGCAATTCTACGAAGAAGTTGCCTGATTTGGCCCATTTTCGGGCTTAAATTTACATTTTTTTTTTAAAGCCCGTGTGTAAAATTTCGGACGGACGGACAGACGGAGGGACAAACGGGCGGACATGCAAAAATCAAAATAACTTTTAATTTTATACATTTTGCTCTACCTTCATTATTTCTACAAACGGAATGACAAACTTAGTATACCCTTTAAATTTCGTCTAGGGTATAATAAGTGAGTAAACAAGAAAATGCGAGGTAATAATTTTAGTGCCTGATATTTTTACTCGACGTGCAACCGAAGTTAATCCGCTCAAATTGTCTGTCGAGTTACTAATTAGCATGGAATAGCATGGAAATATCACCTGTTACAAAATGCTGTATAAGTGATAAAAAGGAATAATGTTGAAGAACTTTATGTTTGTATGAATTTTATGTTCTTTCTTACTTAATAGAATAAAGTTTATTTTGTTTAGAATATTTTTTGTTTTGAGATGAAATCTTTAAAACGGTCTTTTGAAAAATTTATCGACTACTTACTCATCGACTTTTTAAAAAAAAAACGACCCTCAATTAGTTAATTGCTCTCAACCATGACCCCTAAAAAACTTTTGTAGTCCGGGTAGCGGAGATACCGAACCGAGGAGCGGAGCGGGGCCTCTCACACGCAGCTTCCAAGCTCATTGGAAATTTAATCATAAGATCGGATTACCAATTACACGGTATTAATCAGTGTCCAAGCATTAATTTAATTAAATGATGGGTTAAAAATTTCGAAGAACCTGGTGCGACTATCAATCGAAAACAAACAGGGCAGCCACGGAGCAAAAGGAGCGAAGAGAACATGGCGCAAGGAAGCATGCCTGTACGAGACGAATATGTCGACGCCCAAGCATTCAGATGCCTTGGAAATACCCCGAATGTCCTTGCGCCCAATAATGAAATTGGAATTCAAACTGCATCCGTATAAAATACAGTAAGCGCAAGAGTTAAAATAAAATTATTTAATTTTGAGAAAGACCTTTGCATTCTCCAAAGGTAATGGGTTGGGCGGCGATTTCTTCAAAGAGAATTATCGGCCCGTGCTTCTTTGAAAATACACGCGGTAATTCTATAACAGTTAATTCCGCAGAATATGGGAAAATGCTACGAGAATTTTTTCAACCACTGTTGCAATAGTTCGTAATCAACACAACTTCCGCAACTTGCCATACATCAAACGAAAGTATGTACCCGTGGTTAAAGACTTGTTCTCTAACAAGCTGATCTCGCGCAGAGGAGATATTCCATGGCCTCCCTTATGTGAATACAATCTGTAATTTTTTTTTCATAGTTATTTCAAAAGCGCAAAAATTTATGGCCCACCTTGTATAAAATCTCGCCAGAGGTAGTTAGTTATTACTTATGACAAATCACCTGTGTGATTTGAAAACACCATCCTAATTTTTTCAGTTGCATGTAACTCCTTTCTATGTGCAATTAAAAAATACCTTGAAGTGGCGTAATCACATATTAGCCTTAGTGCAAAATTTGTAAGCTACCAAAAATTGAATCGCCTGAAAGGCGATTGTGGGCTCACAGTACTGCTTATCACACTTACCTGCTCAGGTAGGTGACTGAATAGTTGTTTTGCACGAAAATCGAAGGACAGGTGAGCACGTTGAAAAAGACGCGTGCACACACCACCAGCTCTTTAGAGTATTGGCTAAATCATGCATGGATATATTCACCTGCATATCATAGCACTTAGGGGTTACTAAACTCCACCCCACACACAAAGCCTGCCTTAACTTAAATTTGATTGACTCTCCTATGAAAAACACACCGGGGCTTACATGAAATGTGGAGAACTGGAAATAGGCAGTCAGCTTTTTTCGATCCAAATGGTGAAGAGGCAAAAGTGGCGTCAACGTTAAATCTGTACAATTTACTATATGGTCCTGCAACTATACTTATATGTATACACGAGTGTGTGTATTCTTTGTGACTTGTCGACTGTCGTACTTTATGGATTCGACCGATTGAGGCTTATAAATGGACAGGATAGGCTCACACTGGATGGGATTGAATTGAATGGTGATGCTTTTGGCAGTTAATAGAAGTTGGGACATTGGGGACGGAATGAATTTTTCTTTGCTTTTGTCAATATACACGCGGAAGTGTGGATGTACATGATCACATTAGCTATTATTATATGTATGTATTGTGGATTGGTTGTTAGACTTTTTCGCATTTTTACTTTTTTTTTTTGAAACCAGAATGTGTGAAAATGTTTCCGAAGTGGGCATCAGGTATAGAACTGTTATACGCATTAAAAAATCAAATTGTTTGTGCAAGTGAATATTTAATAAAACGATTTAATGTAAGGTGTAGTGACGGTTGGTTAGCTCCAGAAAACAATTTTGTTTAATTTGAAGCTAGATTTTACTATCACAACATGCACATGCAATATTGAAAACAAACGCATTTTGTCTTCGTTGAAGCAAAAAAAAAAAGTTTTTTTTTATAGTTGAAGGTAAAACCATAATGGGGAGCTTTTCAAAGAAAAAAATGTTTTTAGCTCTGCAAGCTCCAGATACACAGCGAAAATATAAAGCACGCGAAATTTAAGATTTAGTTTAGTTTAGAGCTTAAGGAATTATATAAAAAAAAATACATACACGTATTTCGGATATAACTTCTTGCGCCACTTAGTTTCCACTAGGTCTCCTTTAGTCTTTATTTTAAATGGCTTTCCATAGAAGAAAAAAACAAAAATTAGCTCCAAATAGAGCTTAGAATTTGTTGGAGTTTGAAATATAATTCTCCGGAAGGAGCTTTATTTTTAGAGCCGCATGTCCGAGTTGGAGTGATATTTCAAACCCTAATCCTGGCAATCATATCATTCATTCAACTATCTAATCCATTCATAGCATACATTCCCCGCCACAATCACAGGAATTCAATTCAACATCCCCTTTCACCATTAACGTCCGTAACACATCACATAAGGTCTGTTCGGGAATTAGGTTGAAAGTACAAACTTGTATGTTTTTACTCGAAGGCGTTCGCGTACTCGAAAATTTTGAGAGAAATTGTTGACGTCAGTTTTTCCCTCCGTTCAATTTATTACTTGGTTTAACTCGAGAAAAATCGTAAAGTAAAAACTTTGAAAGTGTCAATTTTGACAGATTATTGTCGGTTTTCAGTTATTTTTCAAGTTTTTAGTTTTAAAAAAATGGAAAAACCTGTTACTCCTCCTCCAGTAGAAGTAGAATGTTCTCTAAGAATATTCCAACGTATTCAAAGTGGTAAATTAAATTTTTTTTGTACTATGTGGCTAGGAAAATTTCACGTTGTTATTACAGATCTCGAATATTTGCAAGATTTTACTCGAAGCCGTTCGCGTACTTTGTGAGTGTCACTCTCAATTTCTCTCTTTATCATACATTTTGAAAAAGCTTCAAAATTATTAGCTTCTGGCAAATATATCGTGAGCGAGACCGAGACCCGTATACGTGTTTAAATTTTTATGTTGACTTTCTTGTTGCAAAGGCCCTAACATATTTTCACCGTCAGTGTGATGTAACTGTGTTATAGTAAAAGTTTGAGACGAAAAGGGTTCCATATATACTACTCACGTATATGTAATTTGCAGACCTATTCGAACACTGACATCACTGACATATAATAAGAATGGACTGAGCGTTCTTGTTTCAAAAATGGCACAAATATTGAAGAGGCTGTGAAAACCCTTTATTTCGTACAATTGAGCACCGATTCATATTTTATTATTATTTGTCGATTGGAAACCCTAAAGATGTTATAAAATAGTATTGCATTAAATTAACAATTTTTAGGAAGCTAAACTTGTTTTAATTAACCCATAAATTAATTTTTAATATTACTGAAAAATGTGCTACTCTGCAGATTTGATGTCAAATATTATTGAGTTTGAAAGAGACAAATAAATTTTAGTCGAAAATTTGTGCCATTTTGGTCTTAGGAATTAGATAGGATGGCTCAGTGCAGTCCATTCTTATTATATGTCAGTGGATTCGAATCAGAGGTTGGGTCGTTTTGGGTGGTGTAGACGCGCCAAATATTTAAGCATCTCTGCCGTGTGTTGAGTTCACTGACATATAATAAGAATGGAATAAGCCATCCTATCTAATTCCTATTGTCGAAAATGGCACAAATTTTGGCTTAAATCTATTTGTCTCTTTCAAGCTCAAAATGTAACTAATTTAGGAAACAGTACCGCTGTATTAATTGGAATGCATTGGAATTGACATAAAAATTCAGACAAATATATTGTTTATGTCTATCTCTTACAAGCTCAATGCAGTTTTACAACAAATCTGCAGAGGAACACATTTTTCAGTAATATTACAAATGAGTTTTTGGGTTAATTAAAACAAGTTTAACTTTCTAAATAATTTTAATTTAATGCAATACTATTTCATAACATCTTTAGTGTTTCCAATCGACAAATAATAATAAAATATCGGTGCACAATTGTACGAAATAAAGGGTTTTTACAGCCTGTTCAATATTTGTGCCATTTTTGAAGTCCATTCTTCTTATATATCAGTGGTTGAGTTACGCAAGCAAATCCGTCCAACTACTCTATTATAGTTTGCTGGCCGATTCGGAGGTTAAGATGTTATGTTGGATGACATTGTGAGGTGGGTGGAGACAAAGGTACGTTTTGCTCAGCATTTCATAGAAATTGTACATATTTCCAACATAATACATTTCCTGCCAGGAAAGGAAAAAAATTTCGACTTGTTACAAAATTTTTGTTTTAAATATTGTGAGAATATTTTAATCCAAACTGATTTTGCTTTTATCTGTGGAGTTTTCTATTTTGTCAAGGGAAGCAGTACCTATTTCCTTTGCTCCAACGAGGAGCTGCCCCTGGTAAGCTGATAAGCGGGAATATAAATTTTTAAACATATGTAGGTACCCTTTTATACCTTAGAGATGATGAAATCATAAGGTAATAAAGGGTTTTCCAATAAGAGGTGTTATTTTGATATTCAAAGAAAAATGCCATTTTTTGAGATAAATGATCGGATCTTTATTTCATTATAAAGGGAAGGTATGCCGTTAATAATAATGGAAAATAATATCAGCCAAATGACCACCACGACCACGCCTACAGGACCATATCCTTTTCATGAATTTTCCATAACCAAACCGCAAAGTGGCTGCCCTATGTCCTCGATAGCCTCACGAATTCCATCTTTGAGGTCTTGAATCGCTGCTGGGCTGTTGGCGTAGACCTTCTCTTTTACGTGGCCCCAAAGGAAGAAGTCGCAAGGTGTTAAGTCACAAGATCTCGGTGGCCAATTGTGATCACCTCTTCGAGAGATAACACAGTCCGGAAACTTTTCCCGTAAAAGATCAATGGTTTCGTTGCTTGTATGGCACGTAGCGCCATCTTGTTGAAAGTAAACGTTGTCCAGATCAATACCATCCAATTCCGGCCATAAAAAATCATTAATCATCTGTCGATAGCGCAATCCATTCACCGCAACTGTTGCTCCAGCCTTATTTTCGAAAAAGTTAGGTCCAATGACCCCGCGGGACTCTAAACCGCACCAAACAGTCACACGTTGACGATAGAGAGGCTTTTCAACAATAACTCTTGGGTTTTCCTAGCCCCAGATGCGACAATTTTGCTTGTTGACGAAGCCATCGAGGTGGAAATGGGCCTCATCACTCAAGATGAGTTTTCTATGGAATTCCGGATCATTTTCATGCATTTCAAGGACCCAATCAGCAAAGACTCGACGTTGTTGATGATCGGCCGGCTTGAGTTCTTGTGTTAACTGAACTTTATAAGCCTTAAGACCCAAATCTTTATGCAAAATACGGTGTAATGACGTTTGTGGAATGCCTAATTCCAAAGAACAACGAGGAATGGACAAACCTGGGTTTTCTTCAACACTTTCGGCTACAGCAGCAATATTTTCGGCCGTTCTTGAGCGACGTGCACGGGTTTTATTCTTCACATCACTAACTTGTCCCGACAACTCGAATTTTTCTACCAATTTCTGTATTGCGGTCCAACAAGGTGCTTCACGACGACCCAAAAATGTTCGAGTTTTACGAACCGTCTCTGCCACATTTTCACCATTTTTATAGTGAATTTTAATAATTTCAATGCGTTGTTGAATCATGTATTGTTCCATTTTTATTAATGGCGTAGTTTCTACTTGTCAAATGTCAAAAAATGACAGCTCCAAAAGTGACATCTACCGAAATAGCGGGCTAATTAAAATAACACCTCTTATTGGAAAACCCTTTACTAAGTTTGTCATTCCGTTTGTTGTAACGCATAGAAATAATGCTTGTAAAAAAAGTAAACTTAAGTTAATGGAACTAATCGAGTAACTCCTTCTTGGTGTTGCCACATAAAAATTAACAATTTTTACGTATACTGAAAAAACGACTAGTCCTAGACGTTCTTATTGTACTGCCATGATTGTTGCTAACTAAGGCTTTCCTCCCACTTTATAAGATGTTATTTTCAATTAGTATCGAATTGAACCATTTATCTTCGTATTTCTTCCTACTTCTTTAGACAACTTGCAACTCTATACTGTTTTTGATCTTACATATTTCTAATTTTTTTCATTCTTGTCAATTGTTTGACCACAAAGCATATATTCATACCATTTGTGCACAATTACTGAATTTTTAAGAAGTTTTTCAAGAACAGAACTGTAAATAAGTAGAAAAGAGAGAACTGTAGACAAGCAAAATTACAGATATTTTAACCACCATGTACCTAAGGAACCACAAAGCATACATACACAACATCCAAACCCTTCTAGATTTCTGTTGGCACCGAAAGAAGAACTAAACATCTGAAATCAAAACATAACCTAACAAAGAGCAAGTAAAAAAGCTAGAATTGGTCTAAGACCAATTCTTATGATAACCTCAGATGAATGCCCGTTTTCTAATTTCGTACGGTCACCCATCTGTGCAATTTTGATTTTTGAAGTAGTTTTTCGTATATATTTCCAATATATATAGCCAATTACATAGGATTTCATATTCTGAAGAACTTTTCAGTAGAATGAAAACGTTTGGGACTGATCGTTTTTACAGTATACGTAAAAACCTAAATTTCTGTATGGCAACACCAAGAAGGGGCTGCCCGATTTAATCCTTTTTTGAGGCTTTAATAAGGTGAAGCTACACGGCGAGAAACTTTGGTCTCCGGAGCCCAATATTTTGGTATCTGGAGGCCTAGAGACCCGTGTATACACTTCAGAGACGCTAAAATCTGTAGAGAGATCTAGTATCTAAAGACTCGACATTTAATGTCTCTAGAGACCTTTTTATTATGGTCTCCGGAGACTAAATTTGTTGGTCTCCAGAGACAAAGGTCGCTTGCCGTGTAAACATTTCGGAGATTTTAGTCTCTGTATACCGGAGACTGAAGACCAAAAGTTTCTCGCTGTGTATCTTCACCTTTACCATTGATTATTAAGTATATAGATGACAGAACAAATTTTTTCCTTTTAAAGTTGTGTTGATATATGTAGTTACATACTTCATCGGCATCGGGCATACTTGGGCGGGCGGACTCGTCATTTTATACTTTATAATGCATGGTTGTGGCAAAACCCTTGAGAATACTTCCCGGGCCATGAAACAGAAATCTATATGTGTGCATTGGGAGTCCGTTTCCTAAAATATTCTGTATTGTTATGGAAAAGTTCCAAGCAGTGACTTTATCTAAATGCTATAGTATGGAGCCTAAACTACTATCCGTACAGGAAAATAGTTTTCTAGTAACTTACAGCTTGGTTCCTTACCTTCCAAAAGGCTACACCCATTGCTGATATTCAGCCGGTTCGGCCGAACCGGTTGTTACAAAAATCAGAATTTTGCGAACCGGTTGTTAAATAACTCAGTGTTGATATTCAGCCGATTCGCGTCGGTTCGACCGAAGCGGTTGAAAGTTTTTTTTATAATTTTTATAAATAATGTGCTTCAAATGTTTTCTCTGTTAAAATTTTGTATATTTTTCCTATCTACAGATTACAAAGCAAGCAAAATTTAATTGGTTCATATTGACCAGTGATCAGTGATGGCTGGTAAGGTGTTATTTTTCAAAATGTGTAATTTGTACACATGCCACTAAGTTACGACTTCTGATTTGATGTGGCCTAGCATAAATTAATTTTGACTCATTAAATACATCTAAAATAGATATCCAGGATAATAATTTCTTATAATAAGACAATACGCTTGAAATTTAAAATATAGAAACCCAACAACTTGTTCATATTTGAACTGTATGGAGCAGTGCAAATGTTAGTTCACATGGATCTAATAATGCTACCCAACAAGCCTCAATGATCAAAAAACATAAGCAACATTCTCGTTTTTTATCATATAATAAAGCTACTGAATTACTGAAAATATCAGAAGAAAATAAATTACAACCCATATTTGATACTGTAAATGAAAAATATTTATTAGTGTCAAAACATATATTTCATGAAGTACTACATATACATATATAGTTTAGTTAAACGAAATAGGCCCATGGTAGATATAATGGAAGATATTGAACTACAAATTAAAAATGGTGGAGTATCTAGGAGTTGTTTACGTTCAAGATTTACTGCATTTAATATTGCAAAACAAATTTCTAAAGAGATAAGTAATAAATTATTTGGAAATATCGCAGAACAACAAGCAAAGTTTTATATAGTGATTAATGAAGCTAGCACAATTTTGAAAAAGAAGTACTTTAGCTATCTCCTTACGTTGTAATATTAAGGAAGTTATGGTGTATTTATTGACTTAAAATAAAATAACTCTATTGACGCTGTTACAATTTTTGATATATTAATGTCTACTTTGCATGAAACTGGTTTTAGTAGGGATTAATTAAATCACAATCTAATAGCATTTTTCTCGAATGGTGCCACTAATATGTTGGGACACAAATCAGGAGCTGCAGCTCACTTCTAGAAAATTGTTCTGGAATCATTACTTGGCACTGTTTAAGTCACAGAACGCAGTTGGCTTTAGTCGATGCCATAAAGGGAATATCCCAAGTTAATCATTTTCAAATTTTGATAGCAAAAATTTACAGCTTTCATCACCAATCAAATAAAAATTGCATGCAATTAAGGAACATCGCCCAAGAACTGGAAATCGAAATTTAAAAAATTCTTGGTCCTTGATGGGTTGCTTGCAGTGCTCGAGTAGCAAAGGCTGTCTGGAAAGCTTACCAGCACTTTATTAGCATTTTTCATAAGAAGCGAAAAAGAGTGAATTGAAAAAAGGACTTGAAAGCTTAATCGAGAAGTGACAGTAACCAACGCAGATAGACTAATTCGGAGGTGCATAAGAGCACTGGAGCTGATGAAAGAAAATAAGGGAACTTATGAATGTTTGTAACATAATCCAATCAGACGTTCAGTTTCCAAGAGATATGTTAATTTAAGTTCCTAAAGACAACATGAAAAAATTGTGAAAGTAATTATTTGGTATCAATTTTTAATGTATTGGATTCCTACTATATGGCGAGGAAATGTTTTACTCTCGCCTTAGTTAGTAGACAAGAAACAATTAGAGGATTTATCCATGCTATTTTTTCCATCCCTAAAAATGATTTTCGGGAGTTGGTTGATAACAGAGATTTATCAAATCCACGTATTCCGGACATAATTTAAGGAGCTAGGAAAATTTCAAAAGTTGTTTCAGTTATTTTGGCCGAAGTTGAACAAGCGTTCAGTGTGATGAAAAATATGTAAACTGAAAAAAGAAATTTCTTGTTGATTGAAAATATTTCACACTTTATGACAATAAATCTGCTTGGAAATGCTTTAACAGATCGGGATCGAACACGATTTATAAAGTCGTGGCAATAACGTGGCCATCATAAAGCTGAAGATAGAAGCGCAAAAAATAAATACGATAAAAATTATTTTGAAAACCAATAAGCTTTCTGGTGCTTGTTGTAATACTAGTATAGTTGGGCAAGTACCAAAGAAAAAGTAATTAAGTACAAGTACAAGTACCGAAGGCCTGGGTACTTCAGCGTAAGTACAAGTACAGCATATATGAAAAGTACTTGTAACTAAGTACTAAGTATACAAAAAGTACTGAGTATTTTTTGAAGTACTTTGTAAAGTACTTTTTTAGATTCTTTGTACGTTGGCAGTAATATAATGAAGTTTATCATGTTCAGTTAATAGATATTAATAAATAAATACCCTTTGGAAACTATAATATGTATAGTAACCAGTGGCTACTATTTACAGTTTTTTATAAAAATTATTACAGGTCCGCCCAAGCACTTATTATCGCCTCCAATAATGCATAACTATTGTAAGGAAAAAATGTCCAGTAAATTTCTAAGAAAGAGTTGAGCCCTTCCCTACATCAAGTCGAGGCATCGTTGATTTTATATTGGAGCGAAGCATTGCTTGCTTACCCTTGGTTATCTCCACTGACGTATATAATATGGACTGCTTACTTTTCTATTTTACGTGGCCACAATTGCTTGTGTCAAAAAGAGTTCTTGCGTCGGTGCCAACATTGAAAAAATCATTGGCGGGAAATCGAAAAAGTGAGCACGCAGCTCGGAAAGTGATTTTAATAAAACATTTAAAATTTCTTCTGCGTATGTAATGTATTGTCTTTGGTAAAACAGTTTTTATCAGTAATAACCCTAAATGATTAATTTAAAATCATGTATTTCGACGAATCCACTAATTCATTTGTTGTTTTCAGTTCTCTCTCAGTTGGTGCTTAGACAGAAAGAGTAAGCAATATAGATAGAAGTGAGCCCATTTTCTGCAGCTTATTTCTATAAACGTAGTCAGTCCATATTATACATATCAGTGGTTATGTCATCAAGTCGCGACATCGTCGATTTTATATTCGAGAGAGACGTTACTAGTTTTTGTTCTACTTGCCCAGTCCTGTTGTATATTATTAATTTGTCTAAGGTTCTGCCTTGATACGAGAGTGCGGCATATGCTTTGACAGTTCTTGGCGTGCTTTAAAACTCAACAAAAAAGGAGTTGCGCTACAGATTGTGTATGCTTTTCTACGAAGAGCTTGATATTGGTAGGTACTTAATAGACTCAGAAATACTTAAGTAAAAATCTTGGTACTTAAGTACAAAACTAAGTCTTAAGTACAAGTAAATAGAAGCAAGTACTTATCTTCAAGTACTAAGTATGGGCATTTAAAAAGTATTGAGTAATAAGTCTTAAGTAACGAAATTGTACTTTAAGTAGTACGTAAGTCTTTTTTTACTTAAGTATTGCCCAGCTCTGAATACTAGTAATCTAATTCTTATCCTTAAAATTCTTGCTCTTAAATATAAATGCCCCAATGAGCTCGCTTATTGAATTTAGTTAGTTTTCTAAGCCTTTTGATGTATTTTCGTTAAATGTTCTCTTTCTTAATCCAGCGCTATAACATAGCTTTAAGTTAGAGGTTTTTTCAATAAAAGTTCTTGTATTGAATTGTAATTTATTTTATTTAATAGAATTATTTAAGCCCAGTCTAATGAAATATTAGATACTTAACTGGATAAGCGAATAGGTTGTTAAAAAAATTGAATATCAACACTGTATAGTATATCCCTTACTTAACAAAATAATAAAATAGTTTTGATTAAAAAGTAACCTTACCATTTTACGCTCAATAACTCTCAGCTGAGTAATAATGTCATGTGTGTATGTGCAGCCGGAGGCCGAATCTGCTTACTCAGCTGAGATTTTGTTTGAGGAATCGTAGTCATTTGGTTCAGATAAAGTTTTTTAACTTTCTTTATTTTGTTATGAATATGAAATTCTATGAAATTTGGTTATAATCATTTTTATTGTCCGATGAACCATTCTAGAGATATATTCGCAAAAACACTTCAAAAATCAAATTTGCACAGATGGGTGATCATACGAAACTTACCGGCATTCATCTAGGGTATCACAAGAATTGGTCGATCAGTTATAGCTTTTTTACTTATTAATATATATATTTGGTTTGCTGAAAGAAACATTAAAACTAACAGCAAAGCTTTTTGGACATTTATTAAAAATATAAGATCTTCTTCGGGGTTTCCTATTTAAATGGAATTTAATAAAGTGATCTCAAACAATTTACAAGAACGTTGAGACTTATTTGCCGGCTGGTTCGAATCGATTTATGATTCGGATCCCTCTCTATCGCCCCAATCTTTTTTAAATACCTTTGATGCTACTATTGACTTTAGTTCTATGTCTTTGGATCTTAATGGAATACAAAAGTCGATCGGCTCTTTAAATATTGAAGTTTTTTATGGCTTGGATTTAGTGCCTAACATTTTACTTCGAAACTGCATCGCCTTATTTTCACCTGCTTTATCAATGATCTGCAATGTTTCACTTAGATTATATAGGATTTTTTCTTGATTAGTGAAAATTTTCTTTTATTACCTCTGTTTACAAAGCAGGATCTCAGCATTCAGTTAAAAACTACAGAGGAATTGTCAAATTTCTATCTGTTCCCAAGTGTTTTGAAGGCACCGTAACGAATGCTCCCAGCAGAATGGCTTCATGAAGGGTTAGTCTTCAACAAGCAATTTGGTGTTATTTATAAATTTTTGTATTGATGAAATTTAGAAAGGTACTCAGGTCGACTTCATTTACATTCATTTTGATAACGGTTTTGATCTGGGATTAATATTTGTAGACTAATGAGCTAAAAAAATTCTTGTCAGTTAGACATTTTGTAGATTGTACGCATCTTCAAAACGACCTAAATAAACTTGTGGTTTGATACTCGTTAAATGGTTTGGAACTGAGTCCTCGCAAATGTAAGAGTTCAGCTTTTATTGTGGCATTAATCCTATTTTGTTTGATTACTTGATTAAAAATAATACTATAGATAGGCCTAGTGAGATCTTGGTATCTTTTTCGATAATAAGTTAAATTTATTGATTACGTCACTTGTAAGGCATGCTATCCCGTTTTGTAGAGAGGTAATCCCGGTTGCCCCATATTTTTCAAAGGTCGAATAGAGTGTACGTCTTCACGTGCTTTAAGTATGGGTGCCAGCTGGGTTTACAGCTGACCAAGGAGGTATCATGCGGCCTTTAAATATGGGGAAATAAACTTCACTCACACTCTAATTCTTCGTCACACTTTCTACCATACATAAAGAAGGGACTGCTTCGCGGAACCTTGATTTTGTGTCGTTTTTCTCTCTTCCATCACAAGCATTTAAAATGCCGGGTTTCATTAATTGTAACTGCATTGTTTTTCTGAACTCTTCCACTTTAAAGACTTTATACGTTTCATTAGTTCACTCCATATTAGAGTATACCTCCGTTCCTTGGTGTTCTTATACTACTTTACATTTAAAACGCATTGAATCTATACACAGATCATTTAGTCGTTATCCTCTGTGCAGACTTAACTGGGACGCTGGTCTTTTTTTCATATGAAGCCAAGAGCAAGTTGCTATGTCTTCAAGCTTGAGAGTATCGTAGGATTATTTTATGTACATTCCTTCTCATAGAACTTGTTACGGCCAGTATGAATGAACCCATCTATCACGGCTGCAGAAATTTTAAAATATTTTGCACTTTCGTAGATCTTACTGAAGAACGTAGTAGTTTTAGAAATATTGTACAACACTTACATATATCGCTGATCATCTCCTTAGATATGCTTAAGAATCTCCTTTTTTTTATGGTTTATACACAGACAACTAATAGAAGATAAGCAAGGCCGATAGTAAAATATGATCCCACTGAGTTCATATTAAGGTTAACTGACAAGTCTTGGCTAAACTTAGCGAACCTCCGAACAATGAAATGTACCGGCAACATTTTTTCATTGACTGCACTTGTTTTTCTTTTGTTCATTTTTATTTGCAAACTTACGTAAATAAGTACGAAGAAATTTTTGTTTTTTGTTTTCAGCTGAGTAAATTATTGCTATTCTTGGAATGAAAGGAACAGATGATGGGTGTATATTGGATGAATTGATTGGATAGGCTTTATGTCTATCCAATGGATATGGTCGGATGCCTCGCCTCGCTCCAATATAAATACAACGATTCCTCGAACTGATGTGAGAAAACCTCAATTTTTTCTTAGAAATTTACTAGAAATTTTTTCTTTAGATTTTTAAGCACTATTAGAGGTCGACAACGGACACTCGAATAGGCCACGCTATATTTCTAAAAAAATGAACGCTTATTGCTCATCTACGCATTTATGCTCATAAAAATTGTTAGCGGCTCAGCACAAGCTCCCATTGTCGGCCTCTAATAATGCTTAGAAATTCTAAAGAAAACATTTCTAGTCAATTTCTATCTAAGAAACAAGTAAAAAAAGTTAGAATTGGTCTAATCGTAAGACCAATTCTTATGATACTCTAGATGAATTCCCGTATGTAATTTTATATGGTCACCTATCTGAGCACGTTTGATTGTTGAAGTGGTTTAACGCATATATTTCTAGAACGGTTCGTGGGACAGTAAAAATGGTTATAATCAATTTCATAAGTTTTCATATTCTGAAGAACTTTTCACTACAATAAAAATGTGTAGGACTGATCGTTTTCACAGTATACCACTGACTTATAACAATGGACTGAGCGATTTGATATTTCATGTGGCACAAATATTGTGTTTCTGTATATCACAGTTAGAGCACCCTTTAAAACATTTACTACATAAAAAAACATGTAAAACTGAACCAATCAGATGAAATTTTACATCCGTGAATCGAATTAAATTGAAAAAAATTATTTTCTTATGGCCAAGTGATATTTTAATCGCTTATAAGGAATTACACTCATTCCGAATTTAATTTTCAAAAGTTATTCTTACCTGAATCCTGCGCGTATGGGTAAGAGAGACGGAGCATGATAAACACTATCTTTACGTTATTCTTTCTGCGGTGATTGTATCTGTAGCCAACATAAAAACATCAAATGGCATAAGAAAACGTTCACTAGGCAATATTTTTTGTGTTGGTAGCTCCAACTCTGCAATAGGGCGTAAGAGTAAACTTTAGAACTTGTGTCAATGCTTCCTATAGGAAAATGGCAAACGCTTAGTCCATTGTTATAAGTTAGTGAAGTATACGTAAAAAACCTAAATTTTTATATGGTAACACTTAGATAGGGTAGTAGTAGGGCCAGCCTTGCCAGAAATTATTTGTGACTCTACCGTAGGTTTGCTAAAAAATTTGAAGTAAAATATATCAATGGGTAAGTTTCCTTTTTTCAGCCTTTGAAGCCATTGTCATTGTCTAATTCATGGGCAGCAATATTCATGCAAATGTTTAGGCAATGTTTGTAAATAATATAGAGTGAAGGATACGTGTTCCTAAATAGAAAATCAGTTAACCTTTCTCGATAAATGATATCATTGCTTTTTAAAATTGGGTCACCAAAATCAAATCGGTTTTTAATGTCGCACCCTAGCCTGATGGACCACTGATCGTAGGGCCGGTGGTCTTAGCGTTAATCGTGACCACACGTATTTACCACCTACTCTGAGCGATCGTTGCGGCTGTAGTGGCAAGAGAGATATGAGTTAAAAATACTCCGAAATGTCCCATAACTGATAAACACTAACAGGATGTGGAGCCAAGATAGCTTGTGGGTGTTGCCAAGTAACCATTATATTTGGAAAATTTGGCATTCTCGTGGCTTTAAAAGCGTTCAATTTTTTATAAATCATTTGGCATTATTTTTACATTATTTTATTTCATGTAAATCAAATTACAGTATATTCATGATCATGATATATTATATTCAGCCTTTATTAATGACAAATTTCCAGTATTACTAATACAATTCGGTAATATTATCAGTATACCGACCACAAAAGTCCCGTCGTGCTGGTAAAAACTTTTAAGGGGTGAAAGTATAGCTCATTTGCAATCGAAAATAATATATGACTCCTTTAGGGTTGATGATGGAAAAGAAATTGCCAAACAGTCTCAGAAATAAATTTTCTTTATTAGTATCTAATAATCGTGAGAGTTTTTGCATTGCAGGTGCATTGTTTCTTCCATCCTTCAAAGATTTCTTGCTAATCGAATTAATTTTGCTCAAATTAGTAAGAGGTATGTTGCAGGCATTTTTTACTGTAACTCTGGCAACACTTAAGGTAGACTAATCGTGTTGGACTTTCATAAAAGGTAATAAATGAAAGATACTTTTTATGAGAACCGGATCATTTCTTAGTATGGTTACTTTTAGAGATTTTTGACTTTCAAAACAGATGAATTTTTGAGGGAAAAAATGTTTTGTCAACAAATCGGTAATTTTCCCATCATGTGTGAACTATTTCAAAACTGAGTTACACCAGATAAGAGCCTGTAAAAATAGGAGTAAAATAAAGTCGTCTAGTAAATAGTTCGGGATGAGTTATAGTCGAAAGGTGTTATAAGGTTCAAAATTTCGAAAAAAAAACCAAAATTGTCAATAACTTCGAATCGAAAATAGTGGAAACTCGAAAAAAAATGTGACATAACATTTTCGATCGTAGAACCGGTGTGAAAAAACAAACTTTGCCATAGTCCACACGTGGAAGCTTTTAGACAGTTTTTCGGGTGAGAAGTATTCGGGGGTTGGAAAAATTCCATGCTACCAAGTTTCGATCGGGAGTACGAGAAGCATACCAATGCTACTGCAAGCAAATTAGCTCCTGCTATTTTGAAATTGCTAAATTTCTGATCGGAAGCCTGTACAGATGTTTACCTGTGATTTGAGGTGATAATATAATAATTTAATAATCATTACATGTTGTTAATTTGTGATACAGTTTTTGTTTATATAAAAAAATGTGACTTAATTGAGCTCGAACACTTTTGGTAATCATATACGGAACTACGCGGAGCATTGTTATTGTGCTGGCATGTCTAAGCACAAGGGGATGAAATTCCTTCTTTCCTTAAAAACTTCTCGTGTGGGAAGGTCCTTTCAGAACTAAATCTGGATCAATGTGCTGAATAAAACATTTTCGGTTTAAGAACCGAACGAATTACGGTTCAGCTCAGGTGAAAAAACTCACCATAAAATATTTAGGGGGATGTAAAGGGATATCATAGGACATATGAAGGGAATATAATATATTTGGTTTTGAATTTTCTAAGATAGAAAAAGATCAATCAGCAGCAAGTGAGACGTATATTAAACTAGTTGGGACAGAGTAATTATAATAAATATTCAGTTGAATAGATTGAGCTATAAGGAATCCTATACTGAAAGATGTTTAAATTGAAATTTTGAACTAATATGTATTACATTTTGAAATACCTGTGTTAATCAGACAGGATATAGCAATAGCATCGTAAAATTTTATTGAGGTCTATGTCTCCGTTTTAATATTGCATCGGATTGCGCACATATTTAAATCTGTTTTAAAACGGTGAGAAAGGGAATGATAGTAGTGATTTTTCAGGTTTTTTGATTATAGTAGAAATTGGATCTACTTTTTTCTAGAATAGATTACAAAAAATTAAAATTGACGTTCTTGCACGACAAACTTATAAATTTACTAAGCTATCAAAATAATTATTCTAGCATTTTTGACTGATGATGTTTTTTCTTAGAACAAGATTTTGCATTCTAGTAAATTGTAGGTACCTACTCGAATTTTTAAATTTGAAAACCCGCATAATTTGGGAAGAGTGTTCGGATCGATATTTATTTTTTATTTTTTGTAACTTATTTACTATAAATTTCGATTATGAATTATTATAATTGGCGGTTGTTTTAAGTTTAGAGTATATCGCCGCTTCTATGCGAATTACTTCAATAAGGACTAGTTTAAAACTTCGAGAGTATAGTATAATTGAATGCGTCTACTGGGGGCCTATTCTTGAATAACGAAGGCTGATTCCGTATTCGTTATGTTGTCAAAACTATTCGGAATCGACACATGTGGTAATTCGAATGTATTATACATATACCGAACGCAAACCCTTCGTTATTTAATGAGTGAGGCCAAATGAATAGTGAATTAGATAATATTCTACAGTGTAATTTGTCTAAGATAAGATATATATATAGAAAATATAAAATATACTTATTTGTATAATTTTTTTAATTATTTCGAAAATAAACGAAACAGAAACTTGGTTGCAGAAGGGAAGTGCTAGTGACACGATTACTTTCTGATGGCTATATTCTAACAACTGAACCACTGGAGCTAATGAGAGACATCGTCTTTTTATTTTCTTTGTGGATAATTCTATAAGAAAAGCATAATTATATACAAATTATATTTTAAAGTAATATTATACAAATTTAATAAGATAAGAAAAACTTTTTTTAAATTGAGTTGAGAGTATTTGTTTCTTAAATTGACGAACACTCGTTATGTTGAAAAACTTTTTCACAACTTCGACTTTAGAATGAACAGGTTCTAGAATACGTACAGGGTGGGATGCGATTCGTTATCAACTATTCGTTGATGACAATTTAAAAGTTTATAAATCTTTCATATATTATGTGGATGCGGATAATTTAGGAGAAGGCTATAATAATATTAATAATAATAATTCCAGCTTATATTGATTTCATAATTTATTTTTTCCTTTTCAATATATCTCATTACAGTATAATAAATACTGGTTACTCCAAATTCACATTATAAATATATTACAATATTATTTACCGAGTTTAAATTATGCTGATTCCTTTTTCATATTTATGCTGTAAACCGTCTCATTAAGTTTACTATTCGGGCTGAAAATTTTTGATGTGAAAATGTGTTAATGTTTACAACAAAAAAAAAAAAAACGTAGGTTCTGATAAGTGGGTATTTAAGAATTTCAGCTAATTTCTTACAATTTTTTATATGTTTTTTTTTCTTGTTTTTTTCTTAATTTCTTTTGTTTTTCGTATGGAATGATTTTCATCAAATAATATTTGTTGTTCATTCAAATTTGAATACTTTTCATCTTACTTACTTATCATCAAAAGTATACGCAAACGATTCTTATTAAGCACTTTGTTGTTACATTATTTTCAATAATACATGTATAACAATCCCCTTATGTTAACAAAATGTTTACTTCAACAAAAATAAGAATAAATTTCTTAAATAAAAATTAAAAGCGCAAAAACTAAACGCATTTTGGCATCATTTTTATTCAGTTTTTATCTGTACATCGCATTTTATATTATCATGATGTAGTTTTACTTTAATTTATATTTAATAATAGTAATAATACGAAAAAAAATGTTTTTTTTTTATCAAAGTCTTTATAAAGTACAAAAAAAGCTTTTTGCTTTTTATGCTCAATTTTTGTGTATATTTTATGTAATAAATAACTATGAAATAAATATTTATATAGATTACAGTTGTTTCTTTCAATAAAAAACTTTGAACGGTCATCAATATTTAAGTTTAATATATTCTTGCATTATTTATAGTATGTTTTTTTTTACTTACACTTATATTTCCTCAAAAAGTTTTATATAAAAATATTTTATTTCTCAAGTTCTCTTTTACTTTTTTTCGATTTTTTATTTACTCTAAAATAAGAGCTCTGCATCGAAAAATAAAGTCGTATACAATATTTTATATAATAATTTCAGAGATGTTCAAGTACATTTTAAAGTAAAATTTTGAAAAGAAAAATTCATCATGTCCCACAATTTTTTAATATTATTATTATTTTTTTGTTTATACAGCACACTTTCTTCTAAATATATATATATACCTAAAATACAATGTTTTATCAATGTGTTTTTGTTTTTATCTTTCTTTTTAACTTATAACTAAACAACAACAATTTGTTTAGAGATAAGTTATACATAATAATAAAGTAAAAGCAGGAACAGCTCAAAATAGCTATTAAAATGATTCTTAAAGGCGGTTGTTTTTATCATTTCTCAAATTATAAGTTGTTTTTATGATATTAAGTAAGATCCAATTCCATTCTAAGAGTTATGTAGAGAAACATAAAACAATTATAAAGATATGGTGCGACAAATTGAAGAATTATAGGATGAGAGGAAATTATGTAAGTGATATGAAATCTTTCACAAATTTTTTATATATATTTTGTGGTAAAATATTTCATTCTTGGTCAAATTAAATGAAAATCACCTGCTTCAAGTGCTTTAAAGCGAATAATGTAGTACCTAACGCTCTATAATGTATATAATTATACAAAATGGCATTGTGTTTTGATTATTTATTTTATCAAATTTAACAAATTTTGTGTTTTGAAATTAAAGCAATATCTGTAATGTTTGATCACAACACTGATATATAATTTCGTAATTGTGATTGCAGCGTTAGCATTAGAAAAAACTAAGCCGATAACGAAGGCTACTATCTCAAGGGTTGGAATTCCACCAAGACATTGTCATGGGCTTTTTCCCTCTACCTGGTAGCAGGTTAGCACAATCAACCACCTTAGCCTCTGTGTTTGGGATCTTTGGTCCTTCTGTCACGAAACAACAAAAACTATGTTTTTGCTTTGTATTTCTAACGTTTGACCTAACTCTTCTTATATGTAAACAAATTGCTACCATAGACGTGATATCCAAAGTAATCACATGGACACTGCTTATTTCTTATGTTACCGACCATAACAAAATATGTACTAAAACCTGGTTAGAGAACACATATACATATAAACTAAAAAAAAAAAAGGATGGAAAAAACCTTTCAGCGCGTAAATGTGGTTCTGAAAAATTTGTCGAATGCATGTATTATGTATGTTTTTGTAATCACTATAAGTACATATAAGATTTTAAAGAAATTTATAAGCTACTTTCGAATCAACATCGAATCGCAATATTTGCTGGGAGCATGTTTGTAATTCAAATCATATGGGATACTTGTCAATGGGCTGTGTAGTCGATTGTAGGAAATTTATGAGCTAAATCTTAGGTTAGATTAAATTTAAAATAGTTATATGGAAATGGAAATTAATTTACAGCTATAGATGTCTACAGATATTAGATTATCAATGATTTATTACAATTTTTCTTCACGCTATTTCCTTGGTCTAGCGTATAATTGGGATTTTATTTAATCCGATTTATTCGTATTAAATATCGGAATATATAGATATCCGGCAAAAGAATAAGTTATTATTGTCTTTATAATAATATATCCAAAATTAAAATAAAAGTTAAATGAAGTGAAAACCCAAAGTTTTGTATGGCAACACCAAGAAGGGGTTGCTCGCCTTAGTTCATTTTTGTAATTTTGTTTATTATTTTTATGAAAACGCTGTGTACGAAATTTCAGCTCTCTATATTGACGCGTTCTCAGGTACTGTCCAAATATATAGTGATGATTGTATCATAACACCAAGAAAAAAAAATTTATTTTCTATATACAAAATTTCAGCTCCCTACGACTCTCTTTTAGCTCTCAAGATAGTGTCCTAAGAAATACTGAAAAACAAAATTTTTAAATTGCAATCGTACGAATGAGTTGTCCGATTTTTTCCCATTTTCGAACTTAAATTTACTTCAGCTCTGTAAGTGAACGCGTTCTCGAATTATTCTAAGGACGGACAGACAGATGGACAGACAGATGAACAGATACAGACGGATGAAGAGACGGAAATAAAAAATCAAAAAACCCTTAATAAGTATTATGCGTGGGTTTGCAACACATTTTACTTTACCAGCATAATTTTTGTGCGTTACAACTGGAATGAAAAATTTAGAATACCCTATAATTTCCTCTAGGGTATAAATAGCTACTACAAGGTAACAAAATCAAATTACTTATTGAATTTAAAGTTAGTTATAAAACAAAAAAACACTCCTAGACATGATTAACATGAAATTTACCTTAGTTTGTTTTGCCTTTTTTAATAAAACATTTTTTTTTATAATATTATGAATCATAAATAGAATTTTAACTACTCCTGCTTTTTATCAACATAATTTAACATAAATTACATACTGAAGTTGTGTCAAGAATATGTTTTTTAAACACTAATATACATAAATTTTTTGTTTTCTTCATAATTTTCTAAATAATAAATATTAGTAACAATCCATTTATTTTACAATTTCATTTATTAATTTCATCTTAAAACTTTTTAGATTTTTATTTATGTTTAAAGTCAAACACTTAAAGGCAATATAGTCACCATATAGAGAGATTATTTTATGTATACACAATGAAAATTATTAGTTTCCTAATTTTCCGCTTTTTTTTTTTCCACATAGGTAATTAATATTCGAAATATAATTTTGGATCCGAAAAGAAAGATACATTGAGAGCATTTTGGAGTTAGCCAGACACAAAATTTTTTTTTTCATTTATTTTTTTAATTTTATTTATTCATTTTGTTTGCTTGTTTTGATAATAATGTATATAATCATGAATGAGCTTTCTAATGCTCATTATCTAAGATGTGTAATTTTAGTTAGTTATATAATTATTTCTCAGTTAAATATTTATTCGACTTTATTTTATAATATAGTTTTAGATTTCAGGAAGTAGATATGAACATGATTTTATTTTTTCTTTATCTTTTTTATACTTCACAATTTTGGTCCCGAAAATTCTGGTTTATTCTTATGTAAGTGCAATTATTATGTCAAATTTAATAATATGGTGATATATTTTCCTTCCTTTTTTTCCGCTTAATTAATTATATTTTAGTTGAAAACAATATTCAATATATGTATATAGACTAAAGCTTGAAATTAATAATTGCGAACGAAATAATCAAATAAATACAAGTAAGTATTTTGATTACATATTGATAACAAGAAATATACAATTTTTTTTTTTTTTAATTTTTGAACGCAATCGGTGGTATTTTATAATCACGTCTATTATAGAATGCACTTTACATAAATATAAATTGTTTTTAATTTTTTTTTTGGATTTTTGTTATTATAAATTACATTGCGATGAAAAAAAAATCGATTTTGCACTCCTTCGAATTTTATAATTTTTGTGTTCTTTTATTTTTTTTTTATATAAAACTACTGTATAAGATTGTAACAAATTTAAATAAACGAAATGTAATTTACTGGTAAGAATATTTTTTTTACGGGCTTTTTATTGTTTTTATTCAGTCTTTTATCGAATGTAATAATTTGCCCTAAATTACATTTATAATTTTAACAAAGAAAAAAACGTTTTGTTCTTCCTGTAAGTATTTGATTTCTTTTTTGTAAGATGTAAGTTGAGGTTTATCGAATTTTTTCTGGGGCAATTGAATGAATTAATAAAATTAATAATAAATTACGTTTGATGCAAGATATGCTAACATGAATTAATGATGTCCAAAATATGAGATATCGGTTTTATCTAAATTAGAGTTTAATGCTATTGAAATGGAGTCCCAATCTTGTGATTAACTCAAACATGGTTCTGATCTTGATTACGGATATAGTGAAATATTATTGAAATTTAATAAAAAATCATTATAATTCAGAATATTAAGGTATTTAGGGCGAGCTGAGGAGTTATCTCTTGCTTTAGATGGAGGACAATTAAAGACTTTCTTTAAAAATTGTCATTATTTCAGTCATTTATTTACTTATCAGAGAATAAATATTTAAAAGAGAGAGAGGATTAGGACTATCATTTAAACAGCTTTTATTAAGTTTTTTTTCTGAACTCTACGAGCTCTGTTTGTGTTTGTTCTTGAGAATTGCAATTGTAAAATTCAACATACTCTATTTTTGCTGTAAGTGTTTCAATAGCCGGAGTGAACCAGGCACAAACATTATTTATAATGCGTTTGGTCCGCAAATGAACATAGTTTTCATATAAGTAATTGGTAAGATGCTCAAACATTGTTAGCTGATCATCAACTGATCCACTGTGTATTAGTCATTGCAAGGTAAAGAAGAACATTGATGGGTTAGTTCGGTAAGATCCAAAGTTTTGAAATCATAGAATTAAATAAAGGCATTAACGCATTTAACAGGAATATGAGTGTAAAATTATAATTCACAAAATGTATGTCGTGATCAAGATAATTGGGGGCATTGATTTGATTGAGGAAAAGTATACGGTAGCCAAAAATAAGCCAAAAAGAGACGGCTTCAAGTAGTGTTAAAAGTTGATAAGGAGTTAAGGGTGTTAAGGTAAATTGGATATAACTGCATATAAGTGAATTACATAAAAGCTTAATTTTGATACAAGCTCTGAATGAAATTTCAAAGAAGCAATCAAATAGACCCGTAATTTAGTCAAAATTTCGACAGCTGACTTGATAAACAGGGGGATGCAATACTAATACTACTAGACTCTTTCATACTACTGAATGATGTTGATGTTTGTATTTTGTAATTAGTACAAATCACGGTAGTTTTTAGGATCACGTACACATCTAAAGTTCTAGTAGGGTAGAGTTGGGTATATTCGTTATGATCAATTTCATTAGGAAAATTATGACAAGTAAAAAAAAAAATTGATTGTGAATATCCTATACGTGCCATTTATAAGCATTTGCCACCAGGACATGATTTAGTGTTTTGTGCCCTTTTTTTGTAATATTTTTGGTTCAAAATAAGTAAGCAGTGTTTAAAGTTATAAACAAGTTCTTGAATAAAATTATCGATGTGTTAAAAAAAAGTAGTTTTAAGTATTCTGAGGCACATTCGTGAAATTAAAAAGGGCACAGTTGGATATTTGTAGATGCGTAAGTAGTTGATATTTCATTGATACTGAGAATTGACGTTAAAATGAAACTGCCAATTTCCAAACATACTGCTTTGATATTGACTGAACATTTGTGTTTTATTTCTGATCTCGCTTAAATTTCCTTAACTGAATAAGTAATTTTTGTTTTTTTGATTTCAATAAATAAACTATATAGGTTCTTAGTCTTTAGTCTTTCATTAACCCATCAAAAATTGGCTTGCAACTTCTTTCTACGAATCTGCTCTCTCAATAGAAGAATCTACCCCTCATGGGGCACTTTCGGCAATTTGACGTAATTTTTCAATTTGAAAAAATACGTACTTGTAGTTATTTAGCAGTGTGTAGAGTTTAATATTCATTATAAAATTGTTCAGCTCATCTTGTATTTTGGTGTAATACTTTCTACTCTACATATTTTTTTTCACTAAACGCCTTTGAAAATTGAACAATTTTTGTCTTACCACAGTTTTGATATTTCAAAATTAAACAGAAGACCCCATATTACATTCAGAGGATCACTAGTAATATACCCCTATATCGGGGTGTTTATATCCATTGGACCACTATAAACGGGATAATCCGTATACCTACATATATTATAATTTATAACGGAATTGTATTTTATATGAACGCAAGTTGTATTAATTTGTACAGAGATCTCGTTTAGATTTTAAAAGTGCTGACATTTGACAATACTAAACAAAGAAAGGGTCTTCCTTAGACCGGCACGTATCCCAAATTTTACGGGATTTCTTATTAGCGACAACAATGGAATGCAACTGAAAGTTCTTTCGAACAAAATATTATACTAGAAGTGAAACGGCATTTCAAAACAGATAGTTTTGTAAACGTTCGCAATATTCCGTAAACTCTACGCTTCATCATTCTTTTTCTTTGTATAACAACTATTTCGTTTTTATTCGAAATTTACAAATATTTTGAGAATTGTTTTCGAGGTAGTATTGCAGCCTCTATCGCCGAAATAGATGCATGTTGCAATTATTTATGCATTGCGAATGTGAGTGTTTTTTTTTATTGATACCATGGTAAAAAGTTTAAGAAAGTATGACCCCCCCCCCCGCCCCCAAATTGTCAATTCGAATTTTCTTCATTTGAATTTAATTTCACTCGTCCTTAGAAGAGGGTAAAGATAATATTATAATTGCAAATTTCATTGCTATTCAGTCATCATTTATACACTTTTCTCGACGCAATTTATAAAGCTGAAGAAATGAAAGCTTTTTAGTGGGTGTTACATTTGCAACTTAATACTGCACAATTCCTTGCTTATCCATGGGTTGAAAATGCGTCACGTATGACGCGTTTATGATTTCTTTTTTATTATACTCACATATTCATAGTTGGATGGTAATAAATTCTACTTATTTGATATCAAATCGTATAATAAGGCGTTTTCACTATATCGAAATCACAAAATTTTGATGAAGTGATTTCGAAATCACTGTCAGATGTTTTCACTACCGCTGAGATGATTTCGTTTGACTGGTGCTACACTTAAATACCAAATTAGCTTAGAAAATAATTAATTACATAAACAAGACTTTTGTAATTAAAAGAATATATTGTCACATAAATGTCAACAACATGAATATATTATTTAAATTTAATTTTAAATTTCTTCCTTAAAAATTTATTGACAAATGTATACAAAAAATGTCAAATAAGAAAAAGTGGAAACTGAAAATGGGCGCGTTCGGTCAAATTTTCATAATTTTCAATGTAATTTCATTGAAATTACGCAAAAATGAGATGATTTCGATTAAGTTTTTTGTACTGGAAAGTACGTGATTTGATTTTGTCGGAATCATGCTGAAACAGCGAAGTTACGTGATTTCGATGTAGTGAAAACGCCCTATAAGGTTAATTTGAAATTCGAATATATCTCCAATCATATTTTGATTATTTGGATTATTTGTTAAGTACGATTAACATATTCCATTGGAAATTTTGAGTTCGTTAACATTTTTTTTACAAAATCGCGGAAAGTTTAAACTATGATTTCTTTGCGTTTTCCGATTTTTGTTTTCTTTATTATTTAATGAGCTTCTTAAAAAAAAAAAATCGTTTTATCTAGTATAAGTTCGAGTGCTGCAGGGGGGGGGGGACCTCTGGCTGCCTTGGATGGATACGTACATATCCTTAGATGTACATATATTTGACAGTTCTTACCTAGTTTGTGTTAGTTCAGAAATTGTGAGTTCGAATTTCTGCATTCGATCGCTAATGAATTATGTCAATTAAAAAAATTCAATTATATTTAAATGAAAAGCAATTCAATTTTATAAAACCAAATTTCATATAGAAAATTTCATAAAATTTACATTTTTTACTAAAATAAGAAATAAAAAAACCAATTTTGAATTTTATCAGTGATCAAAATAGAATCGCATAAATATTCGAATGGCCCTGCTTACAATATCCCAGGAATAAAATTTTAATTATTATTTTCATATAATCAATCTAATATTTTTTTGAAGTATATAGATAGCTTAGCAGTTATTAATTAGGATATAAAACAAATGTATTCACATCTATTGCACCTCGAAAAGATTCGATAAACAGAATTTACCAAGTTGTTGCCATCTAACTATTTGCTATTATTACTATTATTTATTAAAGTTGTCAATCACACAGCATATCATTTTTCAAGCATATAATATTCCTAAACTTAAAAATTAATTATGACCGTTCTATTGTTTTTGCAATTTAAATATTTCTTGAGTTGATAATATTAACGAAATTTGTTTTGAACAAAAAGAGTTGTTAAAATACCACTTTTGAATAATGTTTATCTCCTAATATACATACATACATACATATATACATATGTACATATATATGTATATATAATCATAATATTTAGTTTTTTTTTATTTTGTGCTTATTTCAAATTTACATTCTTTTCTACTCGAACCATATTCAAAAATGGCATTTTTAAATTGAACTGCACATAAAAATGTTGAATAAGATTTATTGGACTGTTATATATTGTACAATTGAAACTATTGTTGTGGCTGCTGTTGATTATATAAATATTAGTAATTGTGAAAAAATTCTTATTGTTTTCCATACATTCATCCATACACTGTGTGTGTTTTGTTGAGTTTTGAATTTGAACAGTTTTTTCTTTCATTTTTGTTTTTTTAATAAAATATTTTATTGTTGTAATAATTGAATTATGATGATGATGATAACGTTGATGTTGTTGTTGTTGTTGTTGTTACACGAAATTTTCAATTTTTTGTTATTGAATTATTAATAATAATTATAAGATTCTATTGCTATTAGTGTCATTTTGAATATACGACTAAAAATCAAGGAGAAAATATACAGTGTGTAAAAATTGTTAAAACAAAAATTTATTGTAAAACGAAGCCTCGAAGAATTGGTAGGTAGTAGTATTTCTATTAATTTATATACTCGTACTTGACATAGTTAGAGAATAAAGGAAAAAGAATATTTTGTATTTGTAGTATATTTAATATAAATTTTTCAGCGCGTATAACAGTTAAATATTTTGAGTATGTGAAATAATCGAAAAAGCAGTAGCCTTGTTGTGACACTTACCGCGCACGGTCCATTGAAATATTTCAATTTTTTTTTTGTTTTTTTTTTGTGTTGTTTTATTTTTTATTGTTGTTTTTGTTTTTTTTCATTTTTTTGGTAAATACCACACCCAAAATTACTGTTGAGACTGAATTTTGCTATTTTACTATTATACAGATAGGCTATTGTAGTGTGAGATTGTGGAAACTGTTTCCCGTTTTCATGTTGTCTTATGCCTTATTTACTATAAATAATACATAGTTTTCATATATCATATTTTATTTTGTATGCATTTTCATTCCGTATGTATCGTATTTAATCGTATACAAATATTATATTACATGCGGGAGGAATAAGTTAGAAACCAACATGTTAACGTTTACCAGTTTTTTGGGCTATATTACTATTTTATTTAAGAATATTAAACTGTAAAACGGCATTATATTATACTGTCATTATAGAATGAACCAAGTAAAAATATATTATTGAAAGTAATTGGAACGTAAAAGTCTCTGAAAAACACAAAATAGTTTAATAAAAATCAACAACAAGATATCTTCAAATGTCTTAATCAATTAAATAATATGCACAAATTTATTTTTAAAATTATCATTTACATTATTTCATTATCCAATATCACATGACTTTTTTTTTTTATAATTTTTCTTCGTTTTTTTAGTTATTATAAAATTAATTTTCGGTACACAAATTTTCTGCTGATGATGAACACAATTTTATCTACTGTATACACTTTTTGCAGTTATAATGATAAGTAATTGCGTTTTAGTAATTGTAGTTATTTGAATAAAATTAAAATTAAATATTTAATAAAAAATCAAAGAAAAAAAATTATTCGCAGAAATTTAAAGCACTTCGATATGATTCCCATCTAGTTTGATTGTATTAAAAATTCAAATTGGAAGTATTTAGGATAATAATATTCGTTTGAGCATGACAATGTTAATAAAAATAATCTTGTGAGGTTTATGTGTACGGAAAAGGTGAATATTAATTATACTTTAGCATTGCGTTTCTTAGATCAGAGTCTATTTGTAGATGTTACTACAATTATGAGTTGGGTCTCATTAAAAAGAATGTTCACAGGAGATATTTTTGGTATCGGGTCAACTTATGTATATAAGATCTTCTTAAAGCATCAATCTATTTCTTGAAAATAACATGAAGGAGGTTGATGGGAAATATTTTGTTCTTGTACTAATCTCCTGTAATTAAGAAAAAAAAACCTTTTTTTATTCGTAGCATGTGTGTAAAGAAGAATTGAAATCTTGTGCATGAAAATTTAATTACATTTAATTGATGATTGATTTATATTGATATTTCTACTGTAACAACAATTCAAGAAAAAAATAATGTTGTGTACGTTTCGTTGTATCTTGCCGATATTGTTTAGACATTTAAGGGAGGACTATTTCATAAATGTACAAATAATAGAGTTCCTGAATTTTTGAGAAATATTGCAATTTATATTATTCTTGTTAAGTTGAGATGTTTTGATTTGAAAAACAAAATCTCGTGGATAACCTGATCTGTTCGAATCTCTATTGTAGAAAACTAAAGTTGATTTTGTTCAATAGAAAATCATGGAGTATCTGACCACACGCAAATGGAAAGACAAATCGTCGATTTCGTCCAACGTAACGTAAGTGGGAGCTCCAGATAACCAAATGAAACCGAAATACTGCATAATGTAGAGGAGATTCGGGTTTTGAAGGCTGTAACCCCTTGGAAAATGCTCAAATTTACAAATTTTCGCGGTATTTGTCGTGGTTGAATTGCAATAGAATTTGAACGAAAGTATTAAATTCATTCGGGTAAAATTCAACCCACAGAAGAGGTATGTAGATTGGCAATTCTGTAAGTGGTATTTCCGTGCGTTGTCAAAGATCGCCGGCAGATGGCGAAAAGCGGGTATGCAAAACTTTTATAGATTTAATTTTTTAAAATAGGTAAATGACATCCGATCTTCCTGAAATTTTCTACAGATAATCTCTTAATAAAAGCACATCCATAAAAAACTAAACATTTTATTAATTGATAAGTTATAGGAAAACATTTCGACATGAATTTTTCAGAGATTATTTTGGCCTTCAAAAATAAAATTTCGCAAATTAATCAGAAGGGGAGGGGAAATATGCTAAAAATATAAGAAAAAATCACAAAAAAACTAGCAAAAGGAATTTTGTAAATCAGAGAATATTTACTTCACCTCTCTGAGAACACCCGAATTCGGGAAATGAGAACCTTTTTCCCATTGGTGTATATGAATGATCTTTTGACATTAAATTTATTATTCGATTTTGATGAGATTTTCTACTATTATTCTACACAGATATTGGAATATAAAATACATACCCCCAATCTTGGGAATTAAGTTTTTTTTATAATAATATATGGTGGTAGCACACTGCCATACAAATCTCGTAGTAGTTTTAAAAAATCATAAAAAACTCAAAACGAATTTAGCGAATAGAATTTTGAAAATCGGTTGGAATTTGACCGAGAGATAAAGGTTGGTAGCTTTACACTATATGCAGCTAATTAATTTGAGTTGATAGTGATTTAGCAAACCTTGCAATCTTATTTTAGAAAATGCTCCTAAACTAATTGGGATATTGACTTCTGGTTTTTTGTATATGAAAGATAACAGATTATAGATAATTGTAACGAAAAGAAATGTTGCAAATATACCCACAAGATGCTAATTATCAAAGTTTTTCCGAAAAGTGTTAATTTTAATCCCGGGCTCCCCTTCACTATGCACTATTTCGGTTTCGCTTGGCCATCTGGAGTTTCTACTTGCGTCAGTTTCATTTCTAGTCAGGGCCGATATAACTGTTAGTTTGACGTACTCGGTGATGACGAGTAGGAACCATCTCCTTGTTAGTTAGACACCGTAATCAGTATGTAATTTTATTGATCATAATAATAGCATTTTATGTGTAAATTTATGATACTCCCGAGCGTTGTAACTTTATTAAAATACCTCCTAGAATATCAATTATATTTATACTATGGAATTTAATAACTTAGGATTTTCCAGGATTTAAGTGCAATTGATTTATTTTCTAATCAAGTTTTTTCGTTTTTCATTCAATCCCGATTATTCGATATAACTGTAACTGCTTAATTGTAACATGAACTACATCGGATAGGTCATTAGTAAATAAATTAAACAACAAAGATCCTAGTATTGAACCTTGAGGTACCCCTCGAACGAAAATAGTTTCGTATAAATGAATTATTTTTGTTGATTTTAAATCGTTAATTGCTGAACTATGACTCTCGAGTGAAGGATATTAAGTTACCTGATGCAAGAAATTTTTCAGAGTAGATGTTGAAAATTTTAGTCGCACAGCTTAATGATGTTCGGTGGTTGGTTTCAAGCTCATTTCAAAGTTAAGAAGCGTCACCTTTTTACACTAAGCAACACTCGATGGCTGCTTTCCTCAATTGGTTTGGGGCATTAATGTCAGGCAAAAATAATCTATGGAGCAATTTTCATAATGGTTTTTCAGAAGTTGGACAACTTTCAGCAGCAGTGAAATGTTATATTATAGTAGGCAGTTTTGTTTTTTTTTTTACCTTAGTGTTTATAATTTTTGCATATACATAATTGTGGAACGGCTAGATACATTCTATTTCAAATTATAAACGAATTTGAAATTTTCCGTTTTCTCGAGGATAATATAATCTACACAGCTTAAATACTATTTTGATTACACAACTTATCTAGTACGTTAGAGCAGTCTTGAGTGTCACTCCATTTACTGAAAATGATTTATCACAAGTTGTATTCGTTTTCGAGAAAACAGAAATTTTCATATTCGTTTATAGCTTTGAAATAGAGTGTATATATGTAAGTTGACTAGGAATAATACGAAGATCTCCAAGCCTGCAGAAATCCTTTCCTTTTATTTCAATTCATAACAATTTTCCTAAAAATTGATCAGCTTAAATCGAAAAATAATTTTTTAGCGTCATCCAAAAAACTAAACGTTTTGCAATACAACGAAAACACCAGGTAACATCCATTGTACGAATAGTTTAATTAACATAAATAGAGAAGAAAATCAAAGGTCCGTTCATATCATATCTACAAATACAGGCACACATATCGTGATATATATGGCAATTATTCTTTAATGCTTTATAAAAATAACAAAAGCCCAGATTTTGGCTTTATCTCTGTCTGCTTTTCTGTAACGCGTTCGAATCCCAGATTCGGCTTTTTCTGTTAAATTTAAATATACAAAAAATAAAATAAAAAAAACAAATAAAAAAAAAAATATTAACAAGTAAAAAAGCTAGAATTGGAGGATCAATTCTAAAACGGGTTATTTAACAGAAAAATTTTCATAAACAATTTCATAAGATTCCATATTCTGAAGAAATGTTTAGTAGAATAAAAACGACTAGGACTGATCGTTTTCACAATATACGTAATAATCTTATATTTTTATATGGCAACGCCCGATTAGCCGATTTAGCTAATTTTTAAAATTATATTTACTATTTTAATGGAAACACTGTATAAAAAATTTCAGATCTCTACGTTGACGCGTTCTCAAATAGTGTCCAAATATATAGTGAAAAACGAAATTTTCGTACAGCAACCTCACGATCGGATAATTCCGAATTATCCCATTTTCGAACTTAAATTTACCATGTCTTTTAATTTAACTCCCTAAGTACACGTGTTCTCGAGTCATCGTGAGGACAGACGGACGGACGGATGGACGAACATGCAAAAACAAAAAATAACTTTTAATATTACGCGTTGGTGTCCAATCCATTTTGCTTTAACATTATTATTTCTATGTATTACAAAACGAATGAGAAACTTAGTATTGATTTCATCATCCACGGTATAAAAATAATAAAAAAAAAATCAAATTATATATAAAAAAAAAGGTAGTAAAATACACAGACACATGCCAGTTCTGGATGATATTCTTGCGGTGCTATGCTGATAAGGGTTTATCCGGGCTAGATTTTCATCTTCTAGTAATAATGCAATTACGGACAGATCTTCAACGGATAGATTTCGAAACAATTTTAACAATAACAAATATTGAAATATCCTACCATGATCTTCTTACAATAACAAATAAAAAACGAGCATCTTAACGTAATCGTTAACACAATTATTGGCACGTACTAGACCTGTAAAGCACTTAAGTACTAGTAACAGGACCTAGACTTAAAATTTGTTTAAGTAAACGTACAAGTCCCGATTTTGGTACTTAAAAATTTTCCAGTACAAATCACGTACTGGTACTGGTACTCATAAGTCCCATATATACCTAAGTCTTAGTACCTTATAATTACCAAAGTACGCAAGTTGATACAAATACCGCCATAATGTGAAATAACTCAGCTCATGTAAATTATTTAAATACGCATTCTTATAATAGAGGCTTAGGAGCAACTACAGTAACGGTCATAATTTTTCCAAAAAATTAAATAAAATTACAGTCGTTTTGCAGTGATTTTTATTTTTAAGTTCTCGAAATAATTGAATTAGTTAATCTGTTCTATTTTTTTGTTAAATTATTTACTCCGTCTCTGATCGCAATGTTCACATTCGTTGATACCATTATCTCCATTTCTTGATACATCTTCACCACTTCTGCTTTTTTCCATCGTTTTTTCATCTCGATTATCTGAAAAAGTACCGAGATCGATATCCTTTGTTGAGAAGGTTGGCAATCAAGTGTAATACCCCGCTCTCTTCTACAACTTCCAAAATTAAAAATTAAGACAGCAAGAGCTAATAAGGTTCTATTTCATTTCCTATCTTTTTCCAACATATTTTATGAAATAGATATATATATTTTTCAAAATTTCTGATTTCAGTTTTGGAAACCTCTTGAACCTCTATTATTATAAGCCGTACCTACATAATTAATAAGATCTAAGCATGTACTTAGCGGTATAACGGTATTACGTGAGTACTTAGGTAGGTACTTATAAGCTACTTGAAAGCCTACATGTGGGACTTATAAAAACCAGTACCAGTACCGGGACTTGTACTCGTACATAAAAAATTTTAAGTCTAGGTCCTGGTACTGTGGTACTGATACTTGTACTTGGATTTTTATAGTTCTGTAACTAACGAGATTTTTCTCACTGTTTGCCTGTCGATGCTGTATCTGTCATGTTAACTGTCTGACAGTGTAAATATTTTATAAAATGATGTATGTATGAACGAAACTGAAACGACCATTAGGCTAGAGAGTAAAAAATAGCGCAGTACTAGTAATTGTGGTCAGGGAACAATTTAGGATAAATATTGGCATACATCTTTTAAACCTTACGTCAGTGTTTCTTAAACTGTATTCCACGGAACCCTGGGGATCTGTGAACGTCACTGAAGGGTGCCGCGAAACTCACTTGCTTTGTTTTCATAATATTCAAGAAAGTAACTTATAAAAAAAAATAAAAATATACTACGAAATTAAAAAAATTTAATAACCTCTAACCGGGGCTGCACCTGCTTATTAAAAATATCGCCAAAAACTGTGGTTGTAGCCACTGCATGATCCATAGGCAGGCACTTGCTGGATAAAAAAAAAAAATATCTCCCAATTATAAGAATGCTTTTGATGAGATTGTCAAAATTATATGCTTCGTAAAATCTAGCCCACCAAATAATCGTTTATTCAAAATACTATGTGAGGACATGGACAGTGTACATATTATGTAGATTTTTTCTTTTACATACTGAGGTCAGATGGTTACCTCGAAGAAATAAACTAACCTGTAGTTATGAGTTCAGGGACGCGGTGCTTTTTTGTTTTAGAATACAATTTCGAATTGACAGGTCGATTATTTGATATGGCTGGTTAAATGTACCAATTTATTTAAGTGATATTTTTACAAAGATCCATGACCTTAATTTAACCCTTCAGGGCAAACAAGTTAATGTATTTTGTGATCATGAAAAAATATTGCTTTTAAGAAAAAGATAGAATTTTTGAAAAACTTGTATATCTACGCAGCAACAAGTTTGATTGATTCCCAACCATGAAAGGCTTTTCAGAAGAGGAAGGGGTTGAAATAGGAGAGACAATTATTGAAGAAATCATTCAGCATCTGTAAGTTTTAGATATTTTCAATATTTTTCAAATGAACAGCAGATCAAATATCAAAATGAATTATGGATTCAAAGCCCATTTATTGTCAATGCATGACCTTCCACCATGTTAGTAGAAGAATATGAATCTTTTATTGAAATGATTTCAGATTCATCGTTGCAAGAAATATTCTAATTAATGTCGTTAGTGAAATTCTGGTGCAGTTTTGAAGATGAATGTCTTTAATTGCCGCAAGAGGCAGTGTTGCTGTTTACCATTTGCAACTACTTACATATATGTATGTGCGAAATGGGGTTCTCAGCATTTATGTTGACAAAACATAAATACCGAAATAGACTGGATGGTGAACCTGACATGGGAATTGAACTTTCATCCATAAGGCCTAATATTAAGTATATCTATGATAATAAAAAGAGTACCAGTCATCTCATTAATATTAAAATTTAAAAGTCTTGCTTTAATACAATAGGTCATTTTAAGGTATTACAGCAAATTTTTGGTTAAATTTGAAATAATTTTTATTTTTGTTGTAAATTATCCTTTTACAGAATGTTAGGTTAGGTTAGGTTACAGTGTTGGCCATCGTAAAAATCATGTACGATCAGCCATACTTAGATCGTATATGTGCCACTATATTGGGACCCTGCCTGGAAAAGATATCTAAGAGCTAGGGGATGCAATGAAATCAAGCACAATAGCTAATGAACCTTGCCAGGTTCTCTACCATCGTATCTGTTAATTCCCTCAGTTTCCAGAATAAGTAGGTTCCAAGAGTACTCCTTTTACGCCTAGCAAGATTAGGTCTTTCACACAGCAGGTACAGCTTCTGCAGTAGTCATTGTATGGAGCTTGCATGCGCTCTGAATGTTTCCCGTAATAATTACAGCAAGATTACGCACATCATTCCCGTTCCTCCTCAGCAAATATTTAGTATTCACGGGACAAATATCGGGCAAATCTGTCTTGAAATCGCACATAAAATCAGATCCCTCCATCTTTGCCAGCTTACAGGTCTGTACATCCATAATCCCCTACACTGATTCTAGGCGCTGACCTACGGGTTCCTCAGCTGGATATATATTCGTAGCAGAACCCTTTCTGACCAGAGCATCGGTTGTCTCATTTGGAGGTATTTCAATTTGACCAGGCAATCAGCAGAGAATAATAACTCTGTGGTTAACACCCAGTTTT
The DNA here is from genome assembly GCA_963924295.1 of Dioctria rufipes. NCBI lineage: Eukaryota > Metazoa > Arthropoda > Insecta > Diptera > Asilidae > Dioctria > Dioctria rufipes. The sequence continues at coordinate 217,333,916 of OZ002741.1, forward strand.
TCGAGCAAATAACGACACCGTTGCACTAGGCGCAATTTAATGGTGCTCGACTCCAAAGTTTTGAATGCAGCTTGGCTGTCAATACAAATCCTTATGACTTGATTGCTAGGTACATCATAAGCTGTTCGCAGCAGCTTTGTTGCTTTGAAAATGGCCAGAATCTCCGCCTGGAATACACTACAGTAGTCTGATAGGCGGTATGATTTCTGTATTCCAGGAAGTATTCTCTGGCTTCCACTCCCACATTCATTATCGATCCGTTCGTAAAGATTACCATCGCACTTCTTTCTATTAGGAATGCTAGTCGAGAATGTTTTCTCAAAGTCTAATCTTGGAACAATGTAATCCGTAGCTCCTCCGTATACAGTTTCCAGCACTACAGATCATCAGTATTCTGCTAATGTTATCCAGCAGCCCGACTCCACGGTTATTTCCGGTACTGCCCCTGGTTGCAAATCTTTACACCCACATTTTTTTTTGGTTTCGGGTGTTGAGAATCGTTTGAGGTTACATTTTTTTTTCTAACCTCACCACATGACAGAATCGCATCGAACACACACCAGAATTTCCACATTTGACAGCTCCGAACTGGAATGGTATTAGCAAAGTGCTGGTGTGCCTGCAATTCCGAGTTCAGAAAATAATTCACTATAAAACTTTTCAGGTGCGTTGCTTTCTCAAGAGCATTCATACACACCAACATTACTTATGTGAGCGGTTTGCATCCAGTGTACGATACGAGGGTATATGTCCTATCTTTTATCAAAAGTTTTCTTGCAGGTTACAGTGCAATAGCCGCTCAATCACATTTATCCTGCAATTTAACTTGGAGTCTAGTATCACTGCTAGGTGTTTGGCTTCAGTTTTAAATTCAATAGTAATGCTACCCAGTTTTGGGGGAGCGAAAGTCGTAATAACTTTCCGCCGTGTAAGGAGGACTAGCTCGATATTTGCGGGTTTGAGCCCCAGACCAGAACTCTTAGCCTAGTTAAGAAGCTTTTGCAATGCTCTTTGAGTTAGTTCACTGATCGTCGCTATGAATTATCCAGTGACCTGGATGACTAAAGGGGGAATTACAATGGACGCAATGGAATGCAACTGAATGGAGAGAAATGTCAAACCGGTTTTCCTTATATGCTTTTCAAATGGAGTTGCGCACAGTGGACGGACGAAAACGTAGTCGTACGCAGCAAGTTTAATAAAATCTGAAATTAACGCAACTGAACGGATAAACATAACCTCAAATTAGCTTTGGGATTGTTTTTTTTTGTTCCGTCAAGTGAAACTGTGCTGCGGTAAGTGTATAATAAGCAGAGAGGAAATGGAATGAAAACAGTTTTTTGATTTTATCCATATTTGTTTATAAATTTTGGATTAAACGTCACTATCACTTTCAATTAATCATGCTTCCATTGTAAGCAGCTAACCTCGACGTCCGTTTTACTGCGTAAATTTGACATTTCTCTCCGTTCAGTTGCGTTCCGTTGCGTCCATTGTAATTCCGCCTTAAGTTATCAGCATATGCTACCACTTTTATTCCATCCCTTTGTACAGAATGTTGTACTAAAAGTATACCACTTAAACAAGGTAGGGCTTCCACTAAAAAAGTAGACATTAAAACGGGTTCGACTTATCAAAAGAAACGCAGCCTTATGCAATGGTTATAAAAGGAGAAAAACAAAACGTTAATAGATAATAATCTTGATAATAAAGGAAGGAGATTAGGTTAGGTGTAATATGTATAAACAAAAAATAAAAACTCAAATCAAACTGTATTAAAAAAAGTTCATTTCCAAAAGAAAAAAAAATAAAACAAAATAAAAATACATTTTCACCAATTTTTCATTAATACGATTAACGAATAAAACAAGAAAAAACTAAAGATCTAGATCTAGATTTTATAATACAAAATGCAGTACTAAATGAAAACAATAAAAGATGACCTACCTTTATAATAATATGTATGTACTACCGTAGATCTAAGGGCAGCTAAAGTGTGTACCGTTAATTAATTTTATTTTATTTTATTTATTTTTTTACTATACTGATATTATGGGAAATTCAATAAATTTTGTCTTTTTCATTGGAATATATCGAAGTATGTATGTATGTATAATTTGCAAAAGTCACCTTTCTACTCTCTCTCTTAATAAGCTTCTCCTCGAGCCAAAAGTCATAAATTTTTGTCTTTTTTTTTGTGTGTTTTTGTTTATTAAAAACTTCTCACTTCACTTGATTTTACTCATAAAAAGAACTATACAGAAATATAAAGTAGAAATGTTTTATAACATAAGAATTAACGAACCCTATAACGGTTGTCTTGTTTTCTTACAATAATATTATCTTTACTTATATTTTATTCTTAAAGAATAACAGCTAAACTTACGGGCTATTGTATTTAAATTTTAAATTTTTTGTATTTTTTTTTGTTGTTGTTTTGTTTTTGTTTTAAATAATTTTTATTGTTGATTTATCATTATTATTTAGTAATGACAAATTGTACTGTTGCAGTTATAAGAAGCAAAAAAAAAATTATTATTTGTTGTTGTTGTTATTGTTGGTAATGTATACATGTTGTGTGTTGTTTTAGATAAGTTTTTGTTTTATTTTACATATTCTTCTGTTTTGCGTAGTAATTTTATTGTTTGTATTTTAACTATTAACGTGGTCTTTCAATTATGAAAATAAGTGTGAATCTTAAATAAGAAATAAAAAGTATGCATCAAAAGGGTTTAAAGTATATATGTGGTTCGGTAATAAAATAAAAATAAAATAAAATTATATTGATAAAGACAAAAAAAAAAAATTAAAAATACAACATAACGACAAGTGAAAAACGAAACGGACATGCCGATGAAAAAGGTAATAATATAGATAAAAGCTAATATAAGTAGTAAAGAACAATAAAACAATTGTGAAAAACAAACATTGTCAAACGAATGTATGATATTAAAAAAATGAAATAAAATTAAGAATAAGAAAAAACATAGTAACAAAATCCTAAAGGTAAATTCTATTGTAGTGTGTGTGGCTATATGTTTGTGATTGGTTTCTGTATTATAACAATCGACTGTCGGCATAGATTGATTGAGGGGGAGGGTTGTAGTTTGCAGTTGTTGTTTTTGTTTTTTTTTTCTCTAAAAGGTTAGTTGTTGTAGGTATGTACAATGTACATATTGGTATGAATGGTTCTATTGATATATTATGTTATTTTGTGTTTATGTTTATTCATTATTCCTGTTTATTGGTTTGCGACTACAGGGATGTGCATTTTCATCAAATTTTGTAAATTAGAACAAACGAAAACATTTTCCTATTTTTCTTTGTGTTTTTTCTCTGATTTTTGATTCGTTTTACAAATTAAATTCAATATTAATATTAAATTCTGGCTGTATATACGGAGATTACAGCAAAATGTTTTTTTTTTCGGGCGTTGGGATGATGAAATAATTATTTCCTGCAGTTCTTGTTTTGTTGTAATTGTTGTCATTTTTGTTTTGTAGTTGATAATGTGTTTTTGGTTTTGTTTTTTGCTTTTGCTTTTACTTTGCTTTTCATTGGTGTTTCACATTTTCATTTCATAAAATTTGGTAACAGAGTTTTTTTCTTGGAAATATGTAATTTAATAGTAATATAGGAAAATTTAATTTTATTATCTATGTTTGCATGTTTGCTTATCGAAAGCTTATACATATAAGAGATGTTATAATATTGTTGTAATTTAATATAATTAGTAATTTTAAATTAAGAATTTTTGTTGTTTGTTGATATTGTTCATATTAGTCAATTTGCCATAGTTTTCGGTACGCTCAAGGCTCGTCAAATGTTTGTTTTGAATCATTTAGGAAGTGTATGCTGATAATTGTTAAAGTGATTTCGTTTTAAGTAAGGTAAGGTGAGGTAAGTAAGTTCGTAGGGAAAATCATATAATTTTTTTTTTTTTTTTTTAATCTCAATTACAAAAACGTATTTATTCTCGTCAAAAATCTATTCAAAAAAATTTATTAAAAATTTTCAAGATCATTCCTAATTTTGTTGGAATGACATTCCGTTGAAAATTAAATTTCAAATGGAATTATTGTGATTAGAATGGAATCTATTATGTTTCGATTATCAAATTACATGTTTGGGATATTTGAAGTATATTCCAATTTAATATTTTTTTTTATATTGTTAAGCCAAGGTCAGGGGAGCTCCTATAATGCAAAGTACAGCATGGCAGGAAAGAGATAGGGTAAGAATGAAGGGACATGAGTAAAGTGGCCGGGGTGCTGATGTATGTCACTCTTAAACTTTCGCAGATTGTAAGTCCGAGGAAAAACAGAAGATGGTACACTATTCCAGATTCGCACAGTTCGGAATAAGAAACAATCAAGGAATTTTACTGTACGGTCAAAAGTATTTTAAAGGATGAAAGGATGCCCGACTTGTAGCGCGAGTACTGCGTGCAGGATTTAATCTACAAGGAATCGTATTAGATATTTCATCGGAATATTGGCCATGAGTGCATGTAGAGAATAATTTTATTCTTACTTTTGTTTCCAGAATAAGGGGATATCACTTTGTATTTATGTATAATAACAATTTAAAGGTGAAAATTTTAGGAATTTTGTGTCATAACCGGAAATTTCTACTACATGAGGAGATTTAATATTTTTAATTTAACAGGACATTTTAAAGCAGAAAATATTATGCTTGTTATGCAATTCAGATTATGTTTATATTGTCATGAGATTGATCATAAATTTACCCAGCAATATTAATTGATATTTATACTTATTTTTCAAATAAATATAAATATGACAAATTTCAGGATTTTATTAGATTTAGTGAATCATATTACGTCAGGATAAAATAAGGATATTTATGGATATTCAGACTGTTGGGGTTTTCAAATCGTCAGCATACACAAAATGCACAAAATTTGTTTCCTTTAACAATATTTTCGAGAAATATTAAAAAATAAGTTTTTTCCACATTGAAACTGAAAACTCTGTACACCAATATTATGAAAAAAAGAAAAGTAACTAAAAGAAAATGGAAACGTTGGCAAAGTTCAAATCAAATTTGTTGTAATATTTTTGTTTAGCATGTTATCTTCAAAATCTTGTTGAAATACATATTTTTTCATTGTTTTTATTTTTTATTTTCTTTTGTTTCATATAGGCAACGTTAAAAATATGCGCTAATTGTAGTACTTGTTTTTTTTTTCTGTTTCCTTTTAAAAAGGCAATAAAAATATAAATCACAATGTATAACCAATATTTAAAAAATAAAAAAATAAAATAAAAATATTTCTTACAAAAGCCAATATATTATAAATATTATACTTTTCAGAACAATAAAAATTTTGATTATGTTTCTTTATCAGTTCCTTTTCGTGTTTTTTGTTTGTTTTGTAATTTATTTTCACAGAAAAGAAAATAATCAGGTATATTATTATTACTACACACATATAATATACATATGTATTATGGAATAATAAAAAAATAAAAATAAAAAAAAAATATTTATAATAATAATTATAAACATCAAAATGTGTAAAATGGGAAGAAACATATAAAATTATAGAGAAAAGCAATTGCACTATAATTCAACTGGACCTATATATGTATGTATGTACACGCGTTTGTTTTGTCACATTCCATTTTAAACATATTTTTTTAATTTTTTATAATAATATATAGTCAATCTTTTTTCTCTCCGAATATAAAACACATACCATGAGGGAATTTATTTTCCTTTCTCGTATTATTTTGATCCCTCTATTCTTTTTTTTTTGTTTAATTATTTTTTTTATAGCGCTTTAATACATTTTTCATTTATTTTTAAGTATATTTTCCTATAAACATACAACTGCTATAGTTTTACTTCATTTCTCGCTTGTTTTCGCTTCTTTGACTTTTATTTAGTTCATTAAATTTTCCTCTTCATCTGTTTTTTTTTTTAATTTTATTAATAATAGTAATAAATTTCTTATTATTTTATCTATTTGAATATGTAAATAGAATAGATTTTATTCCCTATATCTTATACTTTTTAATTTTTTAACGAATATCTTTCACCGTTAATTCTTTCTAATTGCACTTTAATTTTTGTTTTTTTTTTTATTTTATAATCCATTTTTATGTAAATAAAAAGGAAACAGTTTGATTTTTTTAAACAATACCTTATTGTTTCTCTCTTGATCATTTGATTTGATTTTTTTTCTATATATTTTTTTTTCTTCCGTGTTATATTTCCGTCCATATATTTCTTTTCATATATGTATGTATATAAATTTACAAGTAGAAAATATACGCCTGCAGGAATGATTGAGAAAGATTTTTTGTGTAAGTTTTTAAATAGATTATATTATGTCTTCCATTCCGAAAAGTATATACGTGTTCTGTACATATAAAAAATGTGTTTTTCCTTTCAGTTTTCAATTGAAAATCAACAAAATTCTCAGAAGATGTAATGTTTCCTAATGATGATGATTATGATTATGATGTTATTAATATAATTTGAATAGTAAAACCTCTCAATAGACTCAAACAGGCGATGAGTTAAATTTTGTATTTTGAATTTTTTCTTTTTCCTTTTTTAACATTGGTTTTTTTTCTTGTTTTTCTTTAATATAATATATGTTTTTTTTTGTTTTTAATGAATTAAATTTCACCTACATTTCCGTCGTTTTGAGAAAATATACATCAAAATTTTGGATTATTAATCACAGATAGTGTACAATATTACATTTTAATTTTTTTGTTTGTTTAGAATATTGGCGGAAATTAAAATTAAAATAGAAAAATTTCCAAAAAATTTAATCTAAATTGTTTCAATTTTTTTTTGGTTTTTTTTTCTTGTTTTTTGAAATTTACATATTTTGTTCTTATGTAATGTCAATTTATAGTTTAAGTAGTTTCCTTTTTCTTGAAATGTATATTATTTTTTGTTATTTTTCCTTTCTTTGTAAATTTATCTAAAATCTCCACATTTTTGTTGATTTGATTTCTTACTGTTATCATTTTTTATGTTTATTTTCTTTTTGAATTCAATAAAAAAAAATTTATATAGTTTTTTGAGGTCTTATACTTTTGAATAGAATGTGTCTAGTTAACATTTTTATTTTGTTTTTTTTTTCGTAATTTATAAAACAGTGATATTATTAACAATAAACCTTTTTATGAGCCTTTTCACGGAATGTTCTTGGAGTTTTATATTAAAAAAAAAAACAAAAAACAAAAAAAGGAATACATAATAAATGCATGGAAATATTATCATATCAAAATACATATTAATTACTACATATGTATAAGACCTCAAATATTTTTAAAATTATTGGAAATATAAAAAATTATTCAAACATTTTACAAGCATTTTTTTGTTGTTTAAGTTAAAGTTTTTGTTTTACTATAATACACACACACCTAAGATTATTTCTATTATGATGATGTTGTTGAGGTATACGCGACGTGAAGACACACACATATATTTATATTAGTACAAATGTAGTTTTTTTTCTGATAGTTAATTCCAAAAGTTATATTATTTGTAGTTTTTTTTTTTATGTTTATTTATATCGTTTTTTTTTTGTTAAATTAGGAAATTTTATTCACAAAGATAACTTTTTTACCCATACATAATTTAGATTCACAGAATGAACATTCATTTATTTTTTTTTGTTTTTTTTTTGTTTTTGTTTAAACATCGACATTTTTTTAAATTTTATATTAAGATAATTTTGTATGATTTTTTTTTTCGAGAATTTAATATTTTTCTGAATCTTATAAAATATGTACCAACTTCAAGAATAGAAGTTTTTCTTGTTATTTCCATTTTAGGAGAATTTTGAACACCAATTTATTTTTTTTTTTAAATATTTATAATATTGTTATTATATAATCCAAAAAGTAAAATTATAGATAAAAAATAAGGAATATAAAATCATTTATGTTTTAATTAAGCCACCGATTTTAGCGGACACTTGTGCGGTTTCTTGTCTTACGTGTATATTATGTATTTTTGGTTTCTTTTGTGAAAAGCCCTCAAATGAATGCAAATGTTGAAAATAATAGTATATTAACAGAGTTATGAATATATTGAATGAATAATTTTCCATAATTTTTGTATGATTTTAGAGCTAATCTTCATTATTGTGGACATAACTTATGTAAAGTTTTTTCATGTTAGCCATCATTACAGCACACTTATGGAAATGTTTTTATCATGTTGGGTTACCCTTGCCTGTGCATACATGCATATAAAATCTAACAAGCTTTAAATACTAGAAATTATTGATGCTTTTACCAATTTCTATGAGCTAGTAATCTAGTAGTGGAGTGGTATCTAGCCCTTCATATTCGAAAATATTTGCTAAATATATCCAATCTATATTTAAAATTGATACAGATTGTAACCCCGAAAAATACAGAAGATTATAGACTGTTCCACATTTGCACAGTTCTGAATATAAAAAGCATCACAGAATTTTACTGTACGGCCGAAAGTATTTTGAAGGGTGAAAGGTAGTGCGTGACTCGCAGCGGGAGTATAGCTTGCAGGTAATAATCTACAAGGGATAAGAGTAGATAAAATCATCAGAACATTGACCATAAATTTCGGGATAAAGGAGCGAAAGGAAACCAAAATTGACGCGGTACTCGCGATAGTCGATGTAATAAGTAATTGCCACATCGAAAATTAGCTTGAAGGCTCTATTTTGGATAATATTATGTATTGAATTTTAGGTCTGATATAAGAGTTGATGGAATGAAATATTTTCCTACAACTTTTCAGAAAATCAAAGCATTTCTATGCTTTTTTGTCAACAGAAAAGACTGTCTACCTTAGCTTACTGGAAATATTACTGCCAATAACGCTTAGTGACTGTGAATGAAAAATTAATGCTCCATCAAAAGAAACGGCAGTGGTTAAGTGATGATCTTGTTTTAGAGAGACAAAACAGCCCTGGATCTTAGAAGCATTGAATTGGATGGGATTGAAAATCAGAGAAAACAGATCATTAATGAAAATTGGAAAGAAAGACGGAGAGATAATAGAACCTTGGGGTACACCGGAATTCATAGGCTGAGGTTCAAAATTAACGCCATCTAATACAATCCGTATAGGTGACCAAATAAAAAAAAAAAAAACTTTCAATCACCAATAAAAGAGGAGGGAAGAGACCAAGAGCTTTAAGTTCGGCTAAATGGGTAGGATGCTAGACTCTATCAAAGGCTTTTGAAATATCTATAGGGTAATGATTTTGATTTTATTGTATAATATTATTTATGTGAAAAGAAAAGAACATTTATGAAAACACTCCTTTGACGCAATAATATTTCTAATAATTGATAAATGGTGCAGTTAATAATTTTGACGATTTTTATCTTTTTCGTTAGTATTGCTTATATTTTATCTAAAGACCATTTATGTGAATACAAGTTTAACACGAAAACAAAAAAATAATAAATATATGGAAATATATGAAAATTGAAAACAAAAGAGCACAGCTCTTATGGTTTTCCTAGTATTATCTAAACATTAGTTAAGTTTTTGGTTAATTTCTATGTCAGAAAATGAACAATAAACAAAATTAGTTAGAATATTGAGAAATAACTGAATGTGTGCCGTAATGATGAAAAAAAAAAAATATATATATACATATATCATTCTAACTATTTCTGAAATAGATATCCTTTTGTTATATATCCAAATAGAGTTTATTCAAACATACTCAGGTAATCATAAAATTTCGGAATTTTGGTTATACCTCTTTCAAAGTTAATTGCCGAAGATACAAATTTTCTTTTCATTTAACTCTTCAAAATATTTTTGAAATAATTTTCAATAAAAAAGCAAAACAAAAAAAAAAGAAATCAAAATTTCTTCCAAATTCATTGAGAACTTTTCATCTGAGGTTGAAGGTCTATTTTCATGTGGGTGTATTGTATAGGTATATTATATAGGCATCGCATAAAACTAATAGTATTATGATAACATAGAAAATCAAAACAAACTTACCAAGAAATTTTGAATTTCTTTTATCCTTTCTATGGTTGGTTATTGGTTTGTTTTTGTTTATGTGTATTTTTTTTCTTTTTTTTTCTATTGATTCGTATTGTTTTATTTTATTTTGTAATATTGAACAGAATTTGTAGTATTCGTGTAGAAATGATTTCACCTGTTTGATTTATAGCTGGGTTGCTTCACTATATTGTATTTGTATATTATATTATGATGATTTTTAAAAAGGAAAACAAAAAACATTTTTGGGTTGTGATAGAAGATCGACCAACCAAAATGGGAGTATTGCTGGGTTATGAGAATGCTTTAAAACATAATAATATATTTAACAAAATTGTTTGTATTTTTTTGTTTTGTTATTTTTTTCTATTTTGTTTGAAATTATATATGAAAAAACCCTCTCTCATATACTATATAGTTCTGAATCTTATTTCCTTTTTCCACGTAATATTATGTTTTTGTGGATGTTGCTATTGTTGGTTGTTGTTGCTGCTGTTATACTGCTTGTTGATGAGTTCTGATGTTCCTTTATTTTATTTTGTTTTGTCTATTTTTATTGTATTTTGTACAAGAGCCTATTTGTCGATTGTCAAAAACGAACTAAAAATATATATTTTGTTTTTATATACCTTTCATTTGTTGTTTCAATTTAAATATATAAGTGTATACTTATACATATACATGTATATATATGTATATACGTATTGTATATAGCTAATTTAATCTTGTTTAATAATAATTTAATTATTTTTTGTGTTTTTGTGTATATGTGTGTTGTTTGTTAAAAAAGTGTGTTTTGTTTACATTTTACCTTAACTAGCTTATTTTTGTTTTTGTTTTTTATTTGGGTAAAAGGAAAAAGAACTTAACACGTTTTGCATTTTGTTTTTTGTTTTTTTTTGTTTTTGTTTTTTTTTTCTTTCACACGTTAACGTGGTGTATCAACTACGTATACGAAAATATACCCTAAAATATATTTATCTAAACATTCTCATGATGATTTCTTCATTCAAGAGATACATTCAAGTATAAACTGTGTTTAGTACGCAGTTCATTTACCTACATAACCTTAAATGTTAAATTTTAACCGCCAACAAAAAATTTGCCTAGATTGCAGTTTTCTCTATAAAATATCCTCCTGCTCAGACTTGATTTGTCCTAACTTTTCATGTAAACTAGTTCCACCGCCACCATTTAAATCTTCTATGGGTAATGGTCGCATATTACCCGTTACTATTGGATGATGATGCTGTTGCTGCTGCTGCTGCTGCTGCTGGGATTGTTGTTGGCGATGCATTGAGGAATGATGATGTATTTGATGATGCAGGTTTTGCTGTTGAGAATCTTCAACTTTTATACTGCGTCCTCCATCACGCATTTTGACGACGAGACTTTCGGCTGATTCTTTTGATATGTTGTCGGATTCTGTTGAATTACGTTCAGTGTCAAATGAAATTGATGTGGTGGGACTTGAACGTTCGCGCTTAATGTCGATCACAGGGAAATTAACTGGGCTGGCAGGCCTTTTGGTTTTTGTATTTGTTAATTGGTCACTATTACTACCTAGCGTTCTTGTATTTTTCACAAGTTGGTCTATTAGGGCACCACGAGGAAAATCAACTACTGGCTTTCGATCTAGACTTCTTCGAATTATTCCATCAAGGAATGATCCGTTTGCTCCACCGTTATCATATAGACTTTCGGCTATTTCACGTGCACTTTTTATCGGAGGATTTGAATTATTTGAATTAAATTTATTACCAGATGATGATGATGTTGAAGTGGTTGTATTTGAAGTGCTCATATTGCTACCGCCACTCAATCTATTTGTTTCCTCATGGAATCTCTGAATCATTTGTGATGCTAGAAAGCCTTCTGTGTTTGGAGGAAATGTTGGTGGACCCGTTGATCCACCCGATGTTCTAGGAAAATCCATAGGCAATGTACCAAATGCCGTTGAATGTGGCCAAAATAAATGCTGGGTATATTGTAATTGGGCAGCCATTGCTGGATCGAATATCGGTACTTTCATACCGTTTGGTGATGTGCTTGGGAATGGTGGGTTATTTTTCAAAGCTGGCTTTTGTGCAGCTATAGATGGTTTCATTTTATCTATACTACTAACAGCCGAAATACCTGGAATGTTTGTATTTTTTGAAGTTGTTGAACTAGAACTACTACTCCCAGTTCGATCATCTAGAGGTTGTGGTTTTGGTTCACGCTTTCTTGGCCTCATTAAGTGTCTCTCCTTCACCTTATACTCTAAAGTTGAATGAGGTACTCCGTAATAACTTCCAGCTCTATGGACTGACATTTCTCCCCTTTGAACAGCTTTAACAGCCTCAACTAAACTATCTCGATCGTAGTTTCTATATTTACCTCGCTTTGGTCTAGTTCCTTTTCCTCCGACACCTCCACTAGATGAGTTAGAAGAGCTTTGGGCAGATACATTGCTGGCGTTACTGCTCAATAAATTGGGTGTTGTAGCAAATCTAGAGATGTCAGTGCCACCAAGATTTTTTATTACTGATATGCTAGCTCGTTTCTGTTGCTCAGAGTTATCCATAATTTGTGTCGATTTCGGAGTTATTGTTTCTTTTGCCGCTTGCTGATTGAATGTTCGACTTATACTGTTTGCTATAACATCCCTCAAGGAAAATATTGGCGGTGATTGAGATTCACTGCTCTGACGTATTAACGGAGGAGATATTCCAGGCAAATTATTTTGTCGCTGCGGACTTCGAGATAGTATTGGAGCGGTAGTGGGCGGCACAGGAGAACTCAAATGCTCACCATTTTTACCTGAAGATGAGGATCCAGCTACCGGCTTATAGGACGGAATTTTTAAAATTACTGAAGGATCATCACTACCCTCAACAATGTCAACAGATGAGCTTGTCTCTGGTGTTTCAGACTTTGGTAAACGATTTTGATATATATACGGAGAATGTTGATGTTGGTGATGATGTTGTTGTTGATGTTGCTGTTGTTGCTGTTGTTGCTGTTGCTGCTGTTGCTGTTGATGCTGTTGTAAATTTTGCATTAATATTCTAGGATCCAGTAAATTTGGTTTGCCATTATTCAAAATATCATTAGCTGCTGTAGGGGTTTTTAGTTGTTCTTTAAGCATTTCCTCTTGTTGTATCATTAAATTACTAAATAGCTCCCTAAATGCTACAGGATCATCCATTTTAGGCTGCATTAGTCCAGGCAAACCACCTAAACTTCCCGTAAGTAAAAGACTTTGCAATAATACATTCGGATCAAGCCAAGGATTTGGCGTAATTGGTGGCGTTTGGGGCGTGGGCGTTGTAGATGGAATTTTTGTTGCTTGCGCATCAAGTGATGTTGAGGGTTTTATAACAGTTTGATTATTATCACAACCTGAGGTGATTTTCTGTAGGGCGGCTAATTGTGATGTTGTAAATCTGGCAAGATCCTCTGCTGCTAATAGCTTTTCATCTTTATCTTCATCTCCGGAGAGTTCTTTGTCCTCATCATCAGCATCGACCAATTCATCTAGAGTCGGTGGATGTAGAGTATGCGCTTCACGTTTCTGTTCCATTGCAATTTTATAAACTTTATTTCGTAATGTTGACCTAGGAATTCCATAAAGTACAGCTGCTCGTCGTGTACCAAGTTTTCCACTAATTATGTCTTGTAGGGCGCTATGAAGTTCTTCTTCGGTGTAAGTTCGACGACCCGTAACCGCAGACATACGTGGTTTAGCTCTGTAAAAAAAAAAAGAAGGAAAAACATAAATCAAATGTAATTGGTGTGGGTTTTTAAATTCTCATTGAGCGTAAATAATTATATTTTGCATAAGTAATACAATTTACAGTCTAAATCAATCAATATGAACACAAAAATTGACTTGGAGGCATAATTATGAATGGTTGAACAAAAACAGTTACTATTGTTTGCCTAAAATATGACTTATAAATACTCTAAAATATGAGTATATAATTAGCTCTAAGATGCCTGCAGATAAGCTTTCATCAAGTGAAGGTCATCTCAGATGGACTTTGCTGCAGAGTTTTCCTGAACGTAGAGTTCATTCAATAATCTTGGATAAGAGAAAATCGGCAAAGTCTAACATAAATGAACTATAAGAACTGGAGAAATCTTCCAAAATCATCCTATTGATTGGGTTGAATAATGGTGGATCAGAAATTGAGTTTTGAGAGCAATCATGATTAAATTGAATAATAAATTATCCGCTAACTATAACAAAATAGTCCGTGTTTAGATAGAAAAGTATGGGGAAATGCGATGCACAGTTCGAAAGGAACGTAATACACTGACATTTTCATTAATTTCATGTTAATGTCAAAAAGAAAGATAAAATAAAGTCAAAAAGAGTCCAAAAAGAAGTAATACATTTGAAATTATGCCCAAAGTTGTATGTCAGACAATAGCTGTGCTCTTTTGTGTACCTTGTTTTAGAACTCCTATATACTGGAGATAATCTTTTATGAAAATGTATGAGGCATTCTTTTTTGTATCTTTTGTTCTGCTCTGTTCTGCGGACATAAAGAACACAGCTATAGTCGATCGGATTAATTTTTCAAATTCAGATTCAAATTAGATGTGGAATTCCCAGTGATATTCCTGAAGTACCTTAGATGAAAAGCGTAACGTATGGCAGAGTGAAATACTACATAAATCTTACGCAAGGAGTGGGAATCTAATTTGCAAAACATCTCACAGCCGTAAATTATTAAGGGAATAAATAATGATTTCACTAGCATTAAATTAAATGGGTATCAATAGGTGCAAATGCCGCAAATTTGGATAATTTGCGTAGAGCTCCATAAAACTTGCCTATGACACTGTTAATGTGATCGGACCAGTATAGAGTACTATTAGTAATTAACCCAAGATTATTATGTTAGAAAAAGAGGAAGTATTTAACTGGGTTTCATATAAAATTTTAGCGTCAGTTTAGGCACACTGTAAAAAGGCAAAAATTTAAGGGAAAAAATCCCCCCGAAATATACGAAATATGCCATAAATTGTAGAGAATATTCCTTAAAATATGGTTCCCTACGTTTTAGGATATATTTCCTACATTTTAGGGAATGTTCCCTACATTTATAGGGATTTCTTCCCTAAACTTTGTGGCAACAATTTGTGCCTTTTTAATATTTTATTAGGACACTCTTGTAAGATCCTCATTCATTCTGTACACAGCATCCTCTATAAGTCCTAAGGGTGTAGATACGTAGAGTGGGCTGTCATTTGTATACATATGAGAATTACAGTCACGTAGGATGGGTAAGTTGAAGGTCGTTAATAAGAATGGAAAATAATAATGTACTGAGAATAGATCCTTGTGGCACTCCACTAAGAACGGGTAGAAAATCATAGGTAGTACCCCAACAAAACACCCTTTGTACCCGTCCTCTTAGGTATAACCGATTAAGTTAGCAGTACGGGATAAGAGAAATTTAATATTGTACGAAGTTTATTTGCCTGTGGTTAATTTTATCAAAAGCTTTTGAAAGAACGTGCAAAGTGGATTAATCACTGTACAAGGAAGCTATGATATAGTCGATGAATATATTCTGCTAGTTAAAAAGTCGATTATGTAGGATTTTTTCCAAAAACCTTAAACATCACGGATAATATGCTGATAGGGCAATACTCAGGAGAGCTGCAAGACTTTATGGGGATTGGTATAATTTTAGCTTTTACGTTTTATCGGCCTCTTGTTTTTGATGTGAAAGTGCCTTTAGATCTTGAAATTTCGCTATTTAATCTGTTGTGTAAGGATCGGAAATGATCCCAGCATTCAGACATTCGATAAAGTATATACCGTCGCAAAAGATTAAATCTCTAATACTCTTTGTGAATTAGGAACAACAAGGATCCAAAATACGCCACGTTTTTAAGGGTATACCTACATATTACCGAAAAGTCTTTAATACATTCCATGATATACTAAAGATGTTCGCCAACTGACGTAGTAGAATTCACATATGGATCTATTTGACAGTAACAGTTTCAGATCATGCTTGGAAAAAGCTTACTCCTCAAATAATTTTTCATTTCAAAATGACGGACTCAATATGTATCACGGAAAATGAGATTTTTTGATGAAATGTGTTATCATTTTAAATTTCATAATGATAATTTAACGAATTTTAATCTAAGATAGCGGGAAGCGAAAGTCCTGGAAATAGCCGCGAATCCAGACCTGCAGCCTGGGGGGGGGGGGTCATAACTAAAATATTCGAGGGGAGAGAAAAAAGTCGGAAGAAGTCGCTTTTAAATTTTTTTTTATCATATTTAAGTTAGATATCACAAAACCCAATTTTCGGTTTGATTTGGAAAACCTGTCGAGAACACATCAATGCCGATTTCAGAGTGGACAGACATTAACTCCTCATATCCAGATACTCTATCTCGTGCAAATATTATAGAAATAGATGTGACGCAACCGATTCTGTCACGGATGAAGAGAGTGAGAGCTTGCACCTTGAATCACAATCAAAGGAAGAAGAGTAGAAGCGCATAATATGTCACTGCCTATTTCTTTTGATGGGAACTTAACTGATCTTGCTTTTTTCTGAAAAAGTTATCAATGGTCTTATCAGTCTTCTACTTTCCACTTTTGGTACTATTTCTACCTCCACCGCTAACTAGTGTCGCAAGTTTATCCTTCTCCTATAAATTAAAAGTAAACGTGAAGTTAAATTAAACAACATTACTTGAATTAATACGAAAGTACAAGCAAAGTAACCGCAACTACCGCAGGCAGAGGAAAGCGAATGGTTTTTATTTTTATAATCTTGCCGCAAAAAATTGCGAAGAAAAATTGTAGAATCAATTTTAGGGGCATCAATTCCACTGATCGTTTTCATCAACTAATAGTGTATAAAAATTCGAAAGAAAAATGTTCAAGTAAAATTGTACGAAAAACATGTATGCATGCCAATTCTCATAAATATCTTTAGCGAACCAGATCAATAGTCATGAAAATCTAAAGAATTTTTTTTAGATCTTTCTAAGAAACCTGAATACTTGTGCCCCTGTCCAAAAGAGTGAACCACCAGAATCAATGCACCAATTCGTTTGGACCGTTGTCGGTGGATAGGTATTCATTCAAATTCAACGGGTGGCTACACGTTGATTGCATGGAACTAAGGTTCAACTGGAAGAACCGTAAAACAAAGTTTTTTAAGTCATGGTTTAAAAACAATTGCGACGGGGAACGGCAAACGACAAAAAATGTTGCTGTCAAGCTTCTAAAAGCGTTTTATGTAGGAATGCCCAAATTGCTACGTGTGACGGTCAGTGATCGACAAAGTTGCCTGTCGGGATTGATTAATTTCTAATTTTGCCGTCGTCACTGCAGTACTACCAGTAAAATCAAACGAATGAAATTGTTGTGGCATTCATTTTTGTCAAGGTTGTAAGACGTTGCGTCAATATCAAAACAATGGATTTTGATGAAAAATTGATTGAGGAAGTGCGAAACCATAAAATATATATATATTTTTTAATTTAAATTTAAATTTAATTTAGACAACCGGTATACACGAGCTGAAAAAATTAATATGGTTTTGATGGATATTTCGAGGCGTTTGAATAGAAATTTATGATATTTTTGGCACTTAGTTTGATTTTAATTTACTTAATTTCTGAAATTTTTCCTTTCCACACTTTGGTCGATTGCAATTCTTTCAAAATAACATAAAATATTCTCGATAAAAATCTTTTTCAAAACGTTCAAAACTAATAACAAACAAAATTTCAGTATCTCCTTCTTTCACAATCACAGTTTGACACTCTGATTGTCGCAATTGTGTCTTCAGTGCCTTCAGTTTGTTCGCTCGTTGTCGAAAAATCAGATAAGTAAAAAAAACAACAAACAATCAAATACTAAAATAAATATGCATTCCAAAATTACTTATTATCCTGTATTAGGTATGATAGATGACTTTTCGACACTATATAAAAACGCAAGAAAATTCTAAAAAAATTGTACACGTTTAAAAGACGAAGAGCTACGAGCGAATGTTTCCAATCAACTATTACTATTTATTAGAAGACAAACAAACCATACAAACCAAATCGTATTATACTAAAATCATCCAGTTAAACTTTTACAGCTCGCTCATTCAATTAACCGCGAAGATTAGGTGGCGCTATGACCCCCGTGACCCCATCCCCCTCTGTATACGCACCTATCTGGAAATCACAAGTAATATTGCATCGCAATCCAAAACATATTATTTTGAAATATTTTAGTCTCTCTTCGATCGTTGGAGAATGGTTGATAAATCAATTACAAAATCTATCGCCCTGACTAACAAATCAAGCTAACTTAAAGGAATAAATAGTAATAGAGAATAATATCCTAGACACATAGCACTTATTATTTATTAAAATGCCATGTGTGACATAGTATTCATAATTATGGCATGGAAAATAGATCTTAATGATGTACATTAATGAAGTGTTTTTTTTCCATCATTAGAACTCTAATGTGGGAAAATGTGCCAAAACTGAATGTATTTTGGCATATAATATAAATCTGGAGCTACGTTTTGTACCTGTCCATTTGGGAAATAAGAAGAAGAAATAGAAATAGTACAAACTATATTATCAAAATACTTTTTAATAAAATATCTTGTCATTTCCAAATCCTTAAAATTAAAAACAAAATAAATAAAAACTAAGTTTATAGCTTTGTTTGGATTGCGCTTCTTCACTTTCATAAGTATGTCAAAATCAGTTTAACAGTACAACTTAATTATAGAAATAATGGCTATGTGCCTACAGTTGCCTAATGAATTATTATGGTCATTAGGAGCGCTGTATGTCTAGGGCATAAAAGAAACTTAAATGGCAATTTGGAAACAAGCAGCAGGAAATTGTGAAAATCAAAGAAATAAGGGTAAAAGGTATAGAAGCCCATTTTTTTTTCACATGTGACGGCTATTTAAAAAAACAATATATTAATTTTCCGTAAAATTCTATAAAAAACTGAGCCTAAAAATAAAGTTGTTATTTCAGAAATAGCACACCATACAACAAAATATCTCACCCCCATTTTGGGTATATCCAACTAACACACTGTTTGCAAACCTTTGCAAATAGGTGTTCATGTCGAATCGTAAAAATGCTCTATGAATTCGATGTCAAGATTAAAAGCTTTTTAAAATGTTCGAAACAAGATAGGATTGCAATGCAAAAAAAAAAAAAAAAACAAAATATAATAAAGTGGATTTGGATTGATATAATTATTTCCTCGTTTCGTATTAATTGTTTGTCGTAAATTTTCCCAGGAATTTATCAAGCGATATTAATGATGAAAAGCAATTTTCCATATTTTCAATGTACAACGAGCCTAAATTTATGAATATAATTAAAGTTTATTAGCGAAGCTTGTTTTGAAATTTCAACATACTCTCGTATCTTCCAGTCATTTATCACTGTCTCATAAACAAAAAAACAAAACAAAAAAACAAAAAGCATATTCAAAATCAATAAATGAAAACAAGGAGTATATACTACCAGGTCAATACACTTTGCATTTTTTTTTTTGATTTTATTTTTGGTTTATCCGCTTAGATAAAAACCCCTCTGATGATAACCCGAATAATTGGTGCAGCAGCCTTCCGCATTCGAGATTTCAGTGGGATATGCGCACAAATTTCTTCATCGGATCTAAAATTTGCCTTCGATTTCTTAATGAAAAGAAAAATATTCCGCCAAATCGAGAGATGAAAGCTAAATTGTCTCTGAAGTAAGTGAACGTAAAAAAAATCATTCTTTTTGTTTTTTGTCTTTTTTTGTTTTTACAACATTTCACATTAGGGGCTAGCAGTATAATTGGTTGAGGTTATCTTTGCGAAGTTTCGAATTTCATGATATTTCATGGCGTAAAAAACGAAAAGTTAATTTTTGGCGAACGAATTTACTTATTCGTTGTTGATGGTCGATGAACCCGATAGGGGAGATGCGTGCAAATTATTATCTATCAACGTCAGCTCTTATCACATATGAAGTCAAGGAATTTCAGTTTACTTTTTGCCTTTGATTGTCGTCTTGTTTATTTGTCAAAATAAATAAAAATGTACGTTCACTACTTACGCTCACGCTGCAAATTTGTTCTAGTTTCTACTGAGATATGGTTATGCGTCTTAGAGATGAGCTGCATTCGTATTATATATTTGGCGACTTTATAATGTACACAGTGCTTTGAAAATGCGATTGATATTTTTATCGTCACTGGAAAACATAATTATTTACTTACATATAAGAATATAGGTTTTTATAATTATATGGAAGAATGACTTTTCACAAGACGGCCGAACTTTGATTAAGGAGATGACAAAAAATAATTTGTTTGTTTGTTTTTATATGGGGTAATCCAATCGCCACATCTCTAATGACTTTTTAAAAAGGCTTCTGTTCAGGGAAAAAGTTCTCATCAGAAAATCAATTTTAATTTCGGAAAAAAAAAATCCGATGTGACTACGAGTAGGAGCAGATTATCTTACGATAATAAAGACGATGGTCTGTGAAAATATTACTTTCTCTGCATACTCCGAGATGCTAGTATGGACAAAACTTACTATTGACATCGGGACCTGCCGATTCTATTTGGTGGAGCCTAATCCTATAAAAGTTAGGCACATCGAACATAATCACCTTAGTGAAGGCAGAAGGTTCAACATTAATTTCAGTCAGAGTGCTCAACACATCCGAAAATGAGGTACATCTAGAAGATGTTAATAAATTGGAAGCTTTGAAACCGTTTAACAGTTTATTAATTTGGATAATGGTCAAGGAGTCAAGGAGACAAAATCTATATCAGCTACTACTCTATGGGTTCAGAAACTTCCTTCCGCTAGTGCCTTAAGTGAACAACAATACAACGATGCCAAATAGGTGATCGATGAAGCTTACAGTAAAACAAACCTTGTCTAGCATCGGATCGATACAGGAAATTCCAGGATCATTCGCAAGACATCACGAAAACTACGATTGGCCGAACAATCAGAGGTTGTAGATATAATGAACTCCATGAAGGAACAAGGCATAACAGAGGAATCTAACAGCCCTTGGACATCGCCGGTTATTCTGGTCAGAAAAAAGGATGCCAATACCAGATTCTGTGCAGACTACCGCCAACTATATCTATCGTACGATATAATTAGTCAAATTTTCTCTCCATCTATAGTTTCGTAACTTTTTCATCAAGCCTTATAGAAATCTGTTTTCAGCTGATTTTAGAAGACTGCTGTTGATATTTGGAAATGCAATATCATATACATACACCTAGTTTTTAGGTACATAGAAAATTTTTATATTATACATAGTATAGTGAAAATGCAAGAAATTATCCTCTGATATAATTGCAAGGCTTTGGCAGAATGGTTGGAGTATTTTATTGGCAATTGCCACGAAAAAGGTATGAAAAACACCAATATTTATTGCTGCTCGAAATCAATTTGCAATAATCCAGTGAAATTTAACTCAGATAAACGATAATCTGATATGTATACTTTTCCAATATATAAAAATAAATCGCAAAGTTAAAATTACACTCAATTTTTATCTATCCATGTAAAAGTGTAAATATTTAATGGTATAAAGTGTAAAACGGATCAATATTAGACCATCTCTAGCATTTATGTATATTTCTTTACAATGAAAATTCTGTATTTCAAGATTTTGTGTACACATAAAATAGTTTTTATCAATCATTTCTAAGGCTATGTATTTTTATCGGACCCCCCCCCCCTCCTCAACCGCCCGGGAGGTTTGTACAAAATAAGGCCTAGCCGTTTTGAAAGTAAAATTAAGGAAACTAAACAAATTATATAACAAAAATAATCACTACTAGCAAATCAAATATATAAAGAAAATAGGAGAAAAAGTTAATTGCAAGTGTAGAATGAAATGAACGTAAGGCATACGTATATGTATGCGGTTTACTACTGTGTTAACTATGTTAACATTATCCCTTCAGGATAAAGTTGTGTTAAAAAAAAAACACCAAGGTTATTAATGGTTGATGTAAAAGGAATACGGATAGGGTTAAGATGGATAGGGGAAATGCGATTTAGAACAAAGTTAGTTTTGTAAACTACAATGGACTTACATTTAGCGGGATTGAGATGTAGGTCAAAGTCGGCAATAATTAAATTTACATCCTCACTTATATGAGTAAATCCTGTATATCATCCGTATTGAGATGAGAAACAACTTGAGTAATATCATTAATGAAGGGGACGAATAGAAGTGGGACAGGGACAGATCCCTGTGGGACACCAACATTTAATGGCAATAGATCAGATTCATGATTTCCAACAACAACGCTCTGTTTACGATTTTACAAAAACTTATAGAACAATTTGGCTGCTCTATGGGTAAAGCGAAACTCCGAGCGTAGCTTACTGCAAAGTAAGGTATGATTATTTGTGTCGAAACCTTTGAAGAAGTCTAGTAAAATAAGGACATACTAAGTTGGCGATTCTCTAGGTTTACTTGTATGTCATTGACGATCTTTAAAAGTAAGTCTTGTCAAACCTGCTGATGTTGTGACAACCTACTTCTAGGGATAGAGTATCGCAATTCCCCATCGTATGTTTTCTAGTATTTTGAGTAGGAAAGAAGTCAAGCTAATTGGCTTATATGCATTGACAGTTGAGTAAATTACCTGTTCAGCCTTGGAAATAAGCACAACCCTGACCGCTTGCCAGACCTTCATTTTCATTATATAGCCCGTTTTGATATATGACCTAAAGAGTTAGGCTAGATTTCCGATCAATAAGTCACCTGAGTTTTGAAGTAAGGCTGGAATAATGCCGTCTTTACCCTTGGACTTGAGGGTATGAACGAATTCACTGCCCATTTTTATTTCTTATTGTATTCAAAGGAGAATTTTTAAGAGTTTTTAAGGATTTTTAAAATCTTAAATAAAAGATCTCTGTGACTTTAAAAAAAATAAACGCATTTGCACAAAATCAGCTTGAAATTTACTTAAAAATTCGACTACATATCAGACTAGTAAGGACTCAGTTGTATGTGTAAATAAGTAGGTATGCACAATAAGGATGTATACTTGGCAAATTTTTTCCAGGACGGCTATGTATATATGTGTTTATGTGTGTATGTTTAATTACTACGGCTGGAATACTAAATGTGCTCTGGGGGCATAAAGCAATCTTAACGGAAATCTATTAATTATTAATTATAATCCATCTTGCCGCCCATTATAATTCTGAAAATATGAAATTTGTTTCCTTTCTTATGGTTTTAAAGTAAACTGTAAATGTAATTTTTGTTACTGTATACAGCACAAACCTGCTACTGTGTCCAAACTTTTAAGTATGTTCGGGGTTCGTTTAGTGAAGAAAAAAATAAAAATAAAAATGAAACCTTAAATTTACAAGACGGAAGCATATTGCTGTTGCACTAAAAGCGCACTCGAAAATTTTCCATCACCTATTAAAACATTGCCATTGTCATCATTCTCTGTACAAAGAGGAGACGCAGGCGCTCTATCTACGTCCAACATTCAACAGGCTGTTATTTTTGCACTTTTTATTTTGGTTGGTTGGTTGGTTGGTTGGGGCTGGTTGCCCTTTTCCTTTTTGCTGTTTCCGACATCGCTGCCCAAACTTATGTATATTTACTTGTTGTAAAAGTTGCATAAAAAGATGAAGGGCGCAGTGGGAGGGAGAGTTTGGCCCCAACGACCCAATGTAAGGGAAGGAATAGCACTAGAGAAGAGAATCAGTGAAATGATATTATAGTTTGAGATAAATTATAACCTGGGTTAAATCAATTTCAATGGACATGAAAGTCCAGACCAATTACCGATCCAAAAGGACAAGAAAACTCTGTCGGAGAAAGACCTCGAAATATGAATCTACCCCCCATTTTGGGTTGGTTTTAGTTTGGGGACTTGATTATCGATCGTTTTCTTGTCACTGTGCAACTGAAGAAGAATGAGCCACACGATGGAGGGAGTTTGAGGGTTATGGCTACACGTAAGGAGGACGATTTCTGCAGCACACTTTGAAAGATATAAATAATATGTACACTAGCATTCATGTGCGCAATAGTGTGTATATTAAAAAAAAATATATATACACATCCTGTTCTTAGTTTGGAGTCTATACATATTTTTCTTCTATGGTGCCCCTGGACTTTGGAGTGCTTAAAAGTGCGAATGAAGAACCCAACCCCACCTTCACCAAAGTACCAGAGCAATGTGCACATTGTTATAACCATAAGGAAGATTGGGAACGAACAAGATTCGGGCTATTGTTTTCCGCTTTTTCGTGACCCTTGCTGAGGTTTATAGCATAATTTTTATGGCAGCTGTTGTTTTTATAGATAGTACAGATGAACACTTTTTAGATTAATCTTTAATAGGTTTTCTTCTTAGTGCAGGAAAATGAGTAAAATATCTCTTTATAAAGTTTTGTTGGATTTCTTATTCCGTTATAATACAGATACCCATAATGCATAAGAATATTTGTGGGAATTATAAGGCTGCTGTAAGCCCTCAATTTGATAATGAGTCTAATGAGAAAAGAGTATTGACGATAATGAAATTTTATTTATTTTAATTAAATCAGAATAGAAATTCAAAATTTGGCAGATATTTCACCTACAATTAAAGTTCCAACGTTAAATTATTTACTTTACTGCATTAGTTTAGGGTGGCGCTGTAGGGTGGCTCTGTAGGCTGACTTAATGGCTATTATCATCATCATCATCGCTATGGTTCGAGTATTATTGATTATATTGTTGTAGATTGGAAGAATTCTCACGCGTTCTAAATTTAGATGTGCATACATGCATACATAGGTATATGCTTTCTTTCATAGAAGTATTTTGTGCAGTTATAAAGGATTTAAGGCGATAATTTATTAATTGATAATATCAGTTTTTTTTTTTTTTTTATAAATTATGTATCTATAAAAGTCAGATAATAGCCATAGCAGGACAAGTCTAGGTTGAGTTCGGTTATGTTAGAGAAGTAGCTACCAAGTAACTTATGCTTTAGTGTGGACTATTGTAATGCTATCTCATCGGCATCCTAGCTTCAGTTATAAAATTAATTATTTGGGGCAAATTAATTAGAATTGCTAGGTCCTATAATTTTTAGAATTTACTCAAATTCACAGAAAACAGTGTGTTTTATTTCTTTATGTGCCAATATTGGGACATCCACGCAACAAATGTTGAATTTTTTTTTTTATCTATACAGCTTTTACAAAAATAGTAAACAGCATGGTTGCCAAAGAAGCTGTGCTTTATGATACATATGTCCTAACTATTTTTAGATTGTGAATGCTACTAGGATCATGCAGATACCGCGATCAGAGTTGATCTATTGTGATGTCCCCAAAGTCTAGTCTTTTAACGAGCTCGATTATTATCCTTGAGGGTAGATTGCAAATCTTATTTGAAGAGATAAATGTTTCTCCAGTGATTTGAAATCTTTATACTGCAAGCGCGGGATACTCACACATATAATATGCTTCGAGGATTATCTTCTATAAAAAAAAAATAATGGAAGGGGCCATGACCAGTGACTGCATTAGTAAACAGCCTGAGCGATTGTCTTCTAAAATCAATAATTTTGTGCGTCTGGTATCGAGAGGGGGTAAAGAATTCTTTCACTTGCCTCATACCCGGCGTATTACGCTAGTAGAGGTCCAGTTCCTTGTTTTTGAATTTTGCAGTTCTCCCTAAAGTGACTTTTTTGTTAGCCAAATGTTGGGTAGGGATCAGTCAGCTCCAGACTAATTTCGACTAAAATTTTTAAGAAGATAGAGCCAGGAGCGTAGCATAGCTGTCTGAGCAAATGTAGATAGATGTTGGAGTTCTTAAAGCACCAGTTTAGGCTTTCCTGAACTTCAACCTCTAGAGCAAAGACTTCCACTTGAAAAATGGAAAGTGATGTACCAAACGGAATGGACAGTTCCACTTTTGAACCGAATATTTTGCCATCCTTCCTGGAAACGTCAGTCTACCAGACATGGGCCTATAACTGAATTATTTGCCATTAGATTATCCTCTCACTCTCCTCTATTAGGAATTTTGGTTGAGAAGTCATTTTAAAAATGTAGCTCTGATATAATATATGATTTCCCGTATACAGTCTATGGAATAAAACTTTCGTATTTCGCTGTGAGATCAATATGTTGTTATTAGCTTGACCAAAAATATCAAGTGGAGGGACGTAGAAATTAGTCTATTGCAGCAATAGTTTGCGTTGTGTGAAGAGCTCATATGACGCATAGATAGACCACTCTATGTATATTGGTAAGACTTGTCAGATAGCTCACTATTTCTAGAACACTCCTCCACAGCAATATCCCAAATAGAAGTGTATATACATTTATTGCGCGATACGCAGTGTTGCTGTTTGTTTATCTTTCAGTTAAATTTATAGTCTTCTATTACTCATAATATTTGGCTTCAAGTCATAATTCAAGAAGTTGTTTAGGAATTATACTTTTCCATGTAAAGTGGACTAGTTAGAAACTTCTAGTCCAATTATGAAGCGTTTTCACCGTTCTTTCGGTTACAGTTAGTTATAGGACTTTTCTGGCGGAAGATTGAATTAATCAGCATATGTTACCATTTTGATTTACTCTCATAATAGAGATATAAAGATTTTGTTGACTACTTATATTAAGCGTAGCCAGGAAGACCAGCAGAAAATAAAAAAATAATCAACCAAGAGTAACTATATAATTATTGTTTAAACTGAATTGCCAATGATTGTTGAAGTCTATCCATTGATGCTGAAGATTCACTGCTTAAACGATTTAAAGCTCATTAATTCTAACTCTGAATTTTCTGAATTTATTGTTTTAACTATATGTATACTTGGATTTCTCATTTATTATATTATAACGATGCTAATCTTTTCGAATATCCTCATTTTATTATGTATATAATTTTCTGTTGCGGAGATTTATTTTTTTATTATGTCCTTTTTATACATTATTCTGGATCGTGCTAGTGTTGATGAATGCGTTAGTGGTTCCCGTTGTATACTTGCTTGATAATGGATAGTTGCTCATGTTTAGATAAGGTGAGAGCACTACTCGGAATCTTGTGTAATCATTCTGTAGGTTTGAATGTCTGTACGGTAAACGCGCGAAGTATCAGAAATAAAATTGACGAGTTTTGTTACATGCTCTCGAACTTAAAAGTGCATGTAATCGATATATGTGAAACATGGTTGAACGATGTTATCCCTGCATCATTTATATCTATTCACGGCTATACGTTGCTTTGTAACGACCGCAAAAGTCGACCAGGCGGTGGGGTTGAGATTTTTGTTAGAGACTTCCTGAGAGCTATGGAGATTGCCTCTTCCAAGGAACAATAAATTGACGTCATTAGCGCCGAGATAGGTTCTACAAATGAAAAGTGCGTTGTGTCCTCGATATACTGTCCTCCCAACTGTTTTGATAGTACTAATGTTAATGAGTTTGAGAATGCGATGTAACATATAGGGCAACGTTATGGGAACGCAATTGTGGGAGGTGACTTCAATGTGAATTTGAGACGGCATTTAGTCATCCAGTTCTCTCATCTTCTACTTTCTGTCTACCTGCATATAGTGAACTCATTTCCTATGTACTTTTATGCCACAAATCCTTCGATTCTCTTTTCATTGCCGACTGTGACAAACTTTTATCGCACGGCAAAATTGATCCACCTAGCACTTTGGACCATGATCTTTTATTTATGAGCTATGTATTCTCTCTAGATTCGGGTGTCCATCATAAGTCTTACTCCTATCGCGAATATATTAACATCGACGCTAATGTTATAATTGGTGATTGGTGGTTGGCACACGATATTTGACTCTATTTCAGTAAACCACCAAGTGTCTACATTTAACTTGCTTGTTACTAATCTATTTAAAAAGTATATCCCTGTCAAAACGAAATGTGTAACTGCGCATGGCAGCCCGTGGCTCTCTGAAGGAATACGAGTTCTTATCTCTAAACGTGAGTATCTGTGTAATAATTATAGGCGCCTTAGAACTATTGAAGCCGACAGGATATACAAGATTGCACGCAATGAAGCTAACTCAGATAGCTCACGTGCTAAGAGTCAGTACTATTCTTCTAAGTTCAACCTTAATCTTCCTCCTCGAACACTATGGCAAAATTTAAAACTGGCGGGTGCATATTGCAAAGACAGGAGTGCTGACTGCAGTCTAAACCCTGACGAACTAAACGAATTTTTCATTTCCGCTGCAAACGTATCTGCCATAACTAACCAACTCAGCTTTCCTGATGATCCATTAGAAGAATATGCTACCACTAATCCTTCTAACACATTCTCGTTCCGTGGGACTGACTTAAATGAATTTACCGTAGCTATCAGTACTATTAAGTCTGATGCAATCGGCGCAGACAGCTTGTCACCGCGGTACATCAAAATGTTATTTCCATATATTGGTAAGTATATCTTACATATTATCAACACTTGCCTAATATCATCAACGTTCCCTAGTGAGTGGAAAGTAGCAACTGTACTGCCGGTGCCCAAGAAGTCCCCTGCTCAATCTTACACTAATTGCAGGGCAATAAGTTTGCTATGTTTTCTGTCAAAAGTACTAGAAAAGCTTGTGTACAAGTAAATACTGCATTCTGTGGAATCCTGCAACTTATTAACAAGTTGGCAACTGGACTTCCGCTCTTCCCATAGCTGCGAAACCGCTGTCTTAAAAGTATCTTCAGATATAAGATTGGCTTTGGACCGAGACAAGTTCACTGTCCTGGTTCTTTTGGATTTTTCGAAAGCTTTCGATTATGTAGATTATCGCATTCTTCTCCAGAAGCTGTCATCCTCCTCTGATCTTAGTACCTCAGCAGTTTCCCTAATCAACAGTTTTTTATCTCACCGTCGTCCACAAGTCAAGGTGAAAAATTCTCTGCCCATTGCGCGACCGCTGGTACGACGGGTTCCCCAAGGATCAATTCTGGGTCCTTTGATTTTCTGCTTATTCATCAACGATTTACCGAGAGTGGTGCGTGATGTGAAAATTCATCAATATGCTGATGACATACAGCTGTATCTAAGTAGACCTATTGGCCTCCTCGAGGATTGCGTTGTACGAATAACCTCTGAATTGGTCCGAATTTGCGCCTGGTCCAATTATAATCGGCTGCTACTAAATCTTCGGAAGTCACTCTTTTGTATAATAGCACACTCAATGAAACCGACATACCACCAATACTGTTGAATGGCGTTTCACTGCCTATGTCAAATAAAGTCACCAACATTGTGATATTATTAAACCCCAATATGAAGTGCTGTGATAACATTAATAATACGATCGGAAAAATCTATGGGGACCTACACAGACTGTGGATTACAGAGAATACCTATATTATCCAGTAGTTCTCGTCTAAAGATGGTAAAAATGCTAATCTCGTCTTATTTCACTTTTGGATGTTTGGTCTTTCCCAAACTGGAGACTATCTGTACACGCAAGATGGAAGTTTCCCTACATGATTGTGTGAGATTCGTTTATGGGTTGCGCATGTTTGATCATGTCTCACATTTCCGGTCTTGCTTGCTCGGTTGTTCTTTTGCCTCTTACCTTACACAAAGAAACTTGGTTTCTCTGTACAATTTACTAAAACTTCATAAGCCAACGAAATAGAAATTTGATATTGCCTCACTTTCATAAGACTGTAATAGAAATCTCTTATTTTGTCCAAAACATCCGTCTGTGGAATGATTTCCCTGTCAGTATGCAGGCCGCTGGTAACATCAATGCATTTAAGGAACTCGTTAAAACGCACATAATATAGCTCTTTTTCACATTTCTTCTCCTCAAGAGAATACTAGTTAGTTGATATTTTTATAGTATACATAATTATTTTCTTTTTTCTTTAATGGCATACTTGAATTGGAATTGTGATTCTAGCTCCACTACAATAGTTGTACTCAATAAGATTTCAATCTTGTGTACGTTACCGAAATACGGTTTATTCTACTCTATTCTTTTCTACTAATAAAACAATCAGAATCAAAGTGAGAGAATTTTGTGGACTTTCTTACTGTTTACATAGTTTTGCGTTTATTGGACGATTTTTATTGAATCAATACATCTAGTAATGTAGGATTTAATTTCTAGAGTATTAGTGTCTTACGGGTGTCTTTTATTTTAATAATGTTAAAGGCTCCTTCGAATAGACTGATGGTGCAATTTTCAAGTAATTCGCACTAATTTAACATAATTCAGTTTAGCTGATTTTGTTTTTGTATGTGCGTATTGAAGTTTTGGACATGTAATTTTTTTTTCGATAGTTTTTAGAAGAAACGACGTCAGGCTTATGGGTCTGAAATTCTTAACGGCCATGTACCAACTTTTACATGCTTTAAGTATGAATAGTACTTTCGTTCAATTGTTGATATAAGTAACTTTTACAAAAAATCGTGAGTCCCAGAATTATAGTTTGCTATAATTTCGTTTCTACACCATAATCGGAATAATGCCATAAGTTCGTGAAATCAAATTCAAATCCAAAAGTTGTAAGTAAGATCCGCATTGATTCTAAACTCGGGTTATACACATATTTCTTGTGATATTGATATGATAGTACTCGCTAGCATACTCTATGGATTCATATGTATGCCATATAGAAGTAGACTAGGCATATATATATTGGACCCAGTCTTGCGTGAAGATGTACATACGGGGAAGCCTCTAACAATATATATGAATGATATCATATTTAAATATCTTTTATCTCTTCAATAATTAGATTACAGATAAATTAGGTTAGGGATGCACACGATGTATCGATACAGCATCAATGTTTCTTGAGCAATATCCGATCTTTTTACATCGATTTTCCCAGCCCAGCATTGATATTTTATTTTCGATACATGAGAGAAATGAGTATGGTATTTAAATTTTTGAACAGACATTTATTTACAGTGGAAGAGCAGCACGAGAGTTAAGCATATGCATCGCTTGCTTTGATATCTAGATGCAAGATGAATCTAGATGGTATCTAGATTCTTGATATGCGGTGCATGCATTGC
Source organism: Dioctria rufipes (assembly GCA_963924295.1). Classification (NCBI taxonomy): domain Eukaryota; kingdom Metazoa; phylum Arthropoda; class Insecta; order Diptera; family Asilidae; genus Dioctria; species Dioctria rufipes. Next base: position 217,364,996 of record OZ002741.1, read on the forward strand.
TCATATTGAGAAATATTTTCTCTATAATCTTTTCCTTGGCATCAAAGGCAGCATCAGCGAATAACGATTCATAACAAGAAGCAAAGATCCCCTTTGACGATGAAATAAACTGATTCGCCCAGCTCAATATAAATTTAAAGAAAATTAGTTTTTCTTTTTCTTGACCACCCACAAAGCAAGTAATTATAAAAATATTTTTTTTCCAAAAAGGAAAACCATTATAACGTATTAATGTGTAATAAAGCACTGAGACCCTTAGAATATATAACAAATAGGAACGCTGATAAGCTAAATTAAATGATGCTGGGCTGGACCAATATTTGTGTTGAGCTCAAGCTTTCTAGTGTTAGAGCATATTGCAGGTACTAAACAGCTACCAGAAATCATGAAGGAGCAGTCAAGTAAAATTATTTTAATAAGAGTGCACATTTGTTGATATTTCTATACGCTGCCATTCATTTTGTCATTGCAGCTTCCAGTTGTTTCTTTTTTTTTTTGTAAGTGCTTGGATCTTATTTGCTCTCCATTTTTGTCCTTCGTTATCGCCCACACCTTCGAGATATTATTAGATGTTTTGGCTTGATTCACGTACACGATTTTATATGATACCCACATTCCTGTTTGTTGTATATTGTAAGGTTTGTTGAAGTGAGGTATGTATTTGTTCATTATTGAAAAGTTTTTACTTTTGCTCTAACGATGTATTAAAAGATCGATATTTTTTGTTTGATGTTTTTACGACATCGACGTTTTTTTCCAATGTATCATTTGATACCAACAACATACATATTTTTAAAATTATGTGCATCCCTGCTAATATTAGCGTAACTAGGATTTTTCGTATATAGGTTTCAACAAACATGAGTACTGCCTGTTTTTGACAGACTTTTTTATGTATTGCTCTAAGTGATTACAAGACAGCATGTTGATATAATGCCAATAGCTAATGAAATTACATAGATTAAAGTTTCTAAAATTACAGAGCCCATAAGAAACATAATCTAAATTCTAAAACGTAATTTCCGCTAAAATAACTCTACACCCAAAAACTTCATAAAATAATTCTCATTGTACAAGCCTCAGACATGGCGTCATTATATTTTTAATATGTACTCTTCCTACGTGAAACCTTAACACAGCTCTCAAGAAAGAAAAAAAGACTAGATCAGCCAGCACATTTAATCTACTACAAATGCAGGTACGGATGCCCATTTGGAGAGATTTTAATAAGAAAAGAGTTTTGAGATAAGGCAGTATTTGGCGAGGTTCCGATATTAGAGGTCAGAGGAATAACGAACAGTTTTCAATTGTTTCACATTCTTTATTATTATTCTCGTTTAATGTTAGTATAAGTCATCAGCATTCAATCAATTTTTGGATAACTAGTCAGTCAACATTCGGCGATCGAGCGATATTTATTGGTTATCGAGACCAACGACGACGAGTACATATTTACGAAATAGTTTTTGTCGGACATTTAATTTATTATGAAAATAGATTAATTCTTAATGTAATTGGTGAATTGAGTAAAAGTGTATTCTTTTCATTACTCACAATGAATCCAAGCGACACTCATCTATTCCCTACAGTCCACTCTAAACATCCGACGCGATTTAAATTTTTCTTAAATCATAGGAAGAAGTAGTTATAAATAAAAGAAAATGGTGTTGTTTAATTAACAGAGACTTTTGTTTTCCACATTCCTTCCTTTGCTTCTCTCACATATTAAGGAAAATAAGTCGAAATCCTTAAGTTATATACACGAAATTGATATGATAATGACGGCCTACCTAATGCCCGTATTTATCAGTACAAGAACCAGTACCAGGACGCATACTTCAAATCTTTTAAGTACAAGTTCCGGTACTGGTACTTAGAAATTTTCAAGTACAACTCCAGGTATTGATACTTGTACTTATAAGGTTCAAGAGTCGAAAATCGATAGCAAATTAAATAACTGGATGAGGTTTCCATTTACGAAAAATCATAAAATATCGTATAAGCTTTTGGTCTTTTAATTTCTACATAATTTTGGAAGTTGTTCATACAACATTTGAGTTTGCCTTTAGTAAAATAAATGTCACATCAGATAATGACTGCCTTTGTGTAGCATTTACAAGACCTGCAAATGAAAATCAACCCTCCACATGTGCGGAGGAAGAGAGTGGATTGTGGCATGTCAATTTCTGTCTTACAGTTACTCATATATTGCACTAATTTTCTTCTTATTTTACTGAAGGCGGTAAGATTTTTTGAGGTACTGTCGAGATGCAGATAACCTCTATTATTAGAAGGCGTATTTAAATAATTTACAAGAGTTGAAGTACTTTGCGTTATGGTGGTATTGGTAGTAAGTGCGTTAAGCACCAGAATCGGGACTTGTACTTGAAAAATTTTTAAGTACCAGTACCGGGACTTGTATTTGTGCTTAAAAAACATTTAAGGCCGGATTCTGATACTGGTACTAATACTGAAGTAGCAATGTACTTAAGTACTTTACAGGTCTGCAGTTAAATACACATTTTAGAAAAATGATTTGTTTTTATTAAGCACTAATGAAGAGATAGTTAAAGTCTCTATACGTTTTAGTTTACGGTGTTAAAGTCTCTATACGTTTTAGTTTACGGTGTTTACGGTGTTGCTTGCAGCAACAAGTAAAAATCTTGGTAGAAGTCTTTATTAATTTCTGTTTTCACTTTTTCCAAATTTATTGCAATGCTCTTGTTTTGGAACATTTTATTTATTATTTTTGTCTCAGCCTGTAAGGTGGAAATGTCTACATTGAAAACATTTTTATAATTTTCTCCAAATGCCTCTCAATGTTTCAGGTAGAACTTTATAAATGAGTCAACTGACTGTGCCGAAGGTAGATTTTCAAACCTATTTTTGAAGTTAGTGATAATGTTGTCCATCACTAGTTTGTAAATATACATCTTCCAATATTCGGATAGCCTTGGCCTTGTATCTGTGGTCAGAAAGTCTTTTGCTCTCCCCGGTTGCCTTCTCCTTTTCGAGACTCGAGTAGGCTCTAAACAAATTTAACGTCTTTCTGTGGGTTTTTCGGTTTCCCGAAGTATTTATTGTCTAGTGTGCTAATATAGTTTTATTTCATAATATAACGTTATAAGAATATTATTGAATTTTTTAATAGCGTAAATATTTCTTCCTTATGAAGATAATCAGCCTTATTACTGAATCCGTTGGGATCGGAATCGAAAAAGTTTAAAAAAGCTTTTTTCCGGAAGATTAAACAAAGTTTTACGAAATTTTCAAAATTTCATTGAAATCGGAAATTATCAATTAAAATTTTCGCACAAACTGGCAAAATAGTTCAGCATGATTTGTCCAATGGATCACGCCTTTGTCAAAATTCAGTCAAAAAGTTAAAAATTTTAAAAAGATTTTTTAGGTTTACTTGAAAAAAAAAACAACTCGTTAAAGCCTATTCGATTCTGATCCGAACGGATTCAATTTAATTAGGCATAAGATTGTATGAATTGACGAATGTTGTTGTTTTTTTGAAATTTTCATAATTTCCTGGGAGGGGGGGGGGGTCAGTCCGCATTCTGGCGAGGGCCGGGCCCATCCTTGTCCCTACCTAGTTACGTCAATGGGTACGCATCCGAAATGCAAAAAGTTGAAGCGAAAAAACATTCAACAAGACCGTAATTGACTGGTTTGCTTCATATTAAGCCGGTATTACACACAATGTGTGCATTTGTCAAGGTGTGTGTAAACGAGACGCATTGCCAAATATTTGACAAATGCACACATTGTGTGGGACCAGGTTTACTTAAGCGCTTCATTTTGCTGGTTACTCTGGAGCAATGGATAGAATTTCGGATTTCTATATTTACTTAGTTTGGAATACGAAAATCGACACTGTTACCAACCAGTCAAATATGGAACTGTATTCTTCGATGAGCAATTTACTGAAAGATTACCGAATTTCTAAACGGTTTTTATTGAAATTCAAATTGAACTCACTTCCAAAACGGAAGGCTGGATAGCTTTAAATTTTGAAGTTTGACAATGATGTACATAATATTTACATTTCGCTGCTATTTTTTTTTTATTATAATTAATATATATATACAGGGTGTCCCGTAAGTCGACGTCAAGCCGGAATCGGGTGATTGACCACATCATAATAGTTACCAGAAAAATATTTGAAAAATCTAAGTCATGTATTTTTCAAATTATATATATTTCTTTTGTTTTAAAGAAAATGTACACCCTATGATGGTTTTTTAGCTCTGTTGCTACAAGTCATTACTTTTTTTCAATTTTATTTTTCTTATGTAATCCCGAATAGTGCTTATGTAACCTGTTGCTTTAAGTTCTAAGCAAACTGTTCCAGCTTGGAAGAAAATGTCACATTTTGCCGAACTAACAATATAAAATTAATAATTCGTTGAACTTTAACTGACTGTACTGAAAAAAAAAGTACTACGCCAGTTTGGCAAGTAACTTTAACGCATTAACGCATTTGATAAGGATTCTAAAATGGTATAACACTAGCTACATTATTTCTTTTCTTAAAATTATGGAAAAAAAAATTTTTCTTCAAGAAACTCAGTTTCGAAAAATTTCTTTTCACCTACTAAAAATGATTCTAGCTTATCTGTTATCTTCTCTTACCTCATTAGTATAATTACTGAATTTACCAAGCCATAAAAGGATGCCGATTTAGAAATACCATTTCCCAAATATATATTGAATTCTCAGTTGTTCTAGTCCAATGTAAAAACCGTATTGCTATATTGTTATGAGACACGAACCTTGCCAAATTTATAAAGTACCGTCTGTAAACCTTTGTAAATAGGTTTTTGTGTCATAATCTAAAAGTTCATTGGCAAGACCCGGTTTCAAATGAAGAGCTATGGAGTTTCGCGGCGACCAAGACAAAATGAGCAACAAAGGAATGTGATGCAAATTGGATTTGGAAGCAAACAAAAATAACAACTGCCAACAACAATGCCGATCAATGGATATTTTTTATAACTATAAAAGTCTCTGGCAACAGTTATGGACCGACTGAAATTTATAAAAGTCTCCTAAGTTATATTGAGACTAAAAAATTAAAGGTATTATGGGAGTTCTATGAAGAGAGCCTGTGATAACTCTTAGCACTGAGCTAAAAGGTATAAAAGTCTACTGAGACTGTTATTATGAGACTTAACAAAATAAAAGTCGTTTGGGACTCTTATCATAAAATTTAAATAAATAAAAGCCTTCGGTTACAGTTATAATGAACTTTAAAATAAAAAAAAATTATTGAAACTCTTATTATGAGATTTAAAAGTTTTTTTTTTTTACCAATTATTAACTATTTGCCATCACGTCTCAAGTATACCATTCAGTCTTGATGGGACGTTTTAGCTGATTGCCAAATATAACAGTTATTTACGGTCCCTGGTTTTTGTTGCTTTTTGTGGATTGCCAAAATTCTTTGTCTACTATTCCTTGGTTTACCAGAATTTTTTGGAATTGGATTCCGCTAAGTGCGGAATTGTGTCTTCGACTACTGAATTGGATGTAGTGATAGAAGGAAACTTCATTAGAAACGTTTTATGGAACGTCTTTATTATATATACATAAGTATGATTGTTGTGGCAGTCAGAAATTGTAGTCGAAGCTCTGAATAGACTTTTGTAGATTTGTTTTGAATTCCTAGCTGAGGTCCTGTTATGGCTTGTCTAAAATCATCTGATTCGGGATATCGTAAGTGAAGCTTTTCCGTTTCCTATAAGAACATTATTGTTTTTAATATAAATATGCTACTAATACAGGGTGTTTCCTTCATGGTGGCCAGTAGAGCAGGAGGTGATAGTAATCACCAAGCCGAACAAATAATTGTATGGTAGGGAGGGGGGGGGGGGGGCATATCAACTCTTTCAGAGTTACATGGTGATTAAGAAATTATGCTAGGTTTTCACCAAATACCCTGCATATTAAAAAGTACAGGGTGTGCGGTTACTATCTTAAGCTGATTGTATGCAGAACTTCATGGCCTCTCCAATGATTGCTCAATCAGCCCCGTATTCCTCCCCCTCGGATTGTCTTGTCTTTTTTCTTTAAATTGACCTGATTTTTTTTTTTGCAAAAGGGTCGTTAACATAACTTTTTTTTATAAATATAGACACTCCTCTTAAATTTGACCTACTAGACCCTACATGCTATCTGCAGCCGTTAAGGAGTTATTAGCTCGCAGCCTATTCCGGTCATACCGAAATTAGCTGATATTTTTTTTTTTAAATGGCGTGTATTCAGTCACTAAGGACAAATTATCTTTGAAAATAGATGCTAATAACTGTTTAACGGCTATAATTAGGGCAAAGATAAAATTGAAAAGGAGAGACTACAGTTGATAGGTTTTATAAAAAGAAGTTATGCTAATCACCTTTTTGCAAAAAAAAAAAAATAGAGTTCAAAGTAAAGAAAAAGGTAAGAAAATTCGAAATTTTTAGTTTAGACCACAATAACTCCTGAGGATAGAGGGTTACCGGGCTGGTCGAAAAGTCGTTGGAAAGGCCATGCAGTTCCGCATATAATGAGCTCTTAACTGTGACCGTACGCCCTGTTTTTCTTAATCACCCTGTAACTCCGAAACGGCTGATATGGCCCCTCCCCCCTCCTGCCATATAATTTTTTGTTTGGTTAGGTGAGTACTATCACCTTCTTCTCCACTGACTACCATGAAGGAAACACCCTGTATATATGCTCGTATTTGTTAAACAAACCAAAACAAACCATACTTTGTTGTATATAAATATAAATTTTTTGCAATGCAAATTTTATCAAAATTAATATAGAAATCGAGTTCTAGTTTTAACTTAAATAAACATCAATTCTCCCATTAATCCATTTCCTTTGAAGTAATACTAAAATCTCAAGAGTATCCTGGTCAAAGATTAAAATTAATTTTTTTTTTTTTTTAATTCTTTAATTTCGAATCAACTCTCCACACAAAAGTTTTTCACAAAAATTCAATCAATTTTTACCTTTTCTCTGTTTACTATCCGCGCTTAAACCTATTTGCTCACAAAACTAATCTCAAAGTATACAATTGCGACCCATTTATGAATATATTTTTGTAGGTAGGTAGGTAGGTAGGTGGCTATAGATACTCTTGAACATATGTACAAATGAATGTACACACATATGTACTACAATATACCTTGTGTACACATATTTTTGTGCAGATACTGTAAATCAATTGTTTTTTGCATTACAGGTTTTTGTTGTTGTTCATCATCAGCAGCAGCAGACACCTCTCTGTGTGTGGGGCAAAGGCTTTCCAGGGCTTAAAATAATTCCATAAATTTCAAATGAAGTAGAGATTGCAGACGAATTCTATCGTCAAACTGGTTCATCACTATGTCTGCTGTAGAAAAACTTCTCTTCTATTGTTGCACATAAATTGAAGGTAAAAAAAAATATATATATAGGAAAAAAGAAATAAAATTATGTTGTCCAGTTGAGCGAGTTGAACGCATTCAGGAAAGAACCCTTTAGAAGATTATGAGATCCTTAAGAATGTGATGGGGAGAGAATAGATTTTCTTGTACACTCTAGATAGTTTCCTGACATCAGAGATACGTTACGTACCTATATCTATACATACATATATATGTATTGCATATACAAATATTCCAACGTACATAAATATTTTGAAAAAAAAAAAATGTACAAAAATACAGCTCATTGCCACCACACCTCCATTGAAAGAATTTAGGCTGGCTCCGGTGCATTGAATCCCCATCCATTCGGGTATAGGCATGGGCATGCATGTTAAATGCACTCTCAAAAACAATGTCAGGATGCAAAACGACTTCGGCTGGGATACAAAAATACAAACCGAATAAAATCCTTCAATTATGAAAAAAGTGTTAAAAAGCATCTGTTTACAGCATGTACTCCTCGTGCTCTTAGACGTCGCCGGGGTGCATGTTGATTAAGCCACTTTTAACCCCTTTCACAGAATGAACACGAATCCTGGGAATGTATGCTGGTTGACAGCATCTCGACCCAAGTGCACGTATTCACGACGAAACATTTAGATTCAGGATATACTACATAGTAGGCCTCCAGACGGATGGGGATTGGGGTTCCCTTTAGAAATGCACTTGATTCTACATGTGCGCATATAGCAACATAAGTGCATCCAAAAATGGAATATTTTTTCGTGCTTTCGTTTTTTTTTTTCATGTTTTTTTTTTTGGATAATTATTACTTTTCATACATCTACACCTTTTCAAAATTTTCGACATTATACTCGTAGCAACCGGCTGGGAAGTAAAGCGTTTTATGCCTGCACCAGAGTCAAAATACTTTTGAGTGGTGCTTGTATAAGCGCATCTGTATTGACTCTATCCGTCTCAATGATCGGTTACTGATGTTGCAAAAAAATTTCATTAAAATTTCATGTGCCTAAATGCGGTTAGCACTCTTGATAACATTTTACATGTGATGTAATGTGGCAATAGTGTTTGAATAATTGGTGTGCAGAAAATTATCCTTTATCCTTTAACAACTTTTGAATTAAAAATTGTGTTTTTTTTTGTTTTACATTCGAATTTTCGACGTCAGCTATATTTTTACCATGGTCGAAGATATATGTAGGATATATATATATATCGCGTAGGTAGGAACTGGAAGATATGAGACTCAAAAAAACTAAACTCGGTAGTCAGTTAATTGCCTACTGTTGAGTATTAGGATTGTCGTAACGAGCAAAACTAAAAATGATGTTATTTGGCGATAATCCAGTACCACAACTATTGCTGAATTACTAATGTGCCCAATTTACTATCGTGGATTAAATGTGAATAGATATGATCGTTTCTCTCACCGAATATATAAATATGACATGGGAATAAGTCTAACTGCATGGTCATAATCGAACTTAATTAAATCTCTTATTTAATGACATGGTATAGATGGAGAGATTCATCTATTTCATAAATTCTATATAAAATTGGATATACTCGTACTGTACCTCCATACTGTTGGAAGAATTCCTTAGACAGATGAAGGCAACATCGTAGATAAGGGAAACTAGTTAGCCATAATGAGTACCTGGCTTCCACGGTACGGTAACTCATAGTAGGATACGCTGTAGGTGTAATAGAGAACTCTGATTTGTAATTTTGGATTTCATCATGTCAGTTGTAACTCAATAAAAGATAGAATATTGACAGATTCGACCTTAGTTCTTCATATTATAATCATTCAAAAAATTCAAGAAATTGTCGCTCCGTGATTTGTATAAATTTATAGGAGCCGCCAATATTATTTACATATCTCTCTGGCTTGGTCACAAATTTGCGAAATTTTGATCTTAAGGCAGAAAAATCCATCTAATCAGAGTAAATCAGTCATTTTTATATCCTAGATGAAATCTATACGCGTGTACTTATAGAGAGCTGAAATTTTGCACACGGGCTGTTTAAAAAGTCATCTAGAGTATCATAAGAATTGCTCATAGACTAATTCTACTTTTTTTTGCATTTTTGCACTTTTTCAATATGCCTGCATAATTAGCAAAATGAGTGAAAACTGCACTACAATGAAGTAGTGGGTACCATCAAAACTTTTCTAAGAGATATGGATGTCTTCTAGATATTGATATAAACTTGAATAAAGTTGATGTCATGAAGTCTCTAAGGATAGAGACCTACATACATATAGATAGATTGGATCAACGCTAAAAGACTGTAGAATGAGACTGATAGATCCATAAAAAGGCACTAGTTTGGTTTGGTGGTCAATCACGTAAAGACTGAAAATAGGTACTGCAAACTGGACTAAATTATTTAAGTATTTTTTTTTAGGCTTCAAAATCAATTGACGGTGCATTAAAAAATCTTTTTAACATTTAATGTCTATAATAAAACATTTGGATAAAAATGGTGTATGCAGCTCCGCATTGCGCACTAGATTCCAAAATCTATCTTTATCACTAACCAAAGCTATTTTAACACCAACTAGGTACGGTATTGCCATAGTGCTTTATTTTCTTTTCTAAATTTCTAGCTCCAAGACTCGCCAGGACAATAAAAAAGTGAAATCATTGAAATCGCTGTAGTTTTAGGTGATTGTCGACTTTTCCATCCCAATGCAAAATTTTACAAAAGTTTTTTTACCGCGATTCCAAGTAGAGAGGAGAGTATAATTAATCGAGTAGTCATTGAGTCTGAGTGCTAAGTTTTCATCTAGAGCTCAAAAATGGAAGCTATTAAATCATAGTTAATTTAGAGATGTAGAAAATATTATCGAAACGTGGGTTCCGTGTACATTCAAGACACGCCATAGTATGATAACTGGAAATCAAGCAGCCAATACTATTGTCAAAGATTCTTTCAAAACAGACGGATCGGTAAGAAGGTAGGTATATGAAAATGGTTAAAAGGATTTAACAACTTTCATCATTTCAAGATGATAGCTACACTCTAAACTAAATAAAAAAAAAAAAAACTGTTGTCTTGTTGAAGACAAATCGGAGGAATGTACGTCATATCATCGCTGTAGTTGCAGGACAACTATAAAAATTATATGGTTAAGATAATTCAACATGTTTGTGTATCTGGATTATAAGTTACTTTTCACTTATAAGAAAATAATCAGGAATTTTTATAATCTCGTAAAAGCTCAGGAGATACACCCCATGTTGCCGTAACATAGCCTTGGCGGGAATAGGTAGGGAATTGAAGATTGCTACAAACCCAGGAACAGATGATGAAATATCGAACAAAGTATTTGGATGGATGAATTCTCAAAGTGGGCATAATGCCCTCAATTCACATAAACCCATCAGAAAGACTTAGGATATCTTCTTCAATGTAAAAAGATCCCCATTTCTTTTAAAGATCTCTTAAATATTCTCACACTATCATAAATTTAGAGCAAGGCTGTCAAGGATTTATTCCCAAAGTGGAATTCTTTATCGCTTCCTTTTTTGTCTTGTTGTAAATCATCTCTAGAAGAGGTTGACTAAACTTCTTTTATGGTGCAAAGATAGGAAGAAATATTAAATATCAGAAAATAAGGATTGATTTAAAACACCAATGGAAATGACCGTCACCTTTTCGTGGAATTTTTCACCTCTCATCAGTTAATTGTGGCTAGCATAGGATTTACTTACGTTACTTGAAGGACAGAATGAAAAGATAAGTTTCTATGGAAAACTTTCGACAACAAATGAATTTATATTGAAACTTGCTAAAAAATATACAACAGAAGGAGCTTGTAATAATTACTGAACTTTCATACATTGACAACAATAAAATTCTGTAACAAAGCCGCCATCAGGAAATTATTTTACGAAAGCATTTACAAAAAAGAGCCAGGCTGGAATGTTGTTGACTAAAGAGGAGAAAAAGATTAATTGTCAAGCATCATCCAGAGCTACACATTTCTGAGCAACGAATAAACGGCAAGAATAGTAAACTTTCTATTCAAGTTGCTGAAAGTCGATCTACCAGTCATCCTGCTATCAATATTTGAAATAGTATTGAATACATGTCTTTCTAGAGAATTGGCTGGAAGGTATCATTGTTAAAATTTCAAAAATGGCGGATCATGCAAATTATGTCAAATTATGTGTACATTTATGCATAAGTAGTGGTTATCATGCGGAAAAGATCAGTGTTGATAAAGGCTTTGATGTAATCCATATTAAACATAAGGTCTGGAAATTGAATGGACTGGCAGTCTAAAATTGGCATTTATCTAGTACACACATGGGTCAAGAGGCCTATACACTAAATATAGGCATTAGGGGATCTACATTCTCTCATCACATAGTTTCCATATGTTTCCCTCAAATATCGTTTGCAGCCATTCGCACCAAAGGACTAAAGGACTCAGTAATTACGTACGTTGCGGCCTATAATTATATTTTTTCCTTCTAAAAACGCTGAAGCGCATTTACGAATGGTGGGAATTATGAAACTTTATTGCATGGTTGCAGGTTAGACCTCTATACTTAGAGTATTATATTGTAAAGAAAGAAGCTTTCTTTTTTAAGCAATTAATATAGGCTATTTTCATCGATGTCAAATATATCTACTACAATGTCCTTTTATACAGTATCATGGATCTGACTGGAATAAAACTTTTTAGTACTGGATTGCGCACATGTTAAAACTCTTTGGGTTAATAGAAAATGGGATATGACTAGTTATCAATTGGTCTATGGACTTCAGTTTGAGCAGGAATCCCTTCAGAATTGATCTGTGCCTTTTTACAATTATACTAACACCAAAAAAAAACTGAGCCGGAAAATATACCTGGGAGACAAGTCGAGTAGAGATTTTGCCATATGCCAAAGAAGTATAAGGCGGAGGTGGGTCTTAAGTCTCGGAAGAAAATATATTTCCTCTGAGTATAAAGTGCATTCTGATCCCTTGATAATCAGATACTTTGGGCTATCCTAGACCTATGTTCCGAACAAAGCTACATTAAAAAGTGGCAGTGCATAATCGAAGCTGGATTAATCATGTAACGAGAATACTGCAAATTTGTTTTTTATTGAAGGCAAGCTGAAAGATCCCAAGCGTGGGGCCCAAGGCGGCCCATTGTGTTATCCTGCTAAAAAACCAAATGACCTCTCCCCAAACATTCTATATTAGTCGATTTTCGAATTTAAGCTTCTGTCAATGGCCTCATCATCTTGGAGAATTACCCCTCTGCCATTTGTAAGTTTTGTTGATCACTCAAGCATAGTACCTGCATCTCTCTTTGAGGGATCGCTAAACTTGGGAAAAATAGGGGACGGCAATTCCAATATGGATCACATACGGGTCAACAAAACCATAAATGCTAAGAACCAACGGTCTGAAGACGAAGCTACAGACCTAGCGGCTACAGACCCAGCGGCTTCTGTAGCTATGAAATAATGAAAATTATTATAGGAACCTACTGTTTCAGGCAAATGAAAGAACTCTTAATGTCATCACACAGACACAAGAATAGTCAAGTAAATTATACCAAAATTTTTAGGTTAGGTTTTGGATCACCGGACAAGTAAAGTTGTAAAAGAAGGAAATCTGAGAGTAGATGCCAATTAAAGACCGTTAAATTGTAGAATCGAGGGTCCTTTATATGAAAGTGAATTTGAGAGAAGAATCAAAAAAATCGATGACAGTCTAGCACGTAGGACAGAGATGTACAAATCTGAATATCAAGTTACAGATATTCATAGCCAGTGAGTAAATATTTTTCCAATTGTCACATACTTTCATATCAACATGCTTAATAACTGATCATTACCTATTTTAAGAAAAAGAGAGAGCATACAACTGATAACAATCAGGATCAAGATCACGATTTACTTACCAAAAATTTCAAAATTTTGGCAGGTGAATAATAATCACAGGTTAGAAAGGCCCGTTATACTGTAGTGGTAACAAAGGGAAAGATATTGAGGAAGTCGCAGAGCTTATGGGCCATGTTGCAACCTCATTGACATCTGTTATGTGATTTTGTATAGTGCCATCTAGTGAATGACAAACGAGATGTGATGGAGGAGGATTACGTTCGGAGTGAACAATATAAATAAAATAATAGACGAAATTAAAATTTGTTTCAAATGTTGTATTTATGGTAAAAAAGTACACATACAAACCCACATAGGCATATATATCGAGAAGGATACGTTTAACTGAATTCTAAACGTTGAAGTCTTTCCTTACGTTGAATCGGAAAGCTGCTGTACATAACAGAGTCTGGTAAAGAGCTCCATAGTTTACGTTTATGATGGATCCATCTCAATACTGTATCCGAGACATAATTCCCAGTTTAAAGTGTGTCGCAATTATTGAAATTAGGAGCACTAGAAATGGGGGCTACATTGAAATCCTATATGCTGGCTGATGTTATTTTTTAGAGCAGCTTTGTTTTCACAAAATGTATACAACTGCAGCATAGGTATATATGTATATGCGTACACATTACCATAATAACAATGAGATACCATTCATATGGGGAATCTCCCCCCTAACAAATCAGTCCCCAAATAAAATATATAAAAGGATGAAAAATTCAAAGCTGCGCTATACGTCTAGACGGCTTTAGAAATACTTGAATTTTATCACACGTTGTTATCTTGGAGTGAAAAATATTCCTGACCCAATTTCCGAAGAATGTCTAAAAGCTCTCTTGAAAATGAATGACTCCAAGTGAGAGCTTTCCCTTGCCTTGCAGCACCAACGTTGCCGTTGCTTCACTAAATAAACAAATGCAAATAACTGCGTTTTTTTTTGCAGAGAACTTAAGAAAATTAATAATTTAAACAGTAAAAAAATAAAATTAAAACAAAATACTCGATCGAGTCAGCTGTACATACCTGAATACTTGCTTTGGATCACCACTTGCTGTAGAGGAATTTGGAGACGGTTTTGCACTTAAATCTAGCGGTTGTTCACCTGTTGTATCACTGGGACTAGGCGAATCTTTGATTGAAGGACTAATTGGGGCAGCTGATGACTCTGAGGTAGGTGCTGGAGCTGATGTAACTTGTTGAGTTAGCTGATGATACCACAAACCTTTAAACAAAATCGACATGAATCAAAGATCCAGAAAATGTAAAAATATTCTTAAGCAATGTTTTTTTTCAAACGTACTTGGACAAAATGGACCTAAACCAGACTGAAGTCCTTGGATTGAGGCAATAGCCGCAAGATGTGCGGTCATTGACTCTAAAGAGGTCATATTCGGTGGTTGTGAATCTCTTAAACGTGATGTCACAGTTTTATTTGCATGCGTGGGTCTTTGACTATGAAGCTCTAAATCAGGTGAGCTGTCCCTGGAATCACTTTCTGAGTCTATTGACGTCTGCTAAAAAAAAATATAAAATTATTTATTTCTATAAAACAATTTTATACGAATGTTCTCTTACTCTGTTGGCGAGTTCTGCCTCGGACAATGCCGGGCCAGACTCCGCCACTAAATCACCTTTCTCGTTCACCGTGAGAAGCTTCCCGTCAACACAGAAATAACAGTTTTCTTCTGGTTTCCAGTCAATGGGTGTTACTGGCCTATCGCTACTTTCTGGAGTGATGCTTGTAGAATTACCTCTTGAATCTGTTTCCGATTTTTCTTCTGAAGTAAATAAATAATATTAAAAAATAAAATTGAAATAATGAAATTTATGATTGTGATTACCTTTCAGTAAGGGTACACAGCTTTTGTCTTCCAGATTTTCGTTTATCTCGCTTTTTATTGCTGGAGTTATCCTCCCCTTTAAGTGGTTTTCCACTGAGGCCTGTTCTGAAGCCAAGTTTTCCTTCTTTGGCTGTTGTAATGGAACAATTTTGCTCTGGTCTAAAATGAAAATAAAATATTAGTAGAAAAATTTTCCTAAGTAAATGGAATAAGTAAATTTTACTTGTATTTTCGTTTTGAGCTGAATTCGTACTGTTCGTAGTCAATTGGGATCGTGCAAGAACTTCTTGGTAGAGCTTCCATTTCCTGCGTCCCATCAACTCCTCAGCAACCCGTTCTAAACCTAGAATATTAAAAAAAAATATTATTGTTATTAAATTGTTATAGAAATTCTTACTGTTTTTAACAATGATGGTGTTTGGGGTTAAGTATGAGGTAAATGAGGATTTCGTTTTCAGAAGTTTAACTACTTTTGGAATGATAGATGTTAATATATTTCCCTAATTAATATCTTGCACAACCAGGAAGTACTACTGATTCAAAAAGTGTCTAAATACTACTATTTTCAGTACTTGTATTTAGACGTATTATTTTAAGTACTTTAAATATTATTATGTGTTGCCCTATCATTATTGTTCACGTTCTCAAAACATCACAACATTTAATCTTATGAGTCATATACTGTCACATTTCTTGCGAACAAAGAACCCAAATGTTCCCGATTATATAGAAAATGGTAAAAAATTCAATTTTGTTTTTTTTTTTTTTAATTCAATGGCGTATCGAGTGAGTAGAATGGCCAATATTGAATAAGACTTTAACAACGTTCATAAGTACAAAAAAAAAAAAAAACATTGTCAACCATTTTAACTGTCCTGTTAACTTAAAATCTGGATCTTAGGCTTGATATCTCCTATTACAAAAAAATGTATAAAACTTGATATGAACCACCCTGTCTACAAAAGTTCTGCAAAATAAAGTAACCCTTAAAGTCATATTATCATTATCACGATTATTAGTTCATTATGTTTTGAATTGTATGCCACTCGTAAAGTATGCAATACGCTGATCTAATTGAACCCATGTGGTAGCCGTCCAATAAAGTACGCGTGTAAAGGTCATCGTACTTTCCACTTTCCATTACACGTTCATAAGATAGAGAGAAAACTTGCGAATTTTTATTGTCTTTTGTATTTGGACATAAGACCTTTAAAGAAGAACTCTCTGGATTCAGTTCAACTTAATTTTGTTTAATTCTGCTGAGATATATCATTCTCTTCTGCAATCCTAAAAACCTATATATAACTGATCATATTTTCACTATAGCTAAATAGT
The DNA here is from genome assembly GCA_963924295.1 of Dioctria rufipes. Taxonomy (NCBI): domain Eukaryota; kingdom Metazoa; phylum Arthropoda; class Insecta; order Diptera; family Asilidae; genus Dioctria; species Dioctria rufipes. The sequence goes on from OZ002741.1 coordinate 217,381,499, forward strand.
GTATATTGTGGACTGCAGATATAATTTCGGTTTTACTCAGCGTATTAAAAAATATTGCTTTTGAAATACTTTTAAATATAATACAAAAGAAACATTGGACGTCCTTGACGTAAGCAAAACATTTTTTCTCTTCTAACATTTTCCACTCTGAACATTTTTCCTCTTTCAACATCTTTATCTAGTGTCATCTTTTAAAATAATCCCATATTATCAGTATGTAGAGTACTTTGAAATTTGTGGCTGATTATGGCAACACATCATTGTTGGCATTTTTTGATTCAAACGAAATTTTACTAGGGACAATTTTTATTTATTTATTTTGCTTACAGTCTCAATTAAAAGCTACCGGTTCATTGCGAAATTCAAATATTTGTAAATACATATTTCAAAAGAAAGACAGACGACGACTGCAATGATATGAATATAAACGGGAATTCCCATTTTAAGTCCGACACCTCCAGACATAAGAGATGCCTTAAACGATGTATTATGATACTCTAAACATTTTTTATTAATAATGTTTATTTCTATCTAGCGGGAGAAACCTGGGGGGATCTAGTCCTTTTTGGAAAATCTAGTAAAGAACCGAATTCCTTAGGTCCTGAGACAAAGTTTGAGTACCCATACTCCTATACTGGGAGGAGGCTTGAATAGCGGGTTTCAGTGTTCGCCTCAGCTCATTACCAACTACAATTCGTAAATACAAATTTTTCTCTGCATTCTTTTAGGGTAGGTGGTAGGAATCCCCGGCGGGGGGGGGGGTAGTTCCAATACAGTATGTTACATATATCGAATTAAAGGCCTGCCTGACCGAGTACTATCGGGTAGTGTATATTTTTCCCGATTTAAAAAACTTGCTTGGGACGATTTTACCCCCGGAAAACCCATTTTCATGAACTTGGGTCATATATACTCCAGCTACTACAATTCGCATATATTTTTGTAGTATTTTTTTCCATTGTCATTAGTGCTCTGTTGTGAATATTTTTATCATAAGAAGTCATTTTTCATGACTCACCAATTCCGCGCAATCACGAGAAGTAGAAAAGTCCATTTTTTCACCCAAGAAAGTCGCTCAAGCTACTGTACTGGTACCCTATGAGTACCAAAGTACACATATCAGAACCAACTTGTACTTGACAATTTTTGAGTGCCAATATCGCGACTTGTACTTGATATTTTTTTTTGAGTAGGTACCTGTACCGGGACTTGTACTCAAAAAATTTTCAAGTCCAGGTCATGGTACTGGCACTTAAGTAGCAATGTACTTAAGTATATTACAGGTCTTCTATGGACTAGTTACGAACTAAAGTATAAGAATAACTTAAAAATTAAGCAAAATAAATTTAAAGAAGACAGAAATAAAAAAAAAATTAACTAAATACCCTATTTCAATTTTCCGATTATTTTAAGTCTGACAATTCATCAGATTTGCATACATGTTGGCCGTTGTCGTAAAAGACAGACGTCATTAAAAATGACTTTTAGTGTATAATAAAACACGACATAAAATATCCTTCTGTAAAGCTCAGCAATTTTTTTTAAGCTTTTCGGGTCCCTGGACTCTTAGAATAAGTATTTATTTAAAGTTTTCTCCTTCATATACTTATTCGCCTTGAACAACTTCTTTAAACGAAAATTATGCAAATCTAGTGTAATCATTTGCGAAAATGAAGAGGTGGACAATCTGGCTAAAATCGGTAACGATAGTCCGTATACAAGGTCCCTACCCTATATTTGATCTTCCAAAAAGTCACTTTAGGGGAGGAACTATAAAAATGCGAGGGTGTATAACTGGATATTCTCTGGCCTAAAGCACCTACCTAAAATGTATGATTGAAGGGAAGATTTTCTTCATACCTCTCCAGTTTATTAATGTGATCATTGTACATGGTCCCTTTTGTTATTTTTTTCCAGAAGATAGGCAGATCCAGCAGCGAATTGTGTCGGGCTGTGTGAGGAGGAAGATGAAACCTTCAAGTTTTGCAAGGTAACCCGTAAGGGTAAAGAGGCTATATTTACTCTAATCCCTTTTGTGGGAACGTAATATAAATCAATTTTGATCGGGATGTTCGCACGCATCTAGTAGCGGAGTCGCACCTTTACTCAATAACCTTAGGGATTAACTTTTTGAATTTCTCTTATTTACCAATTGGTTCAACCATAATCTGTATTTATTTCTATTACATATTAAAATCGTTTCATGATTTGAAATAATAAATGTTGTTTAACTTCTTTTATTTTAGGGTATATCCCAATCCAAATCTTTGTATTCTACTTCATCTTGTTATAACTGCTAGTGACGGCACACAATAGATTCTGCTATAACTATTATAAGAATTAGACAAAGACGAAGCTCACCTATCCCAATTCGTGTACTTAAGCTTGATATTTGACGTTTTATTAACAGCTTGTGCTGTTTTGCATGAAGTTTGTATTTCTCGCCACCATGCATTAATCAACTTTGAAACAAGCTCTCTAGTCCCTGAAATACAAAATATGTTTGGGACTGGATTATATTTACAAAGCACTCATATAACTATTGATCATCAGCTAGTTATTTACCATCATCAGCAGTTAAATTCACAAAAAAATGGTTTTGGTGACTATGGCGACTTATATTAAGTATATTGCAACAAATAAAGGCTAATTTTATTAGGCACAAATTATAGACTGCTTTATTAATTCAAATTTATTAATTTAGTTTTTAAAGAAATTAAAACAGTAAAAATCCTGCGCAATATTTGTGCTACATTTTATCAACGTTCGACATTTTTCCATCTAGCCAAAAACGAAGCTAATCTGTCTTAGTTTAATTTTGCAGATCGCAAACAAACATAACCTCAAAATATGTGGACTATTTGAACAAGTCAACTAGATTTTTGACTCGGTGGCATAGACAGGGATTCGGATAGAGCTTGACTTGGTGTTATGTCATTAGCTGTTATAGCAAGATAAAGTCGAAGACAGGCCCTTAATAGACCTTATTTTTTTCGAAAGGCATACTCACATTACTTTATTATATTTTACAGCAGGTTTTAAGATGATAAAAAAGTTCGACTGCAGTCCCGATGAAATTGTAGAAACTTCTAATAGTCATACATTCTCGGAAGATTTAGCGAAAAAACTTGTATGAATATCTTAAGACTTTTAGATCCCCTACTTTCCACTAGATACGTTCAATTTGTAGACAGAAATATTTCGAATATTTATCAATATTTTCATGATAGATGTTTTCTTTTAAGGTTATTACATAATGAACTTTCGGATTTTTAGGTTCAAAATTTAAAATAGATATTTTAGCTTTTTAGTAGATTTATTCAATAATATTATTTTATTCCATAATATTGATATGGAATATTCCAGATTTCCAGAAGTCCTTGTTTTTCTGTTGCAGAAATGCTTTAAGGGTCGAAATTACAGCATCACGATCTTGGAACTGTCTATTTCGTAAATGATTTCTAGACCGCTGAAATGGTGATAATCTGTAAGCGATTGATCAGGAGAGTAAAGGGGATGAGACAATATTCCATATCTCAACCACCATATCTTGTGTACAGTCATTTGAGAAACACTTAATGTCTATTCACTAATCAAGGCTGCTACTTTCGCGATTCTCGACGCATTTTTTCATTTTCCCTACAATATGACACCGCTGTGATTATTTTCTCGGTCAATAATGAACCACTTCTACACTGGTCCACCATATTGTCACCATATCCTTTCTATCATGAGCTGTCCTAGTCGGTTTATTTGCATCCAAACAACCATTTTGATCACATGACACAATTCGAAACAAAAATGGATCAACTTTATGTCTGTTATGCAAAGAAGTTGCAATTTCCACCTGTCGATGAATGTTTGCAGTACCACACTGTAGTAGTTGAATCATCTTCAACTGCTGTTACGTGACCAACGACACTTGTGGCTTGTGGCCGAATGCTGAAGCCAAGTATAAGTTACATTCATATCCACTAGCCACAAGAAGTCATGCTATTTATTTATGCATAAATATATAATTAATAATTATTCTTTCATTTTATTTTTTTATAGAATTATTACAATCCAATATGAAATATTTCTCACAGGTAAGCAGTTTTCGCAGTGATAAACAAAATCCGGAATATTTATACAAATCTCCCGCCATATTGCAAAAACTTTCCTCTTCTACTTTTTCTTCTTTAATGCCGGCAGTACTGGCGCCATGATCCACAAATTTGAGATTTGACCAAACTCAATTTCAGCTACTTTGTGGTTCTTGGTTTGTGGCTGCGAATGTAACTTGGTCCTTCGTGTTAGATGACTATGTACTGCAAGCTCCACTTTACGAATGGCCGCAAAATTGGACCTTTTATATAGTATGTAACGGCCTGAATTTGTTTTGAAATTTATTTTGCGCTACTTATTAAGAAAATTGAAACTCTTACCAAGGTTTCAGATCCAGTCTATATATCATCTTAAAACTTTAATTAAGAAACCCGATGCTATGTGCATATTTAAAGCAAAGTTAAATTCAAGTCACCACCTTCTAGTATACTAATCTTCAATCATAAAGCAACCGGGCACTACAAAAATAATTTGAAGAATTAAATCTTATTGACAAATGCTGGTTCATCATGAAAAAATCCACTCTCCACATTGTTAAAAATTGCAATTCAATTTCACATACATACATACATCATACATATATTGAATCGTGAAATTTTTCAAGCCATGAAAGAGTGCAATTTATTGTTATTATTTACACAGATGAAATACTATGACTACATAAGTACAAAACTCAATATGCTGCGCTCTCGGTAAAAATGAGTATTTTTGATATTTCAAAAAACGCGATGAAATGCTTGGGCTTCTTGCAAAGATGCAAGAAATATTTTAAACGAACTGCATTGTCCGCGGTAGATAAAGTCCAAAAGAAGGCCTTCCGGCTTATTAGCGATGACATATCAATAGCAACTATTGATTCTCTAGAGCACCGGAGCGTAATGTCGAATATCTATCTCTCTTTTATCACTACTTCCATAGCTATTGCTCTGACGAAATCTCTAGCCTGTTCTCTTGTACAGCACACGAGCTTTAACCCGAGCTCATCCTCATAACCTTGAAGTCAGACTCGGCCGTATTGTGAAATTCCGCGAATCCTTCATAAGCAGATCAATACAAATGTGGGACAGTTCGGCATCCTTTGTTTTCCCCCTCAGCTATTAGCTGCAAACATTAAAGTGTAATCCACGCAGGCTTTGGCTTTACCCAATAATCCTCAATTCCCTACCCCTTGTTCCTTTCCTGACAAAGCTGTGCTACGGCATCATAGGGTATCACCAGAGCTTTGGCAACATATTAAAAAAATAAAGCGAGGTGCGGCTAAAATTGCTGAAGGCGTACCTTACTTAATTTTTAAAAGCTTTCTCTATCCGAGGCTTGATAGTGCTCAGAAACGTAACTTGGAAATCGTTTTTGATGCCGACTCTACAATGCATGATAAAACGCCATCATCAAAATGACATCGATTTTTGTGTTTGCTTACAACTCTTGCATGTTTCGAACATGTTACATTGTACCGCCCGCGATTGTTAGGCTATTGGTTAAATTCATATTTGCTGAGCAAATCCCTAGCAATTTTATACAGCTTATTTGGTTGAAGCAAACCTCAATATCTCAGAGCTACTTTTCTAAAGCTAGTGATGGAAAGATCTTATCCAGTACAAGTTATTCGCGTGCGGAATAGTCTTTTACTTATAAGAATGACTATTACAAATATAGTCGTCTGCTGAACTGGTGTTTTAGCAGCGGGAGTCGAACCCCTTCCTATTGAAGATTGAAAATTATCTGTATGCCGCCTTATAAGAAAAGTTGTGCGTATACTTGATGTCAAACTTTTCGATTGTCAGCCCATTAATGCCGATGTACCTCAAGGTTCTGTTCTGTCTCTCCGAATATTTTTATGACTATTCACGAATGATGTTCTGTTTAATAATTCGAAGGCGGTTAATAGCTTTGCAGATAAAAAAAACATTTTTGATTATAATGGAAAATACCGCGTTCCATAATTGTTAATTAGGGCAGGCATAATTGATTTATTAAACAAAAAACTCACCAAAATAGTCAGTTGGGGTAGGTCGAATCGTGTTGTATTCAATATTTAACATATTCAGAGGTGATTTAAACATTATACGTATCAGATTTTGAATGCATATTGAAACTTAGATTACAAACTTGATCTAGATAGACTCTAAATGACAACGGATTGAACTTTGTCAAATGCTTTAAATGGTAATTAGTATTAGATTATTGAAAATGATAAGAAAATTAATGAGTTAGCAGATGACAATTTATTTAATTTTAATAAATTTCTACTTTATGATGGCTCCCTATTTATCTATCTTTATCTATCCCGCCATAGATAAAATATTATACTGTGGGCTTTCGGCTTCTTAGATTCGATATGAACAATTGGTGCTGGTGTCGTGTTTTGTGAAAATGGTAGTTAAATACAAAAAAAAAAAGACTAGGTTAATTTATTCAAAGATATTCAAAGAAAAATCTTATCTAAGAATGAGTAAATGTATTTTCATTTCTGGTGTTATTCCATGCCTATTTAAAATTATCGGATAATTTGAGTCCTATAGAGTAGGAAGAGTTATTCAGTTTAACTGTCATAAGATATGCAGACAATTTTACTAGAAATGTTAAAATCAGCAGATTATCTAAGCCAACATTAGTAAATAACTAACACCAGATTTTTTACATACTTTTATAGTAAGGAAAATTCCAATGTTAAATTAAGTAAAAGGACCATATAGCACCTGATCCTGAAGTAGCTTTCTAATGATGTGGCTACCATCTGTCGCACATGGTGTTCATTTAGGTTGATATCACTGATCGCGGTGGAAACCTCACAAATGGTTAAACTCCCCGCATATGTTTCTCTGCTTTCTCTGGAATATTGGATATTGCACTTCTGCTGCTGGGATATAGTGGCAGATAATATATTTAGGAGAGGAGAAGCTATTAAAGTCGAAAGTAAATTAGATAAGAGAAAAAGTGCTGGAACATGTGAAAGTGGGACTCGAACCTACAACTCCTGAAACCACTTTATGTTAGCCCATTGCCACCTTGGAATTTCTAAATCAGCCTCCTCCCTAACTTTAGAATTTTCTGGTTGTCTAGATAAGTTAGTATCACTTACTATACGCTAATTAAATAATTACGAAGTTTTGATATCCTTCATTGAAACTTTAATTAGCGACTATATGAATACATATAATGTACTTTGAAATATTCCATCTGTGAGGCATTTAAGGATATCCTTTCAAGCCTCATAAAAAATAATGAACTGAAAATATTGAAATTCTCTTTATTACATTCGGCTTGTTTAAATACTTATAAAACGGTTAAAGAACATTACAGCTACAAAATTTAAGCTGGTTAGGAGAATGTTAAAGGACTAAGCTAATTTAAATTGAGTTAAGAGGCCCCTTGCCGTTCTAGCTAAATTTAACCCCATTTTGCTGTTTTGTGGAAACGGACGAATTACCATAGGGTCTAGTTGGCATGAATGTGCGTACCCTAGATATGATAGTATCGTTAAAATGCAAAAGGGGTTGAAATGTTCAACCCTCAAGGAAGTAACTTTACTGACTCCTATTAACGTAAATCACAACAAAGTTTGGGTAACATTAAAGTCATCGAGTTCCCTGATCCCGAATTGGAAAGGAGGAAATCAGGATATGAGCAAAACATGTGCTTGACGATGAAGTTGAATTGAAGGGTTAATGCCCTCTGAGATTCCTAGCTTTTACGCTCATGTACAAAATTCATGCTATATACATATACATATATATATGTATATCAGTCACTTCAAGTGTGGTGATGATGGCAATGTTATTAATATTTTTTTTGCTCCGTTTTTCATTATGATGTCAATCTCTTGGAATCGCTACCGAAAATTCAATAACCGCTAATCAAAAATCAGTTCAATACTCGTCATTGGCAAAAAAAATGTAGATGGCGCGCAGTGACATGAAATTATCTTCCTTCACTCTAGCACTTCTTTATGTGATTTTGTTTAAAATGTTTTTCTCGTTTTTTACAAAATGCATTTACTCAAAAGCAGAAGAAAAATTGGGAGACAGAAAGCGTAACCCCACCTATGCACACAACCATGTTTCTGGAATCCTGGGTTAAGGGGGTATATATGTATATACATATATATATATATATATATATATATATATATGCACCTATAAAGACAACACTAGATGGTGAAGCCAAGAAGGATCAGCGCCAGAATAAGGTTGGGACGCCGGGCCGGGATTCTCTCGTTTGGGGTGGGTGGATGGATACTTGGATAGAGGTTAGGATAGGTAGTGCATAAAATATACCAACGAGACCTAGAAGGAATGGAAGTGAGGTAGAATGGACAAATTCTTTAGAAAGACAACACAGAATATTCGCACAAGTCTACATGATGACGGCGGGCAACGGTGACAATGCAGTGAGTGGAGAGATGGGGGTGGTATAAAAAGGCCACCACCACCACCCGCCATAAGGAAAAAAAAAAATCGAATAAAGTGTGACACACATATATTAACGTGAAGTTCTGTTTTTAGAAAGGCCATAGAGAACCGAGCGAGCCCCAAGAAGTGGTATGCTTATATTGGTCAAAGACCAATTCGTCTATGTATTCGTCAAGTAGATGAGGGCAATTTCGTCTTAGGGTGAGTTTTATATTGCATTTCTTGCTGTCTTCACACTGCAGGGGGTTGCTCTGTTGGCATGTCCTTATATGTATCTGTATTGATGCACGCGTTGCCATTCAATGTGTGTAAGGGCAAAGTTAAAGCGAAAAGTCTTGGATGGGGTAGAGGCTATAGGATTGAGTGAGAATAGGCGGTTATGGTTTGGGGGGGCTTTTTCGGCTTCGAGATATATAGCTGTACGACCTACGAATGCACCACCAAGTAAAACTAACCCAACCATATAATACTGGTAAATGATGGATTTGTGGGGGCACTTGGTATCGTTAAGGGTGTTGTCGTTTGGCGTTTAGCGACCCACTAATCGATAATGTTGCATTTTTTGCTGGTTCTCACAATTTAATGCAATTTTTCGTTTTTTTTTTCATCTGCAATTTCCCTCCTTTTTGTACATGATGCACATTATTTTCTGTAACTGAGAAGTAACAGTTTCTACGCGCCTCCAAATCCTGCGTTTTAAAGAACAACTTTATCAACATTGTATATGTGTGTATGATGGTTGCTAGGGGATTTTATTTTTACAATTCCTGGAATTCCGGTTTACTTCCTTTTATTGCAAAAATGTTATGAAAACTGCATTGAGAACGTTGAAGGCGGTAATTCGAAAAAAAAAACTGAGACATTTTTTTTTTAAGGATAGGATTTTGGTTTGTGTTGAAATACTCTGTAACATTTTCTACACCTATGTACATAAATACGCACGTAGATTTATCTATAACTATACAAAATTGAATTTTGTTTATCAATGCAATTGCGACAAATTAAATATTCCAAGAAACTATAAATAAATAAGTATGATTCAAAAGTAGAAACTATTTAGATACTTTCTGGATTCAAAAAGCGCACTATGTATCTACCTACATTGTTGTTGTATTAATAATGTATTTAATTTCGTAGTCATTGGACAAGGATGTATAACAAAGCAAGTTAAAATCCATTATTCTGGCGAGAAATACTAGCATCTACCAGAATATGTCAGCAAAGCAAGGTTCTAATATATCTCACCTGAAATTCCTTCAGATCTATTCACCGCAACAGGAATCCTACAGGCTATTTTTGAATAAATATGGATAGATAAAGAGAATAGCATCTTCCATGAAGAAAGATGATATATAGTATAAGATAACGTATTAACTGACGTGGAATTATGTTACTGAGCTTGGTAAATAAAGTAGTAGCACTGAAGGGAGTTATCTTGAATAAAAGGTAAAATAGAGAAAGCGCACGAGGAAATGGATGCGTATAGCCTACTGATTTTCTATACTAATGTAGAGTTTTAAATTAGAATAAAACTCTCTTTTTTATGTATATACATATATATGTGGCATTCGTTCAAAAGAACATTCGTGAGTTCGAAACAATATTCGTTGAGCTTGAAACAGCATTCGGTGAGTTTGAAAGAGCATTCGGTGAGTTCGATAGAGCATTTGTTGAGATCGAAAGAGATTTCGACAACTTAAATTATCGAATAGACAAGAAAATATAAAAAATTCACCCGATCACGGTATATTGCGTGATCCATCAAAGCTCAAATTTGATATTAAACAAGAATGTCATTCGTTTCTAATAATAATTGTTATTGTATTTGCCATTTAGGTAAAGATTTCTTAGAATTTAAAATATTTTATCTTTGCCGATATGTTATCAATACCAATTACTATCACCGCCGTAAATCCTGTCGGCATTTACTCAGCTTCATTTTGTCCCTTCTCAAGTATATCATTCATTTAAGGACAACTATCTATGGCGTCGTTCTGTTACCAGGATAAAGAAGTAGTTACGCTTCGAACACCTTGCAGCAAATGAAGAAATATTTAACTACACGTGACGCGAGCTTTGAAATTGCTAGTAATGCTGAGGGAATGATAAGCGCTACGTCAGAGGTTACGAATAATGGGGTTATCTTACAACATCGCAGTTGCTTGAACGCTGTTCTCATGTAGGATTTTATTCTCGTTCGACAAATTTTTTTTTATTTTATTTTTATTGTTTTTATCTTTTGTTTGGTTTCTCTAAAAATTCTAAAATCTATTAGGCAAAATTTCGGTTTCACCATTATTTGAATCGCACCTGCAGTCTATTTAGCTAATTACTTTTTGTCGTTTGAGGTTGGAAGTTTTCGCTAGTTACCGGTTGAGCTAAGACTCTTATTTTAAGTTTAAGAACTGATATATTGTAATGTTTTTTGTTTTTTGTAATTTTCATTTAGCTTTTCTTCCATCAAACCATGTGTGAAATCTCAATACCAGAAACATTTTGGACTTTATTAACAGTCTAAACCTAGAAACGGAGTAAATTGAACGTCGGCTCACAATATATTTTTCAGGTAGCAGTGAATGCGAGGCTAATGTTTACACACCCCTCCACAAATTTAATCTAAATCTAATCTACTTACCTTATTATTACAATTCTATTTATACAAAAAAAAAAAAAAAACTTATTATTAAGACTCCTGTGTCACGCATCACCTCACAATTCAAAAAAACTCGCCGCTCCTGATTTGACCAATTTCTAAAACGGTTCGTTGGACAGTAAAAATGATTATAACCAATATTATACAATTTCATATTCTGAGGAGCTTTCCAAACGTCTAGGACTGATCATTTTCACAGTATACATAAAAAAGCTGAATTGTTATATGGCAATACTAAGAAGGGGTTTTCCGATTTAGTTCATTTTTGAAATTTTAATTAACATTTGTACGGAAACGCTGTGTGCAAAATTTTAGCTCTTCTACACTTAGAGAGTTCTAGAGTTATCGTGCGGATGGACTGACAGGCAGACAGATAAAATTCAAAATACTTTTAATATTATGCGTGGGTGTCCAAACCATTTTGATCTTTTGATCAACCCTTATAAACGCAATGACAAACTTAGTATAGCCTATACCAGCTAGATCAACATAAACAATACTACTTATATACATAAAGGTGTTGAACTAACTCTGGTAGAATAATTGATGTAGGCAATGGAATATGTTTGGATAGAAGTGGTCTCCCCATTGCAAGAATCATGAAAGTTAAAATATTCTTTTTTTTTTGTTTTTACTTTCCTTTCAACTAGCTTATAAGGGGAGCATAAGGCAGATTAAGAGTGTGCAATTTGACAAGTTAGCTGTTGGTAAGTCATCCAATTTATATCACACTGATTACAAATCTTTATTAGTAGGTGTTAAGCTCGAATTATCAAAATGCTATGGAGTCTCAGATTACAAAATTTGAAGACGGTCAAAACAAGTCAACATACATGCACATGGAAATCAAATGAAGATAATAGAATTTGCACGTGCACAATATTTTTTCTTGAAGGGCCTGATAAGAATTTCTCTGACTATCTCTTGGAGCTCAGGAGAAAACAATGCAGTGGTTGTTGGCATCATCACTGGCTACAACTCGCTTCACACTCATCTGACAAGGATGGGATTTGTTGATATCCATAGCCCTGAGTGTCTATCCTGCCTGGAAGGAGCGCCTGAGGCGAACACTTTCTGTGTGTTTGTCCAAACTTTGCCTGGGGTAGGCCCTCTATCTATGGATGACCTAAAAACTTACCAGACCTTAGACCTGATGCGCTTCATTAAGAGGACGGAACGGTTTTAGTGAGAAGGTTTTCAGCTGGTTAGTATAATGGGCCTCCTCTTTGGCCTTTGAGTTAAATAGTTTTGATACCACAGCTCGAATAAACAGATTATCAGCTAGTTTTTGGGAGATGAAAAGTTACCCAGAATCCGATTCCTTACCCTGAATACGATCAGTCATATATGAAGGAAGTGGATGAGTATCCCATTTTAACTAAACTCCCCACGCTACAGCATTGTGTACAGTGACAGGAATTCCCATATTGGTCACATACTCGCCTATATCATGCAGAACTCACATTAGTCGCCGTGATTCTGGCAATATCTTTACGGATCGTACTTAAAACTTAAGTAATTATCAAAAATTCATGCTGGATTCACTGATGTTTTTTGGAATAATGTGAATTTTATTTGAGTGGAATTTTACATTCCCTTTCAGCATCTTGGCTAAAGCGAAATTTATCTTTTGCGAATATATTTAGCAGTGGTCCTTTCTGCAAGTAAAGCCCAAGTTATCTCGGGTGTGGGGGTTTTCGCACATAATAGCCGCCCAAGTATATTTGGGTGTAGTCCTTAAGAATACAACAGTTTTCTTTTTGGTCAATGCCATACTTCATTCTGGATATGGCACAGATTATTCATTTATGATCAACCTGAAATTTGTTTAAACTAGTTCGGAATGAGAATCTTAGATACATTTAGGTGTGAGCATATTAAAAACTCCCTCTTTGTTTAGGAATATGACTGAATACGGCTTGTTGTGATTTGGACATCGGTACCTTTCCTAGAATACAAAGATGTACATATATTCAGTATATGTACATCTTACAGTTTTTGGTACAAAGGATGTTTAAAAGATTGGTCTAAAGTCCTTCAGCTATAGCTCATCCCGGCATTTGCTTGATTATAAAAACTTCCTTTATATGTAGATGGCAAAATTGTTTGTCGTCGAAAAGATTTTTTTCTCTGTGGTAAGAAGATTAGCTCCTACTTTTCTATGAAGACTGAAATAATTTCATCTTATCAGATGAATTGTTCATCCCACATGCGGTGCTCATCAAAAATTCCAAGGATATAGAAGAGCATTGAATGGAAGTCCCATCCGATTTCTTAAAAACACAAACCGGATTGCTGTATTGTTTGGAAATTATTTTAATAAGCTTTGCTGATATTATAAACTTGCACACAATCAGAAAAAAAAAAGTTTTTTTCATTTACACAACAACGGCAAAAAAGTCCCGTGAAATAAAGAATTTACTTGTAAGTGCTTAAATTCAGAATGAATAATTCAAAATCATTTCAATGCAATAAACACACTTTTATACATACAACTACCCCATACACTCATATTTATTGACAAACTCCCGGGCTTTTCTACCAAGAACAATAAGTTTTTAAAAATCCAGACAAAAGAGTAATTTTACAAGAATTGCAGAATCATTTGTAGGATTCGAATCTCATCGTCGCCGTTATAGTCTGCTTCATCAGATTAAGTACTTGCACCTATCGTGCACAATTAACGTGTGCTTTTTATATCCAAATTAAATGTAAACGCTCGAGTCTGGTGCAATTGTTTTATTTTTAAAAAATTCCCTGAAAAAGTGAAGCGCAAACAAAATATTCTGGATAAAAATTGGCGTTCTGTTTTACCGAATATGGATGGATCAAAACTTTCTAGCTTATTATGATTCTTTGGGAAACAATAATTAACAACGATTTACCGAGAAAAATTTTATTGAAAAAGTGGAAATTTTTCAGAATGATGATGATGCTGTGCTTTTTTTTTTTTATGAAATGTCTCATATGAGCGCATGTATACAATACTAAGCTACAGAGGTTACCATAAAGTGTAGATATATGTGGATACAATAAAAAGATAATATTCGATTATCGAGTACCTATACAAAAAAACACCAACGAATGCAAGAAAGTGGTTTTTCGCATCTATTTCTAGAACGGTTTGTCGTCGAGTAAAAATGATTATGACCAATTTCATAGGATTTCATATTCTGAAGAAGTTTTTAGTACAGTAAAAAAGTCTAGGACTAATCGTTTGCACAGAATATGTAGAAAATCTTAATTTTTGCCCGGTTTAGTCCAGGCAGACGCACATGTAAAAATCAAAATAACTTTTAATATTATGCGGGCGTGTCCAATCCATTTCAATCTACCATAATTATAAGAATAGGAAGAATAATGTCGAGAGTGACTTTGAAGCTGCTAATACTATGCGTAAACAGTTATAAACATATTTTGATTGTGACATTCTTAATATGTATAATGAATACTAAGCGGAAAAGTTATTCCATAATTGAGTAAAATGAAAAATGTTACAACCCTCAAGGGTAGAATTACGAAATTGAAACAAAGGCTGTATCATATCACTCCAGAAATCAGGTTGTGAGGTAGTCAGAAGATTATAAAAGAAAAGCAACTTATAACAATTAGAATCCTATAGAAAAGTGAGACCATTGAAAGTAGGAACTATACAGGGTGTTTTCGCCTTGGTGGTCAATAGAGCAGGAGGTGATTGTACTCACCTAGGTAAACCAAAAATTTTACGATGGTGGGGGGGGGGGGGCATATTAACCGTTTTGGAGTTACAGGGTAATTAAGAAAAAAGCTAGTTTTTCACAAAACCCCGTATTTAAAAAAGTACAGAGTGCGCGGTCACCGTCTAAAGCTCATTATATGCAGAACATGACCTGTCCAACGACTGCTCAACCAGCCCCGCACCCTTCTCGACACAGAAGTTATTGTGGTATAAACTAAAAGTTTCGGATTTTCTTGCCTTTTGTTTTTTTTTTTTAATTTGACCTCTATGTTTTTGCAAAAAGGTCATTAACATAATTTTTTTTTCTAAAAAATATGAACTGGAGACTCCCGATTTAATTTGACCTATTAAACCCTAAGTCCTAACTGCAGCCGTTAAACAGTTATTAACTCTTAACTTATTCTCAAACCTATTCCCAAACCTATTATCAAAGAATTACTAGAACGGTTCGTCGGACAGAAAAAATCATTATAACCAATTTTATAGGATTTCTGATATTCTGAAAAATTTTTAGTACAATAAAAATGTCTAGGGATCGTATTCACAGTATTCGTAAAAAACCTAAATTTTTATATGGCAACACCAAGAAAGGGTTGCTCGATTTAGTCTATTTTTGATTTTTTTGTTGCTATTACTATGAAAACACCATCTACCAAATTTAAGCTCTCTATGTTGACCCGTTCTCAGTTAGTGTCCAAATCTATAGTGTTAAATGAAATTTTTGTATGGCAACCTAACGGAGGAGTTGCCCGATTTGTCTCATTTTCGAACTTAATCCTTCTTTTTTTTTTAAAGTCCGTGTACTAAGTTTTATTTATCTAAGTGTACGCGTTCTCGGGTTATCATACGCACAGAGAGGTAGACAAAATAAAATAACTTTTAATTTTATGTGTGGGTATCCAATCCGTTTTGCTCTACCATCATTATTTCGAGGTGTTACAAACGGAGTAACAAACTTAGTATACCCTTTCGATTTCATATATCCATAGTCATATAATTGTCATCCAATTTCGGTATGACCTGAATACGTTATGAACTAATAACTGCTTAACGGATACAGTAAGGACATAGGGTGTAATAGGTCAAATTAAAGAGTTACAGTTTTTAAAAACAAGTTATGTTAATGACCTTTGTGCAAAAAAAAAAAACAAAATAGAGGTCAAAGTAAAAAACAGCGTAAGGAAATCGGAAGTTTTTAGTTTAGATCACAATAATTCCTGTGATGAGAGGAGTACGGGGCTGGTTGAGCTTTTTTCTTAATCACCCTGTAACTCCGAAACGGCATCCTCCCTCCTGTCATACAATGTATTGCTCGTCTAGGTGAGTACTATCCCCTCCTGCTTTATTGACTAACTAGACAGAAACACCCTGTATAATAAAAATTTAAGCTCGCAACAAGCAGTAGTTTTGCCATTTACACGTGTGGTGGCGCTAAAAATGCTATTTTCGATTTTTTTTTAATTTTTCCAAAGGTTTAGAGACTTGCTTAGAAAAAAGGTTGTTGTCCTCATTGTCCAATAGAAGCACGAGCACATCCATATTTGCTTCACATTTAATGAGTAAATGGATTTTTTGGCAGGCAACATAGAATTGATTTGGAATAGTCTCCGCCACCACGAGTAAGTCTTGCACAATGACTGTGTTCCTTGATAAATACTATGCATTCGCCAGAGAATTGCATCAAACGCTTTTATTGCATTGGTAAATAGTAATTCAACCGTGCATTTTGCGTAGGCAGCATTATTTTCTTTGTTTTCTTAGAGGGTGATGGCGAGTGTAAAATTGAGGTTCCAACCAGTTTTCGGCTACATCTCTGTAACCTTCATTCTCGCAAAAATTTTTGCACAAGGATATCTTGTAAAGAATCAATCTTTTTACATCTCTCTCCTTCTCCCTGTCTGTCTCACAGTCCTTCTTACTTTCTTTCCCTCTCTTTATGTGCCGTTACAAATGTGAATGTTATAAGCGGGAAAACAAATTGAGTAAAAAATCATTGCGGAGTTATAGAAAAAAATGCATTCGAGATTTTTTGTAGAGCATTTTATTACAAAGAATTTGAGCTAATTACTTTTAATTAAAATTAAATTTTTAGTTTTCTCAATTTTTACGGGTTTTACAACATCCCAAAAGTTCGAAAGAGGAAGGTAAATAATGCAAATTTGTGGCAAAAGTGTTAATAGTTTCATTTTAATAATACTATAGTTCATTTTTATGATTATATTTGTATGTTATTATTCCATTATATTATGATTTTAAAACTCCTTTCTACACCACCATGAGATAGAGTTTCGTGAAATTTCTGATAGTACGCTTGCTTAATGGACGCTTAGAACGATCTCTTCGCAGGAAGTGTGCAAGAAAGTAGAATATTTTCGTGAGAATTTTAAACGACACTTATGATCAACACGTCCATCAATGATTTGGTGGATATAATGAAGACGTTCAGAGATTAAGACTATTGGCTTGCATCTCTCTATCTGTTAGGAGATCAATTAATGATTACCACCGCATTATTGAGATTGGAAAAGCTATGATGTTCTACGATGTGCTTCCTTTATGTGCACT
This sequence comes from Dioctria rufipes, assembly GCA_963924295.1. Taxonomy (NCBI): domain Eukaryota; kingdom Metazoa; phylum Arthropoda; class Insecta; order Diptera; family Asilidae; genus Dioctria; species Dioctria rufipes. The sequence continues at coordinate 217,398,954 of OZ002741.1, forward strand.
TTCGAGCTCCAGGACAGTTGAGAATTTACAATCTCTTGTTTCTCTTCCCACGAATGTGCATATCAAAAGAATCTATCTGAGATATGAACATTTCGAATATGTATAAATTCGCACTTTTTCCCCCACACCACCTCCTGTTGATAAATATAAAAGCTGTTTCTTATCAAAGTCGAAAACCCGAAAGCTTTAAGCGGAACTTTTTTTTCTGGCTTGGTAATGTATGTATTTTGAGAAGGTCGAGATGAGTAGGAGGTTTAGAATATAGACAGGACAGGAAGTATGATAATGCCAAATTTAGCGTAGTCAAATTCTAATTGTTCTAAAATCTGTTGCCATTGTAATGAAAGCTTAGTACAGGCATGCAGTATAAATCAACATAGAGAACGGGTCAACAAGATATATGTATGTTTGCAAATATTGCGTCTGCTTGCTCCCACCGAAAATGATCTCAGTTGCTCCACTACACCAAGAACCGCAGGAGTTTCTCAGCTGTTTTAAACGTAGAAAAAAAAAACAAGCAGCTGAACAAACATTTTTCATAAGATATCTCTTTTTTCAATAAATTCTGTCCTAACTCAAGAATCTGTAAGAAAAGTCACACTCATGTACACGAAATTTATAGGTATCAACACTTCCTGTTCTCACTATATTCTATGGTAGGAGTAGGCCCAAGGGCTTGGTAATGGCTCTGCATGCATTTATTTTAAGTTTATTTTCATCTAGCGATGGACAGTTGTTTTCTGAGACATTATTCTTAGAAGTGTGATTGCTTCGAGCTGAGACAACTTACAACTAGATAAGAAAATCTCCATATAAACCCAGATCACTTATTGAAAGCTCTTTAAATTTTTATTCAACCAAAGAAAGCTATTATAGCGAAAAATTTATGTGGAATAATACAGCAAGAGAGAGAGAGATAGAGAGAGAATATATAGAGCTTTCTATTAGAGGGTCATTAGCTCATTTCAATTCGACCGCTTTTTTGTGAGTTTATCACATCTAGATGTAAGTTGTCTCAGCTTCGTGGTATGATTCGAGAAGATTCGAGAATTTTTTTTCTTAGAATTTTTCATTTTTAGTTTATTCTGTTTGCAGTTTTGCACATTTGATGTGGTTTTTATGGTTTTTAAGGTGACTGCGTGGGAAAAAGGTAAGCAACTATGGTCGTACGCACCTCGCAGCTATTTAAAATTGGTGTAATGCTTAATTACTGTGACATCTTATTTTACAATAATTTTTATTGAATGAATGATTGGAGGAAAAGGATAACAAATGGAATGAATGAATCGATAGGATGTAATGAATAAATGGCAATGGTTGATTAGATAGATGGGAGGCCTGCGAAGCCTGGATGGGATGGATATCTAGTATCATTGAATGGAAGAGATTGCTAGATAAATTGGCATGGATATGGCTGGATTGATAGAATTAATGGAGGTAAAGTAAAAATGGATATAGTAGATAGATAGGATGGATACATGTTGGTTCGGTAGGTCAAATAGATGGAAGAAATGAATGACTACATGAATGGGATGATGGATTTAACGTTCTTTGGAATTACTGGAAGGATGAAGTGGCTACATGTATTGGATAGCTGAATGGAAAGAATGGAGAAAAGAAAGGTTGAATAGAAATAGGTTGAAAAGGAATTGGTCGGCAAGCAGCTTCCGCAAAACTTTATTGCAACTTTAAAAAACTAATTAAATATGGAAGCTTGTAAATATTCTAGAAAATAAAGTATGACTATTATACAGAACGAAATGCTTCGAAAGGAGATTTTATTTGCACTTTTTCGGACGATAAGAAACAAGTTTTATATTCTTCAACTTGAGTTGATGTGGCACCGACACTGTGGGAGAATGGTTACAAATTATCTAATCTTCTTCTTGCTTCTTGTAAAGTGTGTGAGGTACATAATTTCGGATTAATTTTGAGCATAATTTTTGAAAAATAGGTATTCAAATGATCTAGAAGTCGCCGGGACTAAGTCGTTGATGCTTTGGACGATATAAAAAACAAAGCTCTTCAGATATATTTTTTGAGTAAGCGGTAATGTTTCGACAGTTTCACAAGAAAAATTTCTCTGCAATGACATCGACGTCCTATACACATTCGAAAACAAATTTCTGCCTATCAAAAAAGCAAGGTTCGACCGTTTTGTTTGACCTTTTGACTGGACTGGATAGTATCGCTATTAAACGTGAATTCTAACAGATTCTCCATACTTTTCCCGTATGATTGCATAAAAATTTACACATCTAAAGTTTTTGCTTATGACGACTTTGATTGATTGATTGACTTTTCGAGTATGATGAGGTCATGCAATGATGATGATTTCAAACTAATCTTAAGCCGTAACTAAGTAGTCCAAATTACCAACAACGTGAAGAAGCGGATGTTTAATGGCGAGAATGTGATTATGTGATTACAATTGAAACGAATATTTCCATGGTAATTGAGTCATTTCAAAAGTGTCTCTACATCATTTAATAAAATTTTGATTGGCGCCGATTGTTATCATCTGAAAATTCCTTGTCGCGCATTCAAAATAACTTCAAGAAATATTTCCAGCTAGTGGAGTGGAATTTAAAATTCAACGAACTTAGCATAACCAAAGGTCCCCAACTATCCCAGTCTCAGGCAAAAATATAGCTGGGGCTGTCTCAATGAATTATAACCACGTCCAGTACTTTCCGCATGAATTGATTTGTGATCGGCTTGGCCTTGCAGCAGAGATGTTTGGAAGCAGGGAAAAGAATAGTGCGATTATTGAGCCGAAGCCGTATGCACAGCAGCACCACACATACCCTTGCGACATGCGACTCATGAGTTGAGTTTACCCCTTCTCTGGTTGGTTGCCTGCTTGCCAGCTTGACGGATCGGATCGGACCAGCAGCACCGCAACGTAAAGCGTACTCTGAACTGAATTTTGTTTTGATAGTAGCCATGACCTGCCTGAACTCAAAATCGCGTTGGCTCCAAAAATACCGCCTTACACAAATTATTAGCACACAACAGCAGCAGCAGCAGCAGCAGAAGCAGCGAATTTTACAGGCAGCAGCTCAATCACGTCACGCATTTGAATTGTCGAAACAAGTTTTGTTTGCGAATAGCGGGAAGCATGGAAACAGCTGAACATAAAATGCCATGCCAGTTCGGCCCGAATGTGTACTTCATACATATAAGGCGAGTATGGCGTGGCAGCATGTGTAATACTTTCATTACGTATATAGTTACGAAGCATCCACCCATACTATGATACCATGCTCGGAAACATTATTATAATCGTTCAGATATGTTATGCTATGGGTGATACTGTAGCATAAATTTATACCGTAGTCGTTCATATGCTGCTCTAAACAGCCCACCTCTGTGTCTGTGTGGGTAACGTAACTACTATATAACGACATGAAAAAAAAACTTGCTCCAATGCCATGGTAATTTGCGTCTACCAGCGCTCGTTTGGAGGCCACAACTTAATGGTGCACGTATAGTTGCTAGTTCGTGCATACATAGCATCGTTTTGCATAATGCATATGCATATAAGCGCATATCTCGCATGCATTTCGGTTACAAGTGACGATGACCAAATTGCGTTCGTCAAGAGTGGGGTAAATGTGCGTGCCATGATGGACGGAAAGCTGCGTTCGTTCGATTGTATGGATGCCGACTGCGGAATTAAAGATGCTTTTCGCTATACTACCTAGGCCTATGCGCTTATGTTGAGTAAACTAGATTCCTCTGAAACTGGAAGCATGCACGTTATAATAATTATGTTTAGCGAAATAATTGCCTCCGAGGCACCAACAGAAATGCCTCTCGCCAGAATCGACATCTTCCCTTTGAGCAAAGGCTTCTGCATATTATTTGTATGTATGTAAGTTATGTATGTATGTAATACCTAATGCTTTACCTTTGCCTACTATATCTGACCCTTGTGGCGGTGTAATTTCTGGTGCAATAAGATTGGCTTGAATTTTAATGCAAATCAAGAAGAATAGCGTGCGGGTTCCGAAGAAAAATGGCAGCATGAGAAAAATTGATAAATAGAGTACCTACCTAACCTAGGCAAAGCACCACCAATCCAACCAGCTGCAATTTCAGTTTATAACACCACCCTATAGAAAATGATGGTCGAAGAAAAAAAATTATGCAAACTGGAAGTCTTCAGGTGTAGATTCCCCGTATACTTACAGCTTTGACTATGGGGTTTTTTTTTTGTTTTATTTAAGAAAAGGTAGCCAAGTATGAAAATAAGTATACCTAAGCTGGAATCCTCCACTAGATTCAAGAATGTGCGTAATTAGTTATTTCGTTACTAAACGCATTCGCATATGCAAAACTTACATTATGCTGGAATTAATCGCCTTTGCGCACCGGATAAATGTAGGTACGTCTAAGTGCACAACTCTCATCATGTTTCAGCTTTTGCAACGTCATTCAAGGTGTCATCGTATCTTCACAATATATTAAATCGCATCCGTTATGTATATCGGAAATTGGTCATAATTGATTCAAATGAGCGAGTTCGTTAAATTATGATTCCGGTAGTAAAAATTAATGGATTCGCTGTTTTATAACATTAATTTCGGAAAAAAATTTAATAATAGGATTCATTTCGCTAGTACTAAATAACCAACCACGTGTTATTAAGACGATGATGAATATATGTGCTAAGCATAATAAGGATTATGTAATTCGAGAGTATCTCCCGTTGTGACCTATAGGTAAGCGGTTATTTAATAAGAGCTATCAGAAGTCGTCGGTTCGAATTACCAATTCTAGCTAGCTTCATTTATAGTACTTTTCCCGCTTATATTCAATTGTCCTAAACGAGATCATATAACAAAGTTTGATGCTGGATTATCTGTCCGTTCTACGTATCACAGGATTTGCTGGTCACAACTAAAATGTTCGAAGCAGCTTTTAAAAACTTTTTTTAAGAACATTTACGTTATATCACAAAATCCAATTTTCGGTTTGATTTGGAAAACCTATCGATAATATTATCCACATCAATGTCGATCACAGGGTGGATATTAAGGACTCATAACGCTACCATACGCCTTCTCGTGCAGAGATAGCTGCTGACGCTAGCGATTGTGTCACGGGTGAAGTAATTGACTAAGAGTTGAGCTTGCACTTTGAGTCACATTTAAAGGAATGGGAGTAGGAGTGGATAATATGTTACTGACTATTTCTTCTGATAGGAACTTAACTGATCTTACTTTCTTCTGAATAAAGTTGTCAATTGTCGTATCAGTCTTCCGTTTTACACTTTTGCTACTATTTCTACCTCCATCGCTAACTAATATAGCAAGTTTGTCCTTTTCCTCCAAATTAAAAAACAACGTGAAGTTATAAATTGAACAACACTACTTGAATTAATACGAAATTACAAGCAAAAGCCTAGTACTAAGGTCCGCGGGGACTCGGAGAAAAGATATATTAAAAATAATAAGAAGAAGAATTTTGCAATTTTTTTACACAAAAAATTTTTTTATACAAAAATAAAACAAATAAAAAATTAACAATGATATTGAGAATACGGCCACAAAAATAAATCCAATTCATCCGTATATGTACTTATAGCAAAGACGTACAAAACTACGTCAATTACAAAAATCCGGTCAATAAATTTATCAAATCTCAGAACTCTGACAATAAATATTTTTAGCGTTCTAAAGAACGCCTTGGGCGGATAAATTCAAGCTAAATTTTTTGGAGAGTTATTGGCGGTACCATCTCTAATCAAAACCCAAAAGCCAAATTTAGCACGTTGACCTTAGTACCGCTCTCGCTAAAATTCAGTATAAATTTTCGCCAATATCTTTTAGCGAATGGATTTTATTATTATAATTTTGTGGTAAAAATTCTGAAGAAAAATTGAAGAATCAATTTTAGAGCGTCACTCGAATCGATCCAATTGATAGTTTTCAGCCACCAATAGTCAATAAAAAATCGAAAGAAAAACTTTCAAGTAAAATTTCTAAAAACAAAATGTATGATTGCCAACACTCATAAAATCTTTAGCGACCAAGACCAGTCAAGATACCTGAATAAATATTAACTCTTTGGAACCATGAGTTGCCATCAGTAGTGCATGAAAAATTTAAAGAAAATCAAATCTCTGTAAGAAAACTGAATATTTGTGCCCATGTCCGAAAAAGTGAACCTCCGGAATCAATCCACTAATTCATTTGGACCATTGTCATTAAAATTCTTAAGAACAATTTGTAAGTGAGTATATCTCTAAGAAAAATTTAATGCTTCCTTCCGTACGAACGTAAAACTTTTGAGCAACTCACGCTTGAATCAGTATCGCTATGAAAAATCAACGGGTGGCTATACGTTGATGATTGCATGGAACTAGGGTTCTTCTGGAAGCACCCTAAATCAAAATTCGTTGAGTCAGTTTATATGCTTCTGTTGTGAGCTCCCCTCCAAGTTGTCCTGTCCTCGATTTTATTTTTATTCGGCAAATCAGATAGGTAAATAAAAATTTATGATCGCTGACCAATTTCTTAGAAACAATAAACACTTTCAAATTGGGAGTAATCGGCGCAACAAAAATATAAAAGCATCATAATAACCGGGCTGCTATGCACTGCGTGCCTTTTTCTAAACAATCAAACACTAAAATAAATTGGTAATACCTATTCCAAAATTACTTACCATCCTGTGATAGGTATGATGGATGACTTCTTGACACTATATAAAACACAAGAAAATCGTTCACGTTTCAAAGATGAAGAGCTACGAGCGAATGACTATTATACCCTCTCCAGACTCCACTATTACTATTGAAAAGAAGAAAAACAAACGCCAAACACAACGCTAACTACTGTCGCCGCAGATTGAAAAAGTGCGTTACAGCACCAGCATTAATCACTGGCGGCAACTACAAATTGTGTCCGTACCATACGAAAATCGTCCTGTTAAAGTCTTGTAGGTCCAGGTATGTATTAAGTTCACAAAAGGGAATCTGATTGCGAAAGTGATTAAACCTTTTAAATTTTATGAAACGAACTTTTAAAGCAACTTTTAAGCAAAACAATCAAGAAAGATGCCCAAAATATTAGAGGTGTTTGACTGATTGTGGAGGGGGAGGTTCTGAGACAGTTCCAAGCCGAACGAGCCCATTGGTTTTTTGGTTTCTGTTTATATTGCTATGATTGTCCGAGCAGATGGTAATCTCTTTTTTCTCGGGTATTCTGAGTGGAGTAGGTACTTTCTTGCTTCTAGGATGACCTCGATTTTACCCTGGAAAATTGTGACAAGGTTTACAAGGTGAATGTCTGAATTTCTATTTTACCACCCGTGTGCCGCTAAAAGTTCCAGCATAGTGACAGTACCTATAAGGGTACCATTCCTGCATTGTTACTTTCCAGTTACGTAAATGTTTCTTTGTGTTGTTCCTTTAAGGGCACTCTTCCTATAGGCATAGTTTGTACGTCACGAAAATGTAAATGTACCCAGAAAAGTTTCTCAATAAGAAATGTGTCAATAAAGGAATAATGTCTGCATAGTTACAATATTTATTTTGTAGTTGTACATGTGCGTATCGTGTACTATCATTCGCAAACTATAAAGTATAATTAAAATAACATTAATTAGTAATAAAAAATGTTCATTTAAAAAAACGTCTTCTTTTTATAGGAAAGTCAAAACATAGCATAAGAATTTTCTTCGAAATAAATTCGTAGAAGAACCATTGACTTCAAGCCTGAATGAAGCCCATAATTACAGTTTGTCTGATGATGAAATATCTAATTGTAATGAGCCTAATTGTGAAAATTTAAATATCCATTCATTTGACAAAACTGCAAAAAAATATTGCGTGAGAACATTGAAGAAAGATTAACTATTTCAAAAGAGTTGCGGACTTTGGGCTTTAAACAACAAAATTTCACAATGTGCTTTGAAAGATCATTTAAGGGTACTTCGTGAAAACGCACTCGATTATATACCGAAAGATATTAAAACATTATTAGGTGCTCCCAAGTACATTTCAAATATTACAAACATTGAAAATAGAAGTTACCGGCATAATGGACAAAAAAAAGAGTATAAGAAATATTTTATCACGAATTCAATGCACTCAAAGTGTCTCTTTAATTATTAATATTGATGGTATGACCATTGCATCTAGCTCAAAGATCGAATTTTGACGGATTCTTTGTGCCATTGATGAAGAACCTACATAAGCTCTGAATTTTTGTTATTGGAGTTTATTGCTGAAAAACAAGCCTTTATTAAATGAATTTCTTAATGCATTTGTTAAAGCAATGTTTTTAATATTGATAATAAAATGCAGTGCATGTAGTGTAGACAGCAGGCAGTGTCAGGGTTCATTGCTGTCCTGATGAGATCGCCCTGTTACTGCTGATCGAAACACTTTACACATAGTACCTATACTCTCAAAAAAATTTTTTAATTTAATTTTTGGTCTTCGGCTTTTAGGCCAAAAACTGACAGTATTTCGGTATTTGTTTTTTAATTTTCTCTGCTCATATGCAGTAGGTTGAGAATTACCTGTAGACTCGTATTTTGTACGGGTCTTGAAAGAGTAAAAAACTCATTACCACTTCCCATTAAATGCATTTGTTTAAAGTTTGTGTGTATTTTAGGTGCACGTGATGACAGCGAAATTTATAATGCGTATTGAATAGGAACTTTTATGGCTGGATTACATTAATAACGCCGACGACGGTGTGGTCGTCGTCGTCGTCTTTAAACGCCGAACACTGGGCGGCAGCGCCATACCTTAATTTCCCTTAGATTTTACAGTTGAGTTATTTCCTTGTAATCTCTGCCGGTTTGCAATAAAATTTTAAATAATAATAAAAAAGATATTTTCTTTTCCTTCAAGTCCACATTTTTTTTTAATATGAAATCATTTATTTTCAGAAATTCAAATATCGTTTAATTTTTTCATGTTTTCTCATAATAGATTTAGATCTTCCATATTGGCAACAATGGAGTGCCAGCGGTAAAATTAGGATTAGAGATGGGTCGACGACCACGCCGACGAACATTTGCTTTATAAAATGTAACAAAATAGCGATATGAGATTTTGAAAAATTTCTCAAGTCTTTTTAGATCCAAAGACCTCTTTATGTCTTTAAAAATACGCACCACTTTAATTTATTACTATTTTGAAATTAATTAATGATATTTTTTTTAAAAAATTTTTCACTGAATTTTCAAAATTTTTTATAAAATATTTAAATTATTAAAGATTTTGCAAACGCTAAAGTTATTTCGAAGTTTCGTAACTGATTTTACAGAAAATTTAATTTTGTTTGTAAGTTTTCACCCAGTTGAAAATTAAAAACCAGATTTTATTATATTATAGATATAATGACATATTTTAAAAGTATTTCAAAGATTGTTGCATACATAGAGAGTTTGTAATCTAATTTTTTAAATATATACGAAAAAAACAAATTCCCATATTTATCATTATTTCAATCTTATCGTAAAAGTTAGCATTTTACATAAGTATGTGTCAAACGGCACAGTTCCGACACATTTACGTCACTGCGACCAAGCTCTTACGTTAGTTACTATATATAGTAACACTATGTTGCCCAATTTCCGTAACATAGAGAACTTCGGAAAGTCATTGATTCGTAACGTGCGTTTCTTTATAGGCCCATTGCTAAACAGAAAAAACGTAACCATGACCCAGAGGCGGATTTAGGCATAGGTTGGCTAGGATGAAGCCTAGGGCGGCATACTTGTAATGATAAAAACAAAATATATTAAATAAAATAGCACAAAATTACGGAAGAAAAATTGTTATAACTATGGCCATAATGATGATGATAGAAGTTATACTAAAATATTCTATGTTTAGTGTACAGCGCGACCGCGGCGTCAATAAAGTTCCACAGGTCTTTAGATACTCTGCCCCTTATGTGTAATCTCCAATGAATCAACCAACCAAAAATACTTGAAAATAAATGCACAACTTTAAGATTGCGTACCCTTTCCATACGTTCAAAATGTGTACTATATCAAATAGGGAATAGGAAATAGGAATATATATATATATACGTGTCAGTGGTTGGTTTGATTCGTTCATTGCAGATTAAATTTTTATCTGAACGAACACATCGCTCGTTATTGTGGGAAAGAATCTGGAAACACAAGTTATGTTTCTTCGACCATTTATGAAGAATTTATTGATATTATTGCCAAAACATTTGTTAATTCTATTGCAGTAGAAATTAAAAAAGCGAAATATTTTTCAGTCGTCGTATCAACCCCTGATATTTCGCATAATGACTAGATAGTAATGATTGTACGGACTATTAAATATTGCGATGGTCTATGATAGTACGTTTTCAAACCAAACCTTTGGCATAAAGGTCAAGATTTGTTTAACCCTTTGATCAACATCTTTGTATTTTTGACCATAGATATGAAAAACAATCGCGGCCAATTAAGCGAACAATATGGTTTATAGGCCTAGTTCAAGGAAATTTCTCCCCAAGCGTACTCTGTTCCTTGTTCTGCACATTCCCTTAATTTAGTGGGCGAAAAAGCTTTACAATGTTGTTTAGAAGCTTCAAATGCTTTCTATTTATTATATTTTGCATAATTTTTTCTAGAATTGCCACTTTGAAAAGTTTATCTTCTACAAGATGGTCCGCGTGAGATGATGCTTGCAAGAGCTTATGTGAAGCATCGGTTGAAATCGAAAGGACAGTTCACCAAAAACTGTAACCAGGAATGAACCAAGAGCTCCACGGCAAAAACTACAACGTTTGGAAATAGCTTTTATGGGGATTTTTAATGGATAGAATTAACACAGTAAATAATCCTTGCAAAAAGTAAGAAGTAAATATCATACAAGTGATTGAAATGTAAAATTCTTTAATGGCCGTAATTGAATTTGGACTAGAAAATTTTTAAGAAGATGAAGCCAAAAAGATAAGTAGGCTAGAAGCAGAACTATAGGCAGATTAATTTTGTGAAAATGAAACAAAACTGAATGCGAGGGACACATTTCAAATTTGTATATTGTTAGTTATTATAGATTGATTTATAACGGAAATTCGCAAAAGAAGAATGTCCTATGAAAAATTTAATTTTAAATTCTTATTTCTGGTATGCCGTTATATGAAAGATATAATTTTTGATTATATAAAAGTTAAATCATTATATCTTCGCACAAGCTCTACCAATAACATCGATAATAAGTTGGAGGACGAAATATTGCATTTCTTATCACATTGCCTGTCAAAGAAAGAACCAGTTCTACCTGATCTATCTCTTATGAGTCCATATGAGTGGTTCAACGATATGGATTTCAAAACCATATATCCAAATATTGATATTATTTCCAGACTATATTTATTTACACCAGCAACAAACTATTCTGCAGAAAGGAGTTTTTTCTTGTTCGAATATGATCAACGTAAATAAGAAATAATGGCCGCAATGGTAAATTTCAATAAGGTACACAGATAGTCTCTGGTTTAAAGAATTTTTAATTTTTTTTAGTGTTTTGGTTATGTTTACTATTTAAAAATATTTAATATATACAGGGTGGGCCAAAAGTCACCATGGGGTTTAAAAATAACTAACTTTTTCGTTTGTACATTGCTCCACACCCTGTTGACCGTTTCTCTTCATTCCTTTTTTACATGATAGCCAACTGTCTGTTCTTCATAGGTAAGCATGTTTCCCCACCCCACCTTACCCCTCCTTTTTTTCATCCTACCATATGTTACCAATTTAATTTTTAAACCCCATGGTGACTTTTCACATTCACATACCTAATCAGATTTTGTAAATTAATTAAAAGACAAAAAAGGTGGCAAAACGTTTAGCCTCGGAGCAGCAAATAGCCAAATCTGTTTCTACCAGGACCATTGTGCGTAAAATGGTGTTAACTAGGTTTTTCTTGATGTAAATTTGCACGAGGTGTATATGTTAAGGATAACCTCAAGAGGCCGAGTATTAGTTGACCCGAGTGCGCAGCTTCGCCAAAAGGAGTCACATTCTCTGAACCTTTTCCAATATTTTATGATAATGGCGTGATCCAATGCTAAGCGTTTTCTTTAGAATATTTTTTTAGAATACTTAGCATCACGTCGCCTGGCTTAGGATCCTTAAACTAAGCAATATGCCATTCTTTTGGTATACTCAATCCCAATAAAATTGTTGCTTAAATTAAACAGAGCTAGATGTTCTTTATATCAAGAATGCTTTATTTAAGCATAATTGCTACCATACGATGCATGAGTATGTTTAGTTTAAACCTCGATTTTGTATTATATTAGAAGGAGTTTTTCCCACCTGTAGGGATGTGTTATATTACCTGAAATTTCACATTGTCTGTTATTCCTACAATAAGCAGTTTCCAACAGTTTACTTTGAATTGTTATTCTAAATAAATACTTTTGATTTTTTTTTTGTATGAAAGACTAATAGTACAAAACAGTTTTTGTAACAAGTTATTCTACTGATTTACATCTAACATAGGTCAAAAACGCTATTGTTCTATTTGTTCCTCTATACATACTTAATACAAGTTTCATTTCAAACTAATACCCATGACATTATAGAAATATTAAAGACGTAAGAGCAAAAAATTGAAATAATGTAGAAATGAGCAAAAATTTTGGAATTAAAATTGCAAAAATTGTAACATAATGTCGTAAAAATCATAACTGTAATTCCTAGTTAAAAAGTAGTACATTTTATGGAAATTAAATTGCAAAAATATGGGACTTTTGTAGGGCTTAAAAATTTATGATACTTTCTTTTCAGACAAGGATTACACACGATGGTAATTCCAACATTTCTGGCCTTTTTGTGTTAGAATATAAATTACGACTTTGATTCTAAAAAATTACGGATTTAAAGTCGTAATAATTTTTACTACTTATAGTCCACAAATTATGTTTCACAAAATTAAAAGTCTACTTAAGATGTATCCAGATAAAAAAATAAAGATTTCACTCAAATTTAGTTTCTCTAATTAAATTTAATCATTTGCTCAGATTACTGAATAGATTCCAATTTAGTGGAGAAAAATTGAATCATAGTTCATGGTAGCTACTGTGCTAAATTTAAATGGCATTGACCTGTTTGTTTTTTTTTTTTTTTGAAAGAACAACAAATAAAATTGAAACTAACTAATAAGTTGACATGATAAATAATAGTAATTGAAATCACAAAATTTCCATACAAAATTCCTAATAAAACTAACAAGTACCATTGAAGTGCACCTGATCTAACAACAATGCAACTAAACACTACCAGTTGACTTCAAAGTAAATATTTGCTAATAGTTAAGTTCCATTGAACAACAGCTTTTACAGCTCATGCATTTTACCTGCGCCTAAAATTTGTTTACTTATTTTATATTTAATTAATGTCAGACGTTAAGTTCTGTATTGTGCTACTGAAACGTTTAAGAGTTACATAAATGTATAAAGTTTCTCCGGTACAATAATAGTGTGCTACTGAAATAAGTCAAATTACGTGGAAATTTCCACTTTTATATGGGGATATAACACAACCAATCGAACAATTTTATATAACAGTTTTTTTTTTACTCCAATTAATAGAATATATAATGTTAATCGTGGCCAAATTTATATCTTCGAGTACGTCATCTACTAATAGTTACTCCATCCTCAGTCTAATACACTTCTTGTATAATTTTTGCATTTTTTTTTCTGTGAAGTCTGATGCTATTTTAGCTGATTCCTTACCAGGCTACTGTCTAGTATGTGGCTTCTTTTATTAATGGTTACCTGGTAACCTCTTTCGAAGGAAAGTCTTTTGGCCATAATATCTGTTGGAGTATCTAGGTCGTTAAACTTGATCTGCTCGAAGATATTGAGATTACCCACATCTGCTTTCACGTAGTAGGATTTCAAAAATGAAATGCCTAATAATATTCGATTGCAGCTCTTATCTTTATCACTATCCTGGTAGACATATCATGATGAGCTCATCAATGAGCTCCTCATGAGTAATCAGATAAACCTCCTGATGAAATTTATTCGCATTTGAATCAAAACCGGCAAAAAAATCATTGATTTACTTATTCACAGATAGTGTTCATGAGATATTGCATCTCTTTCACTTATTTAGAAATGTATAATTTGCTTCTCTATTCTCTATTAGATGAGCACTTCGATGAGTATATAATGAGTGTCACGATGAGCTTATTAATGAGTAAAGCAATGAGTGTCACGATGAGCTCATTAATGAGCATGTCAATGAGTGTCACGATGAGCTTATTAATGAGCATATCGATGCGGTTCATGATGAGTTCATAAATGAGAATATGATTTTAAAATTAATTTCATATATTTTTCCAAATTAGACCCTGCGGCTTAAGGAGACATAACGTCTTGTCAGTATATGGATGACAGTGTTTCCGCGCAAAAATAAATATTTTAAAAATGACATTTCTACTAGGAAAATTTGAATTGATTTTTGTGATATATTTATTTAAATTTTTAAATTATTTATTTTAAATTAATTTTTTGATCTTTTTTCCGCGGAAAGACTGTCGCCCATATGCTGAACAAGGCGCTACGCCCATATCCTTATGCTTCAGCGTCTTATAGTTTGATTTGCAACCGGAGTTTGAATTCGGAAAAATATATGAAATCAATCGGAAATGCAGATTATCATTTATGAACTTATCGTGACACTCATTGACATGGTCATTAATAAGTTTATCGTGACGCTCATTATGTACCCATCGAAGTGCTCATCTAATATTGCAATATGCACAAAAGAGAAGCAAAGAATACATTTAGAAATAAGTGAAAGAGATGCAAAATGTCTTACACACTATCTGTGAATAAGTAAATAAATGATTTCTTTCCCGGTTTTGATTAAAACGCGAATAAATTTCATCAGTACGTTCATCTGATTGCTCATAAGGAACTCATTGATGAGCTCATCATGATATGTCCACCAGGGATCTTTATGCTTTTCAGTCAAATTAGTATTGATTTACATAACTGAACCTTGCGGGGCATGAGGCAAGGTAGAACTATGTACAATTTCTACTAGGGTAATACCTCCTCTCTTTACATGTGAGCGGAACTTTTTACAGGAATAACTAAACGAGCAGCCGTGTTAACTTAGAGTATAAATAACCTTTCGTGTTGGCGTTTGATCCCCAATGAACCGCAACATCGAATGAATCGTAGTCGGCAGTTAAAGGTTCCGGGTTTTCAATTTAGAAACTGTTATAAACCGTAATATGAAGTATTTCACTAAGGTTAATTTGATTGTTGGTATGATCTATGCCTGATTGACATGGTTATGACATTCGGCAGGATTTTTGAGTATTATAATATGTTTGAAATTGGTGAAAGTATTCAATTAAGCACATTGGAATTAGAAGATTTTTTCCAAATTTCATAATCTCCGACTCGGGAAGTAAAACATATCCTTTTGACGCAGACATAAATTCTAATGGAATTCAAGAGAAAGGTAACAGCTGAGGTTATTACCGTTAAAATTAGGATGATAACAGAAATAATCGATGAGCTGAACCTTGGTTTGGACTTGCAGCAAAGTGTGCAGTCATACATAAATATAATTCTAACAAGAATGCAGGTGTTAATTGCTGCCATAGGAGGAATTACCAAATACATACTAAAATAAAAACTATCTGTGGGTTTCCCGTTTCTGTCTAACATATTTTTTAAAAATAATTTTTTATTAAAACTTGCCCGGTTCAGTCATAATACTTGAATTTGGAAAAATTCTTCTGATCATGAAGTCATGCGGCGGATGATGAATATGGTCTTTTCGGGGGACAGTGGCTATAATGCCCTATTTGATGAAGCCCTTTTCTATCATGGAAGACCCAGCACAGGCGCTTCCTTCAATGATTAATCAAGAATTTTAACACAGTTCACTCAAATGCGAAATCAAAACTCCGAGTATCAGTACAACTTCCAAGGGCATTTATGTAAATACACTACTGCAAGTTTTCATTTGTTCGGCGGCGCAACGTATCACGGTACTCGCTCGTGCGCGTCTACTCTTTACTGACCAATTGCCCTTAGGTTTTCGAAATACTCATCAACACCCAATTGATGAAATATCTAGAAACTAATCACCTTACTAGCGATCGCCAATACGGCTTTCGTGCTGGCTGCTCTACTGAAGATTTACTAACATTCCTTTCCGAGCGTTGGAAGCAACGTCTTCATAATTTTGGTGAATTTGAAATTATCGCATTAGATATCTCGAAGGCTTTCGATAGAGTCTGGCATCCTGTTCTTTTAGCTAAATTTCAGGCATTAGGTCTAGACCCTCTTTTCTTAAAATGAGTTAAAATTTTTCTCTCCGTCGTTTAATTAGAGTTATACTGGACGGAGTTACTTCTGACCATTTCATAATTCATGCCGGTGTACCACAAGGCTCTGTGCTCTCCTCCTAATTTTAATTAATAGTCTGCTAGTTCTCACTTTGAATCATATTCATAGTCTTGCAGACGAAAGCACCCTTGATTTCGTGTAGTCGTTCGACTCTATTGCTGATTCCCGTCATACTCGCTTGGGGCATAACGAATCAAGTCTTGTTTAATACTTCCAAAATGCAATGTTATGTTATGACTCAAACGTTCTACAACACCCGCTCAACCCATTTCTGTCGATGGAGAAGATATCTCGAACTTACCATTTTATAACATTGAAATATCCAACAATCTTATTTGGTGAGATCACATTTTTAGTATTGCCAAAAACGCGATGAAATGCCTGGGCTTCTTGCAAAGATTCAAGAAATATTTTACTCCATCAGATTTGGCGCAAATCTACAAGTCTTATATCAGGCCTAAATTAGAATATAATTCCCATATGTGGGCTGGGCTGGACGAACTGCATTGTCGGCGTTAGACAAAATCCAAAAGAAGGCCTTCTGGGTTATTAGCGATGACATATTAATAACAACTATTGATTCTCTACGGCACCGGGACGTAATGCCGAATGTATATCGCTCTTTTATCACTACTTCCATAGCTTTTGCTCTGACGAAATCTCTAGCCGGATCCCTTGTAGAATAGTTATATGCGCACCACAGAAGCTGTAACCCGAGCTCATCCTCACACCATTGAAGTAAAATTTGGCCGTACCGTGAAATGCCGCGTATCCTTCATAAACAGGACACCTCCTTGCCTCGACCTAAGAGTCCCAAATTCCCTACCCCTTTACCCTTGCCTGTCAAGGCTGTGCCACGGCATCATAGAGTACCCCCTGCGCTGTGGCATCATAATAATAAAAAAAACAAAATAAAAAAAATCTCGGAAACAGTTAAGCTGGCTTCCCACGACGCGTGGTTTCACACGCCGCGCCGCGCGAGCACAAGCCAACGCGCCGTGGGAAGGGTCCGGCTCGTGGTGGCGCGAGCTCGCCTGTGCTGGCGCGCCCGATCCATTTCGAGTCGGTAACTTCAAAGGCGCGGCGCGAGATGGCTCGAGGCAGCGCGTGACATTTACTCCTCATTTCGGCGGCACCGCCCGCAAATCAACTCGAGCCAACACACGCCGTGGGAAGTGTATAGGCGCGGCGCGAGCTGACGAGCGCTCGTAGCAGGCTTCCCACGGCGTGTGATTTCACGGGCCGCGCCGCGCGAGCACGAGCTGGTTTGGTTCGTGAAATCATGCGCCGTGGGAAGCCACCTTTAGAATTTGCTCTCCCCCACCCATACATATTTTTACTTGCCTAAGCATGACCTATCCATAGTTTTTGGTACAAGACAACATACAGCACACCCTGTAGTTTATTGATAGATACTGTTTTTTAATTGCAGAAAAACTTGATGAAAGCAATTTTGAAAAGTTTAGCCACTGATTTAGCCATTTAATTTCTGTTTAGGTACTTTTTAGCCATTTTCAATAGTAGTTTAAGCCAGTAACTGAAAGAAAGAGTTGGCAACACTGCTTCGAAGACGTGTCTGTAAAGACATTTTTCTTATAGTCTAAAGAGAGATCTAATTTTTCATCTCCAGAGACAAGAGTCTCTTGCCGTGCAAACATTTAGTCTCTGTAAACGGGAGACTAGAGGCCAAAGATCTCTCACCGTGTATCTTTACCTTAATGCTATAAATCTATTCGTATTTGTTTTCTGAAGACTAGCACAATTTGGAATTCTTATCGTAGTCGATTATTTTCGTTTGGTTGATTTATTTTATGACAAAAGATAAATTGTTATCATATAACTGTCAATCTATTAAATTTCTACAATATTTACAATTTTGTTTTTCGTTGTTTTGAATAAGAACTGCTGGAAAATTTGTTCAACACTGAAATGCAATTAATGTCAAAAATTGATTTGGTCAATGAACAAGAGGGTGCCGCCAGAAAAGTCCCGAATTATCTTATATTTCTAAAACTGGCGGCATATTTTATATTGTTTGTTTCGTATTGTGTACATTTCGTTAATGGTTCAATTAAATACTAAAATATAAAAATGTATGCACAGATAGTATCAAACCTAATACAATATCAATATTGCATTGCTATATACTTTGTAGACGTGAAAAGTGATCTCATTCATGACTGAAAACATTTCTAAGTAGGCAGGTCTTCAAGACGAATTATAAGAATTCACTGAAATGATTTATTTTGAAGTCTGTAAGCTCAAAATATATAAATTCGGCCTTTTACGGGTTTAGCTCTATCGTAGACCGTAGCCCACTGTAAATCGTTGATAGACTCTTTTCCCAGACAATTATAACTAAGCCATCGAAATATTAAATTTTCTTAAATCTCTCCTTGTAGAGTTCGGTGGTAATCTTGCTGGATACAAGATTAGACAAATTTGTTTAACTTATCTAATCCCTTTTAAATGCGGCTAAATAGATGAAATAGTTATCAACAATTATCAACTTTGGATCTAAACCATAAAATCAAAGAAAATTCATCTACCATTTATAACCATAAAATAAGTAGTCTAATCACTTCATTAATTCTATTATCATTAAGAGATACGTTAGAGAAATGTTCTTGTTCTGGCAATATATAATACCACAAACCCATTTTCAATTCGAGAAATATTTTCATTTCCCTCAAAATAGGAATATCTCAAGAAGTTTACGTAAAAGACGTTGGCACCTTAAGCGAACTTCATTCCCGCATAACAAAGGATAATGTACCTACGTACAATATCACGATGCATTGCACTTACACGCCTGCACGTATGCATTTGAAGGGAATTGAATATATTAATTTATCGCAGGCATAGCAACAAGTGGCAAACTATTACGTCCTTTATCCTGTACAAACTTTCCTATAGCGAAATGCACACCCCATCCATACAGGACTCGGCTGTGGCACGGCAGTAGAAAGTGAGAGAACAATCTCCTGCAAACATTTTGCAAATACATAAAGCTCCAAAAACTTTCACCAAATCTAACTTTCAACATAACTACGTTAAGGGAGATGAATGTACATAGATACCCGGCATCAGGCATAGGTGCATACAACATAATATATATAGTATGTTTGTACCTATGTTGGGTAGATAGTAGCGATGTTTGCATGTTCCCTGTTATACTGGTATAATGGTATAATACACCCTGGGAACACTGTGGGCGGCTATTTGTGCTAGCTATCATCAGAATTGGTACTATACTTTTGTAGTTAGACGGAGTAGCAGCGTATAGTTAGTTAGGCTGTGTCGACACTCCAGATAAGTATATAAAGTTATACTTGCGTAGCTAGCGCTAGCGATGAGTATTATGTTTGTAGACCCAGATTAATGCAAACGCGTTAGATCTAACTATATAATATATGTGTAGGTAGGTATGTTGGACCTTGCACTGAGGGAGTGGAGTAATATCTAATCTTGGTCGATTTGTTGTGTGTGTTTTGAGTCTTGTTAACATTTTGGCTATTTACAAATTTGGCCGACAATTGTGACCTATTTTATAATTAGCTCATGGGAGTTGGTAAATCATAAAGTGGACACTAGTTGATGATACTGAACAATATCTAGACATAAGAGGCTTAAAGTTTGGCATCAGTTGACTGTTTAATAAAGTTGCCGCCATACTGATTGTTGTTTAATGAGTCAAACTGATATTGTTGGAATGCAGTTTTATGATGCTTGAAACTAAAATGAAAGACGATTTATAATTTTACAGTTTTCGGGTATATATAATTTTAGAATGGAAATAAATGATCCTTCCAATGTAGTCGTTTACTTGTGTTGGTTGTTCTTTTAAAACTATTTTCATCATATGATTTTAAGTATTCATTAGACTGTAGGACTAAAGAGCGATACTATTTGATGGTACTTAACTTTCATCAGTATGTAGCTAAATTAGTTACCGTATTTTAATTTTTATCAATTATACCTCTAGAGCAGGGTACGGCAACTTTATTTGTTCGCGGATCAAAATCAACCAAAATGTAAGTATGTATTAAAGAGACGTTTGTGTCAGACATATTTTCATATTAAAACAGTCTTTTAGTAAATAATAAGATATATTTTATTAAGAAATTGCAAATTAACAAACATAGTTAAATGAATTTTATTTATAAATGTTCTCTTCGATATCAATGGCTTCCCAGATTTTGAACGTGTGACATCAGAGTTTAGTCAAGTCGGTTTATAGTTAGTCGTTTTAAGACGAATACAAGCATTTAGTAATTAATCTGTTTCTGTTCTTGCTTAATATAAATTTTATTTGTGATAATATTTCCTCACATTTATAAGTTGAACCGAATATGAATTTAATTATTAATTTTTTTTTCAAATATGAAAACTTTGTATGTAGGAAATGATGCTCAACATGTTGATATCATGAGAAGTTTATTATCTTCTGTTTTTTTTTTACCAAATATTTCTGAAATTTCTTGAATTTATCCATCCATAATCAATCATTTCTAAATTAAAATTGTCAATTTTTAAATATTGAAAATACTTTAAATTTAAAACATTTTCTTCCAATTCCTCGTGGTTTATTATAAATGTAAACATTTCTCCATGCTTCTTAAAACTTTCAAACTTTCTCGTTTAATGACGAAAATCCAACTTTCGAGCATATTTTGATTAATTTCATCGATATTTTCTTTTTCATGTTTTCTTTTTAACAAGAGAAAGAAATGACATTTTTTATGTCAGTTTCAAATAATATTAATTTTAAAGAAAAACTCTTCCATTTCTCATTTATTTTCAAAATTGTTGGTTATTTGCTTGGAGTAATACGTTGAAATCATTATAATGGTTTATTATGACTGTTAAGAACAAAAGACTTAAAAATCATTGTTTATTATTGAGTTCGAGAACATTTTCAACGATTTTGTGAAGAAAGATTTGTATATCATCAAAACACTCTACATATCTATTAAGAATTTTCCCCCGACATAGTCATCGTATTTCAGAATGCAACGATAAATCTCCATATTTCGATTCAATTTCCTCCAAAGAAGCCTTGAAGCGCCTGTGTATTAATGCTGATCGCGCTATTATAATGTTTACGATCTTAACAACTTTTTCCATTACATCCTTAAGTTGTTGCGTAGATGTCTTTGCAAATAAATTTTCATCATGTACATATGATAGCAATAAAACGATAAAAGTGAGCGGCCAAGTTCACAATTAAATTCGTTATACAAATCCAATAGTTTATCCTCTCATATTTGCAGCATCATCAATTGTAATGGAAAATAATTTATTTTTGAAATCCAATACTTGTCCATTTTTGAAATTTGTAAACTCTTGTACTTGACGAAAAATATCAGTGGCTTTGATTGACACATTCATTGAAACAAGAACGCATAGTTCTTCATTGCAATTTGAGCTAATAATTATTGCAAGTCTGCCAATACTATTTTTATCGGTACTTTCATCAATTACAATGCTAATTATGTCACAATATAACAAATCATTTTTGACCTGTTCATCAATATTTTTGGCCATATCTTCACCACGACGCTAAACTGTTCTAGCTGACAATGGCATTTTTTTGATTTTCTCAATTATTTGTTTTTTATTTGCGAAGTAATTTAATAAGTGTTCGGAACAATTTATGAATGCATTTTTCAAAAACTCGCCGTCTATAAATGGTTTTCCGTTGGTACCAATGCTAAAAGCTGCAACAAAGCTTGCAGATATAGAGTGCTTGTTGCTGGTAAGAAAACTCTTTAGGAATTTATTTTGTTTTCCAAAATTTAACACACGTTTAGCAATGTATTAAGATTTATCTCCATTTGCCATTTCACTGATACCATGTATAAACATAAACATAAATTATAATACAAAAGTTTTATAATTAATTTTCATATATTATACTTTATTCTCGGAACTAAAGTAGGTCACATGAAATTATCAAATGGATTACTCGGTGACCCGCGGGTCATAGGTTGGCCACCCCTGCTCTAGAGTATGGTTTTCGTTCTACTCTCTAGATAAAATAGAAAATAGAAAATATTACGGAAGTCATATACCACGTTTATGGGGGCAAACTGGGATATTTTTAAAGCAACCAAATAAGTCTAATCGGTTTATTGAAAAGGTATGAAATATGAATATAATATAAACATTGTGTATGGAAAACAGTAAGATAGAATTTTTTTAAAATCAACAGAATCGAATTGTAAGAATTTTATTTTAGCTTAAAATAAAAACGAAACAAAATGAAAAAAAAAACACATTTCAGTGGATACCTCGCTTTTCACCGATAAGCTTACCCAGCTTTACCCCATATTAGGTAAATGAACAAAACATGGACTATGCAATCACTTAGATTTGTATCATTTGAAATTATTTAAAAAAGAAACCATTTAAGCGTTGTGAGTGAACTGTGCAACGTGCCTTGGTTTAATAAAGAGAGGAAGTCTTTCGACTAAAATTAAATTTGATAGGGTGATTTTGCACTGCATGCTACTACGTAAACTACACAAGTGTTAAAATGTTTTTACCTCCTCGATTGAAATCTAATCGCAGCCGCTATGCGCAGTTCTTCTAATATCATCAATTTTAGCAGTTAGGTGGATACTACACCGCTTTGCTCCAATATGCCACTTTGTCCCGGTATCCCTTAATACATATGTTCATCGAAATCTTGTGTTCATCACTTTATTATACTGTAGATATCTCGAAGAGTTTTTCTTTAAAAATTACCCTTAATGCTGAAGATGCGATTAGCAATAATTATGCATAGCACTATTTTTGATAAGTTTGTGTTGTGATACATAAACTACATTGTGATCGTCAAGCTTTAATAGAAAAATATTCAAAGTGTGTGGAATATATGTTGAGCAAAAACCAAGCACTTTTATTCAATATCGTGGATTTTTGATTTTTTGGATTTCAGGCACTTTTTTCATACAAAATGTGCACAAAAGACTTGAAATTATGCAAATAAATAATTCAAATGACTCCTAAACTTCAAGAAAATAACCGTCAATGTTGAAGAGAGAGTAGTGTACTAGTAAATCAAATCAATGATGAAACCGAATTTTTATGATTTTGTCACCCAGATCGCCAGACATAACCATTTCTTTCTCTGAGGTTTTGTAAAGAGTAAAATTTATGCTAATAAATCAGCATCAACTGAACAACTTAAAGAAAATATTAGTGAACCTAACCCGGAAAGATTTAAAAATGACATGGAAAATGCAATCTAAAGAGTCTGTGTTTGTGAACCGGGTGTGCAACCGATATTGTTTACACATATTTATATGGAACAAATCAGGTAACTCCTTCATAGGGTTGCCATATACAAAATTAGGATTTTTACGTATATTGTGAAAACGATCAGTTCTAGACGTTTTAATTGTATTGAAAAGTTCTTAAGAATATGAGCCCCTATGAAATTGGTTGAAATCGTTTTTACATGTCTGCCGAACCGTTCTAGAAATATATGCGAAAAACCAGTTCAACGCTCAAACTTGCATTGATCGGTGATAATACGAAATTACACATGGGCATTAATCTAGCGTATCATAAGATTTGCTCTTAGACTAATTCTAGCTATTTTACTTGTTCAATATGAAAATTTCAAACTTAATTTTTATAATCTTCAATTTCTTTCCTACAAAGGCTGTGCTACGGCATCATAGGTTGGCCCCTGAACTTTAGCATCAACATAAAACTAGACCACTCGTAACTTCCAAATTGTTAGGTAGATAAACTGAAAGCTAATCTACAAGTCGTTGGTAATCTACCCCCGAGAGTGTTAGTATTTTCATTGGTAACCTGCATTACCACCACAGTTGCAGAGTAGCTTAATGTTCAGCCAATGCGCTAAGGGCGTTGCTCACGCTTTTTGCGTTAATTTAAGTTGAAAATATTTCAACTTGAGACGCGCAACATTTTGACACTTGGAAATGATGGAATTGATTTTTGTGAAAATTGAAATTGTGAGTGCAAATGGTAAGTTTTAAGTAATGCTACAGTAATTACAGTAATTAATAACTAGTTAATTTATTTATTTGCAATTTAATGATGCAACGAAAATTCAACACATGTTAGGGTGTCATCAATTGAACAGCATAAGTGTTCGCGTCAGCATCAGCATTATCATTCGCGACTGCATATCGTGACAACTTTAGAGGTGTGGTGTTTTTGATATTGTGCAAAACTTTTAAATTATGAATACGAAAATTGATAGAGACTGATCTGTGGGATACTACCAACGAAATATACATGGATCATAATAACACATAGGATAATAGTTGAAATTGTTTTCTGAAAATTGCTTCAATTTAGGACGTTTCAAAGAGAAATACCCGGTGAAATATCTTCCACAGTGAATTCACCCAAAAGTTCTTTCTGTTTTTGCTTTTTTGAGAGACGTTTTTTGAGACATTGATTTTGATCAAAACTTAAAATCAAGCAAAATCATGCTAAGTGGATAATAGAAAAGAGCAACATAATTTTCCGTTGTTGGAATAAAGTTACGCTTGTGTGATAACAGCAAGTTTTTCATCATGACGCGCGGTCATTTTGAAGCTTTTATGACAACAACGAGACTTTTAACAGGACACGCGCGGTCATTTTAAAGCTCCTGTGATATTGATCTAAACGACTATTATACATATTACCAAAGCAGATGAGTTATAGGATTAACGGGCAGCCAACAGTCAATTAAAAATAAATTTCATCCTTTGTGAACAGGAAGATCAAGAAGAAATGGATCTAAAACTGACGAATAGTTATAATAGTGTGGAGAAAATACGAGGAATACAAAAGTAGCAGAAAATTATTGTATTTCGGTAAGGCATTATTCATTTGATAACGAAGCTTTAGTTTTTTATATCAAAAGCTAAAAAATTGTCAAAAAAATTTTTAAATTCTTATATAACACGTCTTTTTAGTAGGTTTTCCTGTCGCAGATTTTATGACCTTGGCAGGGTCAGTCATGGTGGTAACTTCATAGGAGCAGGATGAAGCTAAGAGCAGTTTCAATAAAATTAATATTCCCGTTATATTACTTTGGGTTATATGGTGAATTGAAAAAATTCAAATCTCAAAAACGAAGCCGAAAACCATTACAATATTTTATACGTAGAAAGATAAGGCTTCAACCTTCAAAACAAAAATACAAAAAAACAAATGACTGGTAGAAGTCGTCAATAATGAATAATATCATTTTTTTTTTAAAAAAAAAAAAGTACTAAATAATTTTTTTTTGTTCAGTGCTTTAATCTTTTTTTCTGGGAAATATAAAGCATTAAGCTTCATTTGGAATCTGAATCAGAAAAATGAAATTGGTTGCTCCGTTCTCAAGATAAAATTTTTTGAAAATAACGTTTCATCGCAAAATCACAAAATTTCTAACTACCTAGTGGGGGATGAATTATTTTGGTATTCCATACAAACACTGACAGTTCCATCCAAAAGAGAGAAGGTCGGATTCAAAGCTAATCGGTCTCATGTGGAATATATGTATATATATTTTTTTGCAAAAAATTGCTATTGTTAATAATAAATTTACTGTGATAAATTCATATTCATCAACAAAATAGGAGAGGTCAGGAATGTTGAAAGTTTTTATTTATCCTGTAAATTTTATCAAAATCTAATGGCTAGGGTTGGCTTCCGATTTCTCATGGAATCACTAAAATTTCATTTTTCCATGTTATCTTAAATTAAAATGTTTTGATGAATATAATGAGAACAATGAAATTGTAGTTTTTCGATTTTCTAAAAATCACTTTTATGAATCACACAGTTGCTGGCAATAATTTCCAATTACATTAATCAAACTACATGAATCAATGCAAATTATTTACAATATAACAGTCATCACCTTGAATACTTAAATAAAAATTGCAAACTAACAAAAATCAACTTTCAGTCGATTGATGCTGTTTAGAAAATAATTTAAAAATGCGTCATGAAAATATCTCAATATCTAAATGTAAAATAAAAGCAAATAGATCCGAAAATAATGAATTCCTGATTGGGGAAAACCAAGAAAACTTGTGCAACCTTGAATTTCTAAACAGAGAGAGAGAGAGAGAGAGAGAGAGAAAAAAAACAACGCAAAACTAGCGAACCGACGACTATTTATTGAGAGAACCTATTTCACCACTTTTTCGTGCTGGAAAGATTAGATTCTTGTCAAGCAGGCCCCTGGCCTTCCAAACTAACATTCAAGAGCTTTGTTCTGAGTGCCTCACTTTAATTATTAAGTATTATTATTTCGCTTTATTTTGTTAACAAACATTGTAACTGAGAACTTTCAGATTGAATATACCTATGTACATAAATGTAGAGTAGGGATGTACTCGTACATTTAGAAGAGGAAACAACTAAAAACCTATAACTACAACTATAATGTCAGCGGTAGACCTCTAAGAATTATTTAAAATGCCGTTTATGTCTAACCTGTGCACACCTTTAGTTGTTGCACTTTCCATTCTAATTATTTTCATACAAATGTAATTGCGCCAATCCCACCCGACCGCTCCGCTTCTTGCTCGTGGTTCATAGATTTAGCGGGGCAAGGTACACACAAATACTATAGTGTTGTAAAAAATATAAATAAATTTATAGAAGCAGCACATTGGATACATGCAGTTATATACATATAATAGATAGGTAGACAGACAGACACAAAAATTCATTAGAATATACTTAGTTCGTTGAAAATGTAAAGAAAAATTATTGCAAAGATTTCAACATACGTGGGACGCTATGTATATCTTCTATCTTCTAACTGGAAAGCCTTGAGAAAACCATTGAATCTCTTGAAGTGCATTTTTACAAAAAAGAACATTTTTTTTATACATACATATCTCTCGAATGATATGTTGCATTTTGAGGGCATATTCTACATTCGTTTTTCTTTTGCCAAAGCCGCAAGTCTTTCGTTTTTTTATGCTGCAAATTGCTTCATGGGAATCTTAGGAAAATATTTTACATTTTCATGGTTATCTACCTACCAACCTACCTACCTACACTTTTTAATTGCCATTCTTTGCATTTTAAATAGTAAATTTTGAGATATTCGGTTTAAAAAACAAAATATTTTTCAGTAATAATCTTGCCAAAATAAAAACTTTAGATTGACTCCCACCAAGTCTTCTTGCTACTGAGTTTCACCTGTCTGCGTAAATTACTTAAGCTATAATTATTTGAGTAGCAGACATAGACAGAAGTTAACTTCATTTCTAGTGTTTTCAATAATTTTAAATTTGCAACTTTCAAGAATTTGTCATAATCATAGATAAGCTAAGCTACCAGATGACGCAGGCGAACAGATGAAAGTGAAGGCAACTAAAGGATTTCAAGTGAGTAGGTTTTATAGCAGCTTTCGGATCAGTATCGCAAAATTGTCACATAAAGCCCATATATTGCCACCAAAAAGGTTTCAAGCATTAAACCGAGTTGGAGATAAAATGATAGACAAAGTATGATTTTCATCAAATATTTATTTTTTATTTTTTTTACATTTAATATCAGCATATATTTCGGATATGGTGCATATGCTAGTGGTGTTCATTTGTCTTATGGGGGTTTGCTTTAGGTTAAAATTTCAATCTTGAAGGCCTATAATATATGTATAAGTAGTTGGTATATGCTGCATGTTTACCAATGCTTAGAATTTAGAATCTACAGAATATCCCATATGTGGTTTTGCAACCGAAGGCTATGGATAGGTCATGCTTAGACAAGGGATCCTAACGGTTCCTGAAATAACCCGACTTAAAGATATTTGGGTATGTTTTATAGATCACCATGTAACTTCTAAACGTTACACCATATGATGATGATTTGTTAGATAGATGTTGAGCCATAACTTCAAAACGGAAAGATTAAGGGGAAAATTTTAGACTATTGGAAACGTTTCCAATGGTCTAAATTTTTCCCCTGCATCTTTCCGTTTTGAAGTATGGCTCAACAAAGTCAAAATTTGTATATTTCAATTTTTTTTATTTAACTACTACTTTTATCAAAAAACACGTTATCAACACTAATTTTTCATATTGGATTTAAGAAGCCCAAAAGATGCGGCTTAATATGATCTATAACACTCTGTACCCAAAATGTAACCCTATCTGGTTTTTTTTTTACTTTTTTCTTAAGCATATCATCATAGGGTATAGCGTTTAGAAGTTACAGGGTGATCTATAAAGACATACCCAAATATCTGTAAGTCCCGTTATCTCAAAAACCGTTAGGATTCCGCACTTACCCCAACCACCCATATTTTTTGTTTATCTAAATATAGCCCATCCATTACCGTCAAGTGCAAGATCACATACGGGACACCCTGTATAAGACATTGATACGAATGCATCCATTACGTACGAGTTATTTCGTTTGATGGTGTGGAATGTTTTTAAGTGGGGGGTTAAATTTTCTCAGTTTTTGTTATCCAAATATTCTTAAACGTAAATGGGTAAAAAGGCCGGCGAAAGGTAAAAAGGTTTGCAATTGAGGGGCTCAAAAGTAAAGGGGTACAGGTTCTACCAAAAAAGTTGGTGGACGCGCAGATACAGAGAAGACATAAACTTTCTTTCTGAGTGGCAGTCCGGTTTCCGATCTCACCATAGCTGTGAATCACTTGTACGAAAAATGAACAATGATCTACGATGTTCACTTGCTAAGAATCACAGTAGCGTCTTTGTATTCTAGGATTTTTCTAAGGCATTCAACAGTATTATTCATCATAAGCTTTTGGATAAGTTGTCTTCAAATGTTGGCTTTTGTTCCTCTGCAGTTGAACTAATCCGGAATTACCTAACTGATCGGTGGCAGTAAGTTAAAGTGGGAAATCCTCTATCTGGTCTTCTACCACTTTATTGCGGGGTTCTTCAGGAACCTCTTTTGTTCAGTATTTTTATTAATGACTTACCGGAAATTATAAAGGATGCAAAAATTCATACATATGTATGCTGACGATGTTCAGATATACCTAGTCAGGTCGATTGAGATAATAGAGGATTGCTTTGCTCGCTTAAATAACGACCTCAATCGAGATCAAGATCGAGCATGATTTTGTCTTTCAGCAATATTTGAGTTGGTTGATGGAAAATGGACACTTGAATTCGATTGAGGAATATTATAGTATCTTGACTTGATGACAGTAGTAAACGCGCACCTTACAAATTTCTGTAATGTCTTCAACTATTTTTATATATTTTGAATTTGCTTATTAAATCAATTTCACAAATCAAATTAATCTAAACTGGAACATAACTTGTTACAATGAAATTCTAACTAAAGATCATAGTGACATAAAATTGAAAAGAGAAAAAATGTTGTTGCTGTGAAGAACAGAAGAATGATTATGAGGACTATGTACCAAACAGAGAATTAACAACTATGACTTGTAGTTCGCATGTGTTTAACAGGCGAAATTCATGTTTAGTCCATACAACTCATTAACCGAGGAAAATAGTTCAGAGTTCATATATGTATGTAGTTGTAACACCTCCAAAAGTGATAGCTCTTAATAGGTTGTCCAAATAGGTTCGCTTGTAGCTTTTTTAAAACTCCTTATGTGAACCAGATGGTTGTCACAACTAAATATAGTTCGGAGAACATTTGAAATTGGTTCTGAGACACAACCAAAAAAATTGAAAACTATTTACTACCAAAAACGTTATTGTGAGAAGGTTTTTACAACATAGCGGTTTAGTTCGCAACAACTGAATAGTTCCCGCATTGCTGCTTG
The DNA here is from genome assembly GCA_963924295.1 of Dioctria rufipes. Taxonomy (NCBI): domain Eukaryota; kingdom Metazoa; phylum Arthropoda; class Insecta; order Diptera; family Asilidae; genus Dioctria; species Dioctria rufipes. The sequence goes on from OZ002741.1 coordinate 217,429,092, forward strand.
GGCTATATGCAGTTACAAAATTAAAATTTTTTGAAATAAATAAGTATAAAGCATTCATAAATGATATGGAGAAAGTGGAGAATTTTATTAAAGCTAGGTATCTACGGATAAAAAATTGTTAAGTACGTTTTTTGTGATAACGTGCATGCGTAAAAGGAATTTGAAACGAAATGAGCAACAAATTTCTCACTACAGATTTCGCTCAAGCAAATTTGTATGGAATTTTTCGTTTCGCACCTAGAAATGATGGGAATGCACCATTTCAGAAAAAAATATTTACAATTCGAATGTATCCAACAAAAGAAGTGAACAACAGATGAAAAAAAAACATTAATATGGATTTCTGCTTTGGTTTGCTAAGTCTGTGGACTGGAATATACTTAATAGAATATGAGTGATTTAGATATGTCGTATGCATATTATATATATATATAGAAAGGAAAAAAAAAATACATGATTCGAATAATCCCCTAACGGACAGTTTGGATGAAGTGCTTAGAGAGATGGACTTGTTATGCATCTTTGTGAAATCAGATTGTTACCGAAGATACAGGGCAGACTGAGTTGCAAATCCATACATATTTTTAATATTTTGAGCTAACATATAATTACCAAAGAGTCCAGTCATAAACAGTAAGAACAGAGCAGAGTATACGAAACAATAGTAACACAACATAATCTAAGAGTTAAGCTTGCATTGGGACGCGCTAAGATCCAAGTGCTCAAGCGAATATTTAGGAAATTTTTCAGGTAAAGTTTAACACCAATCGAAGTATCCTGCTGCTTCTTTGTACAATGAAACCTTGGACGTCTTTTTTGGTTTCATACATATAAATCACAAGACCGGAACGATAGGTTTCTTAGAGGATAGATAACTATCAAAAAACTTGCAAAGATGTTTAGACGGACATCCGAGGATCAGATGTCAATTTTTCGGATTACTAATAAGTGGTAGTATTATTTCCCGATGCTATAGATGATGCGGGAAAAAATTGTTATTACGATTTATTTTTTCCCGGACGGGTTATTACGAGCTTGTCTGCATCCAAGTAGATCCGGACTGGGAGAATGGGCGATCGAGCGCTAGTCCGATTGGTCGGTGGTCATGGAGCCAGTGGTGGCTTCCGGGTTAATCACGATCACAGCACGTATTTACCATATGCTAATCTGGTCTTCGCTGTGGCAGCAGTGAGAGAAGAGTTAAAGAGCTAAGACTTAAAACTCCTTAGAAATGTTCCAAACGATAGGGTGCAATGCCAAGGTAGCTTGTGCGTATTACCAACCTAGCATTATATATGGCAAATATCGTGGCTTCTAAAGTATTCACTTTTTTCTAATTCATTTGGGATTATTTTTGGAATCATATATACGAGTATCAATTTTTTTTTTAGAGCAACGCATAGAAAAATGTATTTTTACGGTTCCGTAGAACAAAGGAAGAAACGGGTTGCACAGAAGTTTTTCTCGAAAACGGCGCGACGTAGGAATCTAAACTTTGGCAAGAATGTTAGATCTTCGTTACGCGCAAATATATCGATAGACAAAAGTAATAAAAAACTTTTTTTTTAAATTTTTTATGATGGTGGGTTTGGCTAAATAAAAAATTTTTTTTTTTTGTATCCGGGTATCCGTAACCTTCGGGTCTTAGACCACATATTAGACACCCTGTAAGTAACAAAAAAACATGCCGCCTTTTTCGTATGTCTTATAGTTGCTAGAAAAAATTATTTGTGTTACTATTTTGAGCCATATGATTAAGTAAAAGAGAAATTTAATTTCTATGCGGTTCAAAAAATTTATAAAACCAAGGAGTTCACTTCTTTCCTCAGTTCCTTCCTTCACGACTTTAAATTGTTAGTCTCTCGGATACTGTTTTCACAGAGAAGCCCGGTTTTAGTTTTAATGTTAAAAGTGAAAGGGCCCCACTTGTGGGCATAAATAATTCCTGTATGTACTAATCTATTTACTTCCTCTTTTTTAATAAATCTTGCAAATTGTTGAAAAAAAGCCAATTTTATCTAATTACTAGTGGTTTGGTATTAAGCATGGAACCTAGCATTCCTTGTTTGATATTTAGCATTATTCATTTGTCAGACAAAGAGTTTAATTTTGTTTTGCTCGGTTGAGTGAGAAAAATTCAATTTGAGCCACATGTATGTATATTGAGTGCAAAAACAATTTGCAAACAGAAACCCCTATCTTGCTCTATAATTGCGGCTCTCTCTTCAGTGGAATATCAGTCCAATTATTTGGGTTGTTTGCATTAGCAAAAAGTAATTTTTGAAGACCGAAGTGGCCTGGTTTGATGCCACTTGCCCGAGCCGGTTCGAAGACACAGTCCGGCTTGAAATCTTCATTCTCGTCTAATTGTTAAGTACATGAACTTGGACAGGTTAGTTTTGTCTTTGTGTTCGCTCTTAAAACAGCTATAGCTGAGCTTAAGTGTTGGTGCGACAATATTTAAACCTCAGTAGATACACAATGAGAAACCTGTCAATTACGGAATGAAATAGATAATGTCTTCATCAGTCTTGCATATAGAAATATTATATAGAATACTTTGGGGCTTTAGATGACCTGATATTAGAATAACTTATGATTCTATTGAAGAATTATTGAATGATAAGAAACGCAAACAGGGACATCATTAGCCGAAGTTAAACCTTTTAATAATATGGCCGAAAGTATTAAAATCAATGAGAGTGAAATAGAAGAGAAGGTGCCATAAAATCAACTACCGTGAGAGTCTAGATTAGGTCTGGATGGGTTGAGAGAAATGGAGATCAGATTAAATTTGCGAAAATTTTTAAACAAACGAGGTTTGTAGAGCACCAGCATTTTGTTGATCAGTTATAAAAGTCAGACGTTAGACTATTACAGGTGCGCTGATAAAAGAACAAAGAGGAGGTTAATTAACAATAAAAATTATTTTAATTCATGATCATGCATAAACCCTAAATTGCGTTGGTTGTTGTAACGTTATGCCAGCTTACAAAAAAAAAAAAAAAAAAGTCACATTCTTAAAAGTCCTCGGATCTGTTGCCTACTTTATTGCAAGCTGCCATTGATGGGCATTTTTATGATAAATTGGATTTTGTTTTTTAAGGTTTAGGAAAATTACATGAAGCTAGTTTTTGTATACTATCAGAAAGGTCTTTAATTTTGCTAACAAAATTCAAGTATTGAACGCACTATCCCAACAAGATTATTGATTGATTTGTATAAAGAATATTAAATTAATAAAAAGTCTAATACAGTCTATGCAGAAATTCAGAAGACAGTTCTCTGCGCAATTAAAGGGTATCCGGCAGATTTAGCATAAATTCGGTGTGCTCACCAATAAACCGTGAGCTTACAATGGAAATTGATGAATTGTTCTTTCATCTCCGACATGTAGATAAATTATGAGTAAATGTTATCTTTGTAGCGTAATTGTAGCAGAATCTGACAGTGGTAGCCAGTTCCGGAATGAAAAAGAAATCAAGGAGTGATCCTTCCCAGTTGTTTCGGATATGGGATTCTAATGAATTTTATTGCAATAAGAACAAAATGTCGGCTCTTCAAGTTCCGCTGTTCTATGGTTGAGTGAGGCGTGGTAGGTGACCCTAATCATAGGACGCAATCTGTAAAACGTTTGTAAATAAAAATGATTAATTAATTAAATTAATTTTAGCTCAAAATTAAAAACAATGAAGAAATTCATACTAGAACAGGAATGACGACGAAAAAATATGAAGAATGTGGAATTCGACACTCGCTGGAATGTGACAAGAATAATATTGCAAAGTTGACTTGACGACTGAAATTTGGAAAGAACCTATTTGAAAGTACAATTTTGTTAGAACCTTAATTTTGAGTGAGTTGAAAAAGGGATTAGAGGATACACTAAGATATCAAAATATAGTAAAAAGGATATATTTGAAGTTGGAAACAGGAGGATAGGGTGGATATTTCAATATTCTTCGGGCATTAAACTGGATTAATGGCAATATAGTAACAGACTCCTAAGTTCCTGACCTAACCTTTAGTGGAGGTTTCAATATATTCATACACACTAGAAGCGACTGGGAGGGGATGAGGAGTTTGTAACTGCAGACATTTCTATTTTTACAGATGGGTCGTCGACAAGTACATAGATATAAGTGCGGGAGTATACCCAATCAACTGGCACTGGAAGCAGTCATATTAAAGATTCCCTGACAAATGTAGTATCTTTCAGGCAGACTTGATCGCGACGGTTCACCAAGCAATACTATTGGTATTTATGCGTAAGAAGTCAGATTTTGATATTTGCATATACATATACTGACAGTTAAATATCCATTAAATTGTTAGATACTGTGGTCATAAAATCAAAGCTACAGGAGCTTTGTAAAGACAGTCTAGTAGAGATTTCTATACGGTACAAGGCGACCCTATGCTGGGTGCCTAATCATTTGTAGAAATTTATAGAGGGCGACGACATAACGAATGAACTAACAAAAAATGATTCAGAAATGTTTAACTCAGATGCATTATTATATGTGAAAATCCTGATCGGAGCTCCAAAAGCGACATCACCAATTACAGCTACGTTATATCCAATCATCGGTAGGTCAATCAAAAAACCTGTTGTATTGCGAGACAATCAAGGCTTGTGTACAATAGGAAGAAAACAATGGAATTTCTGAGGGGGAACAAAGATGACACAAAAAAAACTAGTAGGTTCTTAGCGGACTATTGGGTCATAGGTAACTGTGCTAGGAGGCTGGGTCCAGATTCAAACGATTTCTATCGTGTAGGCGTAAAGCTGCTGAAGAAATTGAATCAGTTCGACATGCACCTACTTCCCGAGTATCTTTCTCTATCGACTACTGCAATGTAAAGAGCTCAGATACATTCTGAATTTCCTTAGAGACCACGGGTGGATCTAGAGGAATTTTTTGTTAGATAGACTCCCATGAATCTATGGGATACAATGGACTCGTAAGTGGTGTAAGGATTCAGGCCAAGCTTATTATGGCGGCATCCCTCTAACTTAACCTACCCTAAACTCATCTAATATTTGTGGTAAATGTTATTTTGGACTAAAAGAAATTCTGAATAACTGTAAATTATATTAAAAAAACTGTATATCTTTACTTGATGGCTTAAACTTGTCCTACTTTGTGAATTATTATACGAATTCGGAGGAAAATGGCACTCTGTTTATATAAGCAGATGTTAATATTTCCTTTATGGTATCAGACCAAGTTACTCATCTGATTTATCGAAGAACCCATTGTCATCCTAGGACGGGCGGCATCTAATAGTATTTGGTAAGATATTTTCTTCTTCACGGTCTATTAGAAAACATATTTATTTACTTTCCTATTGACTTACGAAAGGTCTGATGGTCAATTGTCATTACCTTCCTCAAATTTTTAACTACTTATTTAATGTTTTCCCCTCTTTCTATTCTAATTTATAACTTCATGAATTTAAAGATTTTTATTATACAATTAAGCTCTTTTCCGCCTTGATTCATGAGGACTGCATTAACTTTCTACCTCTGTATTGCCAAAAGTATATAAACATACAACAAAATATTTGAATTTCAAAACATTTCAATGGCACTTTGGTTGATTAAAATATGCTAAAAAAATTCAACTCCACAAGTATGACTTTCTCATGTCGACACTTGAGTATGAGTCTCTGTAAAAAAAATTAAGAGTTTGTAAAGTTTCAATAAGTTCATGTCCAGTCCACATAAGTCGTCATCTCATCACGAATTTTAGCTAAGTAGCTTTGGGTGACCAGCTCTTGGTGGTGAGTATAGAAGATTTGCAGCTACATCGTAAATTATGTGTATAGGTGATTCTATGTAAGTTGGTTTTCCTTTACATCATCATCATCATAATCATTATCATCATCGGACAAATACAATCAAACGATGTGATGCGCTCTCCAAAACAAGTTGCATGTTGGGGTATAAAAATATGCGCTTCTACCTGAACATTAAGTTGAGTGCATGTAAATGAATACACACACGGTGAATTCAGTGAATTATGAATGCAATTTTTAAATTATTTTCCTTTTAGAATGATTAAGGTGTGTCTCATCTTTGGATATAACTTCCAGAAAGTACAGTACTAATAAACCTGTGAGTATGTCAATAATTACCGCGGGCATGGCAGAGGCCGAACACACGTGTTTCGTGAGACCAGAAATACCTCGATGAAAAACGAACACATAATGTATGCGCATTGACTATACTTCCAAGTTTCGGATTATATGTGCGTCAGATATAATAGTTGCCACTTCTAGGCGCCATTGCATGACCCCCATTAGTTTGGTTGGAATTTTATTTTTTAACCTTCACATAGTGGGCAGGCAGTTTTTTACCTGTTCTTAAACAAAATGTTAACATTTAATCCGACAAGAATACAATTTCCAGTAATTTCATTTGCTGGCTCTGGGCTTTTCGGCGCATTTGTTTGGAAAGTGAAGACCCACAATCGAAACGCACCAACAGCAACGCGTGTTACGAAATTTCAACGTAATCCCTTTTTAAAAATTCTTCTGCGGTGAGAATAGTGTGTCCGTCTGCAAACGCAAAAAAAAAAAAAGTTTTTTTTTTAGCCTATCATTTTTTTAAGTCTTATCGTCAGCATTTTTCTGATGTTTTACTGATTGACTCGTATTTGAAGAGTATTTTAATTTGTTTTTGTTTTGTTTTTATAATTTAGTATAAGTATCGTATTAACCATGAATCCCAATATGAATTTACCTAAAAATCAAATAACTAAGAAACACATATGCATGACGTATACTCAAATAGTGCTACACATCATTATTGCGAGTGAGTCTATTATTAATGGTCCTTTTACGAGGAATCTTACTTTAAATTTTATCTCAGATTTTAATTAAACTGAGATGTCGATGTAAAATCGTGACAATCTGGTACTGCCTTAAATACATTTATTTAAAAAATGTTTTTTCCTTGATTCCTTGTTAGAATCGCTTCGTAAATTCTTTCTATATAAAAATGCATTACCTAATAAGTATAGTAAATATTAAGGGGTGTTTGAAAATCCTAAGATAAATTTCCGGGAGAAGAAAAAATATTATTGGTAGGTACCTAGACATTAAATTGTGGTGCTCTACAATGAATATGAATTTTAATAAATTCAGAGAAGAACAGCAATATCAGCATCCGTGCTGGTAATGCCGATATTGGTAACTGTAAGGTTACAGCGTAAAATGATGGTAAAAATTATCTACAACAGCTCCTACGTTCCACATATGTACTCACTAGCATTGCCATAACGGCCATTTACTGGCATATGAAAATTGCAATATGCTTTGGGTATCGGAGGGACTCCACACCACAACGATTTGTTCATCTGAAGCTGTAGGTAATAGTAGTACTACTAGATGGTTAGAAAATTATCGACAAATAACCCAAAATATTTTATACTTTGTGCAACATTTAAAGATTGTTTAAAACCTGGTTAATTATTCTCAACTAATAGGAGTGGTTCGTTTGAAGTATTTGATACGAAGTGGGCAATTGAATAGAAAATATTATACATTCTTTACCTTTAGGAAGGCTCTTCAGTTCTCCAAGAGTTCGAGTAATATTAGGTCGTCCTATAAATAATCGGGTTTTTATTGTACTTCTTTACACCTTTCGTCTTGAAACCAGATATGCTTCTTTCTCTGCTAGCGCTGATTTAAGCCACTCTAGTTACTCACTGTAGATCTATTTTGATATCGTTTGGTTTGGGTTTAAAAATTCAAAGTGGACTGAAAAATATAACATTTTGCCTTGGTGAAGAAGTTTTTCAGCCAGAGATGACGGTGTTTCTTCCTTATCTACAGTGCCCGACATTTTTGTAGAGAGCAGAGCAGAGGATAACTACGCAGAATTAATGCTGCCATGTCTAAACGGGATTTCTTATTAAAGAAAAAAAAAAAAAAAAATGCAGACGAACTAGAGATTCAGCGCGTTCAGAGTGCGTAACAAAGTTACATCCATGATTCGAGTATCTAAGAGCTCTTTTTTTTAGTTCAAAGTTTTATACGTGTCTACCAGCTAAAAAGTTGTGGAAAAACATCCGGAGTCTAGGTATACATGGTCGTGAACCTGTCAATATAAATACAGAGCTAAACACTCTCAACCATTGTTTTGCTTGTAGTGCAGGTAATGCTTCAAGTTCATTGAGCTCTGCAACAACTGGTGACATTGGCGATGCTGTGGAAGATTTTGTCTTTGAGAGTTTGTGGATAGCGCTGAGGTTCTTTCTGTGATATTCTCTATTAAATCCACAAGTTCTGGTCCAGACTCATTTCCACCTAATTTTGTGAAAGTATTCGCTCCATACATATTGATTCCACTTGTTCATATTTATAATTTTTGCTTAACTATGTCCCAATTTCCAACTCCCACTGTAGCACTTGTAGAACCTATTTCTAAAATGCTCTCTGCATCCAATCCCAGCGACTGTAGACCAATTAACATTATGTCCAAATTATGTCAAATTTATTAACGAGCAGAAGACTTGGACAATGTGGCATTCTGGTTATCAACATAGGCATAGTTGCCACACTCTTCTAAGGGTATCTGCAGATATTTGTGAAGCTCTCGATAAGGACCAGATGACAGTACTAGTTATTTTTGATTTTAGCAAGGAATTTGATTCCGTAAACCACTCAAGACTGCTTTTAAAGCTGAAGAATCAATTGGCTCTTTTATCTTCCAACATTCAGTTTGTTGCTGATTATTTATACAATCAATCACAGATGGTAAAAGTAAAAGATCTTTGTTCTGATCTTACATATCTTCGCTTTGGCGTTCCACAAGGTTCCATTATTGGCCCCCTACTTTTCACCTTATATTTAAATGATTTACCTAATGTTGTTACTAATTCGTCCATTCACCTTTACGCGGATGATGTCCAGATCTATTTGAGTAGACCAATAGGTTTGATGTAGGATTGTATTTGTCGCATTAATGAAAATCTTTGTAGCATATATCACTGCTGAATCAACTTTTGTTTAATCCAACTAAGTCGCACTGCCTAACTATATACATATAAGAGAGGTATTGATAAATCGGAACTCCCTCCGGTTTTATTAAATAATTCCGTTCTCGAGTACTTTAACTGCGTCAGGAATCTTGGAGTTTATTGTAGTGCTGATTTCAAATGTGTAGTCATATTTCCAACTTAAGAAGGAAAATCTGTGTTACTTTATGGAAACTTTGGAAAACGTCTGCTTGCCTTTCTGTGTACATTCGCTTGAAGTTGGCTAAAACGTTAGTTATTCCAATTTTTGCTTATTGTAGTACTATCTTTAGCAAACTTGATGAGCGGTTCCAGAAAACTTAGATGTTGCTTTCAATGAAGTAATACGCTATACCTATAGACTTCCTCGGAATGCTCATGTATCTCAGTATGCATTGTCAACGCTGGGCTCTCTTCTAAAAACGTATTTAGGCAGCCGTGAACTCATTGTTCTGCACAAACTGATATATAACAAGCTTCAGGAGTATTTGTATGAGAGATTACACTTCTTACATTCGGGAAGGGGTTGTCAGTTTCTAGCCCTTCGGTGTTCCTCTCAATATGGTGAGCGCTCTAACTTTGTTCGGGCAATACGCAAATGGAACTCTCTTCCTGCCAATAGCAGCGAACGGGCTCTGGCAAGGAGTTTTCTTTATTATTAAAAGATTTAAGTTTTTAGGAGCGTAAATGGCACGTACTTTTTATAGTTAGTTACTTTTCTTGTTTTATTTATTTATATTTTATTTCTTATAGGGTTAGGTTTAATTTTTTTGTTTTTTTTTTATTAACTTTAAAATAAATATTTTCGTTTTGCTTTTATTCGTTTTTTCTTTTATGGTGGTATGTTTCGGTTTATTTTTATATATATTTGTATATGTGTTGTACAATTTGTTTTACATAGTTTTATTTTATTAATTTATTTATTTGTTTATTACTTATTTCGTTATCTTAATGTGTTTTAGTTAGTTCTTATTTTTTTTTTTCGAACCAGGAACCATTACATCAAATTAGAAGTACGTATATAAGATATTGTAATCTTTATAAATTGGTCTTTAATAAATTTATTATTATTATTAATATTGGTCTAATACAGGAAATGGAATGGCAGTTACACACCATTTGGTGATTACGAAGATAAATATGTGTTGTGTTGCAATCAACACTGCGAGGAGAGCTGTAGATAGTAGACCATCCACCACCGTCATTATGTTCTAACATTATCAAAATGAAAAAAGCTATACTTCGAAATGGTGGTGGAAAATATTAAAATAATATTAAATGTGCAGTTCCTACTAGACAAAACGAGGCATCAAGTCAGGCCGATTTCAATCAAGAATTTACAAAATCGTCACTTCACAGTTGTACTAGTTCATGGACAAAGTAGAGAATTGAATTGAATTTCATTCAATATCAAGTTAATTCCTGCAGAGGTGTAAAATTTTTTATGTGAATAAAATACAGCGTTTGGTGTACTGAGAATTATCATTGGCAAAACGAAGATTCTGAGTGTCTTAACCTCAAAATTAAATATAGGAAACGTCTTGGAAAATGAGAATTTGTTTCGACATCTAATTCGACAACTAATTTTTCGCTGAATATTTTATATTTGGCTGACCGATGATGTCTGGCTTAAGGTAAGTCCTTAAGCGATTTACTGAATAACGTTGAAATAATGTAAACGTGGGGAGAAGTGGGCAAACTAGTTTTTAATTGGGTGCAAAAGAACAAAAATAACAATACTATGTACTGGATGGGTCTCTAAGTGCCACCATTAGTATACTGCATATTAAAATAAACCCGTGATACGAAAAACTCAATAAAAAAAAAAGACCAAAACGAGTACTTCCATATTATGTTCATCATTAACTACATATATGTGAACAGTTCATTGTTTTCAGTAAATTCAGAAGCTACTTGATGTCATTTAATTATATCCACAGCACTAACCTGGGTTATCTTGTAATCAGACAATAACTTCTTGAGCAAATATTTAATTTATTATCACAGAAGGACAATTTATCTAACTTTGTTATCTTTTATACTCTTAATTCTAAGTCGATGAACCTTAAAACTTTTTCTCTTTATAAATAGAGTAACCAGAAATGGTGATTTTGTATTAAATTTATTGCAGAGATAAAAAGTAGTGACTTAGTTACTCATTAAGAGACCATAATCAACATATAAAGCAAATTTTAAAAATTCAAAGTTTGAATTTGCCTTTGATTAAAAAAAAACTCTCCGGCAATTATAACTAATAATTACAATAGAGGACTACCTCAATAAGTTAGACACATTTCAATTGTTATACTTTCTGGGTTGTTACCAGGGGCTTTAATCATGATATGAAAAAATTGCTAGGACAGAACTAAGAGCTTCTTAATGAACATAAAGCTCTTCAGACTAAAGACTATAATCCCATTCCGGTATACATATTTTAGGGCTGTTCCCAATATTGATATAAAGAAAGTAACAATTCGACAGATAGTTCTCAGTTTATCTTACGAACAGACTAAAATTCCCAATAGACGAGTATTAAGAGTATGTTAAGAATTTAAATGCAGTTAGTTAAATTTGAATAGTTTTCAAAGCTATGAACTTTTTCACCATTTAAATGAAGATTGAAGTGTCAGACCGTCTATTTTGCTACCCGTCGCGCTGCTAGAGATGAGCTAGATATGTAACAGAGTCACCTTTTAATGTGATACACTTTTCTCAACGTTCCGGCCATTTCTTTGAACCTTCTAAAAAATACGATTTTTCAAATGCATCAAAATAGGCTTCTATTTCACTGATGATCTTCTCATTTGAACTGGATTTTTTTCCTGCGGGCTACATTTTCATGTTGGGAAATATGAAAATATCACAGACGGCCAGATCTGGCGAATACAGTAGATGCGGCAGCAGTTCGTAACGAAGTTTATGCAGTTTGGCCGCAAGGATTCCGGCTGATTAAGCTGGTGCGTACTCATGATGGAACAATACATTTTTATTAGCCAAATAGGGCCTATATATTGCTCAATTTTTGGTCGAATCGGTTAAATAACTGACTGAAGTACTTCATTGTTATCGTTTTACTCTCTTCAGAAAGTCAATATGGAATATATTCCTTTGGAATCCTAGAAAATCGTAGCCATAACCTTTCCGGCCCATGGAACAACTTTTGCCTTCTTTGGAGCAAATTCGCCTAGAAATGTCTATTGTTTTGGATGCTGCTTGTTTTTTGGCGTATAACATTTAATCCTGATTTCATCATCGATTAAGACTCGATGTAAAACCTTCTGCGAATCTCCCTTGAAGAGATACAACTACTGCTTCGAAGTTTGCAGCTGTATTCGCTTGTTGTCCAAAGTGAGAAATTGCGGTACCTATCGGGCCAACAGCATTTCAACCTCAACTTTTCAAGCAAAATATTGATTGTCGATCCATAAGGAATGGCAGCTACGGCCTCGGCTACTTCACGTAGTTTTGATCGGCGATCAGCAAGAATTATATCATGAACTTTTCCACGATTTCTTCAGTTACCACGTCTGATGGACGGCCGGGGCGGTCCTCATCAAAAACAAATGTGCAACTACGTTTAAATTAATTAAATCAATATCTAACTGTTCTTATAGTTGGCGAAAAGTTTCCATAAACTGCATCCAACTTCGCTTTTATTTCATCGCAACTTTTCCCTTACTAAAATAAGAATCGAATTACTGAACGATACTGCTCATTTTCCATTGTAGCGTAAAATGTCAAAGATATTCAACACAAATCCCTATCAATTCAAAATTAAACTATGAATTCATTCAAAACTCTTATGTACTGTCATTTGACAGCAGACAGTATACAATTGTAACAGCAGCATTGTCCAGCAGCGCCATCTACCTTCAAACACGGGTACTAATTGATCCACCCTCGTATTTCCCAATTTGTCCGGTCTTACAGCACAAATATTGCTTCGTCGTTGGAATTTCCCAAACTGATTCTTGACTGTACGCGCATATATTGGACATACATACACTAGTATATAGGTATAGCTTGACGAAAAATTCAGCAGTAAAAAGTCAGTTACTATCTTTTCAACTCGAAGATAATATATAGATCTGCAAATCGATTGTTAAAGTTGAGATTAACAGTAGAGTCGACAAGGCCATTAGGACCATGCGTAAACAGCAACCAGATTCAATCAATTGTGTTCACCCTTAAGATGGTGGAAATTTTCATAGGAATGCACTTTTACAATATCCCGGTTATGGCACCTTGGGTAACTTTATACCTACTTGGTGTTTCGTGGTGAGAGGTCTAAACGGAAGAAGGTGATAGTTACTAAATTAACAGAATGAGAAGTCAGGTCTTTCGAAATTGGACATTGAACTATATTGCATTATTCTTGGATATATTTCGAATATATAAAAAAAAACTATTCTATTTCGGTCGTAGTTTTCGCTGTAGTTAAAAAACTAAAAAAAAAAAAATCTCATCGAAAAACTTATTTGATTGTCTGTTATACAGTTGGAATATAGAAAATAAAGTTTATATAAAACCTCAATAAAAAAATATTTAAAACTAATGAGCCGTAGAATTTCATCAATGCAATTCAATGAATTTTTTGTTTGGTTATTAATTTATTTAAGGAATACACTTCATCCACCCTTCAAAAGCTTACAGTCAAATTTTCAAGATCCTATCAACCATAGCAAAATAAAACATCGTATTCAGTGATTATAATGCAAATAATAGTCCTTGAAACTTTATGAAACTCCACATATTTGCTTGCAAATTACAAAATCATGAACGATTTTCATGAGACCACAAAACCAATAGTAAATTAACCGAGGATTTACCAATTACGCACTCTATAGGAACTTTCCTTTTGTATTAATTCATTTTTTCGAATAATTTTGAATTGGAATTTTCAGCTCAAATTAACTTCGATTGATTGTGAGTGCAAATTTGCACGCAAGTGCATAAAATGTCCGCATTGCTTTATTAAAATTTTCAATGGAATAGTCATGCTATGCTTTATGCCATGGATTTTACAAATAATGTTTTGTCCTTAGACGATTAAAGGATTGTCATCTTATTCAGTGGTATATTAATTGTCATATTTATAAGGTATATAAAAAATAAAAGTCTTAGATATGGTTGTTAGTTATTGATGAGTTGTATGATATTAAAAATCATGTGACTTTGGAAGAGCGAAATATCAAGATAAAAAAGATGAGAAGATGACGAGATAAAAATTATTTAAGGTGTTATATCACCTTGTGTGTTTACTAAATTTTTTCTGAGACGTACCACGAACGATTGGAAAGGGATAGTGATATGAGGTTTTGTGCAAATATCTCGGATGGTCGACATGGGCCGTATCGGTATAGGTCACAATTTTTGATCTGGAACAAAAAAATCAAAACGCTTCTTTAAATATAGTCCAAAATCTAGTGAACGTCATAGGATATTTTCGAAAAATTAAAAAAAAAACAAATGGCGTCAATTAGAACTTTTATTCTTGTTTTTTTTTTTTCGAAAAAATCGGCCGAAAATCATTTATAAAATCTATAAAAATCAATTTATCAAAAAAATCCTACGATGTTCACGAGAATATATTGTTTGAAAAACATGGTTTCGAGAAAACAAGTATAATTTTAATTAGGGAAGCCAAACATTAACTATTGCGCGTTTTAATGGACTTTCTACAAATAGATGTTTGCTCAGCCTTAAGATAGGTGTAGGGGAGACATCTATTAGTCAAAATGGAAAGCTGGAAACTGATGTATATCGGTAAAATTTACACAAAGAATAATAAAGACCCCAAACGCATGCTTTTCCGCGCAGTAGAAAAACCGTTAATTTTGCTTCACGATTACGCTCGTAAAAACGACCCCACCCCCCTTAAAGGTTTTTCATTCTCAAAATCGATTTTTTCTATTATTCTTGGATACTTTAAGGAGTACTTAGGGAGAAAAAAATCACAAGGTGATATTACCCCTTAAGGAGCTTTCGTAAGTTTAAGAAGGAGAAGAACTCAACAATATTTGTAGGAATTTATATACATACATATTTGTAAGTATGCTGTGGCTATTATGTAGGATGATATACACTTTGATGCAAAATTATAAATCCACCCAGAAATTTGAAGTTTTTTTTTATTTTTCAATAGAAATTTGAAAAATTTTCTTCTACAAAGATTCTCACTAATGAACAAAGTACTTAAATTATGGCAAGACTGCATTAACAGTAAAGATTCTCTGAGAATTCCTATCTAATTCCTATAGTCCAAAAAATGGCAAAAATTTTGGATAAATAAAATCTGTTTGTCTCATTCAAGCTCAAAATGTACGTTGAACTGTAAACAATATTGGAAATAGTACAGTTGTATTAAATGGAATGCATTGGAATTGACATAAAAAAACAGACAAATATATTGTTTATATACGTCTATCTGTTACAAGCTCAATTATCAAATTTGTAGAGGATCACATTTTTCAGTAATATTACAAATTATAAATGACGAGTTGTACACAAAAAATAAAAATAAAAGCCGATAAAACACTTTTTCCAAGATGGTGGCATTTCCTAACCTTGAATTTTTCAGGACTTTTAACCTGTTTAATAGTAAGCGAGAAAAAATATTTCAAAAGTTTCAGATTTATTTTTTTTTTTTCTCAAATTTCTCCTTCATTGTCTAGAGGCTATAAGAACTATACTGATAGAAAGAAAGATAAATATAAAGAGCGTGCATGACAAGTACTTAAAACTAGAACTTAAGAAAAAAGCAAACAGAACAAATTAATACTAAAATTCAACTGAAAAGCGGAAGTCAACCATTCTATTATGGAGTTAGAAAAAGGTTAAAGCCAAGCAGTAGATAGAAAGAAATGAAGGAAAGTATTAACTACCGATCTTGTGGATGATTAATGTTGTTGTTGAAGATATCTATATTGTTAAATGTTTTGTTAAACACTTTTGTAATTCTGTAGATAGATGATTTTTATTTTTCTTTGAACTTAATTCTGATGAAGATTGTCAAGAATCATATGTATTATGTACCTAGAGATTTACTATATAAGGAGATTCTGCGATTTTCAAGTATTATTAAGTTGTGTGAGTGTGTGTTTTTTTTTTTAATCTTTACTCTAGATTAATATTCTCCAGCTTAGATATTAAAATTCTGATGAATTTACGCTGGATACCCTCAATTTGTGCACTAAAAGAGGAATAAATAGGAATCTAAATTGGGCTAGCATATATTCGAGGATAGTCCTTACTAAAGAATTAAGGTCGTTGCAGACTTATCGGCATAGACAGGCAAAATATTTTTATATGAAACCAAGTTAGCTAATTCACATTAACCGGCATCAGCAGATACCGGCACGTAACGGAAACTTCATTGCCGGTCACTATGGCTGGCTAGAAACCAGACCGGCATTTGTCGGTTGCTGGTCTAACATGGGATCATTTTTCTATAGTTTTCTCTTGATACTTGCCTTATTTGAAAATTTCCTTTCAGTTTTATGTCGGTATATGTACACGAAAAATGCCGGTGCCGGTCGATGTATGTCTGTGCCGGTTCGTGTTGCATCGTCCCTAAAACAAACTGATATAAAACGACACTCACATAAATAATTTACAAGTGCGAAAGATAAAGCCGAATACACGAAATGATTTGGAAATAATAAAGTTTTATGTTAGAAATGAAGAGGAGCTTTCGACAAAATATTACAGCAATATTTTTTATCTCATTGGCACGGAAGATAGTATAGTGTTGTGGGTGGTGTAGTCAAAGGATATGGGATATTTTTTTTTCCACTTGGAAAATGATCGTGTATGACAGTAGCTATATAGGAATTCACAGAGGAAATAAGTACAATGAAACATATGTGTACATGTCCTGCAGAAAAGAAGCAAAATTCGACTTTAAAGCTGAAAATCATCTTAGGGCCAGAGTGCCTGCTTCTTCAACATTTTTGTTTTTATTATTTTCTAGTTGGAATTTCATTTATTAAAACTAGCATGCCTTAGAATTTCACTGATGAGTCATTTTTAGGGTTCCGTACCCAAAGGGTAACAATGGAAACCCTATTACTAAGACTTTGATGTCCATCTGTCTGTCACCAGGTTGTATCTCATGAACCACAATAAGTAGACAGTTGAAATTTTCACAGAGTGTATATTTCTATTGCCGCTATAACAACAAATAATAAGAATTAAATTAAATTAAAAATTAAAGGGGGCTTCCATTTAAGAATGGTGATTTTTTCGGGGTTTTTTCCTCGTTTTATTCTCAGCATTATTTTTTCACATGACGCCTACTCTCATTTGAAAAAATAAATAAAAAGCACATGTTAAATTTTGTACGATGGTACGGAAACCTTCGTGCTTGAGTCCGACCGACACAAATGTCGTTGCAATTTTAATTTTCAAGTTTAATACAAGTTATGCCCTTGTTTTGAGTATTTAGGAGTGAAAATTAAAAAGTAATAAAAAAGTGACTTTCTTGTGTAAATTTTTATGGTTATTATTATATGAAAAATACGTGTGACTCTTTTAAAAATTATTTTGTTTAAATTATCCACATTTCGAAATAATTTCCTGGTATTACAGTAACCGATTAAACTTCCTTTTCTATCCAAACTGGGACACTACTATATAATGTAACTTGAATCGAGTAAAGTCGAAACGACTTTTAATAGTTGAATTTCATAAAAAAAAAAAAAAAAAAAACGTTATATTATATTTATCAAGGGTTTCCCCTATTATTGTTCATTAAAGATTTCCTCGGTTATTGTTCATAAAGGATTTCCCTGATTATTGTTCCCTGAAGATTTTTTCGATAACTCCTCTTTTCCTCCAGTATGTTTAATGGATGATTATTTATCGAAATTTACTCTTGCAGAAGGACATCACACTCTGTCTAGCACATTTTGGATTAAATTCATCGGAGTTTTCGTACAGAAATGTGTCGATGATGAATGCCTAAGGTGCAGTATGACTACGATGCGATGTTGCATTCACTTTCCGCTGGATTACGATGAAATTAAATACATTTACATTTAGTTACATGGATTTCAAAACAATTTTCGTGGCGCAATTTTTTTAGTCATAAGGAAATTTTGAAGGCAGACACAATCTATCACGTTATTAATTTTTCTAAAATTTTTTTTCATCATTGGCGTATAATAAATAATCAGACATAAAATAAGAGGAGATGTCGTTGATGTATATGACGAAAATAAAATGGTCCAAGTATAGTACCTTGGGGCAATTCAGAAATCTGTTTAAATGAGGAGGATTGTAGCTCTATTAAATACCAAGATATTATCCCTGGTGGTTAAATGAGAGTAATATAAAGATATGGCGCCGTCTGTTTAAAAGTCCACTAGTGTCATTTTGGAAAGACAACATTTGTAATTCATCTTGTCAAATGCTTTAGTAAAGTCATTGTTGTAAGTTGAAGATCATAGAACACCCTGGTAAAAATCAATGCAGTCCTTCAGAGGTAAAAGGTTTGATTTGGAATAGGAACTGATGGGAAACGATTTTTTCAAAAATAAATATAAGACCGTTAGAGAAATGGGTCTATAGCTTAGGGTCTTAGCACACACTAGATAAGTTTTCTTAGTGATTACCTTTGATAACTCAGTATTACCCAGGTACCTTTGATAACGTTGAGTAATCAAGGATTTTGAATAGCTGCATCAAATAAGAAAAAGTCTTACAAATCTCAAGGTGGGGTTTTTTTTTTATACAGACGACTATATTTATCTTTCGTGTTCCGGACTTTAATCAGTTGGGATGTAGTACCCACCATTTCTGAAAATGATTGTAGTTGTGTTTATTTACTTCGGGAATATACAAGTGTGTTATAGTATTAATTGCTTCATAAAATCTATTAAATGATTGGTCAACATCAAGGAAAAAAATGGAAGAGAAATTAAAATATTTAAGAAATTCAGAGAAGCCAATGTAATCGCTTCGTTGGAGATTGTTTTATTTTAACAAATCATCCTCCTTGAATATGACAAATCCAATATATAGGAACATAATATTAAGTGGAGGAAGATTGATCATTTATCTTAGATAGCGGACTTAAGAATGAAGTACCTAATGTTCACTTTGGAATGAGAAATGTTTGTAAAAATTATATTGAGAAGCCAATAGTGACCCTAATTTTATCACTAAATTGTTCTAGATTACACAATTATATATAATTAGGAAGAAAGTTAAGATTTATACAGGGTAGTCCACACATGGATGATAAAAATTAAAAACTAAATAGAACTCTTTCATATTTATCAAAATAAAGCCCATGTATTATCCGCGCTTTTCGATAGTAAGTATTTAAGATAGTCATCATTTTATTGATTTTTTTTTTAAGTTTCTTCCCTGACCCCTCTTATATTTTTTTTTGTAGTTCAATTTTTCTTTTTTATTATTTTAACATTTCAGTATTACATACTGAGAAATGACGTAACTAATAAAACAAATTTACTTAAACAATATGTAAGTACATAAAAAATAAAGAAAATGATGATAAAAAAATTGTGAATTTTCTCGAATTATTTTTAAAAAAAAAGGAGAAGGAGACTTTTTGAATCCAGTCCACTGACATGTATATAAATGGGCTGATTGATCTCCTGTTTCATATGGCATCAGTTTCGATTTCAAAAAGTATGCTCTCACTGTCAATGCTACCAACTGCCGTAAGCTGGCGTTGTATTCAAATTATTTCAGAATTTACTTATATTCATGTCAGTGGAACTCTATCGAATTTACCACAAAAGTATTTGGTACTATTTATATTGTTAAATTTTAATTATGAGTCGAAGGAAGTGTTTTTTGCAAGGATTTTTACAAGCGATTTCTCGTTCCTAATTGTTACAGTTCAGTGGGAAAGTATGTTCTCAAGGAAAGAGACAGGAATATAAAAGTGGTGTCATTTACTATCATGCATTTTTGGTTCAACAAGCAGTCCATTTATATACATGTCAGTGATCCAGTCCTATATCAAAAATTTTCACAAACTCTAGGCTTGCTAAGATTAATAAAAAATGTATACCTTAACAGCAAACTATCAAATAGAGTGCATAAATCAAAAGCATTTCTAAAATGACTTTTACTAACTGGCATTCTGTGATTTGATAATGGTTTACTCGCACCGCGAATACGCACGATTTTTATGCAGTTGCAAAGGGAAAGGTAAGTATCGTTGTGAGTCTCTATCAAAATGATCTGCAGCGACGAGATGGTGTTATTTTTGATAACAATTGTGTGTTTCACTGAGAAAATGGTGTGAATGGGCAATTTGTTACTAATTGAAAAATAAACCACTTTCAAATTATAGAGTTTTCTTCAACAAATACTTGACATATTAGCAAAAGCACCTCGTGAAGGAGTCTCTAAAGTTGATCGGGACCAAATCAAAGAAATTATAGAGGAGATTGAAAGAGATCCCTCAACAAGCACACAATTTACAATTTTTATCATCTTCTTTGCCTTTTGGTATACTTATTACTTAAGTTCCGGGTTAATAATGAAATTAATGATATTAGTTGATTATGATATTGAATTGGCTAACTATTCATATTTCTGCATGATACAAAATCTACAGAAGTATATAAATGCTTATTTGTAAATATAATCAGTTGTTGTTATTGTCATCAGCTATTGTCAATTTGGTCACCCTTTGTAAGTCTTCAATATTGTCAAAATTGCGGGTATTTAAAAAATTATTTTAAGACTAAATGTCGTATGTCTAGACTTCATCGTCCCAAGGTACTCAAAGTTTCGACAAATGAATCATTAATTGTAGTACTAAATGCCACCTTTACAGTCTCAAATTTCTGGTAGTTTAACTATTAAATCTAAAACTATAAAGTTCGTCTGAACATACTCAAAATTGTAACAATTTAATCAACTAAATTCTTTCATAATAACTCCAAAAACAAGGCTGGTCGGAGATTGATTTCGCAACGACGAGACGGTATACAAAAAGACGTGTCTTTTACACCATTCTTCGCCGGTCCTTTTACTGTCTTAAGACTATAAAATGTTTGTTAGAAACTTCATTACTTTGGACAAAAATTGAAATGATATTCTTATTTTTGACAGAAATTGTCTTCCTCTTAAAAATACTGTTTTCTCTTGACAGAACCCAGTTATTTATTTATCTTATTTTACCTTAGATTTTAATTAAGACAATTCAATGACAAAATTATAAATGAAGAGAAAAATAATAATTAGTAATTGACATTAAAATAAGGTTACGATATTAGCTCAGAAGTAAGTATTAGAAGAAACTTTTAACTGGTTACCTCTCAAAGTAACTAAGAAAGAAACGTTTAAAAAAAAACCAAACAGAATATCTAGAAATATTTAAAAATTAAGAATCAAAAACTATCCAGTGAAGAAACAACTAACAAAAATTTATCTCTTAAATACTAATTCTTCGCATAGGTTTTTTCAAGTAAAAGGCAATTTGAAAGCAATTTTCTTGTGTATCTCGAGGGAATATTAATATTAATATGATAATAGCTATTCAAAAAATTTATATAAAAATAAATTATCCAGATGTATGTGACGACGATGATCTAAAGGTAAATGATTGAATTAAAACAAAAAATTGATAATTTCGTCCTATTATTTTCCAGTTTATACAGAATAATTCTGGAGTTTTATTATTATAAAAGAATTCCAAACTATTTGAAAAGCATACTTAATATCTTAGACACACAGCATGATTTAATGGATTATTAGCATTTATTATTCATTAAGATGCCATGTATCACATAGCATTCGAAAATCAGATAAGATAATGATATACACTAATTAAGTGTTTTTTCTTTCATTAGAGCATTAATGATAAAAAATATACTAGAACTGAATGTATTTTGTAATGCAATATAAATATCGAACTCAGCTTGAACACTTGAAAATTAAGAAGAAGAACTGAAAAGCGCAAACAATAATGTCAAAATCGTTTTTAATATAATGTTTTGTCATTTCCAAATCGTTAAATTGAAAAAACAAAATAAATAAAAACTAAGTTTATCGCATCGATTCGATCGATTTCGCTTCTTCACTATCACAAGTATGTCAAAACCATTTTGACAGTTCAACTTAATTAAAGAAATGGCTGTGTGTCTGCAGTTGTCTAATGAATCATTAGAGGTTAATGAATCATTAGTTAATTATTCATTAAGAGCGGTGTTTGAATAAGGAAAAAGAGTGCGTCTTATTCAATGAAATATAATTGCGGTGAATTTAAAAGATTTACACATCCAAAAAGGAAAATATAGGAGATGACATAAATTAGTAGTAACAGGATTAACAAAATGAAGGAAAGAAGTTAGACTTTAAAAATACAGCCCAACTTTATTTTTATTTATTTATGACAAAGGAAAGATTTTTAATTTGTTCCGATCGAACCGAAATTTCCATATATAGTATGTACATAAATAAAATGGAGATATCGCGATATTATATCACGAAAAAGTTTTTTTTAAATTTAGTTTAAGATTTTAAAAAGAAATGGCGTGCAATAGATTATGCATAAATTTTCTCGTAAAGTACATTTTTGGAGAATTATTTTGCTATGAAAATCTAATATTTGTGTTTTTGTGGATTTAAAATAATTGTAAAGAAAATATGGATTCTTCTTATTTTATATAAATGAAATATACAGGACTTAACTGACTGTTTAAGTTGAATGAATATTGAAAATTATGCCGTGTAGATTTTTGATATTTTTTTTTGTCTGAAATAAAACCAGTTTGGCTTGAAATATTTTGTCGTATAAGGAGATAAAATAAAACAAATGTATTTTTATTTATATGTAAGTAATACACGCTTATCAAATATAACTGAGCCACATATTTTTGTTTATAATTTGAACTCCAAATTCCTAAATAAGTAGATATGTGCAATAACATTATCTACTTAAAATACATAATACTATATAATAGTAATATTTTCAATGTCAAATAATGTTTTTCAAATATCAAATATTAAGTTAATTTTCTAAAACGACAAGAATTGCAACATTTTCTCGCTGAAGAGCTTGAAAACTGGGAAAAAAATTCCTGTTACACTTGTTTAATATTGTTTTCCTAACTATGATTTTTATACCAATTATCTATAAAAATAGTCTCATATAATTTGTCTGTTAACTAATTTATATACATATTTAAGAAGATGAAAGGACCAAGTATAGTACCTTGAGGAACATCAGAGGTTTGTTCAATGCAACTAGTTTGAAAGCTGTTGAAATTACAATGGCTTTTAAATAGGTATCAAAGAATAATGTTCATATAAAAAAGGGATATCGTTTTTAACTATACAGAAAGGAATCACTATTATTTTGTGAGTTTGATATAAAAATACCAAATGATTTTAAATAAGGGTTATATCTATCGAAGCTATTACACCATCATTTGCAATATAACAAAATAAAGATAAAAAATTAAAATATATTGCATATTTTTAATAAGAATAGAAGAATCCGAGATAAAATTCGAGAATTTTTTGAAAATTTTAAATCATTTCACTTATTCTAGAACATGGGAAATCATAAGTCTGGTAGTATCTATATTAGAATATGTATGTACACATACACACGCAACTCACACAATAAGGAAAATTTTTTTGATTTTTTAGTAAACTTAAATTGTTTAATATGAAATATCTTGGTAATATCAACAGAATAATGTGAGAAATTTGTTAATAACAATAAGACAATCTCAGCTATCCTTCAAATCCCGTAAAATAAATTTGGCAGCTTTTATGAAAACCTTAAAAAATTTAAAAAACTCACTGACAACATAATCAATGCTGCATTTATTTGCATGTCTTAAAAAATATCTACAAAAATGCCTTAATAAAGAATTTCTTCGATAACAAAACGGCAAAAAATTTTCTCAATATTTTTTTTTTTCAGGGCGGTATGCTAAAGCCAAAGAATTCCTGTTCCTATACAAAATCTATGTAAAAAAAAGGTCATGGAATGCTCAAGGAATTTTTATCTGTGCCAAATTCTTCAAACGGTATGCAAGAGAAAAGAAATTCGAACAAAAAAATTTGAGTTCTCAACTGACAAAAAAATTTTTGTTCTTTTTCAATAAATCCATTTATGTAAATATTTCTGAGAGAAATAAGTACGTACTTATTTCCGTTAGGAATTTTAACAATTGTGAAATAATTAGAATAATTGAAGGATGGAGCGAAGATTTTGCAAGAGGTAAATCAATTTTTGCGTGTATCTTCATTTTTCAGTTGGTTAAAAAATATTACGTTTTCAGATAATTTGAAAAAAGTGAAAGAATGAACGGCGATTTTGAACTAGATTTGATACACTTATAATAATAAATTTCACAGTTTCAATGTACATTGCTATGCAAAAATAACAAATGTAATAATAACATTTTCGATATAATTCATTCCGCAATGGTCAAATTTCATACACAATTGGGAATTATTCATTTCTTTATTTTCTTTACTCATTTTGAGATACAAACAATTGTCAAAAATTTCTTGATCAAATTTAAATTTTTCTTTAAGAAATAAATGGAAAAATTTTCTTAGCATACTACGGTTTACGTGGAAAAATTAATCAATGCAAAAATACTAAACTTAAACCATTTGGAAACTATTGGTTTTTAATTAAAGCAAATCCAAAAAAAAAACTACAACTAAAAATATTTTGAGATACTATCATCAATTAGTTGAATAGGTTGTCTTTTGTATGTTGTTTTTTTTTCTACACAGATAGTCCATCATGTAAGGTAAGCCGAATTGACGTCACAACTTAAATGGCAAAAATTTATTAAGCTTATCTTCTAGTAGATACATTTACCAGTTTTTCTATATAGTAAGAGACTCTCTAATAATTAATATTTAAGTAAACTAATTTTCATCATTTGCGTGAACGTCATTAGTTTTGGTGTACCTTAAGGATCTGTATTGGGACCATTAGTTTTTTTGTCCTTTAACGAACTATGTGTAAATAATTCTTGATGCCTATTGTTATATAAACTCGGAAACAAAATCTCGATGAGAAAAATTACCAGAAGAATTTTGAGAAATGTCAGATTTTCTAAATTGCATTGGTTCCCTGGATGGAAACCTTTTCTGTTTGTGATGTTCACTGATTGCACGGCGAAGTTGAAAGTATTTTTTGCTGTAAATTTTGGTTAGACTTATATAAAACAGTCCACTGAACAATAACTCTAAGTAGACGGTTATGCAGCCGAAAGGCGGGGCAGCTCTCTAGATCTATTAAGCCTGAAGATGGTTACAGTATCTGAACAACTCTGAGTCGAATTGACTAAAATACCAACGTCCGATTTTTATTGTTTCCGTTTTTCTCTGTCTTGTCATGGCATAAGCTTGGATGCGTTGTACATATATTACTCTTGAAGTTAGATTATTAGTACGTCAGGTCCGGTGTTTTCCTTCCCTATTACGTATTTTGTATATCGAAGTCGAATTCTTCTAAGTTTAACTTCATTCGTTTCAGTTTAGATTTTGGGTTTTTCATACCGAACAGGTAGGTGAAGGGACGGAAATCTGTTCTTACTATAAATCGTTTGCCATACATGTACAAAACGGTCATGTTCTTTCTTTAGTTTTGATAACAGGCTTTATCAACAAAGCCATATCCCCTTATTATTACCTTACTTTCAATATCGAAATGAATTCAAAAACTCAGAAATTGTTGTTAAAGATAATTATTTAGTAATATTTTAGCAATTTAATACTATTCTATGCTAGGCTCACATACTTTGTAACAATTTAAGTGGATCTTGTCACTATATTTCACAAATTATTAACATTTTCGCAAATCAATTATATTTCATGAATTTCTATTACTTTTATTTTATTAAAAAAACACAAAATTTAGATTAGGGCACGTGTACGGGCTAAAATGACAACAGATCCGAGAAAGAAAATAAAGCAACAACAAAACACAAATCTTCAAAGGGATAATTTACCCTCTTTCACCATCTGTTTGTGTCTTCAGAATTATGTATTTAAAAAAAGTATGTAAAAAATGGGAAATAAGTTGCCAAAGGAAAACAAGAATTACATCAAGAGACTAGTAAAGTACATCACTGCTGTACTGTAGCCTGGCATTAAATAAAAAATAAAATAAATAAAAAAATAAAACAGGAAAAAAACCTTGTTTTAAATACCAATCGGCCAGGCATGAGGTTACGATTCCAACACACATTCGCAGTTTCTATATTCTTCAACACCGGGATCTACAATTTTCTTGTGTTCCTTATGGTCAGAGACACATAGTACTTCTTCATTCAATTAAATGTTTTCGATTATGATTTTATCGTTATTATTATATATTTTTTTTTTTATTATGTATGTATCAATTATGAAACAATAAATTATTTTCGTTATTTTTCGTTTTTTTTTTATAATCTCTTCTCCAACGAAAATATTACACACAAGATAAGAATATTCATTTCATTCACTTTTTGCGCACATATCAGTATAAGTATGCATCCATGGCACATAAATAAAATTATAGAGGAATAAATGAAAATAAATTTAAATATTAAAAAAAAAAAAAAAAAACAAGAGTGCACATTTCATTATAATACTTTTGCAAGGTATTATGTATATGAAAACAGTTTTAGCGCCTTACCGGCGATGATGCTGGCAGTTGGCGCCGATTTTATTTTTTATTTACTTATAATTATTATCATTAAACAGAAATATTTATTTTCTTGTTGTTGTTGTTGTTATAAATAAATTTAATCATTCACAAATCACAAGGTAGGTATTCACTGGGAAAATTTCAAAAGGGAGCTAGAGGGTATCACAAAATTTCTTCAATAATAATTAAATATTATTAAAGATGAACAAAAAAAAAAAAAACAAAACAAACAAACAAACAAATATAGGTACCCGGAATGATTTGTTTTAAACTGCAGAAAAATAGATTTTCTTTGAACTCTCTCTGTCGCTGTAGTTTTGTTTCGATACACGCGCGATTAATTAGCACCGAAAATTAGCGCGAGACCGTTTTTTAACTTTTGTTGTTTTTGCTGTTGTTGTTGTTGTTCTTGTTGTAATATTCTTATTATTTTATTAATTAAATATTACTATACATTAAAAAAAAAAAATAAAACAGAAACAAACAGCGTCACCGACAAATAACTAAAACCCGAAACGTTACACGACGTTACAAAAGCGCGCTGATAACAACAAACTAATCCGCGACGGTAGTTTTCGAATCGATTAAGTAGCTTAAAAACGGCTTGACGAAATTGAAAAGCAACTAACTCTTTATAGTCAGAAATATTTACTTTATTTATTTTGTATTTTTATTTATTATTACTTTTTTGTTTAATTATTATTTACAGTTTGGTATATATTTTGTAGTTGTTGTTGTTGTTGTTGCTTTTTGTTTAATTTCCCTTTTATTTTTGTTTTGATTTTTTTACTTTTTATATATATATTTTTTTGATTTTTGATTTATTATATTATATCTAAAGAAAATTCTATCGGACGCGATCGGACGCTACTCGGATCGACTCGGGCCGCGTCCGAAAATGCGTTCCGTTGCATATCGATGCGTTGCGTTTATGCGACTGAAAATTATATCACATCGACGTTCAATTGAGAGCGAAAAATATTTTTCCAATGTGCGATAGGGATGGAAGCGCATGCGATATATTTCTACATAATTTCTACATTCTATACTTACTCTATAGAATAATATTTATATGTAGGTATATATACTACCTAATGTATAAATATACATTCATATACAGTTGATAGACTTCCCTATCTCTTCTATATTTCTCTATATATATACCAAGAAATATGTGCAATCCCGTAGTTTTTGTTGTTGCCGTTGTTATTTTTGTTGCATCCGCCTTTCTTATAAGGTTTGTTCTCCCCTCTCCGAAGGAAAAAATAGAGTATACAACAATAACAACAGCAACAACAACAAGTGAAAAAGCTTCATCCCTCTGCGCTTTCTACATCATTTTCTACTGTGCATTGTATGCACGTCAACACACAATGTAATGACGTTTACACAAAAGCAAACCGCATCTATATAACAAAATATTCATTTCCACATACAATCATACTTCATTCAATGGAACTTTTTTAGCCTTGCGAAAATTTGCACTTTTTACACACATAAACAGCAATACACACACACACACAAATACACAAATACCCATACATATTTTACTGTGCTGAGAGACTGCTATACATGCCGATGTTGCATATCTTCTCCTTGCCGATGGTATTTTTACTGAGACTCCAAAAGTACACAGATGAAATATGAAAAATGCACATAGAAATTTAGAGCTTTTTAGCGTACACAATACTTACAGTGGCGCATAAAATATGAACGAAGGTGCATCACCGCAGAGTGCAAGCTTTCGATGAAATTATATTCCAAGAATCGCAAGCAGCACATGACCATGGGATATTAGTGGGTATTAATTGAGCATTCTACCGGCGGGTATTGAACGATTATTGTTTTTGTGAATATTTTCAATATACAGAGGTGACGTATAGAAAGTGCGTAATCTAAGCATGTATTGATGGGAAATTGATGAACTATTCTATCTATACATATACGGTAAGTACTAGTTTTAATGTTGAAATTTAGAAAAATATTATTAATTTAAAAAAGAAGTTTCTAGGACTTTCGTAATGTACAGTTTCATATGCCTAAATTTAGCAAGCGAACACCGATCTCCATAACTTGCGAATGATAACAAACACAAGTTTATTTGTGCAATTTCAGAAAAAAATTTAAATACCACCGGGAGCATATTTAAAGCTATCATGCTCTGTTATGCTGGAAATATCAAAATAGGTGCAGTTATGCAAGACCGGCCTTAAAGAGTTGACTATATCGCACAAGGTGATCCTATGTTGGCCACAAGGATATCCCAGGCATCGAGATGGCTCATGAGTTGGCCAAAAAGAACTTGAAATGTATAGCAGCTCTGCAGCGGTAGCTTATGTTAGGATCCCAATCGAAGCTTTAAAAGAGGAGATAATCAGGGGCGTCTGTCTATCAAAAAGCAAGCCTCCGGAGGACCAGCAGGTAAACCTGCCGTATTAAGAAGCAATTATGGCCTGTATATGACAGGAAGAGGACAATAGAATTCCTTAATGGCAGTAGATCAAATACCAGATATATAGTAGGAGTCATTATGGGTCACTGGGACATAGGGGGTCATGCTATAAGGTTGGGTATAGCGGCGAACGATTTCTACAGGAACTGAAAGAATTCGGAGGAAATAGATTTCGTCCAACACGTACTTTGCAAATGCTCTGTCTTGATTAATAAAACAGGGAGGCTATTAGGTAGCTACTTCTGTTCAAGTCTGGGGAGCTGTAAAATATAGATGGATGGATCTAGGGTGGTTTTAAAAGATATCCTCTGATAACAAGGGCACAATGAAACCCAATGGAGGTATAAGGTGATTCGGGATAGTCTTCTGGTGGCACCCTTCTTACATAACCTTACCTAGGCCTATCATAATACAAAAAAAGGATATGACTTCACACACGAAGAAGTAAAAGTATTCCGAAGCTTTGAAATGCACGTCGAAGTACAAGGAGTCAATATAAAATGAATAGTAAACAAGAGTAAAAGTTATAATTGGTCTAATGGCCGGTTTCATAATCCAGGCTTAAGCCATAGCTAAGCTAAGCCACGGAAATGTGGCTTGGCCCGAGCTTAAGTCTAATCCGTTTCACAGCACTTTGGAAGTTGAGGCTTAGTTAAGCCGCAGATGGACAATTTTAACTTCTAAGAAAAATTCCCACTCAGAATTAAAACTAACCGAAAAGACGAAGAATTTTTTAATTTACCAGTTTATAGTGGTTTTATTTGGGAGGATATCAAATCCAAAGTCATTGTTGCAGCATGTTCCGACAACCTAAACCGGATATAAAAAATCGACATCTGTTATAGTCCTCAAGGAAATTTGGATTCGTATGTGTCATTATGTCTCCGTTGTGTCTTAACTTTGTGTTGCTATTCGAACTTGTGATACAGTTGAGTTTTTCGTTTTTTTTTTGTCAATATCTTCTTCGAAGATCGTATATTGGTACTATGCTAGACAGTATACTTCTCACTATCGTACTGTTTTCATGAGCTACATCCCTTGAAGTTTTTCGGTGATCGTAAGACGTACTTGAAGTGCATAAGTACACCGACCTTATGGGTATTACCCACCTATATGTGTATAATGTACATGGAAGAGTAGAGCTAATAGCATGAAGAAATGGATTTTAATTCAGTCATCCTCGTGGAAAAATAACATTTAACATGAATGAAAAGGAGCCAAACGAAAGTTGAACCACCTTGTTGGGTGCATTTTAGAAAAACAAATTTTTTCAAACGCAATTTCCCTTTCGCATACTTAATGTACATATGACCTATATGCATATGTATTAGTTCTTGTAGTTTTAAAGTTTTGAAGTAAATTCAGTAGTAATATATTAACCAGAAATTTAAATTTTTTTTAATTTTGTTGATTTTCGCGAAGCCACTTAGTCACTCTTTCTACTAAATTTAGCATTGGATTTCAGCTTTTAATTGCGCTATTGCCTGCCGGCGATAACTTACGTTGATTATTGCATTGTATGCGGGAAGAAAGTCCAGGTTTCCCAACTTCCAGAGAGAAATTAATGTGAAAGTTAAAAATAAAACAAGAAAAATGTGGTAACAAATCGAATAATTACGAAATAACAATATATTAGGGGGACCGGAAAGTAACGTTCTTCTTTTACGTTAAATCCAAACATATAATTTTAACAAGTTTTTATTTTTAATTAATGATGTAATCACTCTCGTTATCTGTTGATAACCTCTTGCTATCTAATGTGCAAATTCTAAATTCCGGATCGATAAATATCAATCAGTTTATGAGCAATATAATTGGATTTAAATGGAAATCTGATGGCGCAATGTCGGTCGAGTATGGTGGATGAGGCAGTACTTACCATCTTTATTCATAAATTTGTCCAGAGTTTTTGTTGCGCAGTGCTTTTTCTGTTGACAATCTCTGGACACTTTTCGATTAAAAATTGATTTACTCGATCCAACTGTTCAGAGTAAAGGTCTATGTTTAGTTTGTCTAAGTTTCAGCACTTCAAAATAAACAATTCTTCGAATACACCATCAAACACATAAAAGCTGATTTTTGGCATGTGAATCAGTCATAGCAATACTTCGTGGCGATTCATTCGGAGAGAGCCATTGACTTTTGCGTTTTGGATTATCATAATGGACCCATTATTCGTCGCCTTAAGTGATCAACAAGCGATCAAAAAATGCTTCTGTATTGGACCGTTATTATTATTTGAGAGTATTTGATAGTTTTTGGATTTTCTGACAAGGATTTGCTTTTACTGAGATTATAAACAAATATTGAAAGCGCAGAAACGACATTACTTTCCAGTCCCCCTAATACATATAACAAAAATAATTTTAACACGAGAAAAATGATAATTAAAAAAAAATTTAAGAAAATAAAAAAAGATAGACAACATCTACTGAGTGTAAATTGCAAAAATTAAATAAACAAATACTAAAATTCAAAGAAATATTAAATAAAAGTCATGGGTTCGAATATGAACTATAATCATTAACAAATTTCGACGTATATACTAAAATTCCTTTTATTTTTGCACAAAAGAAAGCATTCGAGGCAAAAAGCAAGCAGAAGAGGTAACAAGCTCGAACGATCTCTTCCGTTTTGTCTTTTATACTGTGCAGACTAGTTAAGTGGAAACATGCAAAAATCAAAATAAGTTTTAATCAATTTTGCTCTACCATAATTATTTCGAAGTGTTACAAATGGAATGACAAACTCAGTATACCCTTTAGATTTCATCTAGGGTATAAAAATAAAAAAAGGATCAATACAAGATATAGGAGATAAAGGAGTTAGGAATAAAAGCGTTTTGGACTACAAATAAAACTCCGCATCTTTGATAGAACACGGTCTAGTAGCCCAGAGCCAGGACAAGGAGCAAACTCCTTTTTGCTAAGTATATTTTAATGCTTGAAAAAAGACGGGAGAAATCGAGATCCTGTATTAACTCTTAACGGGGACGGACCAACAAAGTGACGGTTAAAAAAGAAATAATAATAATAACTGAACATATGCATGCGTCTGCAGCAGTCTGTAAATTTATGGTAGGCGCGTGTAGTTTTATGGTCCTTTATTAATCATTGTTCAGGTAATTACAGAGTACTATTTTAGTTTGTATAGACCTGAAAGCAACGAATAAAGGTAAAATCAAACAATATTTATTTATCCATAAAGGAAGTGAAATTTAAACTTTACTAAATGCAATTTCTTAAAAATACAATTCTTCGTATTGGTTCTCGATGTAACTCAATAAATTTACATTGGATCAACTTGAAATTTAGTCAAAAGGTAGCTCGTTAGATTGGTTTCCGAGGCCGCCTTTATACATTTGGAGGTCCTAGGCGCAAAATCATCATTATGAGGCCCCAAAAGTATAACTATATTTCAGTTAATAAAATATGTATAGATACATATACATTTTTTTTTAGTTTATTGAAAACAAAAGTCGACATTTCCATAATAATGCATTTTAATAACATAAAAATAACACAACATTGGTATATAAATAAAGTATAAAAACAATACAGTTCAATTTTAGATAAAAAATAAAATAATAACACTGTATAAAATTGCATTATTATAAGTTTTATTTCTCATTTCCGACTTCTCCATTACAAAACAAAATATACCAGTGACATTACCAAGAAATAAATAGAAAGTCTATTAAATGACAACTTCCTTTATTATCGTATAACTTAAGTGACAAGTATTTGTTTACGTTTTTCCTCTACAATAAAATTTACCCAAAGTACAATATACAAAAACTGCTGTCCTATTCTAATCCTATTAGCTACTAGTAGCTAGCTCAGTAAAACAAAAACAAGTTAAGAAAAAAATATAAATAACTAAAAAAAGGTTAAAAACGTAAAAATTATAATTACAAAATAATAAAAATAAACTAATGTGAAGTAGGTACTAATACAGATTATGTGACCTAATAATATCTACCCCTGCTATCTACAAATCCTCCTGATCTCAAAAGTCAGAGTATTCCACATATCCTGGTAGAATAAATATCAGTTACTCTAAAATTAAGGCTTAGCACATTCAACGCCACCACAGTTCTACTTCAAAAAAATAGTTAGGAACCATCCATTTAATAATTAAATAATGCAAAAAACAATATTACGCAGAAATCAAGATGTTCTTTTAAGATGCATCCAAAGACGGCTTTTACATATGGTCATATCATCTTAGACCGTAAACGTAGTGAACAACTGAAATGAATGCGACGACAATTAGCTTTTACTCCGATAAGGTATCCAATTAGCACAACTATTTGCATCCGTATAGGTTGTCAAAAGAGCACAATCATTTGTTTCACTAATATGTGTGCCTTGTTTTCTGGAGGATTAACAAAGGCAGCAATCGAAAATTTACGAAGAGTTTCGAAAATTTTACATTCTACATATAATATTATTTATATGATGTCTAGGACTATTTCTGTATAAAATAATTACCTTAGACTTTAGAAGAATCTTGTTTTTTTTGTCCTACAAGGATCTGAGGTCTTTATTAAGTAGAAAAATAACGACATCCTCCATTAATCCACCCACGACATCGATAAAAATCAGCATTATGTAAATGAAATTACTGACGAAATATAATTTTTAAAGACTAAAAATAACACAGGACCGACGATTGACCTCTGTGGAACACAACTACATATATACACCATAACTATACTCACCACAGCACATCTTTTGTTTAAGTCGTAAATCAGATATGAAGGTAGAGAGAGAAGGCATACTGATAGTTTTCTTCAATATTATTCTATTTTTCAGTAAGTGTTTCTTATGATGCACGCGGAAGATGATTTAGTGTCTGTTAAATACTGAGTATCTTTACAATGAACTAAATATTTTATCAACATTGAATGAATTAATTACAATTTTTGTAAAATTAATTAATTCATTTGTTTGTTTTGAAAATCAAAACTTAATAGGCCTGTGCAGATAATGGATGAGGATGTTTTCACACAAATTTTTCAATAATTTTGCATTTTAAATACAAAGGTACACGGTTAAAAATCTTGGAATAATTTCTAATATTTTTATAGTTGTATATATGACTACACCAAATTAAGATTAATTTTTAACATTTATGATTGTTGTAATCTACGACAACATTAAAAAGTATGCCTGTCATTGTTTACATAATCAATTACATTATAAAATTTGAACTCAATTCCTCACTGACTAATATAGAATATATTTTTATTAAAAACTAATGTCTTCTTACTATACGATCTAAACAAAAAATATTAAAAAGTAGGAGATACTTTGATTTTATTGCAATATAAACAATATTATAATTTATACAACTTTGCATTAAAACTTTTAACAATTCTATAATGAATTGTAATATCAAAAATCATATACTTATGTATATACAAGTTATATGATTTTTAGTAAAACCTTGTTGAAGAAAGCTTCCCCGTTATCTGCCTTGATGGCCCTTCGGGCAGATGATTCGTAATTTCATTTCTTAAGTGTCAAATATATATTGAGGAAATGAATGTTATCATTACGCTTAGGATCTTTACTTTCTCAGTTTTCGAGACTGTGTACACCTATTTTATGACTTGAAGAGCTGTATAATGGAATTCTGGGCAAGACAGGGATTTCTTTTCCAGCAGAGTTCTAATTTTCTAATTTGAGTTCGAACCTGAAAACTCTGCTGTTCAGATAGACCAGGGGTCGACAACCTACGGCTCGTGAGCCGCATGCGGCTCAGTGGAATCATAGTTGTGGCTCTTGTGTATTTTAATAGTTAATATTGAAAAATGAACTGTAATATTTCAATTGCCAAACAAATATAATAATCCTGCTCACACATCAAAATGCGCCGCAGATCGCATGCTTGTAAACGCAGTTTAGCTAACCTTACCTCCACACTCAAAACCAAAGTGAATAGAAACAGAAGCGTTATCAGGACACTGGAAGAACATTCGTGAGCTTCGGAAATCAGCACCTTTTAGTAGTGAGCTTTACAAATTTTCTGAAAAAACCCATCATGCAATGCGGGGAATTTCAGTGAAATATTTGTTTACTACCACTTCTAATTCGTTCGAATCGAAAAGACCTTAAAAATGCGCCTTTTAAGTTGAAATTTCTTAATAAAATTCCTTAATTTGAAACAAATTAATTTCAGTTACCTTTAACTTCTATTAAAGAAAAGAATCCAATCGAATTATTTTAACAATTTTGTGCGAAAAAATTAACTGAAATCAAAGGGGACTAACTTTTAAAAAAATTTGTATTCAAGGCCGATTTTTGAACCTCTTTTTCGACTCGTACGGATTCAATAATAGAGTCCAGTTCGATCTTCTTAATCGTATCGTCGTATTCAGATTGTAATATGGTATTAACAGTGAATTTTTTGTCACTGCCATTGTAAAAATGCAGGAAACCCTATTCTAAGCCACTAGTGGCGAAGGTGTGCGAGTTGAATTTTACACCATTCCCAACTATTGATAAAGCTCAATTTGAGTTACAGTTGTTAGATTTAAAAAACAAAGATATATGGACAGAAAAGTTCACAAATTTACAGTCAGAACTAGAGAGAGAGAAATGAAAATTGGCTGTCAGCCACCAGTGGACGGATCTTTCAAAATGTAGGAAGGAGGAAGTCATTATATTTGAACATGGAACTGTCTTTTCTGATTTTTATGATCGAATGAAAACATGCATCTGCCTTCTTGATAATTTTCGGATCTACTTACTATTGTGAACAAATATTTTCAAATATGACGATTATTAAAAATAAATTAAGAATTTCGCTTAATGACGAAAGCCTCGAAAGTTTCATGAATTAAAAACTCCTGAATATTCATCAAATTTGGAAAAACTTTGTGTCTGTACACAATTCCAAAAATCTCACTAATATTACATATTTGCGTTTATATTATTTTTTTTTCATTTAATATGTATTTTAAACAAAGCTATACTATATGTATAACCTACTGAAATTAAGTTATAAAAAAAGTTTTTCAATTTTTTTAAATATGTACGTTGACTAATATGTTTTGTTAGTATGCAAAATAAAATGTTTTGATTTCACAATAAATACATGTTTCACAGCAGATAACGGTTATATTAATTTTTGTAATACATATTACCGATGTATTTATTTATATTTGGCTCTATAAAAAAATTATTTATCACATCGGAAAAAAATGGCTCATTACTCCAGAAAGGTTGCTGGCCCCTGAGATAGACTAATTGCTAACCCTATTATACCTTTGTGACCTCATGTAGGAAGGCAACACGTTAAAAATAAAATAAAAGTTTGGAAAGAAAATATTATTTATGTTGTGAATAAAAAGCTGGGCTTGACGACCTTGTGAACGTTTTTATTTATTTTATTTTAATTTTGTTTGCCTATATTTCGGTCCATTGTTTGGGTCATCCTCAGGGCATACAATACTGCAATAAAGTATTTTTGTCATCATGGGCGCTTATGGCTATTATTATAGGATACTGTGTACTTACATACAATTAATTTTTCCTTACATATTTAAATTAATGTTCATATCAAATATTCCACATAGAACTAAGTAAAAAGCTAACACCGTGAATAAAAATAAAAATAATTGGTAAATTAAATAAATAAATAAACAGACAATAATTGAAAAGATAGGTATGTACGTCGTCAGTATGCCTATGCTATTGTGTAAAATATCTTGTCAGTTAATTCCGTGCCTTTACTTTGTGTGTATTATTGAGGTGTTTATATTGGTGGTTTATATACGATGTGTCAACTTTAAAATTAACTGCCTCCGGTTTTTGGTATTGCATATATAATGATTATATATTTTTCGTCCTTTTTCCAGTATTTTTCCTTGTTAAGAATTATCACATTATCAAAATTAAATTTATGTTGCTCTTCCATCGCATGTTGAAGGCATGCTGTCCTGTAGTATCTAGGTGCTTAATTCTCAATACATCGCGACTTGAAGTAATTTTTGTGCTCTCTAATTCTGGTTTTAATATCCCTACGTATCTTACCTATGTATGGGCGTCCACATTCACTGTCCACCTTATAAACTACACCGCAGCAAGGTATATCTATTTTTATTTTGGTGCTACTAAATAGGTTACCTAATTTCCATGTTGGTTTTAGACCAAGTCTAATGTTGCTGTCATTATTCCCCAATTTGCCTGTAATGTTTTCTGTGACATTAGGGATATATGTGAATCGTTTGTATATGATCGTTTCATTTTGTTCATTTTCATGCATATCATGTTCATTGTTTACTGCCAATGTTTGCTTTTGTATTTAACTTTATTTATGATGTGTGGGAGGGATAATTATTGTTGTGAAGTATTTTACGGATAATCTCGTAATTTTTAGTGTGTAGGTGATTATCACTTAAGCATATCCTATGTTCTGTTTTGGGATGCGCAGAGAGATAGTTTAGGATTCTTTTATACGACAACGGTTTCCTGTACCAATCTACTTCTATATTATTTGTGTTTCTTTTAAGTGTTAGGTCTAAAGAGTTTATCTTGTCATCTACTTTACGTTCCAATGTAAATTGCATGTTTTCATGTGTGTCATTAAAAGCTTGTAGCGTTTGCATCTATTTGCTCCCTTTTCAGAAGAATAATTAGATCATCTACATATTTCTTAATTAATATGAAAAAGTGAGTTTTTCTATTGCAATTCTATCTACTCATCCATTACGAATTCTGCTTAGATGCCAGATAAGCGCGATCCCATAGCAAGTCCATTAATCTGCTTATAATAATTCTCATCATAAAGAAAAAAGTTTGCTTCTATTATGCAAAGTTTAAGCGATTTAAGAAATAATGTTTTAGAAAGACTGGTATGCTGTTTTATGAGTGGCCACCTATTTAGGACACTTTGTATCGCTTAAAAACCTCCACCTCGAAAAAGCTCATAAAGTAAAAGAGGTGGCCTTATGTGCATTTGCGGACATAGAAGGAGCCTTCGATAACGCCTCCTTCGATACAATTAAATCAGCTGCCAAGGATAAAAGCTTTGAGCCCTCCACAGTATTTTGGATAGACTCCATACTTAGAAGCAGGAGAATAACCACAGTTCTAGGGAACTGTTCAATCACGATCAACGCAACAAAAGGCTACCCACAAGAAGGAGCTCTCTTTCCACTTCTGTAGTCGATCGTAATTGATGACTTGCTAGAGAAACTTACCAGTTCAGGTTTTAATGTACACAGGTTACGCGGATGACCTAGTAGTCACAATACGTGGCAAGCATGATCAAGTCATATTAAACCTCAGGCAAAAAAAATGCCCTCTCCATAATCCGCACGTGGTGTTTAAACAAAACCTTAGCATAAACCCCAATAAGACGATCATCGTCCCGTTTACAAGAAGATCGAAGCTTTCACTAACGGCTCATCTTCTTGACAACACGGAATTGATATTCTTAGACTAAGTCAAACATCTGGGGTAACTCTAGGTAAGAAACTTACGTGGAATTTGCATCTGTCCAGAGTGACGGATAGAGCGGTACGATCTCTCTACACGTGTCGTCGCTTCGTTGACAGAACATGGGGTCTGAAGCCAAAAATGATATACTGGATGTACATAACGGTTGTTAGACTCATGGTAACCTATGCGGCCCTCGCACGGTGACCAAAAACAAATCGAAAAACGACTGAGGTTCTGCTTCAAAAGACCCATCGGCTTGTTTGTCTAGGAATAACTGGTGCCATGAGAACCTGTCCTACAGCAGTCATGGAAGCCTTACTAAATCTTCCTCCCCTACATTTTTAGGTGAAAAAGGAAGCGATCTTCAGTGCTATTAGAGTGCAAAAGGAGAAACAGTTAAAGCCAAGCAATCTAGTTGGTCAATTATGTATCCTAAAACGGATATATTTTGAGCAAATGACAACAATATCTGATATAATCACACCCAGAGTGGATTTTGTAAGACCATTCCAAGTGGTTCTGGGAGACCGACAGCAATGGCGTTCCACTAAACCGTCCTTCCAACAAGAATCGATGGTGTGGTATACAGACGGTTCAAAAACGGACAATGGAGTCGGACTGTGCGTATACGGCCCCAAATGCCAAATATCAAATGCTCTGGGCTCTACTCCTACCGTATTCCAAGCCGAGATATTGGCCATAATAGAATGTGCCAATATCTGAATTAAAAGAGCCATAAATGGCTCAACCATTAATATCCTCGCGGATAGTCAAGCTGCCATCGTGGCCTTAAAGTCCTCCACTGTCAAGCCAGGGATAGCCTGGGAATGTCTAAAAATCCTCAAAAACCTATCAAGGAAAAACAAAGTTATTCTCATGTGGGTACCTGGACATGAGGGCCACAAAGGCAATGAAATTGCTGATGGCCTAGCCGAAAGAGGAGCGCAAACTAAGTTTTTCGGACTAGAGCCATTTTGTAGCACTTCAAAGTGTAACCTCACAGTAGCCCTAATCGACTGGAAGAATAAACAAAAATCCCTGTACTGGGAAATGCTACATGGACATTGTCAGGCAAAAAAGTTTATCGACACGTCTGGCGGAAAAACAAAAGAACTCCTACTCCTTAGAAGAACAGAGCTCAAAATGATTACTGAGCTCTTCTTAGGCCATTGCCCCTTAAGGTGTCACCTAAACAAGTTGGGCTTGACTGAGACTTCATCTTGCCCTTTCTGTCAAACTCGGAGCACTTGCTCTGCAACTGCGGAGCAGTGGCTAGGCGGAGACTACTCCCCCTCGAACATGCTTTTCCTCCGCCAACCTACGTGTGGAACCTTAACCCCAGAATGGTTCTAGACTTTATTAACAGTCTGAACCTAGAAAGGGAGTAAATGCAACGGAGACTCACAATAGATCTTTCAGGTCGCAGTGATAGCGAGGCTAACGCCCACACACCCCTTTACAAATATAATCTAACGCTTTTGAATGAGGGATGTTCGTATACATGGATACTACGTCAAGGGATATAAAACATTCATTATTATCTGGCTTGATTTCCCTGATATTATCTTTAAATTCGTACGCATTGTTGATGTTGTGTCCATAATCCGTTTTGGCTTTAGACAATATTTTGCTAAGGAATTTATTCAATTTATATTTGGGTGATCGTAGATACAACTGGTCTTATGAGATAACCTTGAGCACTTTTATGTATATTGACGTTGCCATATATGCGTGGCGGATGGTCATTTTTGATCATTAGGGTTTCCACTTGTCTGTCTTGTTAATGTATTTATTTTTGTGCATTTCAATGATCAATTCGTTGTTACTTTTGATAAGATCTATAGTTAACCGCCGTGTTCTGGTACCTACTTTGGTCAGATAAATGCTGTATAATTTTATTGTGATACGTTTCCCTATCTAATAAAACCTTTTTATTGCCTTTGTCGTTATTCGTTATAAGAATGTCTTGATTTTCTTTCTGGAAGTTTCTCGTTATGTTATACGCTTGTAAAATTTGTTTTTGCTCTCTGGTAACTCTAACTTTATGCTTAATTTTGTTCAGAAGGTCGTCAAACCCAGCTTTTTATTCACAACATGATATCTACACGACCAGCATTCAGCATTTATAAAAAAATATTTACTTTATCTTCATATGTCAAAATGAATATTTCCTTGGGTTTTTTTCCATTTTAATTCATTGTATTGTATAACACTTCTATATGTACATACATATATATCTGCTGTGTACTTATCCCATAAGGACAAGAAATTTTTATATTTTCCCTCGAATCGTAGCTCGAAATCAAATAATATGTTGAAAAAAAAAAACAAAAACGAAATACAATAAATATTACATAATTTTTGAACCAGATCTGAATCGTAGAAGAAAAGAGGAAATTTTATAATCATGCTGCATACGTTCCTTTAAGGTTTCCGTTAGTTTTTCCTTAGACATCTTTTTTTGTTTCGAAACAACACAATTACGGAAGAAATCAACATCTTCCTCATCCTCACTCATGCGGTGAGCATTTGCATATAAATCATTAATTAATGCTTCTGGGCTTTTTTCATGAGATATGTCTCTAGAAAAGCGCGATGTACCCTTAATTTTATGTTTTGTAGAGTTGAAATTTTTAGATTTGGCTTCTAAGTACCTTGTATTATTTATTGGGTTACAAAATACATGCAATTGAAAATATTTGCGAAATTACGATTCCTCCAAATTTTTTTAAGCTATTTTAAAAGACGGAAACAAGGAAATTATGGTTTTTGCTGCTGATATTTTCTCATCCTTAGTTGGATAATTTCCACAATTTCTCATTCTTAGTTGAATAATTTCCACAATGTTTTCAAAGGAAGTTCGCTGCTGCATTTACCAATCGCCTCCGGCTACTGTATTTAAGAGAGTTTTTATGGGAATATTCTGTAAAAATATCTGAACACTCAAATTTCCTTAAATAACTTTTCAGTACCTAAATATTATTATGTACCAAACAGAAGGCAATAAATAAGGAAATTAATTTCTAAAATATTTTGGATGAAAATATTTCGCTGTTTATTATTAAATCTCCTCCAATAATTGCGTTGCACCTTTTAAACTTGTAACCTGAACATTTGATGATATATTATTTTTGTTTCAGTCGTCTATTACCAACATAAATTAATTTGAATGTTTATATTGCCAAAATCGGGAAATAAGTGATTAAGTTTGATCACACAATTGTTGTGGTCCTTGATGACAGGCGCACACTTAAACTGTGATAAAACCAAAGAAACTTTACTGTAAACATACCAAATCTAATACAATAACAACTGCTAACTAAATAATCGTTTGATGTAATAACAACTTCTGCATTTGGATACATATGAAAACGTACTTCATCGCATCGTTCTTTTAAAATATTATAAATATATTTTCTGTAACATTCATGCTAAAAGCGATTGTAACCTGCCGCAGACTAAAACGTAATGTTCCTCTTTAGCACAGCACAAGAATATTGAATCAGAATGAATTTGTCGACTCATGTCACCCGGATATTAACCCTTGGCTTACTTGTGCTATCAGTCAGTTATTTTAATATATTAGTAATATATGTATTTTAATATAATTTATATTAAGTGAAAAAAAACCTTTGTAATAGAAAAATCTTAAAAAAAAAAAACAAAATTTCTATGCTAAAGTTCGTCGTTTCTTAATATCAGGAATCGTATTACTCATCAGTACGGCTTGATTCCTGCCTTACGTATACGCCACAGCGTACAGCCAAGCTGATCTCATATATGTACTTAAAATAATCTTTAAATCTGAATTATATACGAGGTGAAATACTACGTATTTACTTGAATACCTAGCAAGATTAGCCCTTTGCGGGACTAGCATTTCATACAGAGTTTTGCGAATTTAGTCAATATGAAATTGATTGAGTTTGCTGCCAAATCCGAAGCTCAAGAATTCAGTGGAAAAAACTTTTGCAATCGAAAAATTTTTACAAAAAAAATTTCTATGGAAAAGCGGAAGTTTCGTAAGTACATAAATGAGGTCAGCTTGACTGTGGCGTATACGGCAGACAGGAACCAAGCTGTACTGAAGAGTAATACGATTCCTGCTATTACGAAAACTAGAAAACTGCCCGAGAACGCTCCGATCTAGAAAGCTGAAATTTTATGCATGTCATTTTCATAAAAATTCCAAATACAAGTTCAAAAATGGTTCAAATCGGGCAACTCCTTCGTAAGGTTGCCATACAAATATTTCGTTTTTAGTATATATTTGAGAGAGCTGAAATTTAGTACGTGGTGTTTTCATAGCAATTGTAAATAAAATTGAAAAAATGGGCTAAATCGAGTAACCCCTTCTAAGTGATGCCATACAAAACTTTTGTTTTTCACTATAAACTTGTTAGCTGCCTGAGAAGGCTTTGATGTAGAGAGCTCATATTTTGTACACGGCGTTTTCATAAAAATTGCAAATACAGGTTCAAAAGTGGAGCAAATCGGGCAACACTTTTTTGGTATTGTTATACAAAACTTTAGTTTTTCACTATATATTTGGACACTGCCTAGCGTCGACGTGGAGAGCAGAAATGTTGTATATAGGCCTTTAAAAAAAAAAAAAAGAGAAATTTAAGTTCGAAAATGGGACCAATCGGGCAACTTCTTCTTAGTGTTGCCATACAAAAATTTCGTATTTTACTATATATTTGGGCACAACATGAGAGCACGTCGACGTAGAGAGCTATACTATCCCACATATATGCTTGTATGCGCACGCACGCTTATACACGCTCACACACACACATGCAGACACAGAGTAAAACCCACTAAGCACCCCATCCCACCCCTACTCATCTAGATATCTATATTATCGCCGGGCAACGCCGATGGGCTCCCCTAGTATATTAATATATTTTAAACCAAGAATTATTAGAAATTTACCTAGTAAATTCCAGAGTTTATAAATTATCCTAA
Organism: Dioctria rufipes; assembly: GCA_963924295.1. Taxonomy (NCBI): domain Eukaryota; kingdom Metazoa; phylum Arthropoda; class Insecta; order Diptera; family Asilidae; genus Dioctria; species Dioctria rufipes. The sequence goes on from OZ002741.1 coordinate 217,472,643, forward strand.
AAAGTATTACATTTTGCTGTATTCCTCTGAAATGTTTAGAAAATACCCCAGGATTTTTAACCGTGTACCAATGATGCTTAGATATAATTTTTAGCACCTGTTAAGCTTTCGTTATTTCTTCCAAAATCTAATGCTTCTATTCACTTCGGTACGAGAGATCATCAGAAGTATATTTGCTCATAAACACTGAATTTTTATCAATGCGTTTATATCGGAGAAATTCTTTCCGCGGAAGAATCGAGTAATTTTTATCAAAACCCTCTACAAGTAATGCTTTTTTAATATTTCTCTTAGTTAATAAATTTTGATAATGATCTCTCAATTTCCGTCTTTTATTGATTTCTGGACAATAATCCAAGGTTTTAGTTGAGTTTCCTTTTGTATGGGAAGATGTAGAAGAGGGATCGGCATGAAATTCTACATGCCAAAATACTGTGAAGGTCAAAATACTGTACAAGACGAGATACTGCACGAACAAATTTCTGTATGGATAAAATCCTGTTCGCACAAAATCGGATACGAAGAAAATCTTGTATTAAAACAAAACGTTCAATGAAAAAAAAAAAAAAATCCTAAATTGCTTTAAAATTTTCGTGTTTTAAGTAATTAAAAACTGCAAATGGATTAAATGTACAAATTTCATAACTAAATTTTCAAATGAAGAGGAAATTCAAACCCCCGATAAGAAACTGGTTTACAATTTTGTATACCAAATTGAATAGAAATAGACTATTGTGTTTAACGCCTTAACAGTACTGCGGGAAAACTGGTACATGCATGCAGTAAACTGATATATATTTAAATACTTCAGTTCCATAATCATCTCAGTGAATTTACGCCGGCGTCAGGGTTGCCATTTAAGTGCTCTTATAACACTCAAAACTTTCTGACCAACATCAAGCTTGCTCCCGTTCACACTCACCCTGTATTATGAACAGACCTTCAAGAAATTCAATAAATTTTATAATTTATAATTGGGTTTGTGCAAAATGAAAAAAAAAACACCATTGTAAGTTTCGCACTGTAACAAAAATTGTAAATGGCAATCATGCAATTGTGAAGTCTCAAACAGAACATTCACGCGAGCCTGTGGCTCATGCGCAAGATATCGCGAATGCAAACAATCAAGTCAAAATGTTTCTAGTATTTCTGAAATGAAACCATCGCAGATAATAATATCTTCCGTAGTCGCAGATTTAGTTACCGACGCAAGAAGCTCGGAAAAAACAAAAAAAATCGTATTAGGGCTAACAAAATTAAAGAACCACAATCAGTTTCTGAGATACAAATTCCTGAAAACTTGCATAATTTAGAAGACGAGTTGTTTGTATTGAATGAAAAAGATATACCTGCCTAGGTATTGAAAAAAATAATATCTTAGGTACCAAATCATCGTTAAAATTGCTCGAGGAATCAAGCTGCTGGATTATAAGTAGGTGGATTATTTGACGTATTTCCCTCCATAATACGGCAGCGTTTTCTGTTCATAGAAAAATTGAGACTGAAGTTATACCTTTCACTTTTTTACCTGATGAGTAAAATATCCTTGGAATTGTATGGTCATTTTTATACCCCAGATGAAATCTATAGGGTATACTCAGTTTGTCATTCCGTTTGTAACGCACAAAAATAATGATGATGGTGGAGCAAAATGGCACACATAGATAATATTAAAAGTTATTTTGATTTTTGCGTGTCCGTCCGTCCGTCAGTTCGCACGATAACTCGAGAGCGCGTTCACTTTAAGGACTAAAATTTTGCATGCGCGCTTTTAAAAAAAAAAAAAAAAGTTAATTTAAGTTCGAAAATGGGCCGAATCGGGCAACTCATTCGTAGGCTTCTTATACAAAAATGTCGTTGTTTACTGTATTTGGACAGTGCCTGACAACGCATAAACGTGAAGAACTGAAGACAGTGTTTTTATAGTAATAGTAAGTAAAGATTCAAAAATGGACTAAAGCGGGTTACGCCTTCTTGGTGTTGCCATACAAAAATTTAGGCTTTTTACGCGATCAGTTCTAAATATTTTTATTGTACTGAAAAGTTCTTCAGAATATGAAATCCTATGAAATTTGTTATAATCATTATTACTGTCTGACGAAACGTTCTAGAGATATATGCGAAAACCCAATTCAAAAATCGAACTTACGCACGAACTGACATACGAGTATTAAGAATCTGTCCCATTGTCGTTTGCAATTGCATCGAAATTTGAAAAACGATACTCGAAATTTGTTTTCTAATGCAACCAAAACTTCATTTGCGAAATCTACCGGAAATGGAGTCTCAATTTGCGACTAAATGTTTGGCATGTATTCAAATGGGTAAAACATTTTATGTTCAATTGAGATTGAAATAAAATAAAAAAGAGTGTATGAGTGTATAAATCAGGTAGAAGCTGGGTTTCTCCTTGAAATTTTCAATTAGGTCATTCATATGTTTAGTTAAATCTGTCTAAAATGATAACTTCCATAACCACTAATCATCCAAAATTACTGTCTAAACTAATGCTTAACTTTAATTTCTCAAATCCGTCTGTCGCCCTCATCGGTAGTTTTCTATCAGGAAGATCCCAACGTGTGAAAGTCGGTGATCTTGTATCAAGTACTTGTCCTCTAAGTTGCGGTGTACCACAAGGGTCCATACTGGGTCCGTTATTATTCAATATCTTTATAAATGATTTGCCGAATTCTATTGACAATTGCAATATTCATTTATATGCCGATGACGTGCAGCTCCAAATTAGCAGACCTATCGGCCTCTTAGAGGATTGCTTAGATCGCATGAATTCCGACCTGGAAAATGTTTCTCGTTGGGCTACTAATAATAATTTAAAATTGAATCCACCTGTCACTTTAAATGATTTTACTCTGCCTTTTTCTAGACGTGTCAAGAATCTTGGTGTATTAATTGGTATGAATATGAAATGCTGTGAACATATCGGCAATATGATAGGTAAAATCTATGGTGGCCTTCGGCGGCTGTGGTTATCGGCCAGTATTCTACCAATTGGCACCAGATTATTGCTGGTCAAATCACTTCTTCTACCTTATTTTACGAATGGTAGCTTAGTTTTTCCACATTTGGACTCCATTTGTTTAAGAAGGTTGAATATAGCTTTTAATGACTGTGTAAGATTTGTGTACGGACTTAGACGGTTTGATCACATCTCGTCTCTTTGTAACAACTTGCTGTGTTGTTCTCTCAATGAGTACCGTCAGAGAAGGCTGTTAATCTCTCTCCATAAAATTATCTATACAGGCAAGCCAGAGTACCTTAGCAATCATTTGCGATTTTTGAATTCTTAACGGCATTTTAACCTACTTATTCCTGTATTCCATTATTCTGTTCAAAGTGACTCTTACTTCGTTCAAGCTTCACGTTTGTGGAATCGTCTGCCGACAAATGTTCAGCGCACTAGCTCGATTGTTAAATTCAAGGAGATTATTAAAAATTGTAATTTGTAAACTGAAGTATGTCCGGGATTGGTTCAGTGGTTCGGTAGTAGCAGGGCAGGGTCTTCATGGGTAAAACAGTAAATCAAGTTAACATTTTTACAATTTTTGGTTAAAAATTCACAATTAATTTCATTAGTCTTTTTATCGCTGTTTCGTTTCTTTAAATTCCTTAAATTTTTTTAAATTTTTTTTCTTTTTCTCTTCTTAATCTTTTACTTATATTTTTAAATTATCTTATTTTTATATTCTTTCATAATTTTCTTTTCTTTCTTTATTATTTTCTTTGTTTTATAGGTTTACTTTTAGTTATTGGTTAATTTGTCTTATTTTATATTATATTATTTTATATGTTGGCTACCACTATTTTTGTGTACTAGTAATAAGAAGTAAAAATACTCTTGTGTACACCTGAATTAATTAAATAAATTGAAATTGAATAATTGCTTGTAACCTAGCCATAGGACGATTCGTTTCAGTCAGGAAAATTTCGATTATTCAAAAATTCACTAAAAGCCAGCGTACTGTAGTATAATATGGCAGGTCAATTTCTTCAATCTCTTCAATAAATTCTCGGAATTAAGGTAGAACGAGCGCATGTGAGCTGATATGACTGGCCTTAAAATTTTTAACATATCCATGCATTTTCTGCATAAAGACTGTTGATGAATGATGCACAATATACGATTAATGGTTTTGCTCCACCGTCATTTCCACAATTGAATGTGTCACGCGGAAACTAGCACGAGTTGCTGCTTTTTGTTCAACATTTACTTTCTTTAACAACATTTTTCAAAAATTCATATTTTTCTAACCGTAGACTTTCTGTAAATTTGGAGTACTTCTAAGAGTATTTAGTCTCATAATGACGTTTTATATTGTATTATTTGAGAACTGATATTGTTTCGTTGCAAAATATTGATGTCCACATTGCTCTTTAAATGTTCTACACTTACTATCAATTTTTCGTTTCCTTTCCATATTTATACAATACAAATCCACAAATATAATTTGTATTTTCACTAAGATTGTCGCTCCGAATTCAAACTTTGGAATTGTCCAAATCTCGTTTGCTTCCATATTTATACATCTCCTCTATGCACAAAAATACTCGAATCTTCCAGACAAGCAATCACGCAGCGCAGAGAATTTCCATAACATGCTGTAGCTTTGCTATCCGCTAAAAGATGGCGTTGTAGATCCCCAGACGCAGCCAAGTCCTAGAGCGAAAATTTGTGTTTAATTCAAAACTACTGTATGTTGTTATGATGAGCTTGCTAGGTCTTGGTCTCTGGGACTTAGTGGAGGAATCAGTCTGGCCCTTAGGCAAACATATTTGGAGACCTCTGATATATGGTATCATAAGAATGGGCCTTATAAGGAGAGGGTCCCTACTCGTCAACATCGATTTTATACAAATTAGCTGTACAAATAGGGTTTGAATAGAAATGAAAGTTTTTTTTTTGCCAACCGCAGAAGTAAAGGGATGTCAATTTCATTTATGACGTAAAGTTAAAAAATAGAGATTAGCTGCAATATATTGCCATTCAGAAGATTTTGCGTTCCAAATACGAATGATTAAAAGTATCGCATTCATACTGCCAAATGAGTTATCATCTTTAAATATGAATAACAAGTTTCATGGCTTGATGCCATTAATATTGCAAAATAGAGAAGAAAGCGCTCGAAAGCGCCCAGTATAATTTTGACTCTACAAATGGCACCGAATATTTTCCACGATCTCAGAATAATGTCGAAGCTAGCATCGGAGACTAAAATTGATGTTTACGAAATTATTAAAGATTTATCATGAATGAGGTGCTCATGCGAAAAACTCAAATTGAAAGGATGACGGCCGGTAAACGAATGCACGAAAAACGAAGTCTAGCGAAAGCTTCAAAAAATTCGAAAAATAAGTCAAACTGATCCCGAATTGTATTGAAAATGGATAGCCTATAATTTAAATGATTGTTTTGAAATATTGAAGTATTTAGTTTGGCTCAAATTTTTGCATGAAACTAATTTTGTTTAATTAAAAAACAAACAATGAGTAAAAACTATAGAAAATTAAAAAAAAAATTATGAAAAAAAAGTAATAAAAAAATTAGTGCGTAACACATGGGACGTCTTTGTCCTGGATTTATAGGATTTTGGCGTACAGGATATCATCATCTTTATATTATATATATATATTTTATAGAAGAAAAAAAAAAATGAAATAGAAGGTCTACAAAATTATGAACAAAAAATCTCTCTGGCTTTCAATTATATTTTTTAATTTGACGATTTTTAATGTTTTTATTCAACGTTTGATGTCATTCTAGATTCTTTAATAAACGCTATAAAATTTAAATTGATTTTAATTAAAAAACAAGAAAATGCCACTCTGTAAACAACAGAAATAAATAACTAAAACTCAAAAGGCTCAAAAATTGTATAAAACCTCAAAAAACAATAAATTGTACAAAGACCAAATAAGGCACACTAAAAGATAAAGTTAACAATATAAAATAAACGTAAAGAAGAATTTTCACTAACATAAAGCCAAAGTCAAACTAATGCTAAAATAATAATGATATTATGTATTACAAGCATAAAAAATAAAAACGAAATAAAATACTTAAAGCACTTTTATAACAAAAAACTTGTTTTTTCTTTCTTTCATCCAAAATACAAAACGCAAATTCCATAATGCCGCTTTTGTTTAATTCTGCAGACTTGTCGCTTCCAATAAGTAAAGCTTGTTATCTATCTGTAAGAATCACAGAACCAGACATTCAACTCCCCAGAAATTTTTTGATGATTTGCTGATATTGTTTTCAAAGTTGATAGATATCGTCGTATGTGAGAATCCCGATCGGACATCATCAACGACAGCCACACGAAGGTGAATCATCGGTGGGTTAATTGGAATACTTACTGTATTGCGAGACAATTGTGGCCTGTATACAATAGGAAGAAAACAATTGAATTCCTTATGAGGGCCATTGGCAATCATAATAGGAGACTGGATCTAGAGTCTAACGATTTCTGTCGAAGCTGTAAAAATTCTAGCGATTGATATACGCGGGCTACTGAGTAGCCATTTCTTCTTGTAGTTGAGAGAACTAAATATTTATGTGTGTAATTAAAGCTTAGATGTATCCTGAGGTTCCTTAGGGAAACCGGGTGAATATAAGGTTGTATTTGAAAGGACAAATTCCCATGAATTAATAAGCTATAGTATAGAATCATCTTACCGGCTGCTTTACAACTTAACTTAACCCTAGATACACTGGTAAAAAAGTGCACAAATTGTTGCCACAAAACTTATGTAATTTTTCCTAAAATGTAGGGAATATTCCCTAAAAATTTAAAAATTGAGGGGAATATTCCTTACATTTTAGGGAATAATCCCTATATTTTAAGGAAAAATACCTGAGCTTTGTGCAACAATTGTGGAAATTTTTTACTGTGTAATTTCTTTCCATGCAATAGGAAATAGGTCTGTTCGATGAAAACCCCGGGTAAACCTAGGGCTACACCGAGCTAGAGTATATTATTTTTTGAAAAACCTAGGGCTATACCCTGAACTTACACTTAAAATTTCTTGGGGTAATGGTTTGACATTTGACACTTGAGAACTGTCACTTGCAATTTGTTGTTGATTGGGGCATATAAATTACTTCTTGATCAAAAATAAGCAGAAATTAGAAGAAAATAAATAGAAAAATAGCTAGAGCATATTTTATTTGTTTTCACCCGATTTATAAATGACTTTTTAAAATTAATTATACTCAGAAGAACTGTCAGAGAAATGTCATTGCACTAGGTTTAAATGGTGTTTTAAAAACTTGTTTGATGAACGCAGATACCCTGGGTAAATATTGGAGGATAACATTTACACGGTTTTGTACAGGGCATTTTACACGGTGTTTTCATCGAACAAACCTAATAATTTTGCTAGATGACTTAGTGGAAGCCAAGAGATCATAAACATTTTTCATGTATATGTTAAAGGACGGAAATCTAAAGTGTATTCCAGCTTCAAAATAAACATTTAATACTATTCAAAATACAGATTAGCTCATACTAACTACCTATCCTGGATACCTCTCAACAATATGCTTCCGACATATTTTCTTTTGAGAAGCAAAAGTCGTTACGTTTTTTTAGAATGTATCAGCTGTTCAGCCCTAAATGCAATGAATATCACGCGGTTTTTACGTACCACAAAATAACTTTTGAATCAATGCATTTCATATATAGCTTGATCCAATGTAAATCATGCCACTTTCTGACGCCACAAGGTTTGATTAAACTTTAAACTGTGAAGAGTGTTGTGTCTCTCTGTGTTTGTTTCCTGTTTCATTTTATGGAAACAAATGGCATTACTGATACTTCAGTTTCTTTCTATTTCTGTTTTCAGTTTTTTTTTCATAAACCTTAAGGGCAAGACTACTTACATCAATTATTATCCTTCATTTTTTTCAGATCCTAGGCAGACGTACGACATTAATGATCATTCATTCGTAATTGATTTTTTCAAAAAGCAAGTTACCCAAGATTTTGTGAATTAAAACGAAAGTCCGGTCATTTTTTATATTTTATTGAAACCACATCTTTAATAATTGAAATTAAAATTCAATGGTAAAGTAATTTTTTGGAACCAAGGAACACGTATCATAAACGACACAAAATGGCGCCAAAACAGAAATGCGTGGCACTCATTGTATCTAGGACCTTAGAGCGTTTGTACTTAGTTCATATTTAACTCATTTGAATGCTCTTGCATTATCAGAATCTATGATATTTGGAATGTCTATACACATACCGTAGCGGCGGTGTAATTAGCGTACAATAAAACATGTACTGAACAGTATTGAATACTTATGTATATTTCACAGATGATTATCATCACACCTTTCTTTATCAACAACAGGAGGGAAATCTACTCCAGTGGTTTGGCCTGCTTTTCCTGAGGTAATGACGTGAACAGCTGCTAAATAAATCGTTTTCCAAATAGCCGTCTGTAAATAAAAAATTGCTTCAGAATATTAACCGTGTAGGAGTTACAGATTGATTACGAAAAAAAAACCAGTTTTTCAGTTTTTCACAAGACACCCTGTATCTTAAAAAGTACAGGGCGTACGATCACAGTTGAGAGCTCATCGTTGAGCAGGCATTGGAAAGACCATGAAGTTCTGCATACAATCAGCTCTTAACTGTGACCGTACGCCCTGTACTTTTTAAGATACAGGGTTACTTGTGAAAACTGTTTTTTCTTAGTAATCACCTTGTAACTCCTAAATAGTTGATATTGCCCACCCCCCTTTGCCATACCATTTTTGCTCGTCTAGGTGAGTGCTATCATCTCCTGCTATATTGACCTCCTGAGAGGAAACACCTTGTATAACGAGGATATAATCATCGCTAGAATTGCTCATCTCCAGCAACATATTTCTTTTTATCATAAACGTTTTGACGTGCCCAGGGCTGGACTGGTTCTTCGAACCGGCTTAGGCAAATGGCTTCAAACCAGCCCCCATGGGCATTCAAAGATGACTTTTTGCTAATGCAAATAACCCAAATAATTAAATTAATGTCCCACTGAACCGAGAGCTGCAAGTAGAGCAAGATAGAGTTTTCTGTTTACAAATAGTTTTTGCACTCCACGTGTGGCTCAAATTGAATTTTTCTCACTCAACAGAACAAAACAAAGTTAAAATCTTTTCCGATCGAAGAGAAGTTGCCTGACAAACGAATAATGGTAAATTTCAAACAAGGAATGCTAGAGGTTCAATGCCTAATACTTAACCACTAATAATTAGATAAAATTGGCTTTTCTCTACAATTTGCAAGATTTATGCACAAAAACAGGGTTTATATGTGAAAACAGTATCCAAGTGAGTAAAATTTTACTCGTGAAGAACTGAGGAAAGAAGTGAACTCTTTGTCCACCACTCATTGCTTTTGTAAATTTTTTGTAACAGCTTAGAAATTTGTATTTCTCTTTCATTTACTCATATAGCAAAATATTGTAACAAAAACAATGACACTGCTTCACCAAATATAGAAAAATTCAGACTTCCTAATATTTTCATACTTTCTTTAAATATGCTAAGCGTTCACCCTGGCTGTAACTTACATCAATGTATTCTTAACATACTACTGGACAACGGAGCCAGTGCCATTTTTAATGAAAAAATTAAAAGTATTCTGATTTCTGCTAATCAGAATTGTACGTTTGTGGCCGTGTATTGTATTAGTAACATGGGAAATTTGTCGTAAGTAAAGGCTGATTTAATAATTATTCTCATTGACCATGTGTAGCATCCTACTTCAAGATTTATTTAAAAATAGAAAAAATTTATTTTAAATATTATCAAAACATCAAATATATTAATTTAGCATAATAAGGAATTATTACAAACCTAGAAAGTACACATAGTTATGGTAATGCTTTGAAACCTTGTTAAACCATATTGATAAAAAATAATAATTCTGTTGAGAGCGAGTCGGGCTTGCGCAATTTGGAATCCATAGCAAAATCTCTCAACGAACAGTCGATGAACCGAATTCAAGTATGTATATCCAAATCTAATCCAAATTTGTTTATGATAACTGAATAATATTCAAATAGATGGACGCAAAAATAATTGTATAAGAGCTGGTGTTAGTAGTAACCCGAAGATATGGGAAGGGGCGGTATTTCTTCGCACATTTTGGATTATATCTTTATAAGCAATGCATTAAGAATTGTGAAATTTTTTTTTTGGATCCTTGGAAGTAGCTATTTCAAAGGATACCCTAAAAGATACAAAATAAAAAATTTTAGATGGTCCAACCCACCACTATAAAAAATTAAAAAAAAAAATTTATAATCTTAGCCTGCCGATATATGTGCGCGCTATGAAAATCTAACATTTTGCAAAATTTTAGATTCATACGTCGCCCCGTTTTTGAGAAAAACGTCTGTGTTTTCCGTTTTTTCCTTTGTTGTACGGAACCTTAAAAACACATTTTTCCATTCGTTTTTCTAAATAAAAATGATATTTGTACATATGATGCTAAATAAATAATAATCCCAAATGCGTTAAAAAAAGTGAATACTTTTGAAGCCACGAGTTTTGCCAATTATAATAATAGGTTGGCAGCATCCACCAGCTATCTTATATTCACGCCCAGTCATTTGGGACATTTCTGGGTAATTTTAACTCAGAGCTGTCCTTTAACTGCAATCGCAACGATGACGAGAGTTACATATGGTAAATACGTGTTGTGGTCGTGATTAGTCCGGAGACCACCGGCCCATCGGGCTGGCACCCGATCACCCGTCCTCACAGTCCGGCTCTGGAGGTGCCTGCGTCTACAAAGCTCGAACGGCAGTCTATCCAGTATGCGGAAGGACCTATTTCGGTACTGAAGCAATATCTTCAACGAGAGTTACGAACAGTGGATTTTCTCTTGTGAACAATTAGCGATTAGTACATTTTAATTTTGACCTACATAATATCAGGTTGGTAAGCAAGTTTTGACGTTTTTCTGTTGCTTCAATTGAAATGTTCATAGCTTGATTGTTATTTGTACCATTTACACAATTTTGGTATTAATCGAAAGCTAGTATTTCATCATTTAGATTTTTAATAAAAAATGAAGTGTGTTGAATTATTAAATTTTGAAAAATCGGGGTATATGTATGATTGACAAAGGAAAAATTTAATTTGAGGCATTCTATGGTTTATGAGCTCCAACTTGGTCATGATGCGATGGAGACTCATAGAACTAACTCCAAATCTAACCTCTTTCTCATACCAGCAATGCTGACTGAAAGAGGGGACTGAGTGCTATATAGCAGCCAACCACAGTTGAATTTAACTATAAGTGTGTATCTAGGAGCCTCATAATTATGTATCTGGAAGACTATGTCTATGTATTGAATTGAAACTTGTTGAGTGCTTTGATAGTAATGAGAAATAGTAAATATGTTGTTAAAAATCAAAATCTTAGGAACAAAGAAATGAATAAGTAAAGTCAATTTATAAATTAGGGATTATATTAAGAATATTTGTACCAGTAATATTGTCTTAATGACTGCCTCAAGATGCGATACAATAATGCTTCTTGATAATTATTTTGTTCAAATTAGAATAAATAATAAATAAATAAATAAATAAAAACTTGTGTTTTACCTTTCGACCATTTAAAGTTAATGTGCGTACGTTCTAAAGATGGTTTGAAAAATTCAGATCAGGTGACATGTACCTTGAAGATGAATCTCATGCAACGGAGGGCCAAAGGAGTTTGCTGATGATAGGATAGTAGTGGGTAATGAACCCCTACTGACTACGAAGAAGTTCGGGGAAGGTTTACCGCTAGCCATATAAGGTATGAGAACCACTTGAATAAGCTAGGATTTGTCTACAAATAGTGTCGTTGAATATGGTAGATCAGATTTCCATTGCTTCTTCTTTGCTTTCTCGATAACAATATGAGCTATTCTTTGATCGCTTGGTTACTGATGATGATTAGTGGATTGTGTATGACAATGTAATCAGGAAACGAGCTAAGGTAATGTCAGGTAGTAAGCCTCCTGCCATTGCGAAGGCCAATTTGCAGAAAAAAAAAGACTAATGCTTTGCATTTGGTGGAAACTATTACAACCAGATCATACTGTTACGGCAAACCTGTATTATGATCAGTTAACGGAACTAGATGCAAAATTACGCGAACTTCGTCAGCCACTGTATAACCGAAAAAATGTGATGTCTTCCAACATGACAATGCAAGATCTCACATTGTTTTAAGGACAAAGGAGAACTTCCATGCTCTTGGCTATTAAGTTTTGTCACATCCACCATATTCATCTGATCTGGCTTCAACTGACTACCACTTGTTCCTCTGGATGCCAAATTTTCTCAGGGGAAAAAAATTTCAAAATTTTCAGGATGTTCAGACGGCAGTGGTAGATTTTCTCGTATCTAAATAAAGGATCGTCGTTGACAGATAGAGGGATGGAGAAGGTCATAGAAAACAGTGGGCAATATTTCATTGATTAATCTTAAGTATAAGATTTGATCAAGAAAAAGACAATACTCTCTTACCAACTAATATACATATAAGTAGTAGTAGTTGGAGCCACTGAACTGATGTGTGGCATATGATGAGTGGAAAGAAAAAGTTTTGACACACACACTTAGGTACTGCACAACTTTAATTCGATTTGTGAAATAACTAAATCAGGATGAACCTACTGTACTACAAAATAATACAAAAAAAAAAAAAAAACGAATATTTCCCGAATTGAACAGCCTATCCTAAGATAAAGGAGAGTGCGCACTATTATTAAAGACATGCTCATGGTAAGCTTCCATTTCAATAACATAATTTTTTATAAGGGGGGAGGGGATAGATGCGATAAGCCAACATATGCACTTTTCTTACCTATTCATTTTCGGACTCGCCGGTTATACATAAACTATAGGCTAGTTTAGATGGCAGAGTTTTTGTATAGTACCTACCTCAGTCGAAAATGAGGTCGTAGGTGATACTGCATAACCATGAGATTACAAATATCACTACCGCACGCACCCCGTAATTTAAAATCAAAGTCAAATTTTTCAGCAGACACTAAAATATAGGACGACTAAAAAATAGGACTAGAAATATTATATTTTTAGATTTTAGACATAAAAAATTGACGAGACAAGTTTAAGTTTCTTAGCTTCGTTACCATTAACTTCGAAATTTGATTTTGCTACTAAATGAATTTACGCGGCTATGATATTGCTAGTCTCGCGGTTGAGCAGACGAAATGTTATTTTCGTGCACATCTTCTTTAATTTTCTTTATTTCTATGCAAGGCGAGAAAAAACTAATTCGCCTAAAGTAGCCCTATATATGGTAGGTAGTTCAAGAAAATCTTGGTTTGTTGCCTGGGTTCTCAATTTTATCATACTCCTCTCCCCTACACCCAATATAATAAGAAGTCCTCCTGTTTATTTAGCTTACAACAAGGTCAAACTCGCACATTTTTCCTTGAATTTTACCATGGACATTTTCTATGTAAATAAATAATCAAACACGCATTCTGCGTAAGGGGGGGTTGTTACCTTGGTGGGTGTTTAACAATGTATAAATCTCCAATACCTATGTGCTTAAAATAAATAAAAATTTTGGGATACCGTTGTATAGAAAATATGTTGACAACTTGCTTGCTTTAGCTTTGAAACAACCGCAACATTTAGTCCTAGTGATATCATGTCCTCATTTCTGCCAATTCCTCATAATGCAATATTGTCAAGTATTTCATTACAATTGTCTCAATAGCCAACCCCATAAGAAACTAAAACACGACCATTTTGAAAAGAACTAAAATAAAACTCGACTACCAGTTCTGAACAGCTTTTACATTGAGCGCACTACCCTGATTCACTTTTGCGAAGATTGTCATCTTGTAACCGACTGTAAGCTCCATACGTACATAGAGAAGAGGTACCTATTCAAGTTCAAGCCCCAAGCCCCAAGTTGTTGTGTTCTATGATCGCGGTTAGCTTCTCTGGAGCCTGACGACATGCATCAGGAGCACGGCGTAGTATAACCCGCATTCGCTTGAACAACCACAGTCTCTCAGGGCGGACGAGACGGACTTGGAGCAGCAATGGATTTTCCATTGGAGTATAGACATAGTTCACATAGTAGAGGTTGTCGTCGTCGTCGCTGCTGATATGATAAGGCAAAATGGATTGTGAGTGAACCTCTTTAAGAAAAGCTGCAAAAAAAAAGAGAAAAAAAAAAAGAAAAGCTCTCCTGAATCGAATCGTCGCAAGGGCGCGAGAGGCCGTCATAGTGCACAGACGAGGTGGTCGCCTGGTCTCTAGACGCACACACAGCACAGCCCAATGGGCCCCATCAGTGGGTGGTGATGACGGGGACAGTCCACATACAGCCAGTCGTCGCATAAGGGAACCCCACAAGTCTCCCGACGAACGAAAGTAGTTCTTGAGATTTGAAAAGCCAATTTTAAAGAAAGTTCTCCATAGGAGTGTCTGTAGCTTTGGGGAAGTGCATTTTTTCTATTCCAATTCGAGTGACCTGTAACATTTTAGTGCAGCATAGAAGCAGTGGACCTAGCCAACCAAAAGCGATTAAGTACGAACCTAGTCGGTTATGTGCGTGCACTTAAGCATTTTTGAAATATTTTATGCGTGATGTTCTATGAAAGTGCACTCGGCTAAGTGTGAGTGTGTGCGTGTGTGCATGTTGCCAATATAATAAAGACGTGAGAAAGCACATTTATTCCATGCCACTGCATACAAGGCAAGAGCACATGCAGTCAAGTCGGTAGTGCAGTTGTTGCTGTGTGCTGTTGGGTTTGGAGGTTTGCAATATAACCGTCGTCGTCGGCGGCTAAAGCCGCCAAAGAAAATTCCCACAAATACAACGAAAAAATGTGCATCTACCACTACTACGGCGACACCATCACCGCGAATTTTCTTGCAGAGGTATAGAGTGCAAGCAGAAAAGAAAACAACAACAACAACGCAACAAAAAAACGACTCTCAAGCTTTAATATTTTTTTTTTTTACATGCTGGTCTGGTCAATGTGAATGTGAGAGATAAGTTCATGTGCAATTCAGAGGCGTCCCACAAAGGGACAGATAAAATGAGATTACACCGGATTTTATGTGCGCGTACGTCCAAAAAACAGCGCACTGTTCACACAACTACAAGCGAAGGGGCCCCGTGTGACTTTGTGTCGTATAGCAGCCGTGTGCCGAATACATGGCACAACTGGTAATGTGAATGATTAGATTTTTTCGTGTCACTTGAAAAACGTCGTAGTCGTACTCTTTTTCTTTTTGCGTTTTCCATTTTTCTTCTTATTTTTTTATTTTTTATTTATTTTTTTTTTTTTCGGTTAAAGTCTTCATGTTATTGGGTGGGGCTCTGATGACTTTAGGAAAATACTAGAGCCTAATTAAAATTCAAATTAAACTCTGGATAATGAGGAAGATCGGATCAGAGAGGTGTAGATATTCCTTGCTGATTGGATCTTACCTCTCTTAATGATGCAGTAATGATGTATACCTACAACGAAGACAACAAAAGTAATGAATTACTTCAATAACATCTTACAGGTTGGAAGATTTTGGCAGCAAAGACACCTGTTGTTAATAAGCACATTTCTCCGTATGCGGTAGATACATACTTATGCGTATGTACCTATGAGAAGATATGACTTAAGCTCTTTATTATGTAAAGACTAAGATGTTTTTAAAAATACGTTTCTATCACAACCCACAACTTTGGTCGGAGTAATTGAAAACATTTACAGGAACTTCTTATGTTACCTAGTTTCATGCGAAAATATGAAATACAATTTGCTTAGAGATACGTTTGCGTTGCGTACGTGTGTAATCCCAATTAAGTAATAAGCAATAAAGATACACATTGCCGTCAGAATTATGCATCATTCGTTATCCTACTAAAAGCCGTGTTTTAATTGAGCTTCGAGGATTATTTTTAACCTTTGAGAAACACTCAAAGGAAGAAACTTGCAGTTTAACAGAATTGGTATTATTTTAAATGTTTTAAATTGAATATTTTTAAAAACTTTTACAAATTTCGTGAACTTCGCTTCGCAAATCTCTTATTTACACTCGTCGTTGTTGTTATATTAATTTGTTTTAATAATATAGATGGGAGTCTTGTGATGACATATTCATATGATGGAAAGCTAGCATCTTTGTGAACGAAACAGGCTAACCCAACAATGCCCGCACATGGGTCACGATGGGAACATGAGAAATCTAGAAGTGACAAAATTCAGAAATGAGAAAATCCAGAAGTGACAAAATCCAGAAATGAGAAAATCCAGGAGTGACAAGATTCAGAAACGACCAAATACGTATATGTCAAAATCCCGAAATTGTAAAAATTGTTATAATTCAAAAAATTTTTTTTTTTAATTTTAAAACTGGCATGAACTTTGGCTTCGCAAATCTCATATTTACACTCGTCGTTGTTGTTATATTAATCTGTGTTAATAATATAGGTGGGTCACCATTTGTGAACGGCCGGCGGTCAAAAAACATTATATGAAATTTAAAAAGTGTTGTCAAGGTCTAAAATGCATGATAATTCGGATTAAAATAGAAAAGTCTAAATTTCGGAAATCGCTATACATAGAAAAATGTTTGCATTGAGGTATTATCCTGTTCCGAAATATATGAATTAGTGCTTATATGGTACATATCTAGGGTAAATGAATATGTGTGTTGAAGTGGTAGTGTCGGGTGAATAAATGTAAAAAATACACATAATTTGTTTGTTTTTAACGTAAATGAAAAAGTTCCGAGTTCATGAAGAATTCAAACTAAGAGGAAATTCAGAAAAAATCTAGAAAAGATATTCGCGCGCGAATACCTTTTCTAGATTTTTTCTGGATTTCTTCTAAATTTTGTCTCTTCTGAATTTTGTCACCTCTGGATTTTATCACTTCTGGATTTTGTCTCTTCTGGATTTTATCAGTTCTGGATTTTGTCTCTTCTGGATTTTGTCTCTTCTGGATTTTATCACTTCTGGATTTTGTCGCTTCTGGATTTTGTCTTTCTGGATTTCGTCACTCCGGATTTTGTCTTTCTGGATTTCGTCACTGTAGATTTTGTCTTTTTGGATTTCGTATCCAACCCTTGTTATCTCTCCCTCCGTCACTCTTTTCAATTTTCATTAATGATCTGTTTTTTTTTTTTATGGTGGAAGCCTAATGAGCGCGGCAGGCGTCGTGTCACTTTGACAGTTCAATAGAACATGCGCGTTTAAGTTCGTGCTGGCCAAATGGCTGCCGTGCTTGACGGATTGGACGCGAAAGTAGAACAGTGTTCTACTTTTAATGTGCGGCAAACGTTTCGACAGTTATTTTGATTGCATTTAAACTTTTTATATGCTTGGTAAGCTGAAAATGCAAGAAGTGCCACATCTAATTATTCTTATATATCCATTATTTCACTTTTAATTAATAGCTGAAGCTTTTCTATCACTTTTTATTTTTACAAATAAATCTTAAGAGTATCTATGTGTCGCGTCCATTTGGTCTTGCTCAAGACCTACACGCGTCTGCCGCTAAAGAAGCGGAAAACTTGCCGTACGTGACGCGTACATTGAACCTTCGCCTTTACTTTCAATCGCACTCAAAGTTTCGTCGATGACGCATGTGTCAAATGAGTATGCATTATAAGCAATGACATGTATATAAATGGACTGACTGATCACCCGTTTCATGTGGCACCAGTTTTGATTTCAGAAAGTATGCTCTCACTGTCAATGCTACCAACTGTCGTAAACTGGAGCTACATTTAAATTATTTCGGAATTTACTTATATGCAGGTCACTGGGATTTACTGAATTTACCACAAAAGTATTTGGGAGTATTTGTATTATTAAATTTTAATTATAAGTCGAAGGAAGTGTTTTTTACAAGGCTGTTTTGGTCGGAAATACCGCTGAACCTCAAACAATTTCTCGTTCCCAACAGTTACAGTTAAGTGGGAAAGTATGCTCTCACGGACAGAGACAGGAATATGAAAGTTATGCCGTTTACTTTTATGTAGTTTTGTTCTACAAGCAGTCCATTTATATACATGTCAGTGATTTTAAGATCATTGAATTTCCCACGAGGTCACGGTACGCAATGTAAACACTGAAGATTTAAGTGAAACAGGCTAGGCAATACCAGCTGCACCCGTTTTACCTAACCTAACCTGGCCTGAGTTAAAGAGCTAACAAAACATTAATATTATTATACCCTAGATGAAATCTATAGGTTATACTAAGCTTGTCATTTCGTTTGTAACACCTCGAAATAATGATGGTAGAGTAAAATGGATTGGACACCCATGAATAATATTAAAAGTTATTTTGATTTTTGCATGTCCGTCCGTTTGTCCGTCCGTCCGTCTGTTTGTCTGGCCTTGCGTATGATAACTCGAGAACGCGTTCCCTTAGAAAGCTGAAATTTTGTACACAGATCTTAAAAAGTAAAAGTAAAATTAAAATCGAAAATGAGACAAATCGGGTAACTCCTTCTTGGAGTTCCCATACAAAAATTTCGTTTTCCACTATATATTTGGACACTGCTTGAGAACGCTTCGACATAGAGAGTTGAAATTTGGTACATAGTATTTTCGTAGCTACCTAATAACAAATAAAATTTCAAAAATCGACTAAATCGGTTATTTTCATATAAAAATTGATGTTTTTTACATATACTGTGAAAACGTTCAGTCCTAGACACTTTTATTGTACTAAAAACTTATTCAGAATATGAAATCCTATAAAATTGTTTATAACCATTTTTTCTGTCCGACGAACCGTTCTAGAAATATATGCGAAAAACTACTTCAAACTTGCATAGATTGGTGACCATACGAAATTTTATACGGGCATTCATCTAGATTCTAGGATATCATAAGAATTGTTTTTGTTTTGGTTTTTATGTCTGACAAAATGACTTGTTGCCTTTGCGACACGCAACTTTTGTCGATATTTAAACTTTAACCAAAGCAATTTTTTAATCGATTTAATTGATGGAATACTTAAACGAAACTACTATATCATTAATATTTGCGATTTTTGTACAAACAAAAAATCTAAGTAAATATTTAGAGGATTTTTTAGCGAAAATACTAATTGAAATATTTGTTATTAATCATGAATCGTGTAGTACCGGCATTAAAGTTGGCACTCAGCTACTTCCGGTTACTTTAATTTAACTATTGAGCAAAAGAGAGTATGAAACTACGGGAATGGCATGTGTACAGCTATAAGACTACTCCACAATATTATATGGGGTAGCTAGTGATATCACCAAAACCAAAAGGAAATAAAATTCACACTTTTGTCTATTTATGTATATTTTTTTTTTAATAGAATTTAGTTAGTATCTATTTTTACGCTGATCAAAAGTTGAAGTAACTTTATGCGTTATTTTTATAAATTACAGTCTATGATGAATTGGAAGACACTTTATGTTTTTAATATTCTGTGGTCAATCTTTATTTTTCATTCCCTATTCAAGTTGGCCGGATGGCTATAAGGTAATGAGGATATTATTATCTCTTTTCAAAGATCTATTTTAGATTATATAAACGCAAAAAAGCAACATCAAAAACTTATTTTGAAAACCAAAAGGATAATGTTCACTTGTTTCATCCTTTGCGTGATATTTATCTCTGTGCGTTCACAATTGGCTTCCAAATGCTTTGCTTGAAAAATCTAATAACCCTACAATGTAAATTTGGCTATTTTTATATCATGTGATATTAAAACAAGAATCTATACAATCCGTATAGCTCGAGGAATAGCAGGCAATTATATTTTATGAATCTCTCTATAACTATTGAACATCGATGATTTAAAATTATTTAGACAAATGGTCATTGAAGTTTTCATCATCATCTACGTTTTGCAGTGATACTCAATAAATTCAAAATTTGGGAAATATAATTCATTTTTTTTACCTAGTAATAATTTTTTTGAAACATACATCATAATTCGTCAACACCAGTTTTTTATTACGAATTTTCGAAATTCGAAACCATAAATTTAAAATTCATAATGCAATTCATTTTGGGGTTTTCAAATTTGCGTGAACAAATTCAGTAAAAATGGAGTGAGAAACTTATGCGCAAAAGAATATAGGCTACTTTTAGGCTAAGAACATAGTATGAGCGAGAACCGATGCGAGAGCAAATGCGATAAGATTGCGCACACAGATTTTGAAATTAAAGTAAAAGCTACTTGAAGCGAGGAAGCAAACGGTATTCAGAACGAGAACGGAGAAAAACGCATTTATTCAATTTTATTGCTTCAAATCGTTTGACTGGTTCCATTTGAACTAAGGTATTTGCGTATTTAGAAGTGAAATTTTAAGTGGAATATTTGCAACAATTTCAATACTTTTAATATACTTAATATACTTTCTAATTTATTTATTTTTTATTCGGTCTTTATAATTATAATAAATAAATCAATGTTATAATTTTGAATGGCCTTCAATCTATTCCTTATAAACAACTTTCAGGAGTCCCTCAGGGTACAGTTTTTGGACCATTTATATTTACAATATATATTAATGATTTGCTTGAATTTATTGAATCGGAGTGCCTTCTTAAGTGGGATGATGCAAAAAATTTTCGTGTGATAAATACTGTAAATGATTCGTTAATATTGCAAGTTGATCTGAATAAATAGAAAACCCCGTTCGATTAATATTTCCTATCACTTAATATTAGTAAAAGCGAATTTATGTCATTTTGTAGAAAACAAGAAAGACTTGAGTTTGAATATTCAATATATGATGCCGTGTTGTCTTTGGTGCACATGAAATTTAAGATTTTGGAGTTAAAATTTAGTAATAAATTATTATTTTCTTCTCATCTTAATTAATTTTAATTTTTAAATATCAGGTTACTCGGATTTTCTTTCATATTCTTATAAAATATTTATCGTTCTGCACTCTCTCTTACTATTTATTCATACTTCAATTATTATATTCATTATTTAATATTATTTTTCCATTAGTTAACCCTAGAATTCCTTTTAATTTAAAATTGTTAATCTGAACTTCTTATTTTTTACTAACCAGTTTATAGTTTAATTTCACTTGTCTTTCTGTCTTCTTTAGATATTTTTTTCTCTCTAAGAGTGGCTTATAATAAATATTGGCGTTTTCGTGCCTTAAAGTTACGATAAGCCTCTCACATAGGGAAATTGAAGTTTATATACAATTAGTTTTTACAAGCGTAGGTGAATTCTTCCACAATCTAGTCGAACAGATGATTTTGCAATTGAGGGTATAAGTGATAAAACTCTTCGTTCAAGTAAAAAAGCTAGAATTGGTCTAAGACCAGTTCTTATGATACCCTAGATGAATGCCCGTATTAAATTTCGTATGGTCACCGATCTATTCAAGTATTGATTTTGAAGTGGTTTTTCGCATATATTTCTAGAACGGTTTGTCGCACAGAAAAAATTATTATAACCAATTTTATAGGATTTCGTATTCTGCAGAAGTTTTTAGTACAATAAAAATGTCTTGGACTGATCGTTTTCAAAGTACACGTAAAAAACCGAAATTTTTATATGGCAACACAAAGGAGTTGCCCAATTTAGTCCGTTTTGACATTTTATTTGCTAATGTAGTAAAAACATCATGTACGAAATTTCAGCTCTCTACGTCGATGCGTTCTCAGGCAGTGTCCAAATATATAGCGGAAAACGAAATTTTTATATGGCAACCCCACGAAGGAGTTGCCCGATTTGTCTCATTTTCGAACTTAATTTTACTTTTTTTTTAAAGTCCGTGTACAAAATGTCAGCTTTCTAAGTATACGCGTTCTTGAGTTATCGTGCGCACGGACGGACGGACGGACGGACGGACATGCAAAAATCGAAATAACTTTTAATATTATGAATGGGTGTCCAATCCATTTTGCTCTACCATCATTATTTCGAGGTGTTACAAACGGAATGACAAACTTAGTATACCCCTGTTATTTCATCTAGGGTATAAAAATAAGATGCCCTGAACATTACCTAACAGATTCTAGAATATAACTATCAGGTAGCAGATGAGACCATTTTTGTTAACCGAAAAAAACACTAGTTGTCTCCAATGTGGATCGCTCCTTCTCTATATGCACTATAAACACTTCACGCTTTACATATATCTTCCTATCGCTTCTCGCATCGCATCGTTTCGCATCTTGCGCCCGCAATGCTCGCAATCTTAGGGTACGTACACAATGAGCGTTGCTATGAACACTCTCATAGTACTGCGTGCAATCAGTTTATTTCTTAAAATATTAATATACCCTCACCTCGCCTCGCCTAGCCACGCCTAACGTCGTTGTGTACGTATCCTTAGGCATTTGTTCGGGGAATTTTTTTTTTCTGTTGAATTAATTTTAAAAACTTTGATTTTGCTGCGTATAACTTCAAAACAAAGGGGAAGAGGAGAAAAGATATATATTTAAAAAAAAATTAAGTTATGTAGAATTATAAGATGATTCATAAAATATGGTAAAAAATCTGTGACTGGCCTTCAGCGTGCGTGTGTAGGGTGGGGGGGGGGGGGGGGGTGTTCAGATCACTGTAAAGAGTTTCGTGGTATACCGAAAGATAATTTTATCTGAAACACCCTGTATATATCTTGAAGAACTCTACTGGCTGGAATTGCATTTAAAAGAAATATTTAAAACTAAGCACTCTTAAAATGTTGCTTTTAATCCGCTTGGATAGTCTTTATCTGTTAGGTGGCTATGATCTTCAGAAGGAAGTTATTTATCACCTAAGGATTCCTACTTTAAATCTCTCTTATTGAAATATAAAATTAACCTTCAAAACTATCCGTTTGTTATGGCGTATTTTAGCTATTTAATGCTGACATCTTTTTTTAAATCTGATTTCAATTTCAATTTTCCATTTAAATTTTGAAATTATAATTTAAACAGGCTTTGATAGAAATAAATCAGTATATAAAAAAACTACTGAATTTTAAAATTATATCTAATTATATCATAAAATTAATTACAACACAAGTGCACCACAATTAGTAATTGAAACAACCAGTTTTTTGCCAACAAGTTTAATTGCGAATATTTATTCAATTCCCAGCCAATTTTACTATTCTAATTTGCCTTCTTAATCAAAGTACACAAGTTTCTGTATCAATTATCAAAAGATATTGCAAATATAAAAAAAAAAAAAATGAAACTGGAAAATTGTTATGGTTTTGCGCATACATAAAGAATGAAATTTGTAGCTTTTCGTAATTTTATAACTTTGGAGCGGCTTGAATGACTTTTAGTAATTATTTGTTGCGCAAAAGTAAGTATGTAATTAAGTAATACGTACGCAGTGAATATTTTAGAAAAAATCTGTAAGGCAATAAATAATTTTCAGTTGAATTTATTTTAGGTTAAGTTTGATTGGCGATTTCTAGTCACAATCAGTCGTAGATCTTGGTATGGTTCGCTGTATAATATGTTGCACAAAACTGGAACCTTTCAAGTCATTTTTCCCTTAATAAATGACACAGAAAGGAATCTGACAAGTTAGTCAATTCCTGTGTGCGGCGTTTTTTTCAGCAATGCAGAGAAAAAATTTGTCAAAAATTTTGAGAACCCTGCTTCTATTCTTTCTGACCCATTGGCATAATAATTTCTGAATACTTTCCACTTCAATATATCTCCTACAGGATGTAATCGCTCCACTCGGCATAGCAAGAAAGTGAAGGTAGTTAATAGCTTCTGTTACGTACCTCGGGAGGATAATTACTTATTCTGTTAGAACAAAGCTAGGAGTGTTTAACTCCAATATGAAATCAGGTCTACTCTATGGTTCGAACTGTTGGGCCATGGAACGTTACCAATTTATAACGCATCATTTTCAAACTTTTGTAAATAGGTGTTTGTGTTGTATTCTAAAACTTTTCTTGTAACGCTAGATTTCAAATGAAGAATTGTAAAGATGTTCCAAATAGGACAGAATCGACGATGAAATAAAATGAAGAAAGTGGCTTGAAATTGAAATTGTTATGTTTGCTCATTCTTACCCCAAACTGATCCTTCCAGACAGAACTGAGCTGTAGGTTAACATTAAAGAAGGCGTACGTGCACTAGAAGTCAATATGGTAGGGGCATATTACAAAGGATCTCTTAGATTACAAAGCAATGATGTTGAAAAACAAGACATGATTGCAAGCAAATGGCAAAGGTGATATATTCTAATACAAGTGGTATAAGTAATATATATAAAATCATATACAAGCAAACATAGATATCATCATAATACAAATGGACCACGTAGCTATTAGCTGCAGTATAAAAGAGGCTATTGGATTCGCAAGATATACAAAAGCTATTTGGACCTGTCAAAATTTAGAATCGATCGTTGAACATTGAGTTCCATCAACAACAATAGTGTCAATCTTGATTGCTGCCTTATCTCTGCAATTTTAAGCAACGTTGCTAATACCAACCTAATGTTTGTAGAATATTCAGCTTTGATGCACATCTAGTCAAGTAAGACACATTGAAAATGCCGTAGGAAATATAACGTATATACAGCATTGCATAAATTTTCAATATTGGCCAAAATTACTTAAAGGTACATAATGTTTTTGAAATGATCCGTATTAAAAAAAAAAACAAATCTTAAGTGAAAGAAACGTATTCGAACTTAATAAAATATGAATGAGAAAGGACACAAACAGGAATGCCCACTTTTCATAAAACTTTACGCCGGACATCAACAGACATGAAAGATGTCTTAAACGATGCATTAAGATACTCTGAACATATTTTATTAATAATGTTTATTTGAATTATGCAGCGGAAACCTTCCGAGATTGGATGTAACTTTTTTGGGTGAAAAGTGGACTTTTGGTACTTCTCTGAATCAAGAAAAAAGTACACCACCCGATACTACTTAGCGAAACATTTAATTTGATAGGTAACATGCCGTATTCGAACCACCAGCCCCCTCCCCCTCTCAGGGGTTCCTACCCCACACCGTAAAAGTATGCAGAGAAAAATTTTGTTCTACGAATTGTAGCTGGTAATGAGCTGAGGCGAACCTCGTTTTCCGATTGGACATAACCCTACCAAATTAGAGCCGATCTAAAGTGAGAAAAATCTAGTACTTGAGTTGGAATAAAAAAGACGGAAATACTAAAAAGTGAGAAAGAGGATGGCTATTTAAGCCTCTGAGTATAGGAGTGTGGCGCTCAAACTTTTTTTCAGGGCCTAAAGAACTAGATTATGTAGGTACTAGATTTCCCAAAATGTACTAGATTAAACTTTAACACACCCCGGTTAATTGAAATAAACTTATTTAATAAAATATCTTCAGAGTATCATAATGCATCGTTTAAGACAGGTCTGATATCTGTTGGGTGCGAGGGGGGGGGGCTGGCATTCCCCTTTCAGAGCTTCAACACATCTAAAACAAAAAAGTAGTGTACAGGGAAAGCGGGAGGTGTTAGTACCTACTCACCTAGATAAACAAAAAAATGAATGGTTGGCCCAGGGGGGGGGGGCATATCAAGTATTTCAGAGTTACAGGGTGATTAAGAAATTATAGTAGTTTTTCACAAAACATCCTGTATCTTACAAAGTGCAAGGTGACTATAATGTGCTTATTGTATATGCATAACTTCATGGCCTCTCAGCAACCAGCCCCATACCTCTCCCCTTTTGAATTTTCTTACATTTCCTTTTTTAATTTGACCTATTTTTTTTATTTTACAAAAAGGTAGTTAACATAATTTTTTTTTTTATAAAAATTTCACTCTGTGGACTCTACTCTTTATTGTGATCTATTACACCTTTCTACTAACTGTAGCTCTCTTAAACAGTTATTGACTAATAACTTATTGAAGAAGTCATAGAGAAATTGGAAGATGTTTTATTAAAATAAAGTATTTTCACTCACTAAGGGAACAAATTACATTTGAGAATAGATTTGAGAATATGTTAGGAACTAATACCTCTTTAACGGCTACAGATAGCAAATAGGTGTGATAGGTCAAATTAAAGATAAGTGTCCAGAGTTTACAGTTTTTATTTAACAAAACTAACTACCTTTTCGTAAAATAAACAAATAGATATCAGAGTAAAAAAAAGTAAGAAAATCTGAAAGTTTTATTTTAGACCACCATAACTCCTGGGAGCTGATTGAGCAGTCGATGTAAAAACCATGAAGTTCTGCATACAATGAGCTCTTAACGGTGACCATACAGCCCGTACTTATTAAAATACAGGGTATTTTGTAAAAAACTAGCATATTTTCTTAATCACCCTGTAACTCCGAAACGGTCGATATGGCCCTCTTCTTCCCTACAACAAAATGTTTTTTGTTTTTTTTTTTTTTTTTTGGCTAGGTGAGTACTATCACCATGATAGAAACAACCTGTAGATCAATAGTATCATAGTACCTAACACAGGATGTTGATGTGGGAAACCAGTTTCCAAGGAGGAATATATACAATATGAGAGAAGTGCATATTTAATACATTGGGACCAACAACTTAATTAAAATTTTAAAATTTCAGTATATTGTCAAAGTGAAGAAGAATATTGTTAATATTTGCCACGGAAAAAATTTAGTAAACGAAAAAATCATTTTAAATAATAAAATTTTTAAAACATTTCTCACAATCACACTTAAAAACGAATCAAATTTGAGACACCCATCTGTTGAATATCAACGAAAATTTATAACATACTTAACGTGAGAAGCACCTATACAGGCATACATATACCTACAATACATTTGACACACCCATTTTATATATAGATGAGTAACCGGAAGTTATTTTTTAGAACGACATCTATCGTATTTCAATAGGTTTAAATCAGTACACAAAGGAATTTAGCTATATAAAAATCGAATACTAGTAACACTTATTTGTAACATAAGTCAAAAGTTGATACACATTTCCATCGGCCTGTGGAACTTTTAAATCAAATGTGAAATCATATTATCTAAAAACTATGCACATATATAAATATATATATATATATATGTATGTATATGTAGTAGTTATGTCTGGATTGAATTGCGAGAGTCAAATCTCCCGAAAATTCTATTGTTCAATTCCCATCTATCTATAGTATAAATGCCTTACAACAGTGTGCACAAAATGAGCTTTCAAATGAATATCTAGAGACGTTCAACAAGTTGTAAAGTAAACTTAAGGGAATTTCACTCCTACCACCTGTTGTTCCAGAAAACTTGGCGCATCCTGACTGAAACAGTTGATTCCTCCTTTTTGCCACCCGGCCACACTATATCTCTCTATGTAGCAATGAAAACAGGCAGGCTAGCATATAAAATCGTCCATACGTTTGCAAAACAGTTGCAGGCAACCACTCTTGTTATATGTAATTTGATAGTTATAGTTTCATGCGAAACAAATCTCTACACGTTTGTCAATTGTCATCTAGTTTTATCATTATCAATATTACTTAATTAGATATAGAAATGTTTGAAAAATGAAAATCTAGCATAGCTGTTCCAATAAACGTCATTTTTTTTTTATTCACCCGAAATTCAAATTTCTAAATAGAACACTTCCCGGCAACAACTTACAACAACGAAAAATAAATAAAAAAAAAAGAAAAATCAAGCAACCAACAGAAAACGCTTCCACGGAAATTTCTAAATCAGTTTCCATATAGAGAGTGTTTCTCTACTATCTAAA
Source organism: Dioctria rufipes (assembly GCA_963924295.1). Taxonomy (NCBI): domain Eukaryota; kingdom Metazoa; phylum Arthropoda; class Insecta; order Diptera; family Asilidae; genus Dioctria; species Dioctria rufipes. The sequence continues at coordinate 217,500,345 of OZ002741.1, forward strand.
CGGCAGAACCTATGTCAATATCACACGATTCCGAACTCACTTGTTGCACAGCACCATACTACTGTTTGGGACTGAAAACTTTTTAGCACACGAAACTTTTTCAAAAAGTTTTTTTAATTTTTCTTTACCTTTTTTTTTCGGTGTGCAAAACTACTTGTTTGGATGTGCAAGGAAAAGGGACACAAAACTTCTTTTTGCGCCCAACCACCCTCACTCGAATCCTCGAAAAAGGGGTTGAAGAATTTTGTGCAGTGGAGTGTATATACTCTATAGACGATGTCGGTCGCCTCTCTTTCACTATCTTCCACTGCACTCCATGGATTTATATTATCGGACACTATAGCGAAAAACAACGATAAAGGACTCAAAGTGGGCGGAAAAGAAAGAACAAAATTGGTTAATACAAGAAAACCAAAAAAAAAAAATAATAAAAAAAAAACAAAAAAAAAATAATAAAAAAATAAGAAAAAAAGGATGAAAGAAAATTTTCTTAGAAGCTTGTTCTAAAGTTAGCAGCACTTTTATAACCTCAGATATATCTGTGTAGAAGTATTTGGATGAAGATTATAGTAGGAGTATAGAAGGATTTCTTTTAGTTTCTCAATATAGTCCTAATCCTCTCCCTCCTATTCCTGCTCCTCGTCCTCCACCTTCTCCTCCAGTATGTTCAGGCATCTCCTACTACCCAGCCACCAAACAAAAGATTCATAAAGAATACCGGAAAGGTGGGAAAAAGTTATGAGAAAAAAATAATTTTCATAAGGACCAATCGTTACCACCGCCCCCTCCCCCCCCCGCCTCTCCCGTAGTTCTCATTTTGCCTAAATCCAGCTCCTTGAACTCGCCTAGACTCTCCCCCATATACATAAAACTTGAAAAAAGGAATTTTGAAATTTTCGTCTATTCCTGATTTACTCTCTTTCTGGTTTCACCGCATCTTGCTCTCCCATTTCAGAATATCCTTCGCATCCTTATGCTCTCACACAGTCCTTCTTATACTTGATAGAAAATTTTTCGAAAGTGTTTGCGTGCATAGGTCCTCGTCGTAATATGGAGTTTGATCAAAAAAATTTCTATTCCTCCTATCCTGCCTCATTTTTCTTCTTTTCCTTGTATTGTACGAATGCGCCTGGATTTTCCTGTGTAAGTTTTCATTTTTGCACTTCACATCCTTTTGATGCACTTGTGCTGCTTGCTGCTATGCCATAGAGCTTCGCTACTAGCCTCCTGCCTGCATGCAATCAGTTGCGTTTTCGCCTCATTTCTTTGTGATGGTGTGTGGTGTGGCTCCTTATGTATATATATTATTTTATTTTTTTTTTCATTAATTTATCATTACGGGTGTGTGAGTGTCCTTCTTTTGCTGAAGTGATGCATGGCTTTTTCGTCCTTTTTTATTCAACAAAAAGTCCTCTTCCTCTAGACATGACCCAGACGATCGGGGAATGGGAGCATAGTGGCGAACGCTTTTCTTGGTCTAGTGCAATTTCTTAGTGTGCCGCCGGGATATGTTGGTATACATATAGAGAGATAGATGTAGATAGATAGAGAGAAAGATGTGTCGTCAGCGTCATATTCAGGTGAAATGCAATGCAACCAATTTGTATGAAAATAATAATTTTTTTTTTTGTTTCGTCATAAAACTTAAATTACTTCTAATTGATGATGATGATGATTATGATGTTGATGATGATGATGATGGTCTTCACAATCTCTCTTACTTTAACTGAGTATAGGCAGGAGAGTGTAAGAAATTTCTACCGGGAAAAAAAAAAATTATTTGAAAATGGCGACGGGCTTGTCTTGACCCAATTTTTATATTGATTTTTGTTTTTTTAAATATTTTCTTTCCTCCTACATTTAATAGACTTTTCCCACGTTCATTTCAAATATTTTTATATCCAATTTGTTTTGTCCAGATTTATCCCGAATTTAGCCTGTTATTTTAGCGATAAATGAATATTAGAGCAGCGACCTAACTGGAAAAGATGAGTAAATTCTTAATTTCGGAAGCCAAAATGATTCTTTTTTGAATCAGTATTAACAGCAGATTTGAGTAAAAGATCCCGAAAGAAAAGCTCCTAGAGAATATATAAAAGGGGAATGCTTCATTGAAGCTTAGGTCCTACATTCATATTCGTGAACAGACATGAGAGATCTTTTAACGATGCATTATGATACCCTGAATATATATTATTAACTACATTTTTTTTTTATATTAATCGGGGAAAGCTTTGGTAATCAGATGTATTTTGAGCAAGTTTTTTGGGTGAAAAGTGGACTTTTTCATTGGTCGTGATTATGCAGAATTGGTGCGTCATAGAAAATGACTTCCTAATGGACATGAAGAAAAGAACTATATAAATATATTCGAAATGTAGTAACTGGGTTGTTTGAGACCCAAGTGCATGAAAATTGATTTTCCTACGCAAAAAGAGAAAGTTTCTGAATCGGGAGAAAAGTATACCGCCCGATAGTACTCAGCGAGGCCTTTAATTTGATATGTAACATACCGTCTTGGAACCACCCCGCACCCGGCTGGGGGCTCCAACCCTCTACCTAAAGAAATAATTTCTTTCATGAGTTGCAGCTCGTAATTAGTTGAGGCGAACAGTGTAACCTATTTTGAGATCGGACGTAACCCTAACTAGTTAAAACCAATGTAAGGTGTGAAAAATCTAGTACCTCAGTTAGAATAGTAGAAAAGAAAATTCTACAAAAATGAGTACCTATGGGGATCACCATTTAAGCCTCTGAGTATAGGGATGTGGGTACTCAAACTTCTTCTCAGGATCTAAGTAATTCGATTCTGTACTAGATCTTCTAGAATTTACTAATCACACTTTAACTCATTCCGCCAAAATTTTCCCCCGCTTAGTGGAAAAAATTATGTTAATAAAATATGTTCGTAGTATCATAATGCATCGTTTAAGACTTCTCCCATGTCTATTCACTAATGTTCATGTAGGGCCTCAAATGGGCATTTTCGGTTTAATTTGAATATTGGCATTTTGGTATTTTCTAGAATATTTTCCTCTAAAGGCTTTTGATTTTCGGCATACGGATTTTTATAATCCTAGGATTCTGTCGATCGAGATTTGAATACAACCCTACACCGTCTGGGTGTCTTAAAGATTACGGAATTTGAGATGAGATGAAAGATCTACAGTCTAGTAGAAAGAAAGAAAAACTGATATAAAGTCGATTAAAACTAAAAAAAAAAAAAATCTACAATATCAAGTCAACTAGAAATGTGTTGACTGCACTTACAGAAATACTTGGCCACTTTTGCTCTGGAAAATAATTAATAAGGGGTTCCAGATACATGATATTTGGATGAAGTAACATTGAAGTCATTTTTAACTGAGCGTAGAAAATTTTGGAATTATGACCGTCTTTGCTAAAAGAAATTGAAATATTCTTAAATATTTATGTGTCAGTCAGAAAAGATCAATCTTCTTAGAGTGCCGTAGGCACCCTAAGATACCACAAATCTTCTGATGTTTTAAATACATATTATTACAGACATAAACAGGGTGGATGGGTGATAGCAGGGTGTTTAAGATGAAAGCTGGGATTATGAAAGAAAAAACATTTTAATTTTTCAGGATAAGGTTTCAGCACATTTATAACATTCATTACTTTTGGTTAAATGTAAATTTAAGGAGGCCTCAATAAAGTTTATAAAACTATCGAGATGTACTGTCAGCATAAATATGATTTTTGGCGTCTTCAAAAAGGGTAAGAAAACCAGTAATTAGTTGGCTGAAAAGGAGGAGGCCTAGAACCGAGCTTTATATCACCCCCTAATGAAGTATTACTAGGTTAACTATGCCTATGGCCAAGCAGGTTGTTTGACTTCTGGTATAAAAAGTAAAATTAGCCACTTACACTTCAGCTTCAATCTATAAACTCCACGTAGTAAAATTTACAATATGCAAATGAAGAGTTAAATAAAAGGAGATGGAGCTTCTGCTGCGCTTCATCTACTCTTATTGTGATGTAAATCTTAATTTACATTAAAATGACCGTAAATGGTGGAAGTAAATTCTAAATATATCTGAAATAAATAAATTATTTTAAATTGTACACGTTACTATGTAGTAAATGGATCTCCATCAAGGCTCGGAAAAATCTTTAAGCTTTTACATCTAAACATCTAGAAGATATGTAGGGGAATGTCGTCAAGATTGGCCCATCGTTTAGGTCGGCCAACTGCTATTTTTTTTTTTTAGTTTTGATCACTAGCGCTACCAATATGCGAGCGCGACATGAGAGAAGTCTCAGTGACGGAACTTTTCGTTACATTACAGATTTGGAGCGTGAACGCAAAGCATGCATTGTGCACTCAGTGGTTTGAAATTCCAAAAAAAAAAAAAATTTAGAATCAGTGAATACGACCAGAAAGTGAGTCGAAAATATGCAATCGTCAAGTGTGAATGGTTGTGGGGTTCATGATTGAAAACCAACCAAAAATAAAAATTCAATGCTGGGGGTGATTCTGATCTCTTGTTCGTAGCTTAGGTGTATATTTTTGTCACATATTTTGACATTTCACCTCAAATTTGTCGTACTTTTATATTCACCATATTTATTTTGATTTATCCTTTTCATCAACCAAAAAATAAAACTAAAATGAATTTGTATGAATTAATGTCACAATACACGCCTAAAAGTATGACAAATTAGTCAACTGCTTCCGAGGTTGTGACAAAAATTTTGTATTGTGGGAAATGGATATCCTACCCCTAATTAGAGCAATACAAGTGCCTAAATTCGAAATAATATTTTGAATTAGTAATGTGAAGTGTCATTTTTAGTTCATTCTACGTATTGCAAGGCTTGATGAGTTGAATAAAAACACAAAAAAATCAGTAGAAAAATTCATTTCATTTAGGCGTATATTTTTTGACATTAAAATACGACATATGATCAGAATCACCCCCTGTAACATGTTTGGCTGAGGTGTGGCGTGATGCGACAATGGCACTTGTCGTCAATGAAGTACCATTTGTGTAGTCATAGTTCGACCACTGTGATTGTGTACTTCGAGGACGTCCAGCACCAGGAAGATGCCCGCCTAAAAATGCGCAGAAAACCTCAAATAATAGTTGCGTTATTTTATCTCTCTGATCTGATCCAGTTCAATTTTATGTATGTATGTAAAACAACAACAATGGATCACACATTCTTGTTGTTTGACGTACATAAAATTTAACCGGATCATATCTGGGAAATAAAAAAAAACGCAGCTAATGTGCCATTCAAATTTTGCTAAATTAAATAAAAACAGAAAAATTCAACAAACTGGGCGATTTTCAGCGATTGACCAACACCTAGACACCACTGGCCTACCTTAAGAGCATTTCACATTTTTTTTTTAAATCCCTATAGTTTTTTTCATTTTTTACCCAATCAATTAACGATGTGTTCATTTTCTTATTTAAACGGAAGTTATCGGCAAAAATTAAAAAAGATGGCCTACTCTGACGATATTCCCTACATGTCCCAGAAACTCGCTGCTTTTAAAATTTGCTCATCAAACTTTAAAATTAGTCCTGGATACAAATAAAAGGTAAAATAAAAATCTTCAACTTTACTACCGTGAATTCCTAACTAGCATATAATAATTTAGCCCACAAAAAATGATATTAGGAGCTTTATGCAGTGGTTCGTTCTGAAATCACAGTAAATTTTTTATTTCAATTTTGAATACCTACTCGTACGTGTATCGCTTCAAAACGTAAACAGAAGTCGGAACTCTATCAAAAGAATAACATATATTAAAAAAAAAAAAATAAATAAACTTTTATAAATAAAATGCACTAAAAAGTAAAAATTAATTTTTTCTTTCTCAGTGATATACACAAGAAAAGTTTCTGAGTTCTAGTATTTCTTATTTTGCAATGAAACTTTTCTTGTGAAAGAAACAAAATTAATTTTTACTCTTTAGTGCATTTTATTCACAAAAGTTATTTATTTTAAACGTTTTTTGAATTTATTTTAGTTTACACTTTCATGGCATAACTCTCGCTCTCCATTCTACACCTGCACTCTCTCACTCATTCTGTTTCATCACAAAAAGCCATATAAATCCATCCATGTTTACTACCCTAAAACACTTTCATTACGAATGGCTCTCTCAGTCACAAATTTATTCAGTCAGGGGTTAGTGAGTAGATAAAACTTATTAGAAAAACATGCTATTAAATGGCACTCAGCAAGACGTTTAATTTGATATCACACACGGCCCAAATTGGACAACCCCACGGGGGGTAGTTACCATGCCCCAATACCCCGAAAGCATACAAAAAATTATCCCATGGGAAAGCTCCCCATTCAGTTATTCTAAATGAAAAAACTCCATGTAAATGCAACCACGTTTACTACCATAAAACTCTCAGGCGCTCATGCACAAAGTTTTTTAGTCAGGGGTTAGTGAGTAGATTAAAGTTATTGAACAAAAAAAAAAATTTGTTTGAATTGAAAGTCTGTGTAAAATTTAAAAATGTAAAAAATTAATGGGCTCAGTTTATTTTTGGGGTTCCGTACCCAAAGGGTAAAGACGGGAACCGTATTACTAAGCCTCCGATGTCCGTCCGTCTGTCACCGGGCTGTATTTCATGAACCGTAATACGTAGACAGTTGAAATTTTGACAGACAGTGTATTTCTATTGGTGATATAACAACAAATAATAAAAATAAAATAAAATTAAAAATTAAAAGGGCCCCATATGAGAAACATGTTTTTAGGCGTATACATAGTGTTAAATTTTGTACAATGGTCCGGAAGCCTTCGTGTGCGAGTCCGACTCGCCCTTGACCGGGTTTTTTACTAATTTATTTACTTACCAAAATGATTCAAATCTTAAATGGTGTAAAGTTGCATTCCTATCAAAAGATAGTTTATTTTTGCTGGAATTATTTCCAAGTTGATCTTGCATCTTTCGGGAACTTTATTATAATTTCACTATGTTCTATTATAATTTACGTAGGTTTAACTCGTAAAGGCTTAAGAACGGAAATTCCTCTTTTAAAGCTTCTATGGAATTTACTGTTAATCTTATTATGATCTCGGTATAAAATATGCTCTAATATATTGTTCCTTGTTGGGGGTGATAAGCCACTTATTGCAGTATAATAGTACAAGATTGCTCTTGCGTCTGCCTGTCTGTCTGTTACAGATGTAAGAATTTCAAATTTGGCAGATGTTAGGTTTTCGTGACGCACACATATTTCAAAGATTATGAAATTGTTTTTTTAATTTTTTATTTGAATGAGTTGGACCTCCCCAATAAAATTTGTATTTTGTATTATTTCAAGGATTCCAAATTGTTTTTGCTTTTTTTAAATGTTGGTGATTTTGTTATAAAGATATACTTAGTCTAAAATGTGGGAAAAACCACTGCCCCCATGATCATCTAGGTTTCTAAAACTAAAACTTCGATATCAAATTTTTGTGTTGTTCGTATATTTGAATATTATGAAATTTGCAATACAGTTGTGTTTAAAATATATAAAGAGCTAACTAGAGGTGAACAACAATAATCAATCGATAACAAATTCACTAATATTCCCGAGCAATGCGGAACAATGTATTCATTTTTCAGTTATCACAAACAAATTTGGATAAGATTTAAATATGCTTAAATTCCGTTGATCAACTGTATGCTGATAAGGTTCTGGTATGCAGTCGTAATTGCGCGTGTCCGACTCGCTTTTCAGCGAATTAATTTCTAATTTTTCACTTACGATTTTTACAAATTCATGAAAGCTTTCCTTAGTCATTCTGTAATGCATTTGAAATAGGACTGTGTCTTCCAAATCTTTGATATCATCCTTTTTACCATGAATGAATTCTTCTACTTCCTTTTTCTTGTAATTATTTTTCTTCTTTTCCTCAACCGCAAGTATATAATTCCAGGGTTTTTGTTTCTCTAGTTTATTTTATGTTTATTTTTACCTAGTTTTTACTAACAGTGTGAGCTTTTAACTCGATTACTAATTCGACAGAAAACGGCACAATATGCGCACATGCGACGATGGTCAATCAGTAACGATTAAAAATCAATCAGTCGGTGACAAAAGTTAACGTACCATTCGCTGAATGGATAATCAATTGACTCGGTGGTGTGCAGTCTCCCTAACAGTCCCGCAATCTACTGGCCTAGTGATTCGTAGATAATTGTAAAAGAATGGTAATGACAAATTTAACAAGTAATTTTCTGAAAATATTTCCTTTTAGATAGACCAGAAATTAAACTTTATAAACAAAATCATTTTTTTTTAAGCAAACCTAAATGCTTGCTGATGTTTTTCCGTCTTTGGCAAACGATTCTATAGGTCGATTATTATTTCCTCTTCGGAATACCTATGTTCGAATATTAAATTTTGAAGATTATAGTTGTCCGAATTACCAATATATTCTACAATTTTTAGATAGGTTTTGGGAAGTGCACTGAAGATATGCTTCTTTCAACTGAGCTTCTACTCCGTAGTACTGTCAGCGGCTCAGGAACCAATGCTTCTATTGGATTGGGTAAAGCAGATGGAGCTTCGTGATAAATATACCAGATCTTCGTAGGAATGAACTTTGACAAATATAACATTACAATTACAGAGGTTCTTAGAAGTTCCTGAACTGGTAATGATATAAGACCGCATACTGGTAAGACTGTTGTCGTACTTGTTACCCAAAATAGTGGTGGAGGTCTGATAAGACTGGAATTTCCCGAATAAGAATAAAATTCAAATTCAAGGACTTATCTGCTATATTAGTCTAGGGCTATAACTGATATCGGTTTTGGTACTGGAGTATGAACGTAAAGAATGCTTATAACCACAAAAGTTTCTTTATTTTTTCTTGTGTCAGAGTACTAGTGCAATCATGTTTAACTGGGCAGATAATTCATGTGGTTTTACTTGATTACCTGCCAAGTATGGCTGAATCTCATGGAATTCTTCGTGCACGGATTAGTTATAATGCAACAATCAGCGCCCTTATCAGACATTCTGTCTCTATGAGTCCCAGTCGGCCAGTGCATTCTTGGCTTTCTTACTGGTAGAAGCGAGACCTATCTAACATTTCTGACCCATTTTGGGTCACAGTGTCCAGTTGTAAAAGCGCAACTCTACGCCGAGAATAGAAAATATAAGCATACATACATGGGAAACTCGAAAATACACTCTCTCTGCCCACGATATGGGCCACCAACAGCCACCGTGTAGAAAACTTAAGTTTTCCACAGGTTCCTGATGTACCAAATTAGACATTCATTTGCAAAATTTAAAAATGTTCATGCAGATATCCTTTTATAAAAAGGGACTGATAACTCCATTCGGGCTTAAGGTCTTATTGCCAATGTCTATAAATAGACGCTGTCAGCGGGGAGCACGTGAAGATTAAGGCACCCCTTTCGAGTCTGGAGAGGCTTGATATTACAGTCTGTAATCTTATAATTGCCATTAGTACTAGACATTTAAAAATCAATATCATGCATACTTACCCTCTGAAATCAATCAAACTTAACCTTTCCCATTGCCCTAGGACATTTGTTTGCAATCTTCTTTATATTCGATTCTTGTTTGCACATAAATTTCTAATACATGACCTTGTTTCCACCGTTCCGTTCTATAGTGCCCACTAAATCAAAAATCTCATTTTTGTCTCGGATGGGAACTTGCATGTGAGCACATAACTTCCGTTGGTGAACTATCAGATCGGCTTTGCTATGAACATAAAAGCTGATGAGCTTGGTACACAAGGCTTAGCTATACTTCGAGTCGACCTAGAGCCAATGTGTGAGTTACTAGTACGGCAACGATAGCCATATGTAAGTATATCTGAAGCACGCGGTGTCCGTATGATCCTAGTGGCCTAATCGCCCCAATTTCTTAACTTAAGCGGAGGTAAACTGGTCTGACTGAGGATTATGGATATAAGGAGGATTATGTTATAAAATTTATTTCGGCACTGATCCTGCCTACATACTTCATCTGGAGGATGATAAACCTATTTGTGTGAATGTCCGACGGGATAGCTAATTCCAGAATGACAATATTCGGTAAACCACAGCTAGTGGCCAAACTTCCAAGCCAACTAAATTAAACGGAATCGTTTTAAGGTAGTGTTCTAGCTTAATTAGATCTAATGCACCTATTTTAGCCAACTAACGATCATTCATCGGCGACCTATTCTTATGCTTCCTCTCTTATTTTTTTTTTTACAAGTTAAATGCATCTCAAGGCTTACCTAACTAAAGAGTAAGCTAAATTGAGTTTCAAATTTATTTCAGCTTATAATCTTACATCAAAGATGGCAGCACTATGCCATTATAAAATTTCTTGCTGTTTTGAAATAATTTTAACTTATAATCAACAACTATCATTCCATTTTTGTTTTTGTCAAATTAAGTTAAATGTTATAAAAAAAAAAATGTTGTTTTCCAAATTTTTAATAAAATAATTAAAAAATTCTACTTACCAACAATGTAAACCATATTTTTAGACCATTTCATTAATTCTCGTTTTATGAGTCGACGTTCCTGAATGCAGCGGGCATAAGAACATTCCGCCATCTTTCAGTTAAGTCAATGCAATTATTCTCGATCCACAAACGTTCACAATTGTTGTTGTTTTTCAGGATAATTTTAATATTCCGGTATGCGTTCAACAATAAAAAGGATAATTGTATTAGAATATTTTCACTCACAGACGTCACAGCCTTGTGTGACACATCAAGTAATTGAAGAAACATTTGCAGTGACTTTAGTCGCATCTGATAACTATGATAGTATAAGTACAATGTACATACATGTAATTGCACTTTTTAGCACTTCTATATCAATTTACTATGGTGGTGGTACTGGTGGTGAGGTGCATTCAATACAAGCATAGATAGATCGATGTGTGCTTTGGAGTCACGCTGAAGAATTTTATTGATGAACTTCATTCAAATTGCCTGGCTATCAATCTGATACTGATCTATGTAGATGTGTTTCACACATCCTCAAATTTTTGTTATTATTATTTTTCTTTAAGGTGATGCTCTGTTTGAACAATATAAATGAACCTTTCTTCTATAGGTCGCTAAGATTTGATAGATTGCTGTTAACCGTAAAAAGTATTTTTCGCTAAAAAATCATGGAACGTAGCATCGGAATGTACTAGTTTTGCTGTTATCACTCAACATAAAATATCTGTAAAAAAAAAAAACAATAAAAAAAGTTTATTGTAAAAAATGCAAAGAACAAGTAAAAGTATGTTATTCAAGAATGTAATAAATGGCTTTGGTAAAAAACAAAAGATAAATGACAACAATTTAAATAGATCTCACGTATGGCAATATTTATCTTTGAGGCAGGCTTATAAAAAAATTAACAAGATAAAAATAACTTAATTTTAATTTCAATGTTAATTGTAAATAAAAAAAATCTCAAAATTTTATCAAATCTTTGATTTAATCTACATAAAAATATACCAATGTGTAGTAAAATTAATCTTTACATTAAATTCTGTTTTTATTCGGCATTTTAAAATTATCATTATTATATAAAAACATTTTCTTTTTTAAATTCAAACGATAGTCAGAAATTTTTTGTGTAGTTTATCTGAAGTCATTAGTATTGAAAGGCTGATCGTAGTAACTAAAATATTTATTAACAATTTTTATATGTGATGTAAAAAACTATATTTACTATAAAAATTTATCCCCATTAACAGCACTTGTAAGAGTATATAGATAGCGAAACAAACATACGTCAAAAGCATCAGGAAAAAATTCACTAGCTCCTCTATACCTTCACTGTTAACTCTCTATATGACTGAAAATCTTGCCTTCCACCCATTTCACAGAAACCTGTCACTTGATAGAAACCTGTTTCTAAGATTCTTAAGAAGATCATCGTCTCCAAATCTGCAGTTCCTGATAATTACTCGCTACCTGTTTATTAAAAGCAATGCATCATCCTTGACTAAACCTCTGCGCAAACTATTTGACTTGTCTTCTTCGATAGGATATATTTCAACTGCATGGAAATATAGTTCACGTTAATTCTATTTAAAAAAAAAAAGAGAGAGTAGCGATCACTCAAATTATCGTCCTTTTCCCATACAGCAAAAGATTACTCTGGGACATTCCGTGCTTTTCTAATAGATCATACAACTTTCCCGGGATAAACAGAACGTGTTAATACGGAATATACAGGAAAATATTGAGACGAACATATAAAAGTCATTTTCAGTCCAGAAGCTTCTGAAATGAATTTATTTCAGTATCTTCTCTGATGAAAGCGATTATTTGTCGCTTGCTGTGCTTTTGTGTGTCGCTTCTGAAGATAAAATAAGATAAGATAAAAATACCTACCCACAAAATAAATTTCTTCAATCTCAAAAAATCCCAAACAATATATCCTCAACCTAGGAAATCCGTATGACGTCTTTCCTACGTATGCTTTAAGCGGAAATTGAATATTATTAAATGCGTTAACTGTGCTAAGTATAACCACAAGAAATCCTATGCGAATAGGTCGGGATTTATCAGGAACATCCGAACCGTGGCCATTTGCCAAAGTCCCAGGAATGTCTTAAGTTTGTAATTGGGACCGGACGAGATTTCTCACGGACAATTTATATATCCTAACATGATTTTCCATTAATATACCACTGATACATTTGTTCTATGTGGGTTACGATTACTTTTTTCCATGATTTTTGAATCTGTCATTAACTCCAAATTAATAAAGTTTCTAAAAACTAATCAACTGATCAACGATCACTCCAATATGGTCCCTGGTCTGGAGAATCTAAATTGAATTGAAATTTTTTTATCGGACCACCTATTACGGGTTATATTAGATACCGTTACTTCTGATCTTCGTCCTATAAATTCTGGGGTACCGCAAGGCTCTATCACTTCTCCGTCTGTTTTCCAAATTTTTATTAATGATCTGAATTCTCTAAATTTTAATTTCATCAATAGTTTTGCTGTTGACAGTACTCTTGATTTCGGTTACTCTTTTGATACCTTTGCAGACTTTAGAGGGATTACCGCATATGTCTTTATGGTTAGGTTATATTTTGGGATTCACAGAGGTTCATACTGATTGACTATACATGTAAAAAGGTAAAAAGGTGACTATTAAATTTGAAAGCTGTTTAGTTGGAGATATGGTCAAAGACAGAATAGACTTAAATAATTAAATTTTACAAACATGTCAAATTAAACTTATTGTTAGACCAAGTGCTACTTATGGGTTCACTTGCTCCAAAAGTAGTAATGAGGGAATAAAATTCGCAAAATTGTTATAGAAAAGGTTCATAGACAGGAACAATGAAGGGAAATCTTAGTGATCATCAAAATTTCAGAGAATTTCTTTTTTCATGGGTTGTTGTTTTTGTATTTATAAAAAGGTAGTTCACGTTCGGCAATTTGAATTCAGATTTCACTTGAGAATCATAGGCAAACCGAAGAAAATTGCTTTTCAGCTTGCACACCAAACCAAACTTTGTTTTTTGTATAATCGCGGTAATTATAGAGGAGAGAAAAATAAAGAAGTCAGGGTCAGTGAAAGAGAGCGAGATGAGATTTAATTATGATACAGTTAGGAATATATACCTACTTTTAATAAATCAAATTCAGTTGTTTTGTATTTTTCAAGACCATCTGCGGTTCTTGTAGAACATTCCTTATGCGCATGTGCTAACTACTAATAAAAATATAAGCTTTAATGCAAATCATATGAAATGGCAGATAATATGATAATATCGGTTTCCGCTCCTTCCAGCAACAATTAAAGACACTAGCAATTTCGATGATACCTCCAGATCGTTATTAAATGCATTGCCAACAAGTTAACCTTGACAAAGTTCTGAGAGCATGCGCAGTTCTATGCAACAAGCTAAAAGGCATTTCTGCGTCAATAAATCGTATTTTCATGACTATATAAAAGCGCTATGTATGCCTTTAGTATACAACAGCCCCAGAGTTGAGCCAACTATATATAATACATATATACATAGTTATGTTGTCCCCCAGTGGAGCCCCACAGCCGTCAAGTCAAGTATTCAGTAAATTGAACCCGGTAGAAGATTTGAAAATCACACAGAAACACCGAATCGCATAGAAGAGAATGGAGGGATATTTGAGCCGAGTGAGGTCTCCGTCTCCTATTTTCAAGTATTTACTAAGGTATGAGTCAGGCTAGCGCTAGGCTAAGTGCCTACCTGCTACGCTAATTTTCATTTGCATTTCAAACTTTTTCTGCATTTGGTTTTATTTTTTTTTTTTTTTTTTAAAGCTGTGGCAAAAAGTAAGAAAATCTTAGAATGGATAGAGCCCTCGTTTTAAAGTGCAGTTTCTCATACACATACAGAGATAATGACATTTTTCTTGTGGGTATGATCTTGGTGCATTTGCGAGATGATGACTTGCTTCTTGCTGGCATCGGAAACGAAAAAAAAATTTTCACCTAACTGTGAATTATTTTTCAAGGCTTTCTGCGTCCAAAATGTATTCGAGCCATTGTGAGAATGGGTGGGAATGACTTTTTGCTAGTTACGTGATCTTGGATCGCATATAGATGCGATAGGTATTCACAATACTAATTGTAAGTGAGAAAAAAACGCTGGAAAATTCTAGTTTTTTTTTTTCTATCTAAGTAAGTAAATTTATAAATGAAGGTAGGAAAATGAGGTTATAATATGTATGGATTTTGACCTTTAAAGTTCATAAATTTTATGGATACGTTTCTACACCGAGAGATCACAGTATGTTGAAATTGATGATGATTTTAACTTATACAAGACTCTGCTAATACTCTGGTAATTTTATGTACGATATTAACTAATAGAATGTTCAGTGTATCAAATCCTTTTAATTCCATACTGGATTAGTGTTGGTTGATAACTTTGTTTTTTGTGTGTCCTTGTAAATACAATGATTGGAAATCTTATACCATCGAACTCGTGAGATAAAAATTATACCTACATATGTTTTGATAAGTATGAATTGAATATAGATCAAAAAAAAAATCTAGAATTGGTCTAAGACAAATTCTTACGAGACTCTAGATGAATTTCCGTATGTAATTTCGTATGGTCACCCCCTACGTGACAATTTGATTCTTGCTGGTGGTTTTTCGCATCTATTTCTAGAACGGTTCGTCGGGCAGTAAAAATGAATATAACCAATTTCATATGATTTCATATTCTGAAGAACTTTTCAGCGTAATAAAAATGTCGTTTTATAATAGAACGATTGCCCGATGTATTTTTATAAAAATGCTGTATACAAATTTTCAGATCTCGTAGTAAACGTGCTTTCGAGTCATCGTAACATCGGTTTTCCGTTCGACTGACAGACAGACAGACAGACAGACAGACAGACAGACGGGCAGACGAAAATACAAAAACCAAAATAGATTTGTTGAATGTTATTTGTGGATGCCCAATCCATTTTTGCTCTACCAGAATACATACGGATTGACAAATTTAGTATACCTCCTGTGAAATTTCATCTAGGGTATAAAAATATGGATGGCTTGACTAAATTCTCATAAAAATATACCAAGTATAGTTCTATCAAATGGTCAATAGTAGCAAAAATGATTGTTATGTGTGATTGGACCCATTTACAATTATGGTTAGAATGTACTATGTAGGGGAACCTGTTGTACATAGACAACTTTTTCACTTAAGCTTTTTTTTTAATTTTGTTATACTCTTAGCGGTACCTAATATACAGGGTATCCCGTAAGTCGACGACAAGCCGGAATCAGGTGATACATCAAATCATAACAGTTACCAGAAAAACATAAAACAGAATCTAAGTCATGTATTTTTCAAATTATAGACATTTCTTTTGTTTTCGAGAAAATGTACACCCTGTGATGGTTTTTTAGCTTCTGTTTTTTTTTTATGTAATCCCGAATAGTGCTTATGTAAGCTGTTGCTCTAAATTCTAAGCCAACTGTTCCACCTTGGAAGAAAATGTCATATTTTGCCGAATCAAGAATAAAAAATTAATATTTCACCCAACTTAAACTGACTGTAATGAAAAAAAAAAAAAAATTACTACGCCAGTTTGGCAAGTAACTTTAAAAGTTGACGCATTTAATAAGGATTCTAAAATGGTATAACACTTGCTACATTATTTCTTAGATTACGAAAAAAACAATTTTTTTTTCTAGAAACCCAGTTTCGAAAAATTTCTTTTCACCTACTAAAAATGATTCTAGTGTACCCAAAGCTTGCTGTAAGACCGCAACTTTAAGATTCTAATTTGAGTGAGACGGAGAGTCATTGCATGAAATATGAGTGAGCAAAACAGTGACGCTAGCTCGTCAAATCATTGAGTTTTTACAAATGTGCATTGTCTACTCTCCACAGAGGGCCGACTTCCAAACAAAGTACATGGTGAAGGAAGAGTTCCTTACCTGACGAGGACCCAGTACTTCAAGCAGTTGAAAAAGACCAAAGTACTTCGGTTCGTGCAATCCAGGAAAGCACAGGAGTGCCCAAAAGTATAGTTCATCGAATTTTACAAAAACATGAGCTCCAGAATTACAGAAGCAGTTGAATTTGTCAACAATGGAAGATTTGCCCGTCTGATAACCCGATCCCTTTTAGGAAGATGTCGAACTTATATTGCAGCTGAAGGAAGGCAGTTTGAATATCTTTTGTAAATAATAAATCTTATCAACCCAATTATTGGTGTTTAATTTTAAACTTAAGGAAAATTTATCCTAAATTTAACAAAAAGTTAGCATCTCTAACTTGGAAGCGTCACTACCTGTCGCACTCACATTTCATGCAATCACTATCCGTCTCACTCAAATAGAGTCTTAAAATTACGGTCTTATGGCAAGCTTTGGGTACACTAGAATCATTTTTAGTAGGTGAAAAGACATTTTTCGAAACTGGGTTTCTTGAAGAAAAAATTTTTTTTTTCCGTAATCTAAGAAATAATGTAGCAAGTGTTGTACCATTTTAGAATCCTTATTAAATGCGTCAACTTTTAAAGTTACTTGCCAAACTGGCGTAGTACATTTTTTTTTCATTACAGTCAGTTAAAGTTGGGTCAAATATTATTTTTCTATTCTTGATTCGGCAAAATGTGACATTTTCTTCCAAGCTGGAACAGTTGGCATAGAATTTAGAGCAACATCTTACATAAGCACTATTTTGGATTACATAAGAAAAATAAAATAGAAAAATAGTAAAGATTTGTAGCAAAAGGAGCTAAAAAACCATCACAGGGTGTACATTTTCTCGAAAACAAAAGAAATGTCTATAATTTGAAAAATACATGACTTAGATTTTTTTTTTTATATTTTTCTGGTAATGGTTATGATTTGGTCTAACACCCGATTCCGGCTTGACGTCGACTTACAGGACACCCTGCATACTGTTGAAAACTTACACTATCTCTTAACAAAACGCATTTTTTCCAAAATCTCAGTATACAGTATAGACCAAGACTTTTATCCAAGGTACAACTTACCTGATGTACCTTAGGTACATCCCGTTGTATCTAGGACAGTAGAGTAATTAACAAAATATTTGAGGTAAATGAGACATTTTTAGTGTTATTCGAGAACATTAAATTAAAGTAGATGTAGTGAAGGGATGCTTAGGCGTTAGTCATTATCTCTTTGTTTGATGAAGGAAAGCCCGTTAGAGTCCGAAGAGTCTTAAAGGTAAAACACATCACATCACAGCTACTGTTCGAAAAGAGCTTTCTTTTGGCATGATTTTTGACGTTTTTTGCTTTTCTATTCTGTACTCTGGAGTCCTTCATAATTCTTTTCCAAATTTTATCTTGTTTTAATTCCTCAATTCTTTTCTTCTTAGGCTTGTCAGTCAGTACAGGACATTTTTCTTTATCTCTTCCCTTACGAAGCTATCGGATGTGGTCTGATCATAGCAAGGGTAGCAATATTGGAAGATGAGGTTGAAGGTTGATAACATATGACTTGTAATTGTGAGGTAGTAAGGACATCTAAAGGCATAACATCATTGCTCGTGGTAATAGGGGAAATTCATCATCTTAAACAATTGAAATGGCAGTAGGGCTGTCAGTAACATCAGATGATTTTTTGCATTAAAGAATATGCCTTCTAGTTTAAATCCTTGTATTATATTTAGTCGTAAAATGTAAATGAAAACTTTCCGAATTAAACGGGTAACATCGTAAATGGTAACGGGCTGACCGATGTATCCTGGAGTGATCATAAGTTCCTTTTGAAATATCCAAATATTGTCCGATTAAGTGGTTGCATTTATGGTTAGTATGTGGATAAAAGGTGACTAAAATCACACCGTTTTCTTTTGCCATATCTATGAAAGGATCAGAGATGTGACTTTCATGGTTGTCAAACATTATGATACAAGGAGATTTCTTCGATGGTTTGTCATAAAAATAAATAAATAATTCTTGATTTGACCATCCAGAAAGATTTGCTGCACCAATTGTATCTGCAGGAGACTCATTTTGCATAAAATCTTTAAATTTAACGCGCGGAAATATGAACATTGGTGGTATGAAACTACCACCAGCGTTAATTGCTGATATCATCGTAGTATTTGTGCTTGTTTCTGTTTTGGTGAAATATGCACAGTTGATATACTGGATTCATCGACGTTCCATGAACTTACAGCCAATATGTTCGATGAGCATTTTTTAATACTTTTTTTGATGTTAGAAACTGTCTTGGCAACATTTGTTCTATTAAAAAATGTTGACTGTGCCAGACTTATAGCTTTAGGCTAGCGTAGTGATATTTCTTTGCTGAATTGTTTTCTAAATAAATGAAGCCAAAAGTCACCAGCAGAACTAAACCATAAATAAATCGTATTGTAATGTAGCAGCGCTTCTTTTATATAGTTAAGGAGAAGTAGCTTTTCCTTTTCTGTGAATACTTTGCTAGTGAAATTATTTTCGCCTAGACTACTTTGTTCATTCCCAGTCTTTAAATTTGATCTTTGTGTCTTCTGAGAATGCTTCTGGGCATTGCTGTAAGTTTTACCACACTCAGTAGAGAATGACGCATTATTTTATAATGATTGAAAAGCTTTTCTAAATTTCTCATTATCTATTGGTAGGACTCTCTTAACTCCACTCTTGCTACGAGACATATTTTCAGCTATTATAAAGTATAGTATAACGTTATATGTGAGGAAAAATTAATGAGTTACACATGTTGTACCTTGGACATCTCTTTGTACCGTGGACATGTCAAAGGTATACCACGTGCTCATTATGTCCAAGGTACAACGCACGGACAAAGCTTATTTAATAATGGCATTACATTTATAGTTTAAGTTTATAACAGTTTTCGCTACTGGTTTCAAAAGAATAATAAATAATAAAAGACTTAGGTCAAAGAAAAACTTGCAACTAAGGAACACATAGAATGTGGTCACCAGCGAGCAGATACATTGAACACGATGGGTTTTTTGAAAATTCATAGCGGAAAATAGTGTACTGAACGAGGTACAATCCCTTAATCTAACGATATACGGCAATCGATTAAATCTAAACAAAGTGCATATCACAGTCTTTCTGGTAGTCAGTTGCTTCTTTTGAATTTCGGGTTAGCAAATACCTGGAAGATTACCTATCCTGTAAAGTTAAATCCAGTATGTTACTCAATTCAAAGGATAGGCTTGCATGTATCTTATATTGTAGTTTCCATCTTCCTTAATTGAAATACACAACACGAACTAGAAGTCTAAGAAATATACAAAAACTTATTTGTCTAGGTGTCATCACAAATTAAAAAAAGTTCCGAATATTACTGAACTGAAATAGTGCAAAAATAAATAACGAAAACTGTTCCAGTACGGTCAGGTTTGGAATATCAGTGTACGTACTGACTGCATATGTAATTCCATGTGGATGTATTCTAGTATTGTAACAACAGTTTGTTGACTTAATATACTTCATCGTAGTTTATCCCTTATTAACTAACTTTTATGGGCTAGTTACTGAGTGCTTAAGTGGGGTTAGGTTGAAAGCTATTAACTTTTTACCAGTAAAAACAAAACTGCTACGAACTAGTAAATGGAGCTTCGAATTAGGACTGCAACAATGTTGAAGATCCTGGATTTTCGATCATGAAAACGAATTTGTTTTTAGATAGATGCAGATAAGTAATAAAATAACTGGAGTCCTATGGTGAATAAGCCGATGCAACATCACAGCTATTAGAGTCAATGAAACTATATAGACGGCATGGTAAGATAAAAAAAAACTTTCTTGTAGTCTGATGGAGATACAAGATGAAAGCACATAGACTATCGCAGGATTTATGATCCCCTTCACGCTAAAAAGTCTCAAGCCCAAAGCTTGTTGGAAATTTCTGCGAATCAAAAGTCGAGCAAAAAAAGTACGATGAAAATGTTTGTAGTAATGTAGAAGCCGGTCTATGTCCGAATTAATTCACCTTAAAAGTATAAAAATTCCTGAAAATTTTAATTATATCTAATTAAATAAAGAATTGAGTAAGCAAATGTAAGACATTACTAACACGTTAATACATACGAGTACCTACTTACATAGTATCGGTTATTTTGGTTAATCGTTAACCTTTTTCGGAATTGTAACCAATTAAAATGGTTAAAATTTTAATAATTATTTTTGCCCAAAGGAATATTTATTTATATATAAATTATTCCATTTTTTGGTATTGTTTTATATTTTAATTATTTGTTTTTTATTAATTTATTTTTTATTTTTCTTACAAAAAGTTCACCGAAATTAGAAAAACGCTTAATTAAATTCAAATAAAATGATCAAAAATGCAATATCATTTAAGCAAAAACCCGAAACGCGTGGTTGCGTGGTCGCCTTTATTGGTTCACCGACTTATACGGATGAGCAAAAAAGAACTATGGCACCAACGCCGTTTAATAATGAGTTCTCATTGTTACAGCCAATGTAGAAAAAGGTTCATCGACGATCAAGAGAAAATAATCTCATCGTCCGTAGTCTAAGTAAAGTTTGTGGTGGTACTTTCGTCCCAGACTGTAGTACAACCGATAGTTTACAAAAACTGCTCTAATCGCTGTACACAAGTTTTTGAAAAATACTTTGAAACACCTTGCTAATTACAAAAATGAAACTAGCTAGACAAATAAAAAAAAAAAAAACAACCAAAATGTAAACAGTCTAATGATAACGTCCGGTAAAATAGCATCAAAAAGTACAAAAAACAAAAGAATAAACCATTTTTGACCTAAGGAGTAATTCATCCACTGATTTGATTTTAAATTGCATGCATTTTAGATAACCTCCTTTTTTCCAGAACCAACACATTTTAGAGCTACACAAACGGATGGAAAATCTGATGCCGAAAAAGTTAATCCCACCACAAGTATTAGTGGCAGCTATTCTCTTTACGCCCGCCAAGCCAACAAAAAGTCGACTTGATTCATGGGCCTCTTCAGATCATGCCAGTTCAGGGTGACATAGGAACAGCCTGGGTATAAGAAAACTATCCCTAATCTAAAAACGACTACCTTCGGCAAGTCATAAAAGGTACAACTACTTTCTAGTCCAGGTATTTTAGGTATATATATAATTGGACCGTTACCAGGTCAAATGGCCTAAGCGAGTCATTAACTACAACTCGGCTAGCAAGACATTATCATTACAGGCATCAAGCAATCTAGTTAAATCCGATCCACAGATTCATATATGCAAGACACCTGTGTCAAGGAATTCTGCCGCCTTTATAGAATAGTTGCCGCTTCAAGGAGCAGCCAACATAAGCTTTGGTAGCATCTGAAACTTCAAGCTGTCAGCTTTCAGTGTTAAGTAAGTATTTCTAAACCGCCACAGTTTCTGTTCCCGGCAGACCTGTTAGCTGCAAAGTGCAGCTTTAACTTATTGAGGACATGGTCCTCTTAACTACTAAAAACGTTGCACGCCGTATATGATTTTGTAAAACGTATTTGTACTAGGAAGTTTAGAAGTGGAAACATATATATTGTTCTGACGAAAGTAAAAGGGGGGGGGGGGGGTAACGGGTTTTGTAGCTTTGTTTGAAGACCCTCGTGCTAGGTTTGCTGCAAAAATAATAGAACATAAAGGTATTCGCATCATGGTCTGGAGATGCTATTCTTATTATGGTGTTAGGCCAATATATTGGATCAAACCATTCCTATTGATATACTACAGAATGTGAGACATGCAGATCAGATAAATCTTCCAGGAGGACAATGATTCGAAGAATAACAGCAGAAAAGCGAAAAAATGGTTTAACTGCATAAATTTATTGGAAAGGCTCGCATAGTTAGGTGACCTTCAACCGAGTTAGAAATTTTTAAATGAATATGAAAAAACAAATTTGGAGTGCAATTGAAGATGAATGGAATGCAAGATCTGTTTTTATGTGCCAGCAATTAGTTGATTTCGTGCAGAGAAACTGTACAGAAGTTATTGCTAACAAAGAACATGCAACCAAATATTTTAATTATTTTAGTTTTATAATTATAATTACATATGTCACTATAGATAACTAAAAAATCACTATTTTCGATTTGAACGACCTCTAAACATTAATGAATTTCACTGAAATTTTACATAGAAATTTAATATTACATTAGCTAACATATTTAGACATTTTAACACTTTTGTAAATCCGTGCATTTTTGGGCCACCTTACTGAACAGAAAAATTGAACCTGACTGTTATAATATGCGTGGAAATTTACATTTAAAATAGAAAATTTATGCTTTATGGTTATAAAGGGGGTATTGCTAATAGGCAGCGGGTTGTTATTAACATCGAAATTACTAGGAAAATATTGCAGGCTTCGACAATATATTGATAATAAAAGGGTTTTGGTAATAACCCGGTTGTTATTATCCAGGGAATACTGTAATAAAATTGTGGAGCGCATTTTTTCGAAGGAGAGTAACTTAATTTTAACAATCTGTAGTGGTTATGTGAATTATTATATTATAAATAAATTTTTTTCAATCACGAACATTTCCAGGAATTTCAGTACAATTTATTTGACATTATTAGCACATTTCATTTACAACAACACACTTCAATAAAGTATAACTGAATATAGAAATGTTTAAGCAAAATAATAATTAATAGTAATAATTCAAAATTAAACATAGCATTTTCATAAATAGTTAATTTAAATATTTCTCTAGGCAATTTTAAAATGGATTAAAATGTAAAATACAATTTGAAAAAGATTCATGCATGCCATAATTCGTTCTATGTTGTGGAACGGAGCATACAGAAAATTTCGTAAGGGAAAGGAAATGAAGATTAAATATCTCTTACATAAGTATAGAACAGTTCACTGTATGTTTGAACTGAAGAGTTGCTAAACTTAAAAGCAATCATCTTACTCGGTAACATGACATATTGTCACGGTTATAATTTAATTTGTATAAAGCAAAACAAGAAAACTACTTCTGTACAAACTGGAAGGGATTAATTAAAAGGGGCACCAAATGACAGACGCGTATTCCAGAACAGAATCTTATAAGCGAATATTGTAGAACTTTTAGTGTGTCTATATCGTTAAAATAATCTTTTGAATTACACTTTATGAAACCCAGGTTGCGGAATGCTTTAGAAATAAAATAAGTTCAACATGTGAAACGAAAGACGGTTTTGGATCAAATATTATTCTTACTTATTATAAGGTCTTTGACTTTTGTAGCTTTAGGAATAAGTGAATCTAATTTAAGCTAAATATATCGGATTTTCTAATATAGTCATAATTTTCCATTTATAATTTACAGGGAATCATGTAAATAGTTTTAATTATGATCAGCTTGTACTGAGAAGAAATCGTTCAACTAAGAGATTTTTGCATATACATATGTAGTTTAAGATAATCAGCAGATATTGAATTAATTCGCAAAGTAACAATTACAAACAATGTCATTAATGAAGAGAAAAAAAGTAAGGGTGCTAGATGACTGCTTTGAGGAACACCAGAAGTAACAGATACGGGTATAGAAATTAGACTACCAATTCTCATATATTGCCATAAGATTAAATTCATTTCAAGATAGATGAATGAAATCAGTATAGACTAAATTTTTGGCGTAAAGGTCAAGTCTTGCCGGGGGGAGATGTACGCACAATTGTTGTAACCTCTATAGTAGATTACTACTCTGTGAAACTGAGACCAAGTCGACTTAACAGCTGTAACGAGTGCAACGTCAACGCTGATGCTAGAATTCGTCTGCCCTGTACCAAGTAGCTAGCCCGTTTATGGCAAAATTTAAAAAAAACGACTTGGACTCTAGAAGTTTATCTAATGCATGGAAAAGAAACATCAATCCCTTGGGGAATATAAGCTTTAATTTCTTCTCTTCTTCTTTTTTCTTTTTTGTTTTCTTTTCTAAATTTCAAACCTCTTAGTATTGCTAATTTACAAGTTGGCATCAGACTGATTATTTTTTATTTTTTTATTTTCACACAAGCAAAAGCCTACCTAGCTGAGTCTTTCTAAATTTAATAAAGTGTTACAAGAAGCGAATTTCGAAATTAATTTTACTAGTTTACAAAATGGTAGTTTGCGGCACAGATGCGTTACCTAGGCACATTCCTCAATAGATTCAATCGCAAATTTGGTAATTTTACCAAATTTGTTGAACAACACGATTCCATGTTGCTGGGAAACTATTAAATCCATAAAAATAAAGCTAATTTTACTATTCACTTTAGAATCTAATAATTTTTGAATATTAGTCATTACAGATACTCCACGATAATTCGTTATAATAAAAATTAGTGTGATAAAATAAATTTTAAAATCATCCAGAAAAACTTCAAAACTGAAGAGATAGATTAAAAATTGCAGTAAAAGAAGGACATTGGTGATTAATATGTTGTTTACTACTTTATTTAAGATTACATAATGCGTAAAAGACATCATCATATTCAATGGATAAGAAACCGATGTCCTGCTGATATAGGTATCTGATATGTGATAAATAGTAGCGTTGCATTTATCAGCATGGCTACCAAAGATTGTCTGAAAATATTCTTCAAAGAGATCACATCCAGTTTGTAAATCGTACAACTTAATATTATTATACTCTAACATACTAAGGAAACCTGAAGATTGAAGGATATTATTACTATAAAATAATTTTTTTGTCAAATTTTATGCTGAATTTGACGGACCACACGAATTGTCTGTACGAATATCATAAGAATTCATATTGTTTTCTCCAAATGCTTACAATTTTCCAAGTCATTGCAAGCATCATAGATTTGTATAGATTATAAGTCTTGAGTTTAGTATTCATCAATTTTGAATGAACTTTATTGAACCAATTCGGGTGCTTATTTAAATTCTTATAATGGAGAGGAACGAATTTAGTTAAGCCTTTATGAACAACTTCAAGAAATTTTCTATAGGCTTGCTGTAAATTTTTATATCCACATAAAAAGGTCAATTAATATTAGAAAAGATAACTGTTTTATAGTCAGCACAAATAATGTTAAATGTAAAACTATAATGAACATCAAGCTGTCTAGCAAAATCATAAATTGATAAATTTATTCTAATCACTTTATGATGGAAAATCAACTGCATCAATTCGAGTAATTAGTTAAAAACACCAAGTCTAAGAACTTATCAGCATCATTGAATACATAATTAATCTGAACTAAATCTAAGCCTATCAGATAAGGTTGTCAATTATGAATCGGTTATGTTCAGATACTACATAAATTGGAATTAAGACATTCCTTTATCATCATCCATCTTGATTTTTAATAACAATAAAGCAGATTAAGTGATAAAGTAATAACAAAAATATTGTTCAGATTTTATTTTGGACAACCAGAACGCATGAGAAAAAATATTTTCTTTTTCTTTTTTGGTTAATTTAAGTCAAGCTGCTAGTATTTTTCGAACTAGTGCACCTTTTATGTAATATCGACAAATTTTTTGAATAGACCAACTACTATTTTGATGGATTTTGATGCAATTTCACAGTTTGATTGATTTATAATTGTTAATAGTTAATAGTATTTTGCTGAAATATTTTTATTTTTGTCTATTATTGACGAAAATACGTTATTTTGAAATTTGAAAAAAGTGACAAATTTCCTTGGTAGGTGTAACTTCAAAAATTTATATCACAGATCCATGAAACAAACGCTGTTTATTTAAGGACGCTTTGAAGTTCCCGAAATAAATTTGTCGAGACCATTTTTTTGAAAATTTGTTTTCAAGGGTAATGAATATATCCGTTATCCTTGAATATCTCAAAAAGCAAATTCTCCATTTTTTTATTTTAATCCTTAGTGGGTTTTTAAGATTTTCTTATTTTAATTCTTTGTTTCGGTAAAGATTTAAAAAATGTATCTGAAACGTAGGGAAGACTCAAACGTCTATCATGTTAAAAATAATAAATCACTGGAACTTATTCGTCAAAAAATAAATTCGAAATGAACATTTATCACCAAAATGTCCGAGGTTTGCTTTCCAAAACTGAAGACTTGAAGCTGTCTGTCCTATCCAATAATTACCACATCATTTCCTTTACTGAGACAATCCTATTCGATTCTGTCAATAGTGGTGAAATGTTTGATGATCGGTACGATGTTTTTCATCGAGATAGGAACTATAAGGCTCTGGGGCCTGTGTGTGACAGTGGTGGTGTACTCCTTGCTGTCAATCGTTCTCTGCAGGCAACTCAAATTGGTCAATTTGAGTCTGTTTATAAAGACTAGTGTGTCATAATCAAATCTGGCAACTTGAATTTATATATGTATTTGCTGCATACATATCGTCAATCCTCTACTCATGATATTTATGATGCTATATTTTACCAATATCAGCAATATTTCTCAAAATGCTAAGAGCAATGCCATATTTTTGATTTTAAGAAACTTTAATCTTCCCAATATATCCTGGTCAGTTTGTGATGTAGGAAATTCAATTCAAATTGACGAATTAAAAAATCGAATTGTATGTCATTCTGACAATTTGAACAATTTAATTGCATTCCAAATAACAATCAGAGATACCTGAACCTAATTTTATCTAATGCTGATCTGAATAATATTGATGTCACTCAGCCGTTCTATCTCTTTTCTTGTATTGATATTTATCACACTCCTCTTCTTCTATACTTGAAAATTAAGAAAGTTTCCCACCTATAAAAAATTAAAGCATCCTGAAGACTACACTATATTAGTTACCTGCGCAGCAATGTAAGGAAACTGATTAGAAAATGCTATAAAAAAAAGTTTTAGACATTGAAAATTTTATATCCTCCAACCTTAAAACTTTTTGGTCTTATGCAAAAAACATGGAACTATCTTGCTCCTACTCTAAGAAAATATTTTATGTTAGAACATCTGCAAACAAACCAGAAAGTATTTCCAACTAGTTTGCTAACTACTTTGAGACTACATTTGATGATTACCAGAGTTCGCCAATCCATAATACATCTGACAAAATCCATAATAACTGCCTAAATATCCCCCTGATACACGATACTGATGTTGAAATAATACTACCTTGGTTGGATGAAAACAAAAATCCAGGTCTGGATGGTATTCCTAATACATTTTACAAGAACTGCTCCTATGTTCTATCACACCCTATTTCCGTGCTGATTAACTCTTCAATTTCCAAATATACCTATCCAGATGTTCTTAAGGACTTATATGTTTAGCCTGCATTAAAAGCTGGGGGTAAAAAAACTAGTGAAGAACTATCATCCTATTTCTACTTCTAATGTCTTAGCTTTGATTACTGAAAGACTCATTTACAATAATCTAATACGGCAAATAAAACCCTACAACAGCCCTTAACAACACGGCTTCCTCCCAGGTCGGTCTACGGTAACTAATCTTTCGTTATTCACTGACTCTCGATAAAGTCAAACAGGTATATGCTTTTTATGCGGACATATCTAAGGCGCTTGATAGAACTAATCACAAAAATATTGACACAGATAAGATGAGGAGATTGAGCTTTGATTCTATCAGTAGCCTCTGGTTTCAATGATATTGTCGATTCCAAAAATATGATTGAAACCAAATGGTACTGCTAGAATCTTACTGTTGTAATTAATAGCTTCTCATCAAACCTATACACGCACACCTCGGGAGTACCCCAAGGCTCGATTTTTGGTCCGCTTCTCTTCTCTTCTTTGTCTTTAATCTTTGCTGATGACACTAAAATTTACAGAGTAATAAATGATCTATCCGACTGCCAGCATATCCATAACAATATCCAGAAGCTACTCTCTTGGTGTAATAAAATCAAAAAAAAATAGGCACTATTATATTACCATCATCTATCAAGGTTTTCCATTCCATTTAATTGCGTTTAACAAGAATGTTGCTTTCTAAACCCTAATTAATGCTTATTAATAATTTTGTTTTCCTCCAAATATGCTTCTAGGTCAATTTTACTACTTTTTCTACACATTTTTCAATAATCGGCATACTATTTATTGAGCGTATATTTTCTCATTTATTTGTTCCCCTGATTTTTTGTACAGGCGTAATCACGGATTCTTTAAAGTTACTTGGAAAAACTCCCTCAGTGAGCGTCTGGTTCACAATCTTTTCTATGAAATTTAGTACATAAATATTGCTCAGCATCTTTCAACATTTGGACATTTATTAATCACGAATCCTATTTTGTTTAAGTTTCGACATCACATTTAATAGACTATGTCTATCTACTAGTTTAAATTTGAATTGGGTCTGATATTCATTGTCTTTGAACTCAAACGGTGTATTATTTATTTTTTCACATATTACTTTAGGTTCTTTAATGACTTCATCTTTAGATATAAATTCCCTAATATCATTTTGTTTGTTTTTTTTTTAGCTTTCTTTGTTGCGTACTTATATTTATTCCGCTTACTTATGTATTGAAATCACTGTACTCCAGAGTTTGTTATTTTTGCTCTTTAATTAGCATCTATCTTCTCATTTTTTAACGTTTGTAAATATCTATTAAACCATGGATTATTCATGTCCACTCTTATTTCATTTTGTTTTTTGAACTTTGCTCAATATTTGTTAATACATTTTTTGGTGCCAATTTATATCACTTAAATTATTTAATAAACAATTTCCTTTTTATACTTAACATATGTTATAATTTTCTGTTCACTATAATTAATTTTTGTGTCAAAGGTAACTAGTAACTACTATCGATTCGTAGTCACTTATGTTTAGGGAAGGATCAGCTATTGCTTTAGCGCTTCTAAATGTAAATTTAGTTATTTTATAACTTTTAAAACTAATAACGTTTTTGTTCGCAGAGAAACTGGAGGAGAAACATCGAGTTATGAATAATTTAAAGATTTCTTTTTTTATTCTTTTTTAATTGAATTGTTTTGTTGTTTTTAAAAAAATTCCTTAATTTGCATTAAAAATAATATAATTTAAGTTTCGTTTTATATGGAGGAATTTAATGAAAATGTTTAATTTCCAATGACATTTTTCTTATGATTTCTGAAGAATTTCCTTGAAACAATAATGTTATACTTTCCTCGGATTGAATAACTGTTGAACCCGTGACATTCACATAAAATTCTTTTGACATTCTTGAAAATATTCTATGGAATTCATTCTTCTTACAGGAAAATGTTCTACCAATATCTGATAAAGTCCGAGAGCTTAGTTACTAGGAAAGTGATTCATACAGATCAACAACTTCCCCATTTCGTACAACAAGTTCAAGTGATTTCTTTCGGACAATTATATCACGTAAATTCATGGAAATCTAAGTTTGAAATTTTTTCAGATTCTACCTTATCTTTAGGCCTTTTCAGTAATAAAAAAAAAATCCGAAAATCGCCATATGTCCCATCAAGGATAACAGACAACCCTTATTCTCGAATATCCTTTTTTTTTTTTTTTTTTGGAAAATTGCACCGAGGATATTTGTTCTACAAAGTCTAAAATATATCCTTTCCAAAATCTTTTAGTTAATTAAAGTCCGCGCTTAATTATAGCCGGAGATATGAATTTTGGAAATAAAGCCCGTAAAGGCAAAATTTTGTGTGTTTTGTGATTTTCAAAGAGCTGTAACTTCTGCAATTAGTAGAATTTTGATAAAATATTAAAACAAAAAAAAAAAAAATCGGAAAGTGGTCGACTTATTGTAAAATGGCCCTATACTGTATTAGATAAAATTCAGTAAAACTTTATAAACCTGTTGAAAACATTTCCGAATAAAAATAATCTTTTTTTTTTTTTCTTTGTAAAAATAGCATTAAGAATTTTAATTCCATCCCATAACCAGAAATGCTTTTGGCATCGTACATAGTATAGTTGTTGTTATGACCTATTTTCTGTTAACATAATAGATCTAATTGGTTTTCACGTACGACTCCGTCCTCCGAACCTGAGCGAATTTCCTAGAAACGCTACTAAATTAATTACATGTTATGTCGTCCACAAGACGCTGTATAACAAATCAAGATATTCCTGGGAGCTGTGTGTAATTGACATGCACAGATCGTTGTGATTTTCAACCTGTACCTTTAGGGCGAAGGCGAACCACCAGATAGTTTTGCAGGAAATGCTAATTTCTCCGGTGTGGCATGGCATTCATTCATCCAACTGACTGACGACTTTGGAGATTTACTTGATTGGTGAATGTAAATAGTTCTTTTCGTTGGAAAAGTCGAGAAAAATGTAAGGCCTTGACTTGAAATAGGCTCGGAATAGCTCGGTGTCGGTGGATAGATGAATATATAGCTTCCTTGTACCTCTACATAACTATAACATAGAAAATATATATACTAGCAACAATTTAGCAGTAAACGAGACTATGGTTGCAACTACATACTTCGTCATTGTTAAGAATAGTAAAATCCCTCCTACGAACGCCAACCGCCAAGCACTAGCGCCGACTGAATGTTAATAGCTGATGTAATAATATTTGCTAATCTGCTGTGCTGTAGGTAGACGAGAAAAGTTTTATTCATAGTGCATCAGAGCCTATACGCCAGTAGATAGGTAGGTAGGTAGGTAGGTATAGGTATGCCAACAAATGTGGAAAAGAGCGTCGAGTGTAATTTACAATCCCGCACGTGTAACTACTTCTGCCAACGTGTAATGAAACTTACTTCTCCTGTTTGGAACACGTCCGTCTAGAAAGGCCATGTGGCCAAATTGGTATAACACTAGCAATCAGCATCTTCTTGCATAGCGATAACACTGGGCTATGCTAACGTACCAAGCATAAACGTCGGGCTATCCTATGGTACCTACTATATATATATGTACAAATGTACAAAGGTAAATTACATATAGCGCGAGTACAGCACATGTTGAACTTTATGTAAAAGCTCGCCTCTACTATGTAGTATACGTGCATATTTATATAGTGCATAGTGTGTAGAGCATATTTTCCTAAATAGTTTGTATAGTTCCATTGCTGAATCGAGATTCAGTGAGCCTCTCGACATGAAGAGGTGCTACGAACGGATGCAATAGTTGTTGTGCATGTAGAGAGAAAATCATGCAAAATGAAAAGGAAGCAAACCCAGCTGTACTGAATGAAAACGAAACACAAATTTAATTCCAACATGCCAATGCGCCCCACATCTACAGAATCTCTATTGGTGGAGTCTCTCTTTCTCTAGCTTCCGGCCTGGCTGGTGGATATGATGATCAACAGGTACATGGCGTCATGCCAGATACTGAGCAGAGCATGTGATGTCGAAATTCCTGTTGCCCGTTTAACTTGAAAAGTACGAGGAAAATTTTCGACAATGTGGAAACTAGGATAGGATGGCATCTCCCACATCCGCTCTCGTCTCGTCGTTGTGCCATTTGTTGGAACTAGGTATAATGGGCCCAGCCAGCCCTTCCTAGACAGCTGCCAGTCCCAGTGCTAACGCTAAGCCAAGTGCGGGCGCGGCCAGAGTGGCACTTTGGGAAACAACAAACTTGTTGATTCCTGGATTTGATGGTGCTCCTCTATACTACAACACTACTGCTCTGCTATAAACGAGTACCTACAATATGCCACGTGAACGAATCTATTTTCGGCAAAAAGTTGTGGCATTTTCATTATCCAGCATCGCATGGTGGCAGCTTTTGTGGAAAGTTTTCATTTAAATAATAATTTCGATGACAATGTATTGTATATACATATATGTGTGTGTGTGTGCGTGTGTGTGTCAGTAGGTACATACGGATGTGTAAAACTTTTGCCCCAACGATAGTTTATATGGCTTGCTATGTGACATTTGTTCTCTGGTTAATGACTTTTAAAAACCAGCTTTAATCGAGTAAATTTCTCTTGATGTTATTGAAAACAATTCCGCATAGATCAGGACTTAATTGAACATAATTTGTGGTGGTTGAGGCCAATTTGCATTATTTCGGCACATAATAACTAGGCCTAATTTCTGCACGCATCGTACCGATTTCGGTTTGTAATAATGTTCTTTATCCAGCATAATTTTTATGCTTATGTATGTAAACCTACATACATAAATTATATTTCTCTGGATCTGTATGTAATTAAATTTATGAAAAAGTGGTTCCCGTAAGTGTTTCTTTTTTCCATATTTTGTCAACCCTACCAATTAAAGTTTCATTCCTTATAGTTTTTGGCATCCTGAAAACCATTAGGTTACGGTTTATGTTCAGGCAATAACATCGATTGAAGCCCAGATTCAAGTGTACGGAAAATGGGTTAGATAATAACACCAACCAAAATGATTACGAAGATATCAACATCAACCGACCAAAAACCATCAAATAGAAATAAATAATAAAAACATACTCGGCAACACCATAAATTATAGAACACAATTGCAAAAAAAAAAGATCTATGGATTAGGCCTACTGGGGATACCACAATTAAAAAAACCGCGCCATTTACTCTATCTCGTAATGGTATGGAAATAAGTTGATTTTGAATTTACAAAACTACCATCATTATGACGTAATTAATGATTTGTTAAAATGAGAAAAAGACAGGAGTTGGACGACTTGTTACACATAATACTTACAAAAAAAAAATGTTTATTAAAAATCTGTAGGGAATTTAGTCTTCTTAAAATTTATATTTTTTTCACATTTTTGTCGTAGGATCAACCGTTGAGGAATTATTTTTTTACGTTTAATCCAATATGGTGGACCTCTCCCTCCTACCCACACCATCAAAGTCGGAAAATTGGATTTTTCATCGGGGCCTGGGATTAAATAATATATATCAAAATCGTTTCTACGTCAGTTTTTCTAGAGCAAAAATCCTTATTGACTGGACTGGAAATCGAACAAAATGGATGATTTGAGCATCAGGAATGGAGAAAAGAAGATAACTTTCTGGTTGCTTCAATACTTAAAATTAACCTGCATATTTCGATAATTTATTTGAAAAAGTTACGCCTGTAATAGATTGGAATTAACACTTCGATCTCTGGCTATAGTTAGGTGTAAGATGTCTAGAAAAGATGTCCTGCGCAATTATCTCATACTTATGTCGACTTTTGTTGTTGTATATACATTAACAGATCCCAGTTCACTTTTTTTTTTCTTAACTCATTGTAAAATTTGGTTCTTAAATAATACAGCGTTCGACTGATTTCTACTGGCATAATGACTAAATATGCATCGAATTTACGTTCTGTAATTTTCTTCCACTGATGTGGAGGCTTTACTGGAAATTTAGTATTCCATCTGCATAACTTTGATAAGCGCAACAATTTATTTTTGCGATAATAATATCGCAAATTTCATTATGTGTGAAACTGAATTCAATGAAACCATGCCACTCAAATGAGATGATAAAGTGTCAAAGTCGGAGCCACTAACGTACTAACCATAATGGACATTTCCACACAGCACAAATGTCTCCGTGGTATGTTAATGGGAAATCCTGTTAAGATATATAAATTGTCCGTGGGAAATCCCGTTTTATTCCAGTTAACAACGTAGGACATCCCTGGGAGTGACGAAGTCGGGAGCTGGGATCTCCCATGCCCTTTCTACAGGATTTTCTGTGAATGTACTTAGGCACAGTTAATGCATTCAATAATGTGAAATTTCCACTGCAAGCATACCTAGTTTGTTGACAGGGATGTACGAGGGATTTTTTTTTATGGGTAGGCATTTTTACAAAAAAAAAAAAAAAAAAATTATATAAAATAAAATTAATAATGGCTGGAAAGTATATGCCAGAGGTGTTCAATTGCAGAAAATATAAATTCAATATTTTTGACACAGGCAATTGAATTCCTATAAAAAAATTAGTAAAAATTCACATTATGAAATGTTCAAATACAAATTGCAGAAGCGAATAGAATTCTAATATAGTTTCGCGCATGTAGCTGGCTGTTCTCATATATATTTCGTTGTTCTATTTTTGTTCTCCAAAAGCGACACACGGAAGCACACCGAGCAACAGAATCAGAGAACATACCGAAATAAATTTTGGAAGGAGAAAAATGACTTTCCCATATTTGTCCCAAGATTTTCCTGCACATCTAGTATGTATTTGTCTGTAAAATACTGAGAATGTTCTCATAGAGGGTAGTTGTGGGATATCCCAGGGAATACCTTATTGTAAATTTCTAAAAATTCCTGGAAATAAGGCCATAAGTACATACTGAATACTTCCTGTTTATCCCAGGCAAAATATGGGATATGTGGAACACTAATGAGATGTCCCTGGGTAATTTTGTGCTGTATCGGTTTTTGACTGACTGCGTCAAGATAATATTTCAACGAGTTTTGTTAAATGCCACAATAATTACATAATTGAAACCGCAAAAGTAATTTTTTTAAACTTTTTCACCTCCATAATTAAACAAACAGAATATAGTAATCAGCTGTGAAATGTCAATGTTGAAAGTTGCCCAACTTCTGCAAATGCAAGTAAGGAGTGGTCCAGAAAAAATTGACCCATTAAGTTATTTTTATATCTGCAAAATTACAATAATTCAGGTTTGGTTTTTTTTGTTAAAATATTCCATAAATACTGAACTTTGAGTTTATATGAATCATTCGTGTATTGGAAGTGAAATAGTTAAAATGTCTTGATGCAAAAAATAAGTGCGTGAAATGATTTTGTCCAAATATTTGGAAAATCCCACAATTTCATTGTTAAAAATTTCAAAAGACATGAATACAAGTTATTCCACGGTAAAAAGGACATTAGCCAAGTATAGGCGAGGCTTGTCAATAGAAAGGATACGTGGGTCAGGTAGAAAACCAGGGCCATCCCGTCCAGACGTCATAAAATAGATGAATGATACTTATTCTCGGAAATCGGGAACTTCGGAAAGAGATATGGCGACATTGGCAGGAACATCAAAGTTTACAGTGCACAGATATAAAAAAAATTGTGGATTAAGGAGCCATAAGGTTCAAAAAGTGCCGCTGAGGAAGGAAGAAGAAGAGAAAACAGCAAGAAGAAGAGCGAGAAAACTTTATGAGAACTACCTGACGAAATACGATTGTGTCGTCATGGGTGATGAAACCTATTGCAAAGCTGACTTTTCGCAGATAGCAGGTGACGAATATTTTACTGCAAAAAGTCGGAGCGGAGTATCCAGAAAATTTTCAACAAAAGGAATGACAAAATTTCCCAAGAAGTACATGATTTGGCAGGCGATCTGTTCTTGCGGTTTACGAAGCAGTGAATTTATCATCAAAGGAACAATAAACTCAGATGTGTACATCAAAGAGTGCCTTCAAAAAAGACTTCTACCTTTTATTCAACAGCATCAAGTGTCTGTTACTTTCTGGCCAGATTTGACCACCAGTCATTACGCAAAAGCAACGATGGAATGGTACAGAACCAATGAGGTCAATATCGTGCCAAGGGAAACCAATCCACCGAACTGCCCTCAACTTCGTCCAGTAGATAGGTACTGGGCATTAATGAAAAAGGAGCTTAGAACAACAAAGAAATTTGCCAAAACTGATGTTGATTTCAGAAATAAATGGAAAAGAGCATATAGAAATGTTACTAATATAACTGTTCTAAATCTAATGCGCGGCTTGAAGAACAAAGTTATAACATTCTTCCAAAACAAATAATGTATTAGAAATAACTTTTCTATTTTAAAGTTTAAGTTGTAAGAAACAAAATATAGAAATTTTATAAAAAAATTGCCATTAGAATTTTTACTGCAAACAAAAATAAATGGGCCAATTTTTTCTGGACCACTCCTTAGGTTTTTTTCCCTAAACTGTAGGGAATATGGCCTAAAATGAAGGGATTTTTCAATTTTTTCTGCCCCCCCCTAAAATATAGGGAATTGGTGATAATACCACACCTTTAAAAAACATATGAATGAGCTGAGTAGATCATTTATTATGTGCCATATACTATACTATATATGTATGTTTTTTTCATAAAAACATATAGGTATTATGGAAGCTAGTGCAGGGGCACCGGGCAAATAAAGTATTTTGCGCCGATTTCTTATTTGCGTTGTCGTAGTTTCCCTCAATGTAAACTCTATTTGTCCTCGTTGGGGCTAAACTTTATCCCTCAGTTCGGTTTGATGTCGTCTTCTGTCCTCTTGTTTACAGGTGTCCTTTGTGACTTTCTAACTTTTCGTTTTATTGTCTTCTTTTGATTTACAGCTGATGCGCCTTATCAGCCGTACCTCATGTCGTTCTCCTTTTGGAGTTAGTTGTTAGTAGGAGGGCGGGGGAAAGAGATATGAGAGAATAGGATGTGGATGTGGGAGTGTTTAGGAAAATAGGAAAATATAACAGTGAGAAACTATACATATGACTTGTTTGCAAAAATAATATGTGAATTATATTAAAGAAAATATATTTGTAAGAGTTCCATAAAAAATGTAGAATAATCCCTAATTTATTGAATATTCTCTTCCTTATATTCGAGAAAGCTTAACATTTCGGGAATATTACGTACTTATATAGGTTTTCTGCTATCAAATACCTAAATTCATTGAATGTTCCATTGATTTGGGGAAAATAAATAGATTTTTTCTTTCTAGCAAAAAAATTACATTCATATTTAGGAAAAACGTGTCTTAAATTTAGGGAATTGTCCTACTTTTTTTACAGTGTTATTTTACATATCATGATATGTATTTAGTTAATCTTTTTGTGTGGTGACTACGTTGCATTCAGTTCCAGGCGTTAACTTGAACGTTTCTCTTAAAGATTTGGGTTGTTCGACCAATTCAGGCGAACTTTCTACAATAATCATGTAGTGTTCTGCGACGATTGGTGTTATTTTGCTACATTTGGTTCCATCAGAATGCTTTAAAAAGGAAGCTGAGATAACGTCGGTGTATCAGGTAAAATATATGGAAATATACGTGCATGCCACGGTAAGCTTGGTGCCAGTCAAAACGATCGCTATGTAGGTGTCAACACAAGTGTATAAAGGTTTTCTATTTTCTGTCAACTTAGAAAAATATGAACTATGAAATGAAAATATAGCTTTTGAGCCTACAATTTGTTTAAACAAATAACAATTTTAAACGTGGGTTTGGTGATCCTAAAAATGGATTACATAAATATTTAACGCGCCATCATAGATGCTAGATTTCAACAAGACCATAATATATGGCATGTCAACAGAGAAAAGTTTCTTACAATATTGGAACAGCAAATTTCGAGTTATATCAAATTTATTTTCTCCTACAACATTTTAATTTCGTTAAAGATTTTACTTTTGGTGCCGACAAACAAAACGCTGCTTACCTTGCAAAGTGAATTATTAGAATAACAAAATTTTTCTAGCAGTCTGTCAAGAGCCTTACCTAAAATAGGAAGAAAAATGAAAATGATTAATATCTGTTAAGTGTTAATAACTGTAATTAATATTATAATTAAGTCTTGTGCAGTGAGTAAATAAAGTGCAATCATTTCAAGATATCGCGGGTGTTGTTATTGTTTTGTGAGTATTCCAAAATGATAAAAGGTACTTGCAACCAGAATTGGTAAAATAAAGTTTTAACATTTTGAAACTGATACAAACATAAAGTCAACAATATTATTTTACCAAAAGCTTAGTTATAAAATCGGCAATGGAAGTCATTTGATATTCATAAAGATATGTCTCCTGCACATCCGTCCTCGGGTGATATACTATATTTTACAATAGGTAAAAGTAGGTGAAATTTGACTTAAGAAACTTTAATATTTATTATTTTTACTTACAGGGTGGGCCAAAAGTCACCATGGGGTTTAAAAATTAAATTGGTAACATATGGTAGGATGAAAAAAAGGAGGGGTAAGGTGGGGTGGGGAAACATGCTTACCTATGAAGAACAGACAGTTGGCTATCATGTAAAAAAGGAATGAAGAGAAACGGTCAACAGGGTGTGGAGCAATGTACAAACGAAAAAGTTAGTTATTTTTAAACCCCATGGTGACTTTTGGCCCACCCTGTACACCAACAGCCAAAAGGAAAAGCTTAGATTAGATAGAAAGAAGGATAGAGCTATCTTGTTTAAAATTCATGGATGTGTGATAAACATTTCTACTTTTGACATCGGGGTAAAAAAAAAAAAAAAACAAGAGAGCTGAGACATTATTTTGTGCGTCAGTTCGATATTTCTGCTTCATTTCTGTCATTTTTGAATTTACGAAAACAAGTCCGGTGTTCTTCTAGTGATTTTGTGATAAAGAAGTGTGATTAAACGTCATTTATTTTTAATAATAGTAAGACACAATAGCGATTTTTTATTGTTTTTTTTTATAAGAGATTTTATATACAGGGTGTTTCCCCTTAGGAGGTCCATAGAGCGGGAGGTGATAGTACTCACATAGACGAACCAAAAATTGTATGGCAGGTGGGGGGGCAATATCAACCGTTTAGGAGTTACAGGGTGATTCATAAAAAAAGCTAGGTTTTTACAAAACACCCTGTATCTTAAAAACTACAGGGCGTATAGTCACAGTTAAGGGCTCAAACCTATTTTCAAACCTATCCTCAACGATAATTTGTTCCCTTAGTACGTCATTTTAAAAAATATCGTCTAATTTCGGTGTGACCGGAATAGGTTATGAGTTAATAACTGTTTAACGGCTACAGATAACACATAGGGTGTAATAGGTCAAATTAAAGAGGAGGCTCCACAGTTTACAGTTTTTATAAAAAAAAGTTATGTTAACGACGTTTTTGCAAAAATAATAGAGGTCAAAGTAAAAAAAAAGGAAAAAAAATCCGAAATTTTTAGTTTAGACCTTCATAACTTTTGAGGGGAGAGGGGTACGGGGCTGGTTGAGCTGCCGTTGGAAAGGCCATGAAGTTCTACATACAGTGAGCCCTTAACTGTGACCATACGCCCTGTAGTTTTTAAGATACAGGGTGTTTTGTAAAAACCTAGCTTTTTTTATGAATCACCCTGTAACTCCTAAACGGTTGAGATTGCCCCCCCACCTGCCATACAATTTTTGGTTCGTCTAGGTGAGTACTATCACCTCCCGCTCTATGGACCTCCTAAGGGGAAACACCCTGTATTCAAGATCTCGAAGTCTTCAATTATAGCGGGTGCTTTGCTGTGGCGCCGAATCAACCGGAGTTATTATCATTAGAAATCATATTTCAGGCAAGTTTAACTGTTTCAATAATAACTTATAGTATCTTAAATAAAATAAAAGTGAAACAGTTATAAAACAAAGAGCTGTGGAATAATGATTAAAATTTTCCGATTTTTAGCCTTAAATTATATCCAGCCATACAAAGGCAACAGATCTATTCTGTTAATTCAATATAATAATAATTCAATACTTAATAAAGTTTCAACAACTAAATTTTGAACTACTTCCGAAAATATAGTTTTTTTTTTATGATGATGCCAAAGCTCAGGGGATACCCTATGATGCCGTAGTACAGTCTTGGAAGGAAAGGAAGAAAAGGTAGGGATTTGGAACATATTGGGTTGAGTCAAGGAGGTGGTGGTTCACATTGCACTTTAATTTTTGCGACCATAGCCAAGGGAGAAAACAGATGATGGCAAACTGTTCCACATTCGTACTGTCCTGCTTATGAAGGATTCACGGAATTTCACGGTACGGCCGAAATGGACTTGAAGGGTGTGAGGGTGAGCTCGGGTTACAGCTCGTGGGATGCGTGTGGTGTAAACTGAACATGTGATTTCGATTGCCAACTGTAGCATTCCCACGGGAATCAGCTATAGAATCGAATGAGTACACGAAATCAAAGGTACTGTCGTCTGCAAAACTATGAATAGGATTGAAAGTAAGAGCTAGCAGATCATTCATAAAAAAACTGAAGAAGAGAGTAGGAGAGAGCACAGAATCTTGCGGTACACCGGCATGGATTATTAAACGGTCCGCGGTAATACTGTCCAATATAACTTGAATTGAACGGCTCTGGAGAGAAAACTATTTTAGAAAAGAGGTTCTAGAGCTAATGCCTGAAGTTTAGCTAAAAGAGCAGGATGCCAGACTCGATCGAAGTCCTTCGAGATATCTAATGTGATGATTTTAGATGCACCAGAGTTATGGAGACATTAATTCCATAACTCGGTAAGGAATGTTAATAAATCTCTAGTAGAGCTGCCAGCACGAAAGCCGTAGCGATCTCTAATAAAGTGATTTCTAGATATTTCATCAATTGAGTGTTGATGAATTTATCTAAAACCTTCGAAGGAATCGAAATAAGGGCAATTGGTCTATAATTTAAGTTCACTACTTCCATGACTAAAACGAGCACAACGAAAAGTTGCGCCCAAATAAATATACTACAGGTTGCAGTATTACTTGTGAAATTTCATTTACTTTTTACCCTTAATATAAAAATTTCAAGCGTCAAACAGCATAATCAATGTCAACTTTTTATTAAAAAAAAAAAAAAAGTAAAAGTTCGAAAATATCAAAAAGCCAGTGGAAAATTGGAAAAGGATCTACTCGTCACAATGGACCCATTCAATGGTATAAGTAAGGATGACGGGAGTTATTCCGGAATTAACTTCTCACCATCATTACCAATTTCTCCTTTTTCATTGATGAATTAATTTGAGTTTATTGTAGTAAGTGAGAGGTTTGATCTCTGAGATGGTCATTCTTTTGAAATTAAAGTGTCACATTTTAGTGCTGTAAAAACTTCTAGTAAGCATTTACTATAAAGGTAGTAAAATTAGAATGATAATAGAAATCTCCCGAAAGAATGTCTATTTCATGACATTTTCTGTTAGTTGTTTCTTAAATGTACCTAAAAACTACTTCCGTTAACAAAAATCGATTATCAATTTGGTTTAAATATTAGCACGTCTTAAATAAAACAAAAGACGCAAGGAAAAAGGTTTGGAGATTGTTTTTGTTTTTTTTTAAATAATGAAGGACGTACAAGAAATTAAAAGTAGTTCACAATTTAAAGTCAAAATATTCATCGAACTATGAGCAAGAGAATTTTGTTCAATTCATCTTAACTATGCAGAATTATGGTTTTGATAAGGTTGATGGAACTATAAATAATATATAAAAATATAATGACTTGTTAGAATCGGTCAATGATGGAGAAAGAAGAACTTTAAGAACTTTTATTTTTAATGATTCTAAATTAAATTCATAAATACAAGAAGAAAAAACAACCGCCTCGTCCGGGGTTTGAAACCGGAACCTTCCGCTGGCCGGGCGACTGCTCTTACCACTGAGCTAACGAGACAGATGATTTTCCCTCTTGCATTTATCAATTTGTAACTAGCCTACTAAGCCACGTTTTGCTTTCAGCTGGTATTAACCAAAAAAATAAATAATGAAATGAAATTTGCAGGAATTTAAGGATAATCCTCGCAACAGCCTAAATGAGTGCCTATATTTTTGAAAAGGCAGTTGGAGCTCAATGTGCGATTTTAATTGTAGTTATTTTTAGGCGTAGCTGAGTCGGTATTGAAGACAAATCATTAAAAAGTTATCACTGGAATCCTGCTGAAGTTTTTTTTTTTGGTATTCCTAACAAACACGTACTATGATGAGACAACTTTGACTGATGATGTAGGAAAAAAATTAAAGTACTTTTGACAGTGTAGGCCTATTTTGAGTTGACTGGATTATGAGGAATGACATGTGGCCTAAACAGAAAAGATTTACCCTTCTATCTGAGGTGAAGTGAAAGCAAAAGTCAGTCTTGATTACCTACTGGTTTAAATCGATCCCGGTGAACAATCAGTTGAACAGTCGACTCAATCTCTGAAATTCTGGAAAGTTGAAAAACCTATATTTTGGGACCCGGACTGTCCTTATGACAGCCAGGGGCGGATTTCCCTATAGGCCGAGTAGGCCCGGGCCTAGGGCGGCAGATTTAGGGGCGGCGATTTTTTCTTGTAGTTGTGGGTATTTCATTACATTTTTATACTTTTTCGTTTTTTTAAATAAAATAATTCGTTGGAAAGTGTTATTTTTAATTCTACTCCATTTTTTTCAAATCTACTCCGATTTATGAGGCAGCCTACTCCGCTAATTCTAGCCTGGGGTCCCTTCACTGGATATAGATCATTCAATTTTTCGTGTTTTACAGGGAGTAGGGGGGCGGCAATCTTCCATAGGCCTAGGGCGGCCAAGTGATCAAATCCGCCCCTACAGCCCTGGCCAAGTATTTCGGTTAAGGCAAGCTCTCGTCCTCTTGTATTACGGACTCCAATTATTAAGGACTCCACCCTACATAGCCTAAATGACAGTCCGGATAAGCGCTTGAGAAAGAGAGTCTTCATGAACAACAACACGCGTGGATTGTAGGTCAATAGATGTGGATTAGCCAATCCAAAACCAGTGTCGATCTGGCGACCTATACCTAGCCCATAAAATGAGAACTTCGTTTCTCCTTTGTACTGGTCAACGAAAGGATCTAGGCGTATCGATGCTTCAGAGCTTCAGCTTGCACCTAGATACAGGTGCTCTTTGATTTAACTAAGAATTGTATACCTGGAAAGAAAGTTATATGTTTTATGTGCATAAGGCATCCGATTAATTAAAATACTGCTCATTTGCGGTTTATTTCTTTAATATGATAAAGAATCTAAATCCTTATTACAATTAAAACTTGAACGACTTGACAATGTTTTCCTTTAAACTTATATTACAGCTAGGAAGAATTCAGTTGCTGATGCTTGAGAGATATGATGATTGAGAGAATAATAATTTTTGAATTATTTTGCTCTGAACATTAAACTCATGGTCTACACATGTCAGCTTTTTCAATTCTGCAGGTTGCTTTTGAATTTGATTTACGATAACCCTACAGGCTGCACTAGGCTGAATCTGACGTACAGGGAGCTTTGTCAAGCCACCACATGCTCACTAAAAAGGGAATAATACATCTGAAACAGATTTACAAGAAATTTCCGAGGAGATATTTTGTCAGCTTATGTCCTTTATAAGTTTGTGATTTATAGCGAACCAAGAATATCACGATTCTTTAATGTTATCTCATCATAAGAAGTATCAGGAAGGTAGCAAAAGAAAAAACCTTCTCGTCCTCTAACATTGAATTTATTTTTTCGTCTCATGAAGATTGGATGAAGAAAATTGTTTAGTCAGAACTGACCAAACCTCCAATGGAGAGCTTTGAATACTGTCATATTAGGGCACGATCAGCATAGAAATGAAAAAGAAGAAATAAAATTAGATTGGCTAGTCACTACGTACACATACATACAATGTAATAATGTCAACATAAGAAGACACTAAATACACTGAAAACAGCGAAAGTAAGTCATAATCGAATACCCAAGACCTCTTGGAGGAGAATAATGGCATAAATTCTACATGATGAAATAAAATAGAAACTCTTGCACAAAAATGTATTGTTTTTCTTGTACAGAGGTTAAATCCCTAAACTTAATATAATACAAAATCTAATTTATTCATTTAAAGTCTCCCCCACCATAAATATATATGTAGGTATACATACTACTTAAAAAACGACCTTAAAAAATCACCATAAATCCCTTCTGATACTCTCTAATAAGGATATAGTAAAATATATTCATTAACATAAACTTGTAATCCAAAGGATCCCCACCAAAGTGATTGATGCAATTAAAACATGAGGTAAAGCGAATGGACAGCAGATTTACCATCGCTCGCATCGTACCGTTCATTTTGATTTATGAACCTCTGAAAAGAGCCGGCGACACATAGAATCGCCACAACGCTTAATTTAAAATAAATGCGTAGTGTAATAGGCAATATACCTACCTATAACAAGTTTTGTCTATTTTGATGATTTCTGTCGAAGATAGCCAGTTG
This sequence comes from Dioctria rufipes, assembly GCA_963924295.1. Lineage (NCBI taxonomy): Eukaryota > Metazoa > Arthropoda > Insecta > Diptera > Asilidae > Dioctria > Dioctria rufipes. Next base: position 217,544,545 of record OZ002741.1, read on the forward strand.
GACTTTTAATTTGTAGGCCAAAATCAATCATTGATAGAAAATTATCTACTCTCCGAAGGCTGTCCCAATACTTAAATATGTTGGCACTTTTTGTTCTGATCTTCAAGGAATAAATATTATGGATAGCAGCATTCGAAATGTGAATTCCATTGTCGCAATTAAGTTAATTCATTGTGTTGTGTAAATTACATTAAATCCACACTCTTGTACCCTTTCAATCGCCAAACGAAACTCTATCTAAACCCGCTACTACTATACAAATTCCCACTTTTGATAAATATTGCACGCTGCACTAATGCATAAACGCTTTTAGGAAAACGTGCGCATAATAATCTTGTACCGAACACAGCACAACATTATTGTGGTGCCCACCTCGCCTTCTCCCGGTGCAACAGAAATCCTTGAGAACCACCAGCATACGACAAAAATAAAAGTAAAATTCTAAAATAAAAATATCAAATCTCGGATTTTACGAAATCAAATTCTTATTTCAAGAACAACAAGTGAAGTGTTTGCCTTGAGAAAGAGAAAAAACAAATGCGAAAAATTTAAAAGCTTAGTATGCGCCATTTTCTAGGGAATTAGCCATTCGTGAAAAACGGCACCATCAGCACCAACAGCAGCAGAGGCATCAGCTTCACTAGATCTAGCCTAGCCTAGCTAGATCTAAACTAAGTACAACAAACAACAGCAACAATAATGAATTCGCATTGTTCAATTTTCCTCAAGGTGGCATGGACAAAAAGTGGTCAAGCAGCTTCCAGTTTTCATTTTGGATCTAGCAGAGGAAAAAACTTGTTGTATAACTTTTAGTGCAATGCGCATGCACATAAATGTGTTTCCTTACCACGCGTGCATACGTCTATGTATCTATTCCAGTTGCATTTCGTCTAAGCCAGGTAAATAATCAAGTGCTCACCTTCTTATAAAAAAAAAAAAAAAAAAAAAACTTTATGCAGCTGAACCGATCAACCAATAATCGCGTTGCCTTTCTGTTGAAATTCAAGTTGCGCACATGTTTTTTGCCCAGCTAGATGCTCGCTTACTTGCTATACTCTTTGCACACTATAGCTGATCCCGTCAGTGACTTAAAGAAAAATACTTGAAAAAAAAAGTAGCAGAAAATACAATTACTTTGCACGGACAAGTACAAACAACAAATAACGAATTTTTGAATTGAGTCTGAAATATGTGATCTAGGCCACGATCACTGGTATATCGTGACTCTGTTGACACTTCACGGAATCTGTGTGTTTCATTTGAAGTGTATTTGCCTTATGATGCAGATCGCTTACATGGAGATCATTTTATTGCCCAACATCCCGTAGGCATTGAGTTTTGGATAATTTGATTTTATACATGATTTTGAATAGAAGATTGATTAAATTGCATGACACAATCGCGGACGAAAATTTCATGATCAAAGTCCAGCTAATTATCGTGGGGGGAAATTAGTTAGTAATTCAAGGCTCACAGGTGGGGTTTATTTTTTATGAAATTTTCAAGAATTTCTCTAAAACGAATTATTATGTGACTTGGAAGTGAATCGAGGAAAAAATTGTATATGAATGAAATGCATAAAGAATAAGTTCTTTGTGGAGAAAGGACGAGCGGAAGAACTCCTTAATATATGCTGTCTGTACAAAACCAGATCACTTAAATTAAAACTTAAGGACTCCTACATTGGCCCTGAGTGGGCTCTAGATCAAAATTTCTTGGGAAAATAAATAAAATGTATTTTAAAATAACAAAAACAACAACACATATTAGAAAACTTAATTGTTAAAAAATATTCTATTGGTGAAATAGGTACTTTTCTTATCTTGCCTTTTTTTTTTGTAAACGTATTTATTAGAATAAATAAATAATTCTTTATTAAAAGGGCCCAAGTGACATCAAGCTCATAAATTCAGTATTTACTAATAGAAAATTATGAGTCTCACATAAATTTAGTTATACGTTTATCAATCTTATACTTACTATTAGCTGTGTTCTTTTGTATACCTTGCTCTAGAACTGCCATATACTGGAGAGTAAAATTGTTCACAGTCAATTGAAGCGAACTATATGTATTGCTCGCTTCATTTATAAATTTTCTATGAAAATGTATGTGGCGTTCTTTTGTGTTTTGTGTATCTTTTTTTTTCCTGTTCTGCGGACACAAAATAATACAGCTATATTATAAAAGCCAAAATCAAATAAAAAGTGAATTTAAATAAATTAAGCAATTAAATTCAACAATAAACACTAATTAGGTAAGATTACATGCTATAAAAGTGATTAAATGACAATGTCTTGAAGGTAACAGGACAGCGGGTTGTTCAAATTTCCAATGGGAGGACATTCCACACACATATACCGTAGTCGAGAAAGAAATAAAAAAGCTAGAATTGGTCTAACAAAAAAAAATTGCCAACCGAATTTCAAATTTAATTTTTGCTAACTTCATTGTGAGTATTTTATGATTTTTTTAAACTATTACGAGATTCATACGGCAGCGGGTTACAGTGTGGTAACCCGTGGTGGGTTACTTACATATTTTTATAATAAAAAAAATATTAAAAAAAAATTATTTTTCAAGGGGTCGGGGTACTAATTTTATATTCTACCATCTGTGTAGAATATTCGTACACAATCTCATCAAAATCGGATGATAAGTTCAATGTCAAAAGGCCATTCATATACACCAATGGGAAAAACTTTCTCATTTCCCCAATTCGGGTATTCTGACGGAGGTGGGGTAAATATTATACGATTTGCAAAATTCCTTTTGCTGGTTTTTTTTTATGATTTGTTTTTCTGATTTTTTGCACATATTTTACCTCCACTTCGGATTAAGTTGCAAAATTTAATTTTCGACGGCCAAAATTCGGCCTGAAAAATTCATTTCGAAATTTTTTTCTATAACTTATCGATTAATCCATTTTTCTGTTTTTTTTTTTTTTATGGAAGTGCTTTTACTAAGATTCAGGAAGATTTCAGGAAGATCGGATGTTCTACCTATTAATAAAAATTAAATTTATAAAAAATTTTGAATACTCACTTTTCGCCATCTTTCTCTATGGTTGTCATTTCACCCGAATGGATGTTTCAATATCGTTCAAACTTTGTTGCAATTTAGCCTGGACACCTCCCGCGAAAATTTGCAAATTTTACCATTTCCCAATGGGCCAACAAAACCGCGGGCTCCAATACATTATGCATTATTTCGGTTTCGTTTGGTCATCTGAAGCTAACGTTTGCGTCACTTTCATTTCTAGTTAAGTCCAACTTATCTGCGAATTTGGACGAAGTCAGTAATGACGAGTAGACCAATTCTTATGATACCCTCGATGAATGCCCGTATCTCATTTTGTATGGTCACCCATCTGTGCAAGTTTGATTTTTGAAGTGGTTTTTCGCATATATTTCTATAGAGGTTCGTCGGACAGAAAAAATGATTATAACCAATTTAATGGGATTTAATATTCGGAAGAACTTTTCAGTACTTTAAAACCGTATAGGACTGATGGTTCTCACAGGATACCTAAAAATCCAAAAAATTTATATGGCAACACCAACAAGGTGTTGCCCGATTTAGTTCATTTTTAAAATTATATTTACTATTTCTATGGGACACCGTCTACAAAATTTCAGCGCTCTACGTTGACGAGCTCTCTGGTAGTATCCAAATATGTAGTGAAAACCAAAACTTTTGTATGGCAACCTTACGAAGGAGTTACCCGATTTGTCCCATTTCGAACTTAATTTTCCTTTTTTTTTTTTAAGTCCAAAATTTAACATCTGTAAGTGCACGCGTTCTCGAGTTATCGTGAAGACTGACAGACGGACGGACAGACCCACGAACCGACAGACAGACAGACGGACGGACGGACAGACATACATACAAAAATCAAAATAATTTTTAATTTTATTCATGGGTATCCAACCCATTTTGCTATACCATCATTATTTCTTGGTGTTGAAAAACGAAATGACAAACTTAATATTCTCTTTAGATTTCATCTAGGGTATAAAAAACGAGTGCTGAAATGCAATTTATGCCGCTGCATGAGTACCAATCTGGTACGAGCTGATGTGAGAAAGATAACATTATTACGCAAATAATTAAGGCACATATAATTTACTATCCAGAACATCATATAGGCAATTGTAAATCGAATATGTTTATCAAGCGAGCAACCCAGTATAGTTTTGTAGCCCATAGATGTATCTGGCATATGAGTTAGTTATATGCAACATTTATTCTATTGTGACATATACTATTCTAGTTGCCATTCACAGCTATAAGTTCCATTTGGTAGTAAAAGAGCAAGACGAATATTTGTATCTGTAGGAGTGTAAGATGAATGTCGCCATAAGCCCTTTAAGCAACCATAAATTTTTCCAACCTAAACATTGGTGTGTTTCGTCTAATTAAGAGACGTGTCAAAATACACCCCGAGATGCCGAACTGAGTCAGCAAATGGAATATGCACATCATTAAGAGCCGTACAAGTCACATGGAGCTTATGCATGTGATCTTTAAAAATAACTGTGTATTGCGAAGTGGCAGGATTTAGAGTAAAATTATTCATTTTTGTCCAGATCTATTAAGCTTGTAGATAGGCACAACTGGACAACATTAGCTTAAAATTTAAGGGAACACTGCTTAGGAACGTTGATCAGGTCATTTATGTAGAGACAAAACAGTAGAGGACCCATAATTGACCCTTTTGGTACCCCCAGGTATAATTTTTTATGCTGTGAACAATTTGTTCCTTTTACTACTGCCTGTTGCCTGCCCGATAGATATGAGTGCATAAACTTTAGAGTATAAACTTTAGAGTAGGGCTTGAAACCTTGTATTCAGCTCTACAAGGCTGTGTCTGGCACAAAATTCAAATTGGGTTGAACTTAAGAGTCCATACATTTGAATATAGCCTATAAGTTGATCAAAAAGAAACCTTTCAAGGACTTTTGATAAAACGGGCAAGATATTAATAGGCCTATAATCAGATGGTAGATTAGCCTTAGGATATTTTTTTCATAGGTATGATTAATATTGTCCAGATTTAATTTAGACTTAATTGATCTTAGTGCCCAAATGACTTCCGGCTCGGTCACATTCATCAATGGAAAATCCCCGTTATAGTAACCAGTTGAATATAATGCAAGAACGAAATTATTAAATAAAATGCCTGCGGCACTGAAGAAATAGTCGTTTAGCTCATCCAAGTTTAGGTGAGTGTCATCTATAGCTGAAAATTATTTTAGCTTCTCAAGTTCTTCTTCTGAGATCTACAAGAATCCTTTGCGTTATAAAATTAAACATATTTATAATTTAAGTTTTGATGCACATTTTTCAATGAATCTATGAAAAAAAGGGGTTGAGACGGTTTTTTTTCGCAAAAATTACACTTGCGATAATACAAGAAAAGCTATAGAAAAACATGCAATAGGAAAATATCCTACTTATCTAGATCTCGTCTCCCGATGAATGGTGCAAAACATTGCATAGATTGATTGATAATATTAAATACCTCAGAATAATACTATGCCATTTAAACACAAGTTAAATTTCTATATTAGAATGCAGTATCCTTTTTTTTTTCTTAATTGAAAGTCGGTTCTAAATGTATTAACCCATTTCGTCCCGAATTATTATTATTTTGTTTTTTTTTTCAAAATTTTACTTGATCTGCAATTATTATAAAGCTTTAAATATAAAATTAAGGATTTGATTTGATTTGGTTTGGTATTTTATTTGCTAATAGTAGAGAAATTGTGTGTTGCGAAAACGCAACACTCCCAGTGTAAAAGCGTAAAACTAAATCTTATTTTATTTATTTATTTAATTAAATTAACAAAGTTTTTACAATGATAGAACTAATAAAGGAACATTTTCATATAAAATATATTATGTATGTAGTTATTATAAGGATTACATTCTTGTTTTAGCTGGACATGAAAGTCTCAAAACATTTATCATGTAGGGGAATTTTTCAACGTTTTTTTGTTTGGCTTGAACAAATTTTGCAACCAAGTTTGGTATAGTCTGTAAATATTATATATTGGCCAATTGAAAGAAATGTATTTGTCCAGGAAGGCCGTCCAGCTGTAAGTGGCGAAGTCCCATATTTTTTCATATAACAAGAGATTGTAGGAACTCTTACCCATGCGGGCAAACATCACGCAGGAGTAAGTTATAAGGCAATGCCACTAAGTGATCGCAATGAACTGAACATATGTATCGTAGCCGATTACGCAGACGTTCGTCGACTTTCAACTTTATCCCAATTACCGCATGTTGACATTTGACATCTGATTAAAATTTTATTTGTTTTAAAATTTTGTATGCTAAGCATCATAAGCTTCGAAGGAAATATTATTATTGAGGTGAAAAACTGAAAAATAATAATTTTGTGGTGTCAATTTATTATTAATACAGTTAACAAAACTAGTTTAAATTTCATCTTGACGCAGTCATCAATAGCCATTGTGTTCACCATGTTGATGACTACGATTCTGACACTTCATCTCCGCATTTGTGCGAAGTGGCTGCAATGCATTCAGTTTTAAGTATAAGGCATCCAACATACAGCCATATTTTTTGGCTAATGCCCCAACATGGACTACTGCTACATCAGGAACCTACATAACAATTGGAAAATACCATATCTTACCTCTTATTCCTATGCGATAATTCGACTCATAATTATCCAGCCGATCCACTCCACCCATATACAGGGTGTGGTGCACATAGCTCAAGAGTTTCATAGCTGAGGTGGACACAAGCAAAAAACTATAAGGTGATGTGGCCGGGGGGGGGGGGACTAGGCGTTTCTCAGCGGTAGGGGGGGGTTTAAGATTATTAGTTACTTCTTTTAGTTAACACCCTGGAACTATCTTGATATCCTTTCCCTATCAAGGTGGGATTCATCTCATTCATAATTTAATTAATTTTGCTAATTTTTCGTGGAATTACATAATAATAGGCGCGATTACCATCAGTAGCAAAATTAATGAAATTATGAATCATAGAATCGGAAATATCTCCAAAACGGTTGCAACCTTTTTTCTGAGAGGTTACTAACTTTTGTCTACAACAAGGACTGGGAGTGCTTTGTAATAGAAGTTCACCAACCCCGATTTAAAAGAGCTTTTAATAGACACTTTATGCTTTACTACACTTTATAATTTATTAACGAACTTTAAAGTGTTTAGTACAAAATTTTCTGTATTTTATTGTAATTTTATTATGGACTTAGTATCTTTCGTTTTATTTGAGAACTACACAGTAAAAAATAATTCCCTAAAGTGAGTGGCAATAATTTGTGCCACACAGGTTAGGCATTTGTCTATAAGATTAGGGAAAGCTCCACCTTGGAAAACTAAGATTAGGTTTTTATCCCTAAAATATAGGTAGGTTTTTCTCCCTCAAATGTAGGGAATTTTGGTTTCCCTCTCCCCCCTAAAATTTAGGGAATATCCCCTAAAATGTAGGGAATTTTCATATTTTTTTCTATTTCTCCCCCTACATTTTATGGAATATTCCCTAAAATGTAGGGAGCATTCCCAAAAATATAGGGAATTCTAAATTGTTGTTTCGTTTTTTTCCCTAAAATGTAGGGAATATGTGATGACACCGCACCACTCTCCACCATAGGTGAAGGTGATAGAAGACCACCCATTTTAAAAAACATAAGAATTAGCTGAATAGCTCATTTCTTATGGTCCATACTACTAAGTAATATGGAAGTTATATTGGTACACGGTGTACGCTTAAACAAAATATTGAAAAGCAATATATGACTTCTTTTCAAAAACAATGTGTGAATTATATAAACGAAAATATGTTTCCATTAAAAATGCAGCATAATACCTAATTTATTGAATGTTCTCTTCCTCATATCAAAAAGAGCTAGCATTTCGGTAATTTTACGTACTTTAATAATAACCTATTATTATAGCTAAATTCATTGAATGTTCCATTGATATGGGGACTTACATTTACTTTTAGGGAAAAACCTGTCTTAAATTTAGGGAATAGTCCTAATATTTTTACAGTGTAGAGACCTTACCGTGGGTGGGGGTCACTTGATTCCTTTTAAGTTAATAATACTAAACAAATTCTAGCGACACACCGACTTTTTATTTAGGCCTTTCGAGTCAAAATTTTGAATAAACAGCTAAAGGCTAGATTATTCGTAGTGGGGCTAAAGAAGAGTTAGTACATAACCAATATTGGGAAAATTTTGGGTACGCTTACCAATATTGTGCATAGTCAAATTAAAGGTAACATGCCGGGGTTTCTAAATCTTTATAGTTATCATAGATTTTGGCGGGAAAATTGTTAAAATTTTAAAAAATTAGGAATTTTTTTCCAATTTTTTTTGATTTTTGACCTCCTACAACTTCCGACGGAAGGTAACAGGAAGGCTGATTGGGGGCATTCATTGGAAAGCTGAGATGGTTTGTTATCATCTGAGTTTAATCACACCTTGATAGGGAGTATATCAAGAACGTTACAGGGTATAAAGTGGAGAAGAAGTACTAAAATTCTTAAACCCCCTACCGAAGTCGCAACGACGCGTCCTACCATCCCCCCTCAATTTCCACCTTAAAATGTTTTGCTTGTCTCCACAATTATGAAACACTCTGTATTTATTATATTTTTTGTTCACATGTGGCTGTGGAACATCTTTCCAAGGTGTTGAACTGCAAGTCGTCACCGATATCAAGTACAACATCAATACCAAAATCGTCTTTTGTTGCGTTATTGCCACATTGCGATAAAATGGTTAAAAATCATTATTCAATTGTGTTCAGAATAAATATTAAAAATGATATACAATATACAATTGCATGTATATGTTTCACATTTAAATTCCATCAGTTTCCTAATATAAAGTTAATTGAAAGCTTTTGTAAGTTTGTAACATTTTGTTAGAATTGCCGGAAATCTTCCAACCCCTTGACTTGATTCGTTAATTAGTCGAGGAAAGTTTTTAAGTTACATGTAGTTAAATAAGGTATTGCATGATAGCTTATCAACACCTCGATGTCATGGTAAATGGATTTTCACTTGTTTTTTTTTTGTTTTTGTTTTTGTTTTTTGAGCAAGTAGTGTACTGTCCGTTAATAGAGCGTACACGCAAATTTGATTAAGTGACTGAAATGAATGCACTGGTAAATTTGAATCAAGATCAGTGGTCTATTTCTTAACAACGAATCAACACTATTCACTTTATTCTAACTTTCAAGTAACTGCTGCACTTATTTTTTAGTATTTCCCACTGTAGAGATCAGATTATGTATAAAACTTAGTAGGTCAACGATTCAAACATATGGAGAAATACACTTACAAGATTGTTACTAATAGATATATAAATAGATATTCAATATATGGGGTTAATATAGAGCGAAAGTTAGAATAACTGAAACTTCAAAACACTGGTACACTTACTTAGCTTAAATATCTTGAGTAATCATTTTAAGATAGGATTATATAAACTGCTGGGTCAGAGATCAATATACACTAGAAAGCACACTTATTGACACCGATTTATGATGTATGATTTTTAGAAATAGATGGATAGAGATAAGTCTCAATATATAAGTTTTGGGTCAGAGAATTTTTATATCACACTGAAAAACACTTATTGGCAAAAATTGCAATATAAAATCATCAATATATATATATGTAAGTAAAATTAATAGAATAAAGTCAAATTATGATATTAAATAAATATGTACCAAAAGAGTATATTTTGTTCAAGAAAGATTTTTTTGGGATTCTCCGGTATATAGCAAAAGCTAAAAAATGTTCTAATTTGTTATTTCATCACACAACCCATTAATTTTTGGTGACAAGTTTCAAGTCTTGGTTTGACTCATCAACAAGTCACAAATAGCGAAATTGGGTGATTTGAAAAACAAATGAAAAAAATGAAAAAAGAAGAAAGAAATGAAAAGTTTGAGAGAAATAGAAAAAAAAAACAATTTTTTTTATTTATTAAAAAAAAAATTTAAAAAATTTTAAAGAACCAGATTCATTCGAACCGAATCAAACCTGTATACTCCACGCAGTGGGCTCAAAAATAAAGAAGAAAAGGAAGAAGAAGAAGCGTTTCGTGTCAGCAGAAAACCTAACACTCATCGGTGCAGCTTTGTTTTCTGCCTGCTGCAGACGCTTGAAAATAGATCAAACTGCTATCTTCTCATATAAACTCAGAATAAATTCTGGATGTGAATTATATGAGGAAAAAACACTCCTATACAAGCCCAGGAAGAAAAATAAACAGATTACGTTTGGACTTTTTACCGGGTTAAACTTAATTTTGTTCAAGAAACAATTTTTTGTGATTCTCTGGTATATAGCAAAAGCTAAAAAAATTAGAAATAGTAACTAAGTTGTATCATACATATGCACTTCCAATTTGCTGTATAGTAAGCTGCTCACAAAAAGAGCAATTGCACTGCATACTCCTAAGTACTTAAATTATAAATAAATTGTTTTCATCATGTGATTACTAAAATGCTTGAAAGATGTGCAATGCAATGCTCAAACAATTTTGCTTTTAGTTCCCTTGCATCAAGCAATTGCTGCATTGATGAGCAGCATGTCACTTGAAAGTGTATAAGGAGTATGATGCAAGTGCGTAGTGCATACACGAAGCATGTGCACCTTTGGTGAGCGGCTTGGACTTGATTTCTAGAGGTAAAAAATCACGTAAAATCATTCTCCTTTATCCCATACTGAAAAAACTTAGTGGGTTAAATTATCCAAAAATCTAAGTGAAAATGAGAACCAAAATATTTAGAGACTACTATTACGAATGTTTATTTCAAACATGCCAAATTTGAACAGTTTTTATGACAACATTAATTCCCATATCCATTAATTTAAACATAGCTCATATTCGATTTTGCTATATACCGGAGAATCCCAAAAAATTCTTTCTTGAACAAAATTAAGTTTAACCCGGTAAAAAGTCCAAACATAATATGTAAATATATAATAAAATAGATATGTGACTAAATATTATATTGTTACAAGTGAGTGGTACTCACCGATCTACAACTTGACGCTTGAGGGTTGGCTTTAAGCTAATGTTAAAACCATTTGTTCTAACCATGGGTTAAAACAATTCTTTATTCCCGTCGAGACCAGAAATAAACGTTAATGTTAGTAAGATACTATCTCAGTCGAGACCCGGCTTAAAGTGTTATCTTATCTTCAGTCGAGACCCGAAATAAGATGCGTTTATTTTCGTCGAGACCAGAAATGATTGTTCGTAAATATCTTGTCTTCAGTCGAGATCCGAAATAAGATGCGTTTATTTTCGTCGAGACCAGAAATGATTGTTAGTTGTTAAAAGTGAAATATCAGTCGATACCCGATATAAATGCTAGTCCCTAAACAGCAAACTTACCCCAAGCGATGCCAAGCACAAAAGAGATCGAGATCAGTCAGCTTGTCGTTTATATAGCTCTTGCTTGCACACGACACCACTGATGGAGTAGCAGAGGCGCATGATTGCAAGACTTGGCAGTGCAGCTGTGATCATACGGTACTAACGATAATATGCATAACAACGAACACAAATGCATAGCAACAAGAAATTTAGAGTTTTACCTATTTTTAGGAAAATTGTAATTAGGTTGAATGTATTTTCCTTTTTAGAACTCAGTTTTAGCATGGCATTTTTAATGTTCCCTTTTTAGGAATTGTTTTTAGCACGAATCTAACGGTTAAAACATATGATAATGATTATGTGATTATGATTAATGTGATTTGCTCGATGAGGCTATACTTTTGTATTGTATTTGTGCAATATGTTATATAGATGACAAATACATGGCTTTGTTTGGTTGTGTATCTGTGTTTTAAATGAGAGTGATTAGGTTAGATTTAATTTTATACAAATTTTCATGCTTTGTTTTCAGGATTATTTTCTTTTCAGAAGGTATCGAATCTTTACAAGTATTATTAATGGATGATGTAAATTTTGCACAGGACTTTAGTTTTTTTCGGTCGTAGTTTCCTAGTTAATAATAAAAGAGTTTAACTAGCACTATTCTTTCGAAAATATATGTTGAAACGATTTTCTTACAATATTTAAATCTTTCTCTAGAAACAACGTATCATAAATCCATCCATCATAAATTAATTTCTTAGTGGGTGTTACATTTTCCAAGTAAAAGGCCTATCAATTACGAGCATATTTTGCTTGACTCACATCTACCAATTTAATTGCTTTGGCGATACAAGCTTTTTTATGTTTTGTTTAAGTAGGTTTGATTTTTATACAGCTACTTTGTCTTGTAAATACCTATGAAGTAATTGTCATGAATACCTCTAATTAAGTAGTTACAACTAAGGGGGGTTAGAATTCCGTGACTACAATGGAACATCATTTTTAAAAAACTTAACACGAAACAACCGATTTTTCTGATTAAAATGCCAAATTAAATTAAATGTTTTATAAGGTAACTATGATTTATTATCCGGTAAACTTTATTTTGTTCAATATGGCTACTTTTTGGGACTCTCCGGTACAAACAAAAACAAAAACATTTTTTTTTCTTTTTTGCTGTTGTATCGAAGAATCATCTTGAACAAGAAATATAAATGTTTTATGTAAAAACTCAAAAAAAAAAAAAGAACGGAAATCTTTTGTTTTTGTTAATAATAGTGTTTATTTTTTCTAAAAAACTGTATTTTTTACTATTGAAATTTGGGATTTGTAAGTCTTTTTGTTTTGTATTTTTATTTTGAAGCCTTATCTTTCTAGGTAGCAAAAATTATGATGGCCCTCAGCCTCGTTTTGGAGATATAATTTTTTAAAGTAACCGTATACACAAAGTAACGCAATATGGGAGTACCTACTAGTCGCTAGTAATGGGTCGATCGCAAACGATTCGCTCATTTTCATCGGGTCAGTACACTGACTCAAAAAACCTGAGTAAGAGTTTCAATATCATATCGATCAATCGATCACTTACATATACCTGGGAAAGACTTGCGGTTTGAAATTGAGATACTGATATTGCAATTATGTCATATTTCAATAATAGAATTTCAGAGATACATTTATGTTTTACGATACTAAGAATTAATTAGAGAACTTACATTTGATTTATCATTTGGTCTGTCATTTAACTTAAGAAAATACCACGCACATACAAAATTCGGGCAAATATTGTGAAATTACTTGTCTGTATGGAAAATGAAAATGAAATAGACACTTCAACTTAACAAGTGTCAAATATTAAATGTCAGAAAAATTCGCAGTCAACATTACAGTTGCAGTATTAAATTCGGTTCTATAAGGTTCGTGTATTAAATGATTATGGTTTATAACTAGGGTCAGATTGCAATAAACTCTCTGTACCGCGAAATTTTTTGCAATTTCAATACTGAATTCTAATGTTCTATAAACTGAGTATACACTGAGTGTATACAGAGCTGTTTCTCAGTATATAGAGACACACTTGCGGTTTAGTATAAACTCCAATATTGAAACCGCAAGTCTGTCTCCGGTATTAAACTCAAAGAGAAAAGAAACTGCTTTTCTTGACTTATTTGTTAAAGTCATATTTTCAACCGATTTTAAACTTTTTATTTACAGGGCTATGCATGCAGCTAGAAGAAAGGTACCTATAATATCTGAATTAATTTTTATTGCTACTAGTCCCTCAACTGGCAACTCTGTCGCCAAATCGTAGTTTTGGAATTTACCACCCTTCTGCACATGCACAAGGGTAAAAAACATTAATGATAATCTTTTTAATTTACAATATTATATTATATATTTTCTTGCTTCTCTTGACTTGGGACTTTAAGTTCGGTCATGTGCGCACACATACTTAAATGTATGACATGTAATTTTCATTTCCTTAGAAGAGTTTTCCTTAAAACTGATTTAATCATTCAGAAAATGCAGCAATTTTTCATTTATTAAATATTTGCTTTGAGGCCAACCGGGTTGCCTTGCCATGCCACATTTTACCATAGTTGAACAAAGGCATGCAGTGGTATATTAGTCGCGAACGGCTGCAAAATTGATAAACAAAGCCCAATTTTAGCATTGATCATTGGTCTGATATGAACGATTCGGTGGGATAGGTAATATTAGAGTATTAGATGATTACTCCAAACTGACTCAAATGACCCAAATGACCGAATCTTTTACATGAATCGCTTATACTAAAAGACTCGTATGACCTATGTTACCAAAATGACCGATTTTGCCCATCACTACTATATACTCTCTATATATCTTGTAAATATTTTTTTTAGTAATAAAATTACATTTTTAATTTAAATTTGTATTTTATGACCCATTTCCGTTTTGCTATAAAGTCGTTAATGATTTTCTAAAATTCCAAAAAAAGCCCAACTAATTCAAAACCGGCAAAAATTGTACTAACGTCAAGTTTTGATATTCTGATAAGTCATGAGACCCAAAAAACTATGAATCACACTTGTATAAAAAAAACGGGATAGTATTTCCTACTAAAGTATTTTTTCAGAGAAATAAAAAAAAAATGCAGGTATACAAAATCGTGAATTCTTAAACATGTTAATTAGAAGATTATTGTGGATGGAATTTCCTATCTAAAAACAGAAGAGAAGAAAAAAGAACAAAGAAGTTTTCATTTCATTGAGAAATTCTTAAAGTCAAAACCAGACGAATCCATTTCAATTTGCATGTCATATGTAATACATCCCATGTGGATTCAAGTGCGGAATAAATAAATTTTTATACAACTGTCCAAAAACTGATCTTGACTTGTAGATCAATTCCATCTTAATTCTCTGTCATTTATGCCAATATACATAAAAACATCAGTTCAACTGATGTATGAAGGTTACCCAGTCTGGCCGAAATTGCATTTGACCCGCGAACATTAAAAATTCGCGTATACAGAAATCGACTACCATAACTTCACCAGAGATTATAAATCTGAATTGGTGGTATGGTTCGGTTATTTTAAGGATTTTTGCTTTGCTTGGGTTGGTCTTGAATTATTGATAGCGTAACAGCAGACTCCAAATATGTACATTATTATTTATAAATTATTTATTGCATTTATTTTTGAATGTCAATTGCAGGAAGTTTCGGAAATGGCTAGACTACCCCAAAGTCTACCATGCAAATCTGCCACCTACGGATTTAGATTGCTGCGGTATGGATCAGGAGCTGCAGTATCCGCACGATATAAAAAAAGCTCTCCATTTTTACTGCACTCTCATCAAGTTTTTCGGAATGTGATTGTACACGTATTTTTTTCTTTCTTTTATTTTCTTTTTATTATAATCATCTTTCATTTATCTTACACCAGTCGACATGCAAAAGAAGTATAATATCTTCTTAGATGCGCTGTTGCTATCACTGAGCAAGCAATTTTAATTTAACGCAGCAACTTCACAAATATGATAGGTGTCAGCTGTACGTACGTGGTTACAGGTTATATATATGTATATATGGTAATATGTATGTATGCAATATACGAGCAGTCGCTCCACATCTTTATGAAAATCACAAAACCTGCGATAGGATGAACCATGGTCCATGAGCACATACTCTATGCTGTATGTGCCCGGTGAAAAGTTGTTTAGCAAGTCGAAGCAAAAATTTTAGCATTAGGCCGCGAAAGAGTTTTTTTCATCTAACACCAAGCGGTAAATAATAAAAAATTACCGCTAACGGATCTTTCCCGTTTTTTTTTTCTATATTTTTTTTTTTTACCTTTTTTCGACAAATTTGTATGTGCTTTGTATGCTAAGCCATCGACCTATGTACGGTAGGCTCCACGTTTTTCCACCGTCAATTGACTTTGTGCTTATTAATACAAAAAAAAAAAAAAAAAGAAAAATACAAAAAATTACATTATTATGCACTTGAGTGCCAGCACACCGTCGTCGTCTGAGGACGGAGTTAGGCAATTATTTTAGACTTTCCTGTTCCTATTACAGACTCCTATTAAAACTCTAAACGAATTGTTTCGGTTTTCCGTGCAAACTTTCCAGTTTCCATCGATGCGATGCGGTTGGTGAGGTGAGTTGCTGCATTTATGTGAAAACAGGTGTACTAAATAGGTATTGCCGAAATGCGCGGACGTTTACAAAAGAGTTCAAAACTTGTAACATAAAATAAATACCGATTTCAGGAGAAAATTGAATAAAAACGCATTCAAATTAAAGCTAGTCATTCTAGTTCACGAGCTTGGGATTTTTTTTTTTTTTTTTTTTTTTAATAGAAATGAGAAAACAAAATCGCTAATTACCTTTCTATTCTTCATTTAAAATAGCTAAAGAAGCAAATAAGCGCTTCTTCTAATCCATCTTTTTTACTTAATCTAAATAAGCTTTGGAATGGACATTACATGGCCCGCAGAAAATCTAGTTATATCGCACCGTGATAAAAAAAGAACTTCTTTTTAGATAGGCTCGTAGCTGTCATTTATGTTTGATTGGTGGGAAGCTTTCAGGTTAGCTGGTGCAGATTAAAAATTTTCCGGGGCATAAAGTTATCTTTTGATGGAGTATTGCTTTGCAAGCCCAAAGTACGTGTTTAGAATTTTCATACACTTTCAAATAGATATCCCAGCGGGAAAAATATAAAGCGTTTGTAAAGGGAAGCGCTTCCACACCATAGCCAGAAAATAACTTTTCCGAAGCCCTCTTTTACAATAGCCAATGGCATATTTGCAAAAGCGAATCTTTTCTGTGAGCTCAGGATTATTTATAGTCTTGTGTTTTGTTGTTGTTGTGAAAAGATGACTCATATGCATCTGAAAGCGCAGCAGAATTTTCATTCTTTAGTAGTCAGTTGAAGTGTGCGGTTAATTAAAATTTTGATTTCCCTACAAGCTCTCCAAGAGTACTTCCCAAGAATCTGCTTCTAAGCGCTTCCCAAGAATCTGCAACCAGCGTTTCCCAAGAATCTGCAACTAAGCGCTTCCCTCTGTGGACATGCTCACGTTAAAACAATATGAACAAGGATGGAGCAGCTCTGCGAGCTTCTAAAGAAGCGCTCTTACATACGTCTTTGAGTGCTTCCATTTCCCGTTGGGATACTGCAACTTTAGTTAA
Organism: Dioctria rufipes; assembly: GCA_963924295.1. NCBI lineage: Eukaryota > Metazoa > Arthropoda > Insecta > Diptera > Asilidae > Dioctria > Dioctria rufipes. Next base: position 217,561,631 of record OZ002741.1, read on the forward strand.
TTACATTTATTTGGTGCGTATTTGAGGTAGTCTATGTAGGTTCAGTTAGAAAATCATTTCGCCATTGTGATTAAGTTCCCTCCCCACTTTTTTGTCTTTTAAATATTTCCCGGTTAGCTCACAGAACAGTGAAAATTGGAAGAAACAAGAAAAAAAGCTAGAATTGGTCTAAGACTAATTCTTATGATACCCTACATGAATTCCCTTATGAAATTTCGCATTGTCACCCTTCTGTGCAAGTTTGATTTTTGAAGTGGTTTTTCGCATATATTTCTAGAACGGTTTGTCGTACAGAAAAAATGATTATAATAAATTTTATAGGATTTCGTATTCTGAAGAAGTTTTTAGTACAATAAAAATGTCTTGGACAGATCGTTTTCGCAGTATTTGTAGAAAACCTAAATTTTTATAACACCAAGAATGAGTTTCCCGATTTAGTTCATTTATGAAACGTTATTTGCTAGTACAATGAAAACATTACAGCTCTCTACGTCGACACGTTCACTGGCAGTGTTCAAATATATATTGGAAAACGGAATTTTTGTATGACAACCGCACGAAGGAGTTGCCCGATTTGTCTCATTTTTGAACTTAATTTTACTTTTTTTTTTAAAGTCCGTGTACAAAATTTCAGCGCACAGACGGACAGACGGACGGACATGCAAAAATCGAAATAACTTTTAATATTATGAATGGGTGTCCAATCCATTTTGCTCTACGATCATTATTTCGAGGTGTTACAAACGGAATGACAAACTTCGTATGCCCTTTAGATTTCATCTAGGGTATAAAAAGGTGCGGTTCATTTAGTTTCATTTAGTAATTTTAATCCAAGATGGCGGACCATGCGGAGCCCCCCCCCCCCCCACAAGGGTCTAAACTTTAATTTTTCGTCGGGACCTGGAACTGAATAACATATATAAAATCATAACTACCACACCTTTTGTAGGGCAAAAACCCTTACTGACTGGACTAGTATTACAGTTCAAAAATATCATGGAAAACCACATTTCTTGTAAAGATTCTTCTATCATGCAGCTTACCCTTGTTGTTGATTTTGGTGAATGTTTACGTTCACCTGATTCGATACTTCAGCCATGTAAAGTTGTCCATGTAGGAAAACGGTATAGTATTTAAATCGATGCCTACATGGTCGATTGTTTTTGCCCTTGTAATTTTATGATTATCATCGCATAGGCTAGGATCAACGGAAATTGTCGTCATCGTAGTATGAATGGCAAGTAATAGAATCTAATGGAGCCGAATTCGATTAGTGAGACAAAAACTCTCTGCACTGATTGAATTTCGGTGAAGTCCTCTAACAATCATACGTGTACCATTGCATAATCCTTTCTTCTTTGGGTTCAAGTTTCACAAGAGAATTACGAGAACTCCTTCCTTCAATAGCAAAACATGCGGTGGCATACCTGATGGCATTTGTTAATTGCATTACTGGTATTCTTCTGAGGCGACAGAATCTGCGCTATAGTATGGATGGTCGGATTTTCTAGCATTTTAGGACTGATTATATCCTGTTTATTTCCAGCATATGAAAATTTTTTAGAAATCGTTTCGCTAACTCCTCAACAGACATTGTTGCTGAAAGTTGTCTCCATAGATCGATGAAATAAGGTTACTCTCATTAACAATTGCTTGAAGGATTTCGAATATGTCGTCACAGTGTAGTCCAGGATTTTGTGAATGCTTTCCTTTTCCAATATCTAAAACTCAATGTTTGTTGTTAACGCGCGTTCCTCTGGCAACAAATAGTATAGAGTTTTTTCGAAAATTGCATCACACAACTACAGCTTTCCATCCAAATGGTTGCTTATTTGCAGAAATTTCTTGCAGAAACTTGTTGTTGCGTCTGAGCCCGTGCTTTGAAGGCATTGTTATCTTATCTATGATGATAAGGTCTACCTATATCAAAACTACAGCTTCAAGGGATTTAAGACACATCGGTGGAAATTTAAATCCACTGTATACTGTTCATCTACCTTCCATCAGATTCCAGTTATATTCCAGTTATAAAACAAAATCCTGCTTAGACCAATATTTTTTTAGCTGTTATACTTATGTTTATAAAAAAAACACAAGTAAAAATGCTAGAATTGGTCTAACACTAATCCTTATGATACCCTAGATGAATGCCCGTATTAAATTTCGTATGATCACCGATCTAATCAAGTTTGATTTTGAAGTTGTTTTTCACATATATTTCTAGAACCGTTTGTCGCACAGAAAAAATTATTATAATAAATTTTATAGGATTTCGTATTCTGCAGAAGTTTTTAGTACAATAAAAATGTGTTGAACTGATCATTTTCAAAGTATACGTAAAAAACCTAAATTTTTATATGACAACACCAAGAAGGAGTTGCCCGATTTGGTGCATTATTGACATTTCATTTGCTAATATAGTAAAAACGAAAAACCATTTAAAAAATCAATACACAGATGGGTGACCATACGTAATTACATACGGGCATTCATCTAAGGGTATCATAAGAATTGATCTTAGATCAATTCTAGTTTTTTTACTTGTTCTAAATAAAATTTCTGAAACTTTTAGAAATGTGTGGAAAATTACGTCACTGTTTGACATTCCTCTTCAAATCATTCGCATTAATACAATTTCTAATTGGCTTTACTTTGGCTGGATGCATTACCAACAAAAGTCAGTATGGTCTTAGTCCCTCGCCTCGAAGAGAAGTGTTCCTAGTATTTATTTATTTTTTGTTTTTTTTTTGTGTAAAAGCTCGTATTCAACTCTTCTTCTTCTAGGAAAGTTTTTTTTTTCAGAATAATTGCAGTAGATTTACGACACCTAAGGGCAATGACAACACACATTTAAGGGTAATTATATATGTTCATTACTTTTAAATTTATATTTTTTATTAACTGATCTTCTTTTTCAATTTTCAGTACCCCCAAAAATATATATAACAATGTTGCTACTGGTTGCAGTTTTTCCCTGTATAAATTTTTCTTTGTGTACGAATATTAGAAAACTTGTTGGGAAATATTGCAATTCATTACGAATAAGGTCAGACATCTTTAGTGAGAAAATAGCCAAAACAGTCAAACAGAATTTTAAGGAAAACATAATTTTTACAAAACTCAATTAAATTTAAAATACAATTTGTGTACATAAATGTTTTACTTTGGAATCATTACTGTATATGTAAGCACATCACAATCATTACACGAATATCTCTTAATCTACATATTCGCAACGATTGCAATTTTACAAAAGTAAACAGTGGGCTTTCGCCTTTATGAATGAAGTTCAGTTCGAAACGAGAAAGAAAACCCAAGGTAAACAAACCGGTTCATTGATGTTTCAATAGTAATAACAATAATAACTAGATACTACTTGCACCTGAGCTGTAGACTCACTCGAGAATAGATTTACGTATATCCAGCTCAACTATAGTTAACTATATATAAGTGGTGCACAAAAGTGCAGCGGTTTTGCCGACGGCGCTATCGTCATGCATATTATGCACTCTAGGGTTATCTATCTTTTCTTTGGTGTCAACTCTCGGAGATACATAACGTTGGATTGGATTCATTCTTTTCTATAGAGGCAGAGACCGTAGGTAGGTAGGTGGTTGTGTTCATAAATTGTTGCTCGTTTTAACTATTCAATATTTCCTCGATTAGTTTACATCGTTTTTGATTAAATATTAAAATTAATTTGTTCGAGTTTTATCCATATACAGATTGCTCTGATTTTACGCAAGTATGTACGACCTTATCTGATTTTATATAAAAAAAAAAAAAAAAACCAGAGACAGGTTAAAACATCCAATGTAGGACTAGTGTATACGTTAAAGGCAATTTGTTAATTCGAAAAAAAATTTAATTGAAAATGTAATAATCAAAAAATCCTAACCTGAGTGCTCGGTTGGGACATTAATTTTCTTTGGAAAAATTTTTTCGATTTACGTTCAACAAAATCTTGGGGAAGAATATATTTATGTGGGGTAGGGGACGCCCCCTCCCCACGCTAAAAATTTAAAGTAAAAACATTTTATTAATTGAGTTATTTAAAAAAATATATTTTTTTATTTATATAATTCAACTTCAAAAAATTGTACAAAATATTTTTATTCCAAAGCTTAAAAAATAAAAATCTATTTCAATGAATATTATTGTATGCATGTGATGTATGTGCATAACTCATAACACGAAACAGACTCCCTTGCTACCACTTCAGAGCCCGAACTTAGTCCTAATTCCAAACATTCTAAAATATTTGAAATTACTGACATGTAATTGGAACATCTCGTACAATATTAATTATTACACCCTAGATGAAATCTCAGGGTAATATACGAAATTTGTCATTGCGTTTGTAATGCATAGAAATAAATTTGGTAGAGCAAAATTAATTGGTGACCCATGCATAAAATTAAAAAATATTTTGATCTTTACTTATCTCTATGTCAGTCGGTAACTCGGGAACACGTTTACTTAGAGAGCTGAAATTTTGTAAACGACCTTTTTGAAAACACTTGGATTTAAGTTCCAAAATGGAACAAATCAAGTAACTTGTTCGTAGGGTTGCCACACAAAATTTTTGTTTCACTCTATTGACACTGCCTAAGAGCGCGTTTACATAGGAAATTAATGTGATTTACAAGGTATTTTCATAAAAGTAGTCAAGAAAATTTAAAAAATGGACGAAATCGGGCAACCGCTGCTTGGTGTTGCCATACAAAAATTTGTAGTTTCTTACGAATGCCGTAAGAATGATCAGTCCTAGATGTTTTTTAATGTACTGAAAAGAATATAAAATCCTATAAAATTGGTTATGATAAGTCCTACTGTATGACCAACCGTTCTAGAAAGAGATACAAAAAACCATTTTAACAATCAAACTTGCACAGACGTGTAGCCATACGAAATTTTATAGGGTATTCATCTAGCTAGAGGGTACTTGTTTTTTATTTTCGATTTTAAATATTTCCCTTTTAAAACTGTGCGCATAATTAACTTTCAATAAATATCTTTGGTATATTTAACTTCTTGGAAATCTTACGACCTTACGCAATACGGCTAACAAGAAATATAAACCTCTTATAGCTGCATGCTAAGCATCTTTTTGTTTTCTTCATTATTACAGATCGAAATTTAGTAGAAAACTACCATCTAAAAGTCTGTGGAGTTTTTGTTATTACTTATAGGAAATTTTTTGATAGTTTCGAAATAGTAGTAACACTGTCGACTTACATAGATGTATTGAAAATAGAAATCACTCTAGATCATGGTCAAAACAACCTCTTTCAGGCTGGAATTGTTCTATTCTCTTCCCTCTTTTAAACAGGGAGTATCGTGCGAATATAGTGTACGTGTTTAAGCCATTCAATGACAGTCGAATTGGACTTGGTTTAATTTGCTTTGACGTTTCTGAAAGTAAATATCTTAGAGTTGGAAGAGGTCGTTTTTTAGGCATGTGAATATATTTAAAAAGAAATAGCTTCTTGTTTTATAATTATTGGTGAAATTTTTTTTAAGTATACGAAAGTTTAAGATCATGTGTGATTTGTTTATTTGATAAATGTCAGAAAGTTTCCCTCTTTTCAATGGCAGTCCTTTATTTATTTTACCTTAAGAAAGACGGTGCTAATGACTTGTTTATTTTACACAGCAATTTTGATTATAAAAAATTTGCCCCTTCAAAATGTCACAATTTCACTACTGCCATGACGAAACTAATACAAACACAGCACATTAATATATTACGCGAGTAGATTAAGTGTTCACCCGATATGCCGCTTACTTATTAGTTCTTTATTCAATGATGATGCAGAACCAATGCCATTGAATTTCGGTCAGCACGTTATATTTACACATATCAGTACAGCTGAAAGCTCGATATTTTTAAGCTATCAAAATGATGATATCATATTAAAAAATTTTTTTTAGAAAATTGATCTAAATTAAAGATGATTCTTACTGCACTTTGTATTCCATTAACCTTAAAATTTCAAGGTAATAATGTAATTTGTAGAGTGTCTGCCTACATACATACTTATATTGTTAAATCGCTACCGATTTCAAAAACAAATCAAAGTCAACTTGAAAATGGAAACAACTTCGATAAAACCAATTATCAAGTTGCAAAGAAATTTATAAAAGCTTGATTTCGTAAGTATCAAATTGCAGTTTCAATGTCTTTGAAGTAGAATGTAAGGACAAATGTAGTTGTCTGTAGACAGTATATTTCGTTTCCCAGAGTCTTGCACTGCAAAGTTGTTTTCTTATTTAGGTATTCATTCTAACTGTGCTGTAATAACCAAAAAGGTTTCGAAAAGAGTTGAAAATATATTGAACTAAACTTAAATGGGCTGTGCGTTCTGCTTAGAATGTGAATCAGAAGGGGGACTTATTTCATCTTCAGAATATCTTCAAGTCATTCATAATCTCAAAGGAAAACAGTTTTCTAGTTTAGAATTTCTATCTGAATTGAACACATCTACTTCTGAATGAATTATTTGCAATGCCTTTATCAACGTGTCAACTATATTGCTCTGAAAAACAGAAGTAGTTCAAAAATTGAAATTCAAATTCAAAAATTCTATATTGTACAACCTTGTTCCTAAGCCTAATACAATGAAGTAATATGCCCAAGGCATCAAGGCAAAACCCTAGAGAATACTTCACAAGCCATAAAACAGACTCCTTCACTACCACATGAGAGCCCCAACGGAGTCCTTAAATTCTAAAATATTTGCAGTGTTCTTATGTAAAACTGAGGAAAGTTTGATTTGAATAGTTCCTCTGCCCTAGATTACTAATCAGATAGAAAAATGGTGTTCTAATAATCATAAGCATGTTTTCTTATCTTCCGAACCGAAATTAAATTTGTATACCTTTTCTAACAAAATTATTTAAAAAGATTTATCTAAACCAAATGACTACGACTCCTCAAACAAAAACTCTCAGCTGAGCAATCATTGTGTATATGTCGCTGTGCCGGCATGGCATGCAGTGGGCTGATAATATCAAATGTAGCTGCCTACAGATTCGGACTCCGGCTGCTCATACACACATGCAATTATTACTCAACTGAGAGTTATTCGTCGTAAAACTGTAAGGACACTTTTTAATCAAAACTATTTTTTTATTTTGTTAAGTAAGGGATATATTAGGCGTAGCCTTTGGGAAGGTAAGAAACCAAGCTGTAAGTTACTAGAAGACTGTTTTCCTGTATGGATAGTAGTTTAAGCTCTATAGTATATATAAAGTGAATGTTTGGCACTTTTGCATAAGTATCAATATAGAACATTTTAGAGAACGGACTTCCAACGCACACATATAGAGTTCTGTTCTATGGCTTGGGAAGTATTCTCGAGGGTTTTGATTACGCCCATTCGGGCTCTAACAGTAATAGCAATCCCAGTCTTATGCTATGTTTGTTTTCTTAACATATTTTTGAATGCTATCTAGGGCTCTAACTTAACTAAGTTTGTTCAATAGTTCACTAGCTAGCTAAGTATAGGTTTACAAGGTTATCTAATAACCTAGTTTACTTACCTATGTTCTATGTCTTGTATATGTCGAATTTGGATTTGGATGCCCTTAGCGAGGTGCGAAGTCAGATTAATTATTTCAGGGTTTTGCTTTTGATATGCATGTTCGTTACAGACTAGTCGTCGAACCGTTAGTTCTGCGGTATTGTTTGAGCGCGGGGATCAGTGTGTTCATCTCCTATCTGGAATATTTCAAGAGTTCTATATGTATTGTCGTCATACCTCCTTCATCTAGTAGTCTAGGTAGTTCCCCGCATCGAGGATGATGCAGTAAGCGGTGCGGCATAGCAGAACGTATACGTGGAGCACGGTTGTCTCCGAAACGGATGTTGTTTGCTAGTTAGGAAGTACCCTGACCTGACTCTTGTCATCTCGATTATAGTTCGTCTGGCAAGATCAACATCCGGATGAATAGGGTTTGTCTGGTGGCTCGCTAGAAGCTCGTTGGAGGCATCGCGAAGCCATTTGATCTGTTCTCTGAAAGCTAGAGGAGGTGTGGTAGGCTCCTTACTCGTTGCGGTCAGTTCAGGCAGACAGCCTGCTTTTCCGTTGCTGGAATGTCTATATGACCAGGACACTAGGCGATATAGATCCTCTTATGCTAAGTGTAGTTCTGACATTGACCGCCAGAAAGTTTCTATTTTTATTTGTTTTGGATTACTTGGATAGCCGACAGTCTATCGGAGAAGTTCGTGGTAGTGCCCCTTTGGTTGGCTGCTTCCCAGATGACTGTCAGATATTGCACCAGTCTGGTAGTTAGTGACAGATTTGCACCTGTCTGTAAGCGCTATCTGTGGTGACTGCCATGCCATCAGCGTAGTCTGTTCTGAAGGTGTCTGTGTGCAGCTCTGCGTCAGAGCACAGTCCAGCTCTGAGCTCGCTTCTTACTGTTAATGTTAAGGTCATCGTATTGTCTTTCGTTAGCAATGATTGTATTTGTTCTGATCTTTCATAGTGGTAGGAGTAGGACTGGGTTTCACGCAATATCTATATATCTCTAAATACCTAGGTAAAGTGAAAAATTAACATTACTAACAAATTCATCGGTGTCTAATACACCTAGCAATTTACGGTTTATACATTAATACTTTCCAGTTAAGTTGTTTTGTGGTACTTAATAGGAGAAAATGTTATAATTGGTCTACGAACAATTATATTATACCTTAGATGAAAATAAAAGCGAAATAAAGTGAAAAACCTTAAGTTTTGTATGGCAACAATAAGAAAGCGTTGTTTGATTTAGTCCATTTTTGAACTAATATTTGCAATTTTAATAAAAACGCTGCATACAAAATTTGAGCCCTCCACTATGATACTTTCTCAGGCAGTTTCCACATATATAGTGAAAAACGAAAGTATATCAACACTAAGAAGGGGTTGCCATATTTAGTTCATTTTTGAGATCTTATGTACTATCTATCTCAATGCGTACTGAGGCAGTGCCCAAATATATATAGTGATAAACGAAATTTTTGTATGGCAACCCTTACCGATTTGTCTCATTTTCGAACTCTGATCTAATTTTTTTTTTTTTCGGATATAAGAGCGGAATAATGTCAAGATTCCTTAACTAGTTAATACAAATTTTACGACTAAAAGAAATTTCTTTGAAAACAACTCGAACTTCGACAACTCAGAGCATCTAATCTACACAGTTTAAAAGATTGGCACAAACTTTCCTTAAATATAGATTTTCCCCCCAAATAAGGTTTGGAAGATAACCTCTAAGAGCAAGACAATAATCGAAAAGACTAAATTTAGCCTATTCACTTCAGTGGAGGACATAATAGATCAACTGTATTCGTAGTATCCGCAGAGTCATAGTTACATATTCGCTCATATTCTTAACGTAAAAAAGATTTTCAGATTTTATAACTGCTAGGTAAATAGAAAAGGCTTGCTTTAAAATTCTTAAGAAAATTATGAAAACATCTTCAGATTAAGGCTTAAAATTCTTTTGTTTTTCACATCGATTACTTTACTAAAAAAAAAATATTAACTCAACAAAAATGGCGACTAAATAAATTGTAAAATTTACTTAGAGGCGTCAACTCTTCTTCATGACCTACGGTAAACTATCATTTATGTATATCTCAAATTATTCAATACAAAGAACCGTTACGTTAATATCTATTTTCCTACATTAGGTATTACCAAGAATTCCAAATTCAACTCATGCATTAAGGTTTCTCCGAAAAAAAAGTGATAACATATATTTCTATATAATTGGGGTACAGGTGGAGGACTACTTTAATCTTACAGGTGCACTTTCGGGTGGGTTTTATTATTTTATTATCCATAGAGAAGAGAAGACAAAACATACACGGTCCATTACCTTTCACTACGCATTTGAGTATTTTTTTTAACGCAGCAGTAAAGAATTGAAAATCCACAACCATTTATATTATTATTTGACAAATTTTTACTTGGTTTGATCGTAACAAAATTCACTCTTATCTGTTGCATTTTAATTTTTTTTTTCTTTGTCCATAAAAAAATAATCTTCAATAAAATGGATAGGGAGGTATCTAAAAAGTTCTCATTTTCCTTGTTTTGTTTTTTTTTTCTTTTTCTTGTTTTTTGTTTTGCAGGTATTTATAAGAAAAAATCTAACTAAAAAAAAAAGACAACAACAACATGGCCGACTTCAATCAGTTTTCATGAAAATCATTGAGTTGAACGGCCATGAAATTCATTTGGAAGAGGGAACAACAGCGAGAGGGACGAGCGAATTTGACTCAAACTTAAACTGGAAAATTTATCACGAAAATATATCAAGGAAATTCAGAGTAGCACACATTCAACGTTGTCCAATGCCAAACGACACACATTAGCAAAATATATATAGGCATGTATGTATATATATAGCTGGCTGTTGTTATAGTCGGTGCATATAAACACATATTTACATATATATATGCATATTTCAACTGTACGCACCAGTTATAAATTGCAAAAGAAATAAAAATGGCAAATTAATCAAAATATGGAAACAACACACATCAAAAAAGTTTCGTTAACCTGAATGAATAGGCATCAGCAGCAGTAGAGCAAGTCGCTTATATGTAACACGACCGCACAGGCATATGTTATCGAGCGTCATAAATGTGAATGCAATGCAACGCTTGCATGCACGCACACCGGTACAATGCCGATGCCAAAGCTTCAAATGCACCGCTGCTGTAGATGCAGACTGCCGACTGCAAACTGCAATTGCAGTTGCAATAGTGGATTTTGTTTTTTTCATTTTTCACACCGAAAAACCAATGCCAATCCGGCGGTGCTTTGTCGTCGAATGCATGTGGATTGTTGTCGGCTTTGTCCCATCTTGCCCGCCGCGTTTTCAACTACCGAAATTTTTCCACCGCCCACATTGAGAAAATAATGTTGGTCCGGGGCCATCACAAGTACCGACTATATGTACATAGTCTGACTGACAGGGCAGCCACCATAGAAGTGGTAAATTTTGATTTATACAACACAAATAGAGCTGGTGTTGCTATTCAGTGCTGCTTTCATAGTTCGCTGCAGTTGCACAGTTGCACTTTCCTCATTCGACCATTCGACGATAATACCTCCATATTGGGGCATCGAATTTGACTATATTCTATAGCAAAGCGGCTAGGAGAGCACGAGCTAGTTCTAAGCTGCTATGGCTAAAATAAAATAGCAAAAACCAAATATCAAGCCATGGCTATCAAAGGAAGCCTGGCAGCTTGGTGTAACCGCAAAAAGCTCGCGCGCCGCGATATATTTGGCGGAGCTATGGGTTGGAGAAAAAACAACGAAAACGATTGAAAATTAGAAAATGCGATGACGTAATAAGAGATAATTGCGCATTTTTTTTTTCTGTGTGTTTTAAGGCGACCATTTTTCATTGGGATAGCTTGAACTTTGGGCTTTAGTGGCACAAACGAAATTCCATATGCATGCTTGCTACTAGCTGCAGCCTATATATTTGCAGTGTATTCATGCATGCATGTGCATGTATGTGTTGGTTCGGTTGCAATCAAAACTGCACTTCCATGGTCAAATGCAGTCCCCCGAACATAAAGAAAGAGCTTTGCTTTGGCAAGGCAAACTGGATTCAATTTTTGAATTTAATTAGTTTGATCGTGAAGGCTTTATCAATATGGAATATAATCGACATAAGATAATAATTATAATAATAATTCCTTTATGTTGCTGCTAGGGATGCTGTGCTACTGTTGCCTGCATACATAGAGGTTTAAATGAAGATCATATCTGAATCTGAACTGTTTGTATTTGAATTTGTTCTTGATAGTTCCGTACACTCTTCTTAGGGTATTCAAATCAAAGTAGATTTGTTGGTTTGCTTGCGGCAGTGGTGAGAATGTGTATGACTTTTCCTTTAATCAAAAAAAAAAAAAAAAACAAGAAAAAATTACTGCCCATCAAAAATTATAATCACTCAAAATAAAAGTTGCAATTCATGGAAAAGTTACCAATGGAATCACCTCTAATTTCCTAGAAAAAGATTTGTCAGTCATGGGATAACAAGAATTTGAAAGTATGAAAATTATTCTGGCATTCAAGGATTTATCAAAAAAACATTTATACGCTAATCATTTCATTTAGGTACGATCTCTGGATTCAAATTGCCAATTTAGATCTTGGAAAAGTTTTGCTGTTTTCAAAGAGCAAGTATTATAATGCAATTGAACATTTTTAATTTATACTAGAACGAACAGGTATGTTCTTGCTATTATTATTTTTTTCACACCAACAGGTATTTTTTTGTAAATATGACTTAATTTTGAAATGAGAAATACATATGCAGATATTTTATACTGTTATTGTTTGTCAGATGGAAATTTCGTGGCAGTGCAGCGTGCATATCAGAAAACATTCCCATTCGCCATCAAAAAGTTACCTGATCGGAGAGTTTTTGCTGTGGCATATTGAAGAGCAACAGAAGGAACACTCTTTGAATATCAAAGAGTTCGGTCCAGAACCAGCTTTGTTTGAAACAAGTGTGAGCCGGATTTGCATTAGTATTTCAACTGGATGGCGATTACTGAAGGATGAAAATCAAGTACCATTTCATTTTAATCCTATTCAAGAACTGCTTGCACCTGATGTTGAAAAGCGGTTCACATATTGGGTCCTATTAACTGGCCTCCCAGATCATCAAATCTTATACCTCTGAATTCTTACTTATAACAAATGAAAGAAAGCGTCTATACAAAGGAACTAAACACATAAGATAAAAGTTTTAAAGGAGTGAGATAGGTAATAAATTCCATACGAAAAATGTTCCTGTTATGTCTTCAGTCATACGGGAGCCATTTTGAAAATTTACTAATTTCAACGAATTTAGATTAGTTTTCTTTTGTAAGCTTAGAAGTGCAATTAGCATAAAAATAATGTAATAAAATTTATAATAAATTGTATATAATGCAAAATTTAATGTCTTATCTTTTAAGTGGATAAAGAAGAAAAAAGAATAAAACAAAAAGCAGTTAAAAGAAGACAAAATTAGGCTTTATATAAGGTAATAACATTTTAAAGAAAATAAGTAATTTTCGAGTTATTGAACTTTCAGTACAAAAAATATGATATTACGAAAAGTCTGAATTTAAATTTTGATATCACATCAAGTACTTTTTGTAAAGTATTCAAAACTACATTAATTTAATAATAATTAATCTGCTTTAAAATACATCATATTGCGTAGTTTTAAAGATTAAAGAAAAATTACAAAAGCCTGCACTTTGAAGATGAAATATCCTTCAATTCTTCGAAAATCTATAGGAGGATTGAAAATTTTCCATGAAATTTTATTTGATTCTGCAGCTCCCCTGTCACCTCCTGCAAGGACGACATCCTTATCACAAAAATTTTTTTATTGTACAACTTATGATAGTTCCTATGAAGATATGAAAATCAACACTATTGACTACACCTCTCTATTTGAACTAGGTAATCGCAAAATCAGGGCATCAACTTATCCTACTAGTGATTCTGGTGACCATCAGGATGGCTGGAAAGATATCCAACCGATTTAGTATATGTATATTTGGTACTATATGATACCTATCGTAAAAAAACATTGTACCTACGGAGAAGTGATCAAAAAGTTCACGGAATTTTTGAAAGACGTGCCAACGGACCATCGGAAAGCAGTAGGGTTGGCAGCATTAGTTGTTTTGATTCTTTCTGACCTCAGCTATTTTGATAGTTTCTCTATAACCGTTTTTGTTTTGAAGTAACGGACGTTTGTGTGAAACAAGTTTTTCATGTTTGTCTATTTTCTGATCATTTGTCAAATGTATCAAAAACTTAAGTTTTGTGTAAAGTTGGCTAAAACTTTTATGATTTTGTAAGACACTTTTGGTAAGTAATGTCTAAGTTGATCGCGATGTTATGAATGATACAAGAGGTTCAAAGAATCTCGAACACTTCAGGAGACATCGTCCGTAAAATAGCAGAAGAGTGCGACATTTCATTTAGCTCGTGTCAAGAAATTTTAAGTGAACAACTGTGGATGAGTCGCGTGGCGATAAAGTTTTTGCTGAGACCGTTAACCAAGGAGCAGAAACAACATCGAGTTCAGATTTGTTTTGGAACTTCTTGATATACCGAATGAAGATGAACGCTTTTTGAAACGTGTCATTACTAGGAACGAAAGTGAGTTTATAGAAGCGACGTATAAACAAAAGTCCAATCATCACAATTAAATATAAAATCACTTCCAACACCAAAAAAAAAAAAAAAAAAAAAACTGTTCAATTCAAATCAATCAAATGGCAATGCTTAGAATTTTTTTAGACTGATTACTTTTAGAGATTGAAATGTTAGGTAAATTACTTTTCATAACCTTTATAAAACAATGAGGAAATTCAGCTGCAATTAAAATTTTACTGTGAATATCATCACAGATACATCTAAAAAATACAGACCGCTCCAAAATAAACAGTTTTTAATAATTTTAATTAAATATGACAAAACTTAAAATTTTCACTTAGGTGATAATATTTCATAAAGAAACATTACGTAATTTAGAAATGTTATATACCTAAAATGATGTATTTTCTTCATATAAGAATAAAACAGAAGCCATAATCTGCAAATTAAAAAATTGGCTTAACTGACATTTTCTTTTTTATCTGCAATGCACAGATGAAAAAATGGCGGCTTATACTGAAATGAAGAAATTACCATTATAAAACTTCCAGAAATATTATATAAACTAAAGGAACTACCATGCCGCGAAAATGGTCCTTATATACCCTTTAGTCATGGTAATGTGATATATCTTATAGTGACAAAAAGCAGACATTAGTGTTATTATATATACCCTTTAGTTATATTGTGTTATATTAATGAAAACAGTTTTATAATCCATTCGACACTAAAAGTAATTTTTTTTTATAACGATCACCATAGTTACTAAAGGACCACCAAAAATTTTACGATAATTTATAGTGGGTGTATGTATTAGGTACCGAAAGTTCCCAATTTTTATTAAAGTCACCTAAATTACTGAATATTGTCGAGTTATATAAGGGTAACCACGGATACAGCAATAAACATTTATTACCAATAAGTTATATAACGTGTTGATGAAAACAATTATAAAACTCTCTATATACCTTCTAGTAATGGTTACTTTACGTAATATAGACCGGTGACTGAAACATTTCCCTCACCAACTTATAAAAGCTTTAGTAACTTACTTCCACGATAACTATTAGTAACCTTAAAAAACTCTAATATAACTACGTCACCAATTGGTAATATTATAAAACACTTATATAACCACTCAAATTCTTATAGAACCGAATAACCATTATATACCCCTTATAAAACTACCCATCATCTTCAGTCACCAAAAATTGGAAAAATTATTACTTGAGAATTAAACAAAATTAACAAACAATAAATTAAATTCATAAACAATTAAACCAATGATTTTTTTTATTTTTTTTATTCATTCCTTGGAGAGCTTATACGTAAAATTTCGGATATAGAAAATGCAAAATTAATTTTGGATAATGGCGCAATATATGTACAAGACAAATGCTGTTCGAGAGGTTGTTGCCACCTACGATTTCAATTTCTTTTACCATTTTCGCCTATGCTCAATCTTTTAGAGCAAACGTTTGCAAAGATTAAAAGAGCAGCGAGGTGAATTCTCGCAAACACATTTGTTCTTACTACCATGCTTCGGTTAGAGAAAGTAGCGTTAGGGAAATAAAGGCTACAGATGCTGTAAATTTCATAATGAATATGATTTACTAACCAAAAACTATTTACAAAAATAAAGTACAAATATAAAAATCATTGGTTCAATTGTTTTTGAATTTAGTCTTATTGTTTGTGGATTTTGTTTAATTCTTTATGGAGAAGGTTCAGTTCTTTGTGGAAAAGGTTTAATTCTTTCCAGAAAAGGAAAATCTGAAAATTGCTATTTATTAACCAGTAAAAGTTATTCACTATTTAAAGTGTACTTTGTTTTATTAATATCTATGTCATCTTTATGTTGTTTCTGTGAGACAATGATGTTGTAGCGTAAAGTTTAAAAGTAACGTTCAAAAGTTACAGGGTGATCTATAAAAACATAGCTAAATACCTTTAAAGTCCTATTAGCCCGGAAACTTTTGGGATTTCAACAACTATTTTTTGCTTATTTAGGCATGACCTATCAATAGCCTCTGGATGTAACACCCACAACACCGGATACCCTGTATAAATTAAACTTATAATTTCCTTCATTACATAGCTCTTGAAGCAAGAAAACAAAACTACAACTAAAAGCGTCACTTTTTTTCTTTTTCGCTCTTATGAACGCAATCACAAGGGGAAAAACCGTTCGTTTCATACGTGGATAGATTTTTACAGCCCTAGAGGTAGGCGTAACTAAATTTTTTAGCAGCAGCACAAAACTTATGAAAAAGTGCCTAAGTTAGCCGAGCTGAAGAAAAATCAGAGTTTGTCTACTTTCTACTTGATAGACTTTGCCAACTTTGACAATTAATTTAAAGACTTACTTACTCCTGGCAATACAGGATCCGATAAAACACCATTGTTTATATTAAATTCTCTCGAAGTATTAAATATTGTGACCCTAACCTGACTATTTATTGTAGACTGATGGTTATTAAACTAAATTATGTTAAAGTGAAATGTACATCGGTGATTAAGACTATTTTTTTTTTCCTTTTTTTTTTGTACGAATTTTTGCCTTGCCAGAATGTTATAAAATAACAATTTCGAAGTATGGTACCCATGTAACCGTTAGCTAGAAACAATTCTTACTTAAGGTCAGTCAGTTAAAATGCATTGAATTAATATCTTGATCTGCCATCTTATGCCTTTAAGGCAAACAAAAGAATATACTTGGTTTTCTCTGTACTGTTTTATGTACTATATACAAACATCGAAACTCTCAGAATCGATATCTTATCTAAAGGTAGTAAATACGAACATGTGGTAGTTAAAAAAATCTAAATTCGATCAGAATATAAAATTTGATGTATACATATTAAAATTCATATTTTTTTCAATGCATTATTATTACAAAATCAACCTGAATACCGCGGAGGTTTTGTTTGTGTACCCTATGCATACAACGAAAAGTAGAGAGATACTGTTCAAAGAAGTCAAACGAAAACATTCCAGATTTCTAGCTAAAATATATCTGTGCACCTTTTAGTAGATTTATTCTTTAGAATTAAACAGATTTTATACATGGCGATATTATGAAGTAAGAAAAACAATTTTATTTTATGAAGAAAAAACGACACTTCTTCCATAGAAGGAGAAAAATATGCTTCACGTTACGATAAAAGTGATCTTGCAGATTTCTACATTTGCACAGCATAGGAGACTTTTATTCTTCGGAAATGATTTTGGCTCGCATGCAATGAATGAGAAACAATTACAGCATCATCTTGAATAGCATCTTAATATCCAGGCAGTAAAATATAATTAGTATGAGGTCAAAGAAAGTAACAATATGAATTTTTTTCATTTCTGTATGCAGCGTCAATATATGTTTAACCTAATACTAGGGTCAGCCATAGCAAGGAGAATAGAATATTTAATTAGCACGTGTTCGATAGGTATAAACATCTAGCTTGATGTTAAAAAGTCATTTAATATTTATTTGATATGAGCGAGCCACTTAGATTTACCCGTTCATAGGCACTTGAAGTGATCTTTAACCGACACCCAATACATATCCATGTAAGAAAAAACAAGTAAAAAAGCTAGAATTGGTCTAAGACCAATTCTTATGATACCCTAGATGAATGCCCGTATTAAATTTCGTATGGTCACCGATCTATTCAAGTATTGATTTTGAAGTTGTTTTTCGCATATATTTCTAGAACAGTTTGTCGCACAGAAAAAATGATTAAAACCAATTTCATAGGATTTCGTACTCTGCAGAAGTTCTTAGTACAATAAAAATGTCTTGGACTGATCGTTTTCAAAGTATACGTAAAAAACCGAAATTTTTATATGGCAACATCAAGAAGGAGCTGCCCGATTTAGTCCATTTTTTACATTTTATTTGCTAATGTAGTAAAAACATCACGTACGAAATTTCAGCTCTTTACGTCGATGCGTTCTTAGGCAGTGTCCAAATATATAGCGGTAAACGAAATTTTTATATGGCAACCCCACGAAGGAGTTGCCCGATTTATCTCATTTTCGAACTTAATTTTACTTTTTTTTTTGTAAAGTCCGTGTCCGCTCTTTAAGTATACGCGTTCTCGAGTCATCGTGCGCACAGACGGACAGACGGACAGACGGACGGACGGACAGACGGATGGACGGACGGACAGACGGACGGACGGACATGCAAAAATCGAAATAACTTTTAATATTATGAATGGGTGTCCAATCCATTTTGCTCTACCGTCATTATTTCGAGGTGTTACAAACGGAATGACAAACTTAGTATACCCCTATGATTTCATCTAGGGTATAAAAACCGAAGTATTGGAGCCGTACTTAAACAAAAACTAGACTCATTCTAGCTTACGAGTTCCTTCGCGCATATAATCTGCTATGCGGAAGATTCAATGACGGCAGATAACTGATGTTTGTTATGTGGACTTTTCAGTAGAATTGTCTATCCATCGTAAAAGTCATGGCATAGAGTGAGTAGAGATAGCTATACATTCTTGGATAGCCAGGCCGTAATGAAGGCGCTAAAGAAATCCCTAGCCATTTGTACACTCTGTATATTCTCCACTTCCCTACTTTTTTTTTTAGAAATTCAATGGAGCTTACTTTCCAACGAATTGATGGGTGCAGGAAGGGAGAATTGGGAACTGATCCTTAAATTTGTCAAGGCATTAAGAAATACAGTTCTCACTTAAGATTGAATAATTTTGACTGAAGGGCAGTTATTAGTCTTAATGTTCAACTAATAAATCAATGCAGTAGAACAACATAATTAAGAAGTATTAATCATTCTAAATCCAGATCTGGGTGGGATTTTGACGAAGCACAAATCATGCCAGATGATATCCTTTACTTAACCTATTTACATCCTCCTCAACGCGAATACGGCGAGCAAGGAGATTGCCATCTGCTCGGGCAATCAAGCAGCTGTAAAGGCCTTGTCAAAACCTTTTGTAACCTCCAAGTTAGTACTGGAGTCTAAATTCCTCGCTGTATAACAGGGTACTCGTTGTGTGGGTGCTAGGTCACAGCAATATCATCGGGAACGAAAGGGCGGATGAGTTCGCTCGTATTTGTGCAACCTCACAGGAATTCTCCTCTACAATCGGGATAGCACCAAACATTCTTGTTTCTAAAATTTCGGCCTGGGCTGACTGCCAACACAGTCACCTCTGGCTGGATAGTCCCACGGGTAGGGCTACTAAGGAACAATGGGGTAAACCTAACCCAAATCTGACGAAAAAGATATTGGGACTGAGCAAGCCAACTCTGAGAACACTGGTGTCAATTCTCACTGGACACTATTTTCTCAGGGGTCATCTGCACAAGATGATTCTTGTTGATAATCTTATATGTAGACAATGCGGAGAAGAACCCGAAACGGTGATTCACTTCTTATGTCACTGTCCGGCATTCTTCGGTAAGTGCTACAGATTCCTTGGCTCACACCGCCTGGAGGAACTGCATGAGGCAGGCAGGGAGGGTTTTGCTCATAGTTCTAGATGGTAAACAGTGGGCCTAAATTCCAGAGTCTTCCCCCCTGCAGGACTCAACCTCTTTTCAATCCAATCCAATCGATTGCAAGAGATCTTTCGACAAAACAAGAAGTCTCAATCCTAAGATGAGATGATTCTTTAGCGAAGGTATACAGAAATCTGACCAACCAATGTGAATTCTCACCAACCAATGGGGATTATGACATCCATTCCGGAATGGACCACAACATTTGAAAAGATGTATACGTCGAGTGATTCATATTTTTTCGTATCTGAAGTGTTGAGGAAAACGATCAAATGAATACAAATCTTCTATAATTAAGACACTTGCTTTCGGCATACTCTAAAACATGTTATGGGAAATTCCAGAATGATATACCCAATTCACAATCTGTATATTCTGCTCTGGTATGCCATGCAACATCTAATTCTTGTGCCATCTATGATAGTATTCACAGATGATTTCAAGACGGAATACGTGTTGTAGTTGTTAGTCTCTGAGTATAAAAATCATATAGTTTACCCCACAATGTAAGCGTCTTTCAGGCTGAATTGCTTACTATTATGAATTCACGGCCAAGTTCAGGTTTAATGTTAAGCAAAATGTTGCAATTTTCATCAGGAATTAATGGTGTCATTAAAGTTCTTAACTCAATTAGTATGTCCTTTATGCTAGTAAGAATGGATTTTTAGAGAATATTGACCAACATGTTCAGGCGTACTATGATTTTCTCTTAGTTAAAGTTAATATATTGTACGGGCGGACATGTATGCTCAGCTTAATTTGATAACATTTCTGACAAAAGTAGTAATAATTTCTGAAAGTGGAAGCGAGTGATCGTGGCGTGAAAATGGTTCAATAATCTTTGAAAGTTTTTCTGGTTTTTCTTTCTGGTTTTTGTGGTATTTTTGTGATTTTATAGTTAATATTTACAATGGATTGCCGGACTTGTGATAGACCGGCACGTAAAGCTGATTTAGTATATTGTGTGGGAGTCTGCGGTAGAATGTTCCATAAATATACTGTGCGTAATTAATGGATTATAACATTAAAAATCTTCCGAAAAAGAAATTCTTGGTTGTATTATGTGAATTGTGCCCAAAGAAACTAATTTCTCTAGAACATAAAATATCTCTAGATGTTTAAAAGATAAAAGCAAACTTAAATGAAATCAAAAATAAGATTATCAAAATATTAAAAGTGAAAGCAATATGATACCAAGCTGGTCAAGGGCGGATCCAGATGTTTGCTCTAGGGGGGGGGGCGATCGCCCCCATCGCCCCCTATAACCGCACTTGCCATCAGCTGTGGACTGCTCTGTATAGCTTTCTCATTTCGTTTTGGCATGAAAATTTTATTAGCCTTCAGATATCGCCAGAGATCTTTTATCTATATAAGATTTTGATCCCATAAGCATAGTAAAATTTAATCCCACATAAAATAGACATTATACACTTCTTGCTTGCGCTACCGGTGTTTTTCATACATAGGTCGCTTGCATTTCGCTCAAACACCATAATTTCTTGGGCTGGACTGCAATTTCTTGCAACTTAAATGGTGGAAGAAATTTTCAAGGAATGCTAATTAATATAATAATATATATTATCCTATTTGCCTTAAATTAAATATTTGCAGGACAACTGAATCTGAGATTAATTACCTCGGCTATTATAATTTTCCCAACATACACTTTTCATCAAAATACCCGGCTTTTGTGAGCTTTCGATCACAAAAAAGTGCAACAATGCTTGTACTGAAAATTCATTAGTGATATAATTTTACATTTCTTGAGAATAATTTATGACTAAAAAGGAAAAAACAATAAATATATCAAATAACTATCTAGAGTTATCCATTTAATCAAATTACATTTGTATAAAAAATTTTAAATTTTTATCTTACACAAAGAAAGCATATTCAAAGGAAAGTAATTTAATTAAGTATTTTGATAAACATTAGGAGTTCCAAATTTAAATTTCGGGAAATTGTTATTCACTGTAGTGTAATTTGAGCTGTCCAGATCTTGTTTTCTCTGTATACCTTGAAAATTTTAAAATTCATATGCAAATGTAATATAATTTAAAAATTTAATTAAATGCAAAATGAAGGGAAACTCTGGAGAAATTATTTTCTATTTTGTTAACGCCGGTTTAGAAACGGTCTTTTTTAATATTTTTTTTTTTTTGTATTTTCTATTTCATTGGATTATAATATAAATTTTGATTTATTATTATTAGAGCTCTAGGGGGGGGCGATCGCCCCGATCGCCCCCCGGTGTATCCGCCACTGCTGGTGGTGCTAGAAATGCAATAGCGAAGGAGAAGCAATATTATGCAATATTATAAAACCAAAAAATAAGCCAAGTGCAGATATAACAAAAAGTGCAATTATGTTTGGCACATCGATTACTTATTGATATTATATTACTTATTATATATTTCTTAGCAACAGGTTACATTTATAGAAACGTGAGCACATTATTTACAATGTTATATTATACATATAGAGTGGTGAAATCTAATACTGAATGAATTTGAGGGGACGATACATAATTTGATATATTTGTACGAAATTTTAAAAAATATGGAACATAATCATATGTTGCACATAAAATACTAGTGGACATAAACATAATAAAAATTTCGTCAAGTATTTAGAAATGCTGTTATAAAATCTCAATCTGAAAGATTTTCGTAGTATTGGAGAAAATTACTTAAAATCTATAGGATTTTTGTAGGATTTATAACACATTTTAACAAACACATTGTAAGAATCTATTAAAACGTTTCGAAAAAGAAGAATTTACGTACGTTTCGATGGTGGAAGCTCTTTGTGTGGAACGATTTAAAGGCCAAAGATAAAGAATCATTGTACGTTTAAATGGGTGTGCCTCAGGGTTATGCCTTAGGAGTAACCTTGTTCGTTCTATATAGTATTACACTGTGTTACAGCGAAAATATACTTTTGACGAGACGTAGTGTACGTTGTAGGTCTAGTGGATCTAAAAGTAGTGGCATACTAGTAATTTGTCATACACCCTCAAAATCTCATTTTAGACAACAACAAAAAAAAAAAACGTTAATCGGTAGGCCTATGTATATAATAATTTATTACATCGCAATTTTTTATTCGATGTCGAATTTTTTTTTTTTTTTGTGGTATATGAAAGAAGAGAAATAGGCCCTCTAACCATATATTTCTTATTTCGTTGCGATGAAAACTCATGAAGTTTACAATCGAAAACATTTCGAAATTTAGCATATTTTACACATTTTTCAACTTTGACAACAATTTGATGACTTATTTTGCTCTACGTTTCTTAACTCAAATCAGTTGA
Organism: Dioctria rufipes; assembly: GCA_963924295.1. Classification (NCBI taxonomy): domain Eukaryota; kingdom Metazoa; phylum Arthropoda; class Insecta; order Diptera; family Asilidae; genus Dioctria; species Dioctria rufipes. The sequence goes on from OZ002741.1 coordinate 217,584,665, forward strand.
AATTTGACTGAGTTATCGGATTGTCGCTCATTAAGTAGCGACATTTAATCGCGAAGAGAGTAAAAACGTGAAAAAAATGCAACATAACAACAACTGCAACAAATACATAACAACAACTACAACATCATCAATGACAACAACAACAACAAATTCAAAAGCGGTTGTAAGCAACACCAATTTAGAATTAAGTTTCATGACGCATGGCCAAGCGTATGATACAGCAGTTTTAATGAAAATTTTGTTTGGAATGTAAGGCGGTAATACCAAGTATCCTTGTTACTCTTGTGAGTGGTATAGAACTGAAAGAAATGTATGTATTTGTGAGTGTTTGTTTTCGAGTTGCAAACATGAGAAGCTTATATTTATATTCTTATCAGTAGATTATTAATTTCTCTATTTTATCCCTTAAATGAGTTTTCCGAATGTCGAGACCTAGCTAAATAGTTTTCTCGTACCTGAAAACTTCATCAAAAGGCCTAAGACGAATTTTAAAGATAAAAATTACAAAATACAAATAAATTGCTTATTTAAGAAGATTTACTATGTTAATATTACATCTTATCTAACTAAATCTATTTTACATTTATAAAAAAAAAAAAATCATTTATTACAATCCTATTTTTTTTCAATGTCTATCAAATGAAAAATAAATTTTAATAAAATTTGTTTAGATTTGTATATCAGTGAAGATTGCCTGGTCTGAAGCAAACATATAAGAAGATTTTCAGTTTTTTACAGAAATAAAAACAAGTTTTTAAGTTTTATTATTGCTTTAATATTTACCACATAAAATTATAATTTAATTTAACCCTTGTGTTCGCACAGATTTTTTTTCACCCTTCAACTTCACGAATAGGTACCCAGGTACCTTCATATATTTTGTATGAGAATTTATTAATTTTTATGAAATAACAGATAAAAAATAATTTACTTAACTTAAAAACTGTACTGATTTAATATATGTGCCTTCGTTAACCATATTGTGTATTTATGTTGATATATACATGTGTTTGTGTGTACGTACAAATAAGCAGGACTTATGGCAGAAACACATCCAGGTCTCGGGGGCTTCCTTGCGCGTCGTTTTTAAAATTTCCAACACGGGTTTTTAAATGATGCAAAACAAAACCAAACCAGCAGCTAGCCTCAAGGACTAGCTGCAAGATGCGCTTTGCTCAATGTTGGAAATTTTTCTCTCTCAGACCTACTTTTATCAATAGATATACAGGGTGGGCCAAAAGTCACCATGGGGTTTAAAAATTAAATTGGTAACATATGGTAGGATGAAAAAAAGGAGGGGTATGGTGGGGTGGGGAAACATGCTTACCTATGAAGAACAGACAGTTGGCTATCATGTAAAAAAGGAATGAAGAGAAACGGTCAACAGGGTGTGGAGCAATATACAAACGAAAAAGTTAGTTATTTTGAAACCCCATGGTGACTTTTGGCCCACCCTGTACTATCAAAATTAGAATTACAGCACCGAGCCCGGCAATATCAGTTTCTTTTCAATTCTCTGAGCAAGCCTTGTGGCGAACTGCGAGGAAGCCAGGCCTGATGAGGTTTTCTTGGATGTGTTTCTGCCTTTAAGGACTTGTACATATATAAGAAATTTTAGTAATCTAACAATTTCTGGGAAGTAATCAAGTGAGTCTTTCTTGATACGTTTTAGTACAGTCATAATATGACATTACCTAATGGTGGATCACAGTTACCAATACACCGCAAACTTAATAAATTCGATTTATATAGCTACTAAATGCATCATGTAGGTGCATTTACATTTACCATAATCTGAAAGCATTGAATGGAAAACCTCAACTATTTTCCACAACATTTGGTAATACCTAGATGGATGGATGAGTAAAGCCAATACAGACGTATTACAAGACAATAGTATTTAAGCGTTATGGATAATATTTGCAAGTCGTTACAGTTTAAAACTCTACGCTGAAGAATAGATCGATTTATTTAAATTTTTGTTGTGATATTTTCTTGGTAGGTGTTTATTAATAAAATATTTTCATATGGATGATGAATATTGTAGCACTTTTTTACATTTATGAAATTCGTTGAAAAGTAATTTGCGTTAAGAGTAACTTTTCCTACGAGAGTTCCTTGCGAAAACTAGTACCCGATAATTCGGATAGTGACCATAAGGATTACGAAAATATTACTCTGAAGATGGGGGGACACGGACAGCAAATGTTCTACAGATGGATGAAGAATTATCAAATGCTAGAAATGCCCTTGCGGATTTTGAATAAACTGTAGGGGGGGGGGGGGGGGTGTGGATATCAACCTTTTAGGAATTACAGGGTGATTAAGAAAAAAACTAGTTTTTCACAAAACAACCTGTATTTGAAAAAGTGCTGGGCGCACGGGCACAGTTAATAGCTCATTATATGCAGAACTTCATGGCCCTTTCCAACGACTGCTCAACCAGCCCCGTAACCCCTCTCAAGAGATACGGGGGTTTAAACAAAATATTTCGGATTTTTTTACTTTTCTTTTTTACATCGACCTCTATTTTTTTTTTTTACAAAACGGTCATTAACATAACTTTTTTTAATAAAAACTATAAACTGTAGACTCTCCTATGTAATTTGGCCTATTATAACCTATGTGCTATTTGCAGCTGTTAAAGAGTTATTAGCTCAAAACCTATTCATGTCATACCGAAATTAGCCGATATTTTTGTAAAATTACGTGCTTTCAATTAGTAAGGGAACAAATTTGGGTTTGAGAATAGCTTTCATAGTAGGTTTTGAGCTAATAAATAACCCTTTAACGTGTGCAGATAGCATATAGTGTATAATAGGTTAAAATAAAGAAGACAATCTACAGTTTACAGCTTTTATAAAAAAAAAGGTTATGTTAATGACCGTTTTGCAAAAAAATTGAGGTCAAAGTAAAAAGAAAATGTAAAAAAATCCGAAATTCTTCGTTTAGACCTTTATAACTCCTGAGAGGAGAGGTACAGGGCTGGTTTAGCAGTCGTTGGTAAGGCCATGAAGTTCTACATACAATGAGCTCTTAACTGTGACGGTATGCCCTGCAATTTTTAAGATACAGGGTGTTTTGTAAAAAACTATATTTTTTTCTTAATCACTCTGTAACTCCTAAGCGGTTGATATTGCCTAAGCGGTTGATATACCGTACAAACTTTTGTTAGTCTAGGTGAGTACTATCAACTCCTGCTCTATTGACCTCCTAAGGGGAAACACTGTATATTTAGATGAAATCTTTATTTACTTCTATTGCCATATAAGAGCACCAAAGTACCTATCCATGAAACAACATCAGTATAAATCTTGGGCGGAATATTCAGTATTTCTAAATATAGTTTTAACTTTTAACACTTTTTTTTCCTTCAAATATCTTTGCATTGGATGTAACGGAAGTTTATCCCATTAAGTTAACTAGAATATGCAAATATCTAAAAAAATAAAAGTCAACTGTTACGCAGGGGAACACAAGGGTTAAGAGAAAAAACGAATACTTTTAAAGTACTCTGTTTCATATATTTATCCTTCCATCAGTTCTTGATATTTTTAGAATCATTTTCAAAATCGAATAGTAAGTTGAAATATTCAATATCCTCGTTTTTAGGGCTCTGTATAAAAAAGAGGAAAAAATGGAACCATTATAAGATCACTCATGCATTCATCCTTCTATCTGTCATAGACGTTTTCCTCGAAAACGACGTGACGTAGTAATTTGAAATTTTGGCAGATCTTCATAACGCACATTTCAACAGTCAAAGATTATTAAATATTTTTTTTTTATCTATAATGGGTGTGGGTTGGGCCGTCTCAAAGAATTTGTTTTTGTATCTTATGGGATTTCGTTTAATAGGGCTACTTTCAAAGATTCAAAAAATTTGTTTTTTTAATTTTTGGTGAATTGGTTATAAAATGTACCAAAAAAATACCGTTCCTTCACCTGATTTAAGTTGCTAAACCAAAAATTTTGATATTATCAGGGCTGGTGTGCATTGAGTCATTAATAACAGAACAACTTCAGTTTTTTTTTCGATATTCTCGTAGTTGCTGGAAAAAATTGTTTTTGTATTAACTTATAGGACGACAACTCTTATTAATAAGACCAACTCTTATAAAATTACTCTTACCTACGTCTATTTGAATATTATTCAATTTAGACAAGGTATAGTTAATTTATTATAATTTAAGCTCATTTGCAAAAAGCTTTCAAAAATTCTGCATTACAAGATGGATGGCCTTCACCACTCCAAATATTTATTGTAAACCTGGTTTTGCTGTTGTAGAATATAAATGTTCAGGGGCCGGATTCTATAACATGGAGAATTGAGGAATTTGCGAGATGATAACTTGACTTGAGATTGAGTTCTCCACTTCGAATTCTGTAACTCGGAGAATTTGTTTTGAAAATTACCGAATTTTCTACTCCACTTATTTATATTCTTTTATGTTTAGAAAGTGACAAAGTATGGTACCAAGAAATTTTCAAATTAAATTATGGATTCATCATAATTAAGGAACTCAAATCAACTAATTACCAACATTTAAATTATAGACAATTTTGTTCCATGACCTCATTATAATGCGTCTTTTCACACACACATAACCTAAATATAATACTAAATTTAAAAAAAAAAAATCAAATTCCATATTAACTTATTGCGATGGCGAGATAATGGGTTTAAATAGATGAAAATTCACATCTCCAAAATTCCCCCAATTATCCGTATTATAGAATCCGGCCGCAGGTGTATCATCAAAAGGATATAGAACTTTTTGCATACGTCCTTCATATAAACATAAAATACAACTGTAGGGGGGGGGGGGGGCGTTCATTGAAACAGTTCGAAAATTCACTAAAGACGCGCGTCTTTAATATTTTATAAATTGTATTTAATTCACAAATAGATGTCGCTAAGCAAGAATTTATTTGTTTTTTTTTTTATTTATATGCATTCTATCTAATTGTCTCATTAAAAGCACTCTTCAGACATGTTACTGCAGACGTTTCCTTCAAACTTTACAATGGACACTGTAAAAATTGAATTGTAAATTGAATAAAAAATATGATATATTCATATATCCTACCGATGTATGTATAAAAATCTGAAACATCTGGAGTATATCCCCTGCGAATGTAAGAGAATTGCACGGTTACTTTGAGAAAATTCCCTTCAAAAGGATATTATTCTTCCACAAAAAATAAGGACTACTGATACTGAAAGACATACGTTTAAGGAAAAACGGTCTACAATAAGTCAATAAATGCTAAGGCTAATTGTCGTGCTAAACAACTATACCTAAAACAAAAACATATCTGGAACACAAAAGATAAGATTTTCTTAGAAAGCAACAGCTAATGTTCAGTTTATGGGAATGGGTCCTTACAGCGCGTGTTATCCTTTCTAATTTTAAGGAATATATTCAACAATCATCCATTTTATCGCCATTCACACTGTTTCCTTCAGTCTTGTCTGATCGATGGATTCAGAAAATTTTATAAGGTATAAGTTTCAAGTAGAAAAATTTTTCAGTACTTTCTTGGTAATTGGTTTTCTTTGAAGAAAATTTTTAAGATTGTAAGTCCTTACCAAAGCTAATGTCTAGTAAGCGAAACGGTAATAGCATTATTGCTGTCATTTCAAGCACTGATTCGAAAATCCTTTCGCTGACATTACATTATCTTTGGTAACACCTCAATATTATTAAATTCAGATCAAGTGTAATAATATGAAAACGTGCGTCATTAGATAAACGTATTTGCTCAGAATGAGCTGAATCATTTCTCGTTTATAATTAACAGTTAGTGTACGTAACAATTGAATTTTAAAATAAATAAACAAAATATTATAAACAACTTTTTCATTTTCTACTGCAATCAACAATTTCAAAAATATTTATACTTCTAACCTGTGAGGCAAACAGCAAATATCTACAATAGAAGGACATCGTTATTACTGTTATTTCTCCATTACTATGGCTATCAGTACTATTAAGCCTGATGCAATCGGTCCAGACAGCTTGTCACCGCGGTTCATCAAAATATTATTCTCGTACATTGTAAGTATATCTTACATATCATTAACACTTGCGTAATGTCATCTCCATTACCTATGTGGAATACTTATAACAAGTTGGAAATCGGGTCTCCGCTCGCTGCAAATCCGCAGTCTCAAAAGTATCCTCAGATATAAGATTGACCTTGGACCAAGACAAGCACACTGTCCTGGCTCTTTTGGATTTTTCGAAAGCCTTTGCTGTTTCCCTGATCAACAGTTTTTTATATCACCGTCGTCAACAAGTCAAGGTGAAAAATTCTCTGTCCCCTGAGCGGCCGCTTATACGAGAGGTTCCCCAAAGATCAATTCTCGGTCCTTTGCTTTTTCGCTTATTTATCAACGATTTACCGAGAGTTGTGCGTGATATGAAAATTCATCTATGTGCTTGTGATATACAGCTGTATCAAAGTAGACCTCTTGCCCTCCTCAAGGATTGCGTTGCATGAATAAACTGTGATTTGTTCCGAATTTTCGCTTGGTCCAAATATAATCGGCTGCTACTAGATCCTAGAAAGTAACTCTGCACTATATTTTATAATGGTACCCTCAATTAAATCGGCATACCACCTATACTTTTGAACGGTGTTCCTGCTTGTGTCAAATAAGGTTATTAAACTGGGAATAGTATTAAACCTTAATATAAAGTGCTGTGATAATATAAACAGTACGATCGGAAACATATCCGGGGACCTACGCAGACTGTGGCTATCAGAATACCTTTATTATCTAATAGTTCTCGTCTAAAGATAGTAAAAATACTAATCTTGTCTTATTTCACTTTTGGATGTTTTGACTTTCCAAAACTGGAGACTATCTATACAGGCAAGATGAAAGTTGCCCTAAACGACTGCTGGAGGCTCATTAATGAGATGCACAATTTTGATCATGTCTCAGATCTGCGGTCTTGTTTATTCGGCTGTTCTTTTGCCTCTTACGTTAAACGAAGAAATTTAGTATCTTTGTAAAATTTCCTAAATTTTAATAAGTCAGAATACCTTAGAAAACTTTTTCACCTTACAACCACCCGATGAAAGAGGATTTTGATATTGCCTGGCTTTCATAAGACTGTAATGAAAAGATTTTATCTTGTCCAAAAAATCCATCTTTGGAATGATCTCCCTGCTGGTATACAATCTGCTGGTATTATCAATGCATTTAAAAAACTCATTAAAACCTTAGAATATTATCAAACAGGAATGCGGATATAGTATGAAATTCGTGTAGATGAGTGAATTTTTCTTCACCTTAAAATATCTCGAAGCAGATGACCTTAACGAAGGATGGAAAATGCAGAGCAAATGATATGCAAGCACAACAAAAGTAAGTTCTCTATCTCTCTCTCTCTCTCTCTCCTGAACACAGCTAGGCACTTATCTTTTGAAGGATATTAGTTAGTGGCTATTCAGATGTAGATGTAGTGCAGATCCTCATTGGAATGTTGCACACAATCTTCAAGAAGACCAATTGATCGACTTGAATGTATTTGTACATCGTCAGCATATATATGCATGGATGCTATTTTTACAATGCTTGATAAATCATTTATATACATACCGAATATTAAAAGACCAAGAATAGAACCTTGGGGAACTCCTTGATAAAGGAGCTTTACATTATAAAATTCATAATCCACTTTCACTAATTGATTTCACATTGACAGGAAATTACTAATTAATCTTATAGCTGATTTGGAGAAAAAAAAATATTCTTAAGTTTAAAACGTAATATAAAATGACACTATCAAATGCTCAAGAAGAACAAGTATTATTAGAAGATCATTATCAATTGCTTCATGAATATCAGTTGTAACTTTTAAAAAAACACTTTCACAACTATGTTTTGCTCTGAATCCAGATTGCCTTTTGACAGATTTCCTAGGAATGGGAACAACAAGTGTACACTCCCACTTAGTGGGGAATTGTGATGGCATAAGATAATGATTATAAATGTGCATTAACTGGCTTATTATAAATAGAGGAATTAGTTTCATGAATTTTGGAAGGAGTGTATCCGGCCCGAAGTCATTTTACTGGATAGAGTATATAACTCCAGTAACGCACTTAAATGAGAATCCATTCATTTGAAGGCTACTCTCATGCTAGAGTCTGGATTGGGTTGGTCTCATTGATGACATTATTGGTAGAAGGTAGAAAGGTAGTCCAATTTACAAAAAAATCATTGAATTCATTAGGATCGCTATGTATGTATGTAGAATGTATAAAAACAAAAATTTCGACACATTATTGTTTGTGAATAACTTCTTTATTCCCTCCCCCCTCTCCCTTCACCACCTTGAACTATTCGAGATTACACCACTGCTTCTAATTGAATTGTTTAGTAAAAAAAAACTGTTATCTACAACTAGTTGACTACTGTTAAATCTGCCAGGCCAAATTTTTGTTAGGTCATGTATTATTTATTTGTACATGTTAAAATCATATCTTGATATAAAAATAAACAACAGCCTATTAGAGCTGTTCCAGCAAGTACTGTACGGTTTTTAATAAATCATAAAATCCCATTTTTGCTACCTGAATCCTTGAATCCTCGAAACTATAACCAGACTAGTCAATGAGCTACATCTATACTTTAAATATAAAAAGCATTCATTAGCCTTTATCGGTAAGTATTCAAAATTAGTTCGAAATGTGAGGATGTGAGTCGTGCAATTTTGCGCAAGTGGTTGAAAAATAAATAAAAATCATTTGCCCAGATTTCAAGAGAAATTAGAACAACGCCTGGGCCAAGTTAGCAGAACAAAAAAACAAACATTCAAATGGAATCGGAGACAATTGCGGAAAAACTAAAATGTAGTTGGCTGAAAGGGACCAGAAATAAGATTGTGGAAAAAAGTTGCATAAGTTCATTGAAAAGAACAAGTCGGTATCTGTGCAGGACGTAGCAAAAAATGTCGATATCTATTGTAGACAGAATTACGAAAAACATTTAGAAAATAAATAAGGGCAAAACGGATAGGAAACAGGGAAATACTGAAAAAAACATGCGTAAGAAAATTATACGCGATGCTGTGCGAAGAAAATTGTGCCTGTTTAATTTTAGACGATGAATCGTACTTCAAGAAAATAGGTGCCTTATGCAGAAAAACACGCATTCGTAGAAAAATATCGCAGAAAGTTTTTTGTTTCGCAAGCCATAAGTGCGCAGAAGCATGCCTTTATTTTTTTGAAGGATGCATAAATAATATTAATAGGAATGCTAAAAAAAAAAAAAAAGGGTTGCTACCTCTTATTCAATTACACAATGTGCCTATATTATTTTTGTTAGATGGACCCACAAAGAAACTATACCACAAGGATAATAACTTGGTATCAATAGAACGAAATAAATTTTGTTTACAAATTGACCAATCCACAAAATATGCCACTGTTTCGTTCAATTGAACGTTATTGGGCTCTTGCAAAAACTGTTCTATGAAAGGATGGTAAAAAGAAGTTCCAGTTCGTCTAAAATTTTTTGCAAAAATGTGAACAGCGGGCAGAAAAAAATTCGACAACAGTACTGTGCAATTAATTAAGAAGGTGCGAGCATTTATCAGATAATAGTAAAAATATTATAAGGGTAAGTATATAATTTCATTTAATACATTCAACTAAGTAAAAATAAAATAAAATTTTGTAGTAGTAGTTTATTTTATTTGTTATTAAAATTTGAAAACCGTACAGCACTTTCTGGTATAGGCTTTATTACCGAATTTTAAAGGTATGCTCATAGAATCACTACTTTAAATAGAAACCTAAGATTCCCTATAGCTTCATCATAATAAGTTTCGTGATGTAGAAGTTCTCAACAACAGAATAATCTTAAAATTTCCCATCTATATAGAGCATTAGTCCATACACAATCATATAACAGTTAAAAAGTATTCAAACATTAAAATTACTAACAATTTTAATTTTGATCAAGATAACTGTAATTTTTCTTTATCGAAATTTTCTTATCATTTAAAGTGATGAAAATATAAAATGTCACCTCATCATAAATCGCGTTCAATTTTCATCGGCTCCATTAACATGTGTGTCTTCTTCATTTGTATGTCAACATTTTTCCAATTTACAGAGTTCAATGGAAACTAAGATGTCGAGGGTCAGGATTTGGTAAAAATGTTCTTCTTCATATTTATATTCATTTCATGGATATTAGAAAATTTCAAAAACTACTATTATTAATATTGTCCTAAATAAATATAATTTCTGTTTTATTAGCGCTAAATATGTATATATTTATCGCAAACCGAAATTTATGAGGAAATAGATAAGATTATGACTAAAAATTTTGTGGAACCACCATGTAGTACACACATACATATACAAATTTATATATGTATAGTACATACATTCCAATATGTGAATACATAAGTATTAATTCATTCATTAGTGTGGAAAAGATTTAAAAAATATATGTACGGATATGTCGGATAAGAACGAACGACCTGCGGTTTAAGCCTTTTCCTTTTGTTTTCTTTTTTTTTTTTATTTATTTTAGATTTGCTTATAATATTAATAAAATTAAAAATAAATTAAATAAAAATCAAAATCAAATTTCTTATCTCACCTATTCAAATACTTTAGATGAATTCTCCAAGCTAATCAAATACACACACACACACACGAGTAATATAATATGGATAATACAACAAGAAAAAAATACGCGCACAGAACTTCTTTTAAAAAAAAAAAAAAAAAACAATATGAGTATAACTTACAATAGGTAAGTAGTGTAGCATTTATCATAAAAGCACTTCCATAACGACGATTAAAAAACGATATTCGTTAAACAAAAACAGAATAAAAAACAGAAAATTGAAAAATATGAACAATTGTTTTATAAGCACACAACAACCGAAATTTTGTCATCAACTGAGAAGCAACAGAACAACTAAACTTGAAACTTCACCAAAACCAAATATGGACGAAACGTCAGGAGAGTAAAATGCAACTTTTCATCACAGAAAATGCAAAATAAAACACAAAAAAAAAACAAAAAAAAAACAACAAAAATGCAATTTTCCAGAATTTGGTCTCGCTATAGGTAAAAAAAACAAAAACCTCCTAAAGCCCCCGTCATAGAGGCGAACCGAAAAATACTTTTTCATGTGTTTTCCTCTAGTGTGTCTGATGGAAGGTTTTATAACGACATCGTCGTCGTCGTTGTTGTATTGGTTTACGCAGCTTACATATATGAATTGCCATCACATCACACTAAAAATACAATTGCGATTTTTGCTTAGATGTATTGTGATAATTTTTTTCTTTTTTACACTTTTGATGTTCTTTTTTTTTGTTTTGTAATATTATTTTATTACTAATAAAACTAGTGATAAATCCCACATAAAAAGTTCGGCATTTCGATGAACTTGTTGCCGAGCTTTTTCATATAAGTACAGCAGGGAAGTTAGTATTTGGCTCAAGAAGATGAAACTTGGCAAGATACAAGTTCGAGGATGTCGTTTCGGCGGCCGTCTTCTAGTTTTGAAAATGAGCGCAAACACGAAATTAATGAAAATTTTACTTAAAAGACACTCGTTGTGAAGACGACACCCACACAAATACACATTTATATTATATATGTTTCGATACAATAATTAATTTCATATTTTTTTAGCGATTATTAAAAGGCACTAATTGTTACGCACATTATGATTATTACTTTTTTTTTATATTACTTAATATTATTTAATTTTATTTTTTTCTCTTTTAAGATCATTTATTTCATTTATAATTTGAGTTTATTTTCACAATTTTGTTTTTTTTTTAATTTTTAATCTATTTATTTATTTATTTTTGTTTTTTCTTTAATAAACATAACACAACAAAGGTGCAAACTTTAATTTTAAAAGAAAATTTCTCACACATTTTGAGTACATAAAACATATAAACGCACAGAAAACATCACACAACATCTTACACGACAAACTTTTGCGAATGATGAAAAACGCGGAAAGGGTGCACTGTGCACACAGAATGAACGCATTGTGTCGTTAAAATTTTGTTGGACCACTGGAAAAATATAATTTTCGTAACAAAACTTGATTCCGTCGTTATGTTATCAATGGCAGCTTTTCAAAAAAAAAGAAAAAAAAAACAATACAAAATAAAAAAAAACTTTTTTTTTATGCGGCTCTTTTGTATACTATAAGGATGCGCGTCTGTATTAGATGCAATTATAATTATTTCATTTAGTTGCTTTTGTTGGTGTTGTTTTTGTCTTTATTTGACAGTCATTCATAGGTATAGTAAAAAAAAAACCAAAAAAAAACAATTTGTTACTATTTAACATAATTTTTTCCCATTATTTATCTCGTCGTTCATACAATTCAAATACAAGTCATATTATATATATATACGTATATTACAATATATAACGGTTACTATGTGTGTGCATAATATAGACACTTCAAAAACTTATAAACCGACGCGCCACAATATACACTAATAACTTGTCTTATAGTTCTTATAAAACAATAAAAAAAAAAAGAAAAAAGGAAATCTTCCCTCTACTACTAGATAAGTAGGTAGTCAATGTCAATCCAGAAAATTTCCAGCACCAATATTGGGGGTGAAAAAACAATAGTTGAAAAATTGTCGAAACGAATTAAAATGTTGTTGAAATTTTAAGTTTTAAATTTAATAAAATTGAAACACATAAGACACCGAATTAATACATAGTTTTACTTGTTTTTATATTATATACCTATATCCGTCAGTAATTAATAGCGGAGAGATATTTTTTTTTCTAAATGTCTCTGTCTCCTATGTTGTGTATATATTTTTAGTTCTTAACAATTTTAGAGCGACTCAATAACTAAAAGTACTATATACATTGCATATAGCGCGAAGCGAGTGTAACCTTCATTGCCCGCGTCCCTACCCCCAACCCCATACCCCTATCTTGTGTCTCACAATATTTGTATGATGAGGATAATGTTGATGATGATGATGTGTATATATATATATGTATATATGTATGTATGTATATGTACATACATATTTCCAGTAATATGTATAAATATTATACTAACATTTTACATCAATGTATATATATATTGCTGTGAGTTTTTCTTTTTTTGTCCATACAGTACTCTCCAATCCATCTCCCAAGTATATTCCATGACCGCATAAGCTCCCCAATGCATGCATGCATTTCGCATGCAATTCTCACATTCTCTCAAAAACTTGCACCCCACTTGCATTTCGAATGTCAATTCCATATCTCTTCTTCTATACTATGCGAAGATGCATTTTTTTTCAGCTCCCTCGTGTATATATTCGCTATGCACATCCATACATATACATATTTGCGAATTTTTGATTGTGTACACTATCTACAATACTTGTGTATATTATAAAATGCACAAATTTATTAACATTTCGCGCTCTATACGAATAAAAAAAAAAGCGATATGCCGCCATACACACATAATGCCGAGCGCTCATTTTTCCAATGCAATTCTTATATTCACATACAAACGCGAAACGAAACTTTTCGCTATTGCACTTTGACAATAAGAATTGCAAGCTTCTCTTTTACAGTGACATGCAAGTCGTACTCGCTACTACTTCGTCATCATAGGCAAACCATTCGCCTTCGCCATACGAAACCAAGAAGAAGAGTGCGGTTACCATGTCCATTGTACTCCCCGATTACCGACCAAGATCTCGTTGGGACCGGGAGCTTCCATTGCTCCAATACTCCATCCATAGTCATTCAGTAAGGTGGTGGGATACAAAAAAAAAAAAACGTATATTCATAAAACGGGGAAGAATTGCATTCAAAAAGTTTTCGGCACACTGCTCCACTACACTCTTGCATTGCATGCACATACGACGAAAAACCAACCGAAAACCAATTCTGCCAAGTGAAAAAAGTATGTGCAGCAAGATATTTGCAAGGCGGGGGAATAGGCAGGCATGCAGGCACCACCACTGACTGTACTTACTCTGTACGCGGTGCATGTCATCTGTCAGTACGCTTTTAACTCGTTAATTATTATTGCCGTGCTGTGCTGTGCTGCATTCATTGCAATCTGCAGCACAGCACAGCACAAGATTTAACTCGCGTAGAGCGCGCGAAATTTCAAGAAGACACATGTGAACACCACCATTGAACGGGAAAGTAATAATGAGCACATGTACGCGCGCCACCATCCAAAATGCACCCGTGTATGCATGCATGCATGCAAGTTGCAGCTTTTGCAATTGCAATGCAATTGCAATGCATGCTCCTCTCTACAAGCTCACAACACTCTGGAAATACTGGCGGTGGTTATAGGGGGCATATATGGATGGCGGGTATATGCATGCATGCACGCATATGGATGATGGCATCATAACACTTTTTCGGGCACACGCACTAAAACATTCTTAAGACTCTAACTTGGCTGACGCATTATTTTATAAGTCCGCGAATTCAAGAAAAGCTCTTTTAACGTAGATAGGTATGTTTGTATGTATATGCGTTTACCTCGCTTCTTTTATATGAAAAATTTTATATTTTTTTTTTTGCTTTTCATTATTTCAGTGTGCTTGCGTTGAATGCGTTTTGGTGGTGTACGAGTTTTGTAAAGTAGAAAATCCATAATGCGTTTCGAATGGCGTGAACAACGGCATATAGTATACTGCATATGCATGCAAGTGCTATACGGCTGCTATTATGGGTTGCATATGTATGCCTGCCTATGCTTACCCCGCGCGATGCATTTTGGTTAGGTGAACGATATATGTACGTACACACACTACTTATGACGACATGCCATGTACAATCCCAATAAAAACAAAAACGCCATTTTTGTCATCTTGACCAAAAAAAAAAAAACGATCTCATTTCAAGGCACAAATAATGATTCCATGCTGTCCAGTTTTTCGTAGCCAACCCTACTTCAACCCTCTCTTGGGGATGTTGAAGATTTTTTGATTGGAATTTTTTTGTTCGTTTTTTTTTTCTTCATATAGGTATGCAGTTATTGATTTATGGTCAGAATATGATTTTTGTTTAATCCAAAAAATAATTTATGCCTGATTATAATATAAGAGAAAGTTTAGATTTGTTTTTTTTTTTATTACTCTGATTTACCTGATATGAAAACTTATTTAATATGTTCTTTGATATTAACACCTCAAGATTATTCTTATCCATGTCTTACTTAAAAATCTGAAGCGTCCAAGGAGAAAAATGAGCTTGCAAAATTGAACGAAATAACTTTACACTTTACACACTTAACATCGCACCCGGGTGATCTTAGAAGTTTATTTGTATCTTTTCATTGTTATAATGAATGTAATTGCAAAGTCCTCCAACTTTAGCTAATCTACAATCTACTCAGGTTAATTTAGATTATTTAATTTTTGTTCTAAGAAAGAAGGTATGGGAAGAGCTCGTAGTAAACCTCAATAACTCACTGATATCGGCTAAATATAGCATGGGCACAAAATAAAAAATTTCTAATTTTTTTTTTTTACAATATAGACAAGAATTCATTTACAATTTTAAAATTGATTTTATTTCTACAGAATTCGTGTACATTATTGATGGCTGAAGACGGTCCGAACGAGTTGTGTCTGGGCCACTGACATATAATAAGAATGGAATGAGCCATCCTATCTAATTCCTATAGACAAAAATGGCACAAATTTTGGTTAAAATCTGTTTGTCCCTTTCAAGCTCAA
Source organism: Dioctria rufipes (assembly GCA_963924295.1). Taxonomy (NCBI): domain Eukaryota; kingdom Metazoa; phylum Arthropoda; class Insecta; order Diptera; family Asilidae; genus Dioctria; species Dioctria rufipes. The sequence goes on from OZ002741.1 coordinate 217,600,409, forward strand.
AATGTACACTGAACTGTAACCAATTTTGGAAATAGTACGGTCATAGACAAACTAATACCATACAAAGACTGGACATATAGAACAAAAATATGCAACGCTTTTCTAGAATATAAAATTAACGATGCTTCGACGATGCCTCGACTTGGTACTTGATGACGTGCCCAAAGGGTAAGTCAGCAATGCCTCGATTCATACAAAATCACCATTGCCTCGACCCGATGAAGGAAAGGACACATTTTTTTCTTAGAAATGTTTCGGGAGAATTTTTATTAATTTGGTGGCCGACTAGAGTTATTTTCAGGTGCAATACTTTCATTCTTTGATGTAATTTTATAAATTAAATATAAAATATATATACTAATAAAAAATACAAAATCTTTCGGGTAAAATGAGTACGTGAATGTTGAAAAGAATGATGCGGAGATTATTATAATGCAGATAAACCAATTTATGTAAATTACTTCGATGATTTCAAAAATATTGGAAAAATGCATGAACTTAACTGTATTATTCGGACGATGCGACGTTAAGCAGATTTTATTATACCCTAGAATCTAGATGAAATAATGGACATAGGGTAGGTATACCAAGTTTGTCATTCCTTGTGTAATGCATAGAAATGATTGTAGGTACCGCAAACTGGATTGGATACCCACGCATAATATTAAAAATTATTCTGGTTTGCTCGCTCATCCGTCTGCATGTCTACATGAAAACGTGAGTGAAATTGTGAAAATTTTTGAAAAATAAAATTACAGTGCATTCTGTAGGAAGTTATACTTTTTTCAAGGGATCCGTAGTTAGCAATTTTAGCTGCAACAAAATCTAAAAAATTTGATAGCTCATGAATTTCTCTATGATATATCTTTCAAGAACTTATTTAGAAAAATTTCTGTATGCGTAGATTTGGCCTAACAATGAATATGAGTTCAGATGCCCACAGAACTCTAAATTCGTATTTTGCTGGTTTGAACGGAATATTATATTTCGTAATTATTATTGCTCATCTGGAGACTTGCTGACTTTTCATACGGAACATTGGAACCGTAGTCTTCACAATTTTGGTGAGTCCTAAATCATTGCCCTAGATATTTCAAAGACCTTTGATAGAATCAGGCATCCAACCCTCTTAGACAAACTTATATCACATGGTCTCTCGCCTCCTCTTCTATTATGGATTGAAAGTTTTCCATCTAGTCGCCAAATATGTGTTGTATTAAATGGCTCTACATCTGATCCTCATCTCATAAAAGCCGGTGTACCTCAAGGCTCTGTTATCTATCCAACTCTTTTTTTAATTTTCATTAATGATCTGCTTTCCAATACTTTCAATCATCCCATCCGTAGTTTCGCTGATGACAGTACCCTTGATTTCGCTTACTCCATTGGTACTCTTGTGGGATCTAGGGGGAATGCCGCATATGTTAAACGAGATTGCATGATTAGATCATTGAATAACGATCTTGCTAATATCCTCACTTGGGGCAAAGCGAATCTCGTCGAATTCTATGCATCTCAGTCCTAAAGCTATCTCATCTCATTAAAACAAGACCATAATTTATCCACTCCCGTTTCTTTTGATGAAACACTAATTTACGGTACACTGTCTTTATGAATTCTTGGTATTAATATTTCCACGAAGTTAAGCTGGACAGATCACATCTTCTGTCCTGCCAATTAAGCTTCTATATGACTTGGATTTCTAAAAAGGTGTAAGAAATATTTTAGCCGGTCAAATCTAGCGCTCTACTACAGAAGATCAGACGTAGAATATAGAATACAACTCTCACATCTGGACCGCGGCTGGTCGCACAGCCTTAGTTTCATTGGATATTGTCCAAAAGAGAGCCCTCAAGCTCATTGTAAATTTGGCAATAACTTGATGTATGGACTCACTCGATCAACGCCGCATTTCGCTCCTTTATCGCTACATTCATGGTCAATGTTCTGATGAAATATCTAGTCAGATCACTTATAGAATGATTCCTGCACGCAATACTCGCGCTGTAAACCGCGCACATCCTTTTACCCTTTAAATTACCTTCGGTAGTAGAGTAAAATTCCGTGAAGATTTTTTATTCCGAACTGTGGATACGTAATGAGAGGCCAATTTATCGTTCGAAATTGCGGTTATCTTTGTCGTCCTTTATATGCTCTGGCATCCAGTTGGGATTGTCGAAGAGAATGAATCTGTTAATAGCTTTGAACCGATTTACACTGCAGCTACATAGAACAGTCATGTGCATTTCCTTTCATGTAGGTCATAGAATCTTACTCGCCACTGCTCCTTAAAATATAGAAAAACATAATACTGAATTTGCTTTTTGGGGTTAAAAAATTATACACATGGTTATTATTAGTAAGAAATAGATTTAAAATTAATAAATGCGGAAAAAAGTAATTATGTTAAATTAATAAAAGCAATTTACCTATAGAAAATGTATCAATCAAGTCCATGGGTGTGCCCATTGCGAAGATTTTTTCGAGTTAAACAAAAACATGTAAAAACTGTAGTAAAACGAAGCACTTAACATGAACAAGATTCTTCATAGCTAACAAAATTCGACTCAGTTTAATCATCATACAATAAAACGATAAGAACAAGGCAATAAAAACTAGTTATAAAGCGATTAAATGATGCACAGATCTACACTTGTTACGAGAGCCTATTGGGTATAACTCGCTGAGTGATATACACCAATTCAATAGTTTCTTGTAAATATAATTTGCATATGTTGCCTCATAATCAATCACAATTAGGCATAAATTTACACTTAGAATTTTTGATTTTTGTCTTTGTGTCGGAGATTTTTAGCATTCATAGCAATAAATTAAATTATTTTCTGTTTATTCTTTGTATTATTGTGAAGTTCAGACTTCTAGTTGAATTTAACAAGATTTTTTACTACAAAGGACCAGAAATTTTTTAAATTAATTTTAAATTCACCTCACTCTGATAGGGTTTAAATCTAAGCACTTCAGCTTAAGAAGTATATTAAAGCTTTTGTTAAAACTTCTCTAAAAAATCCTTATAACTCGATTTTAAAAATTTTTTCATCACGACTCCATTTTGCTGTAAACTCAGGAAAATTTGGACAATAGAGAGGATTTTAGCGGAAAAACACTTGTTTCCAAAAATATGTTCAACTATTATTATTTTATGTTGGTTCCTGAAAATATAACAAATTTTCACCGAAATAGTTCGAGTTTCCATATTTTCAGCCATGAACTCGCGTTGTCAATTCACAGTATTATTGTCATCTGCTCAGGAAGAATACATCAATTTGGCATTAATTAGCAAATGGTCTTCCAGTAATCAAATTTAAACCGTACGGCATTTTGTAAATGTTGCTTAAAATTTATTTTGAAACTATTCCATGTATGGTAAGCATATTCATATTTATTTCGAAGTTTTTATTTTCATTTATATTGGAAAAAATATTTTCAATAGAGAACGGCCATATTCTCTTAGCGCTGCCAATCGGCACAATTGTGATAGATCTCGCCGTTTTCAAAAGATTTGTTGACAAAATTGGTGTAGCAACACGCCTGAACCGAGTCGCACATTTCCGTACTCTCGAACAACTACACTATAAATTTACCAATTTAAAATTCAAAATTCTAGTCAAGTAATATTTTGCTGACCGTAGAAAGGCTTTAGCTACATAGGGCTATCAAAGATGATTAAAAATTAATTTAAAAAAATATTATTCATTATTATGTCAATGTCTGGCCGAGAAGGAACACCGAATATGAACTTTGGTCAAATTCTCTTACCGCAGAATCTTCAAAGAAGATATTACTTTTTCAGCGATATCTTTACTTTCAGGTTATTATATCTTTGGCCCTTCCGAATCTGAGCTAACTGGACTTACAGGCATATATGACAATCCAGATGTCCAGATTGGTTGTGTTAACGGAGGCACACATATCACCCTACACCGCAGGTGTAACTCCAGGTCTCCAGTGCGGTTGATATTGGAATCGACCGGTACTGCAGTAACTCCAGTCTGAGCAAGACAATCAGGCTGGTTTTCATTGAAAAATGCTAACCTCCATCAGTAAGACATCCTAACCCCCTTCAGTGGACAGCCTGTAGTAAGCTCATCTGTAATATAATGCTTCCCTTGGTTGGTCTTGCCATGAAGGTCAAACCCTATAGTCAGATTGTCAATAGGACAACCTAAACTTAACCCAGTTGAAATTTTTTCTCTTAAGATCACCATCCTATACTGGTGTTCTATCTTGATAGATTGTTTCCTGCATTTGAGGCTAGCCACAGTTAACTAAGTGGAATCTCCGTTCCAAACAGGCTGTCGTGACTGAATCTACGGAGCCCAATCTAGTAAGCAAGTTCCGATATAGGCACGAAAGCAATTAGTGAGGTAGTATTTCTCAACAGATGCGGTAACCCCATTCATGGAAGCCATTCGGGATGGCAACTGATATCCCAGAAAAGTTTTTATATGGGCGATTCAGTGGCCTACAAAATTGAACTTCTATGAGAGGCGATCAGAGATAACCATACTGATGAGACTTGGTAGGATCGAAAATCGCAATTTCTCTGTAAGCCACAATCTAAAATAATGTCCAAAATTTTCAATTTCTTAAACTTTGTTACGTTAATAACCTTATTTTTATTTTTTCTATAACGAATAATTTTAAAAGCTCCAATTCATCCAGTTCGCGACTCATAAAATTTATCAAATGTCTCATAAACATTATATCAAAGGTTAGCAATAAACTTGCGATTTCAGATTGAATTCTATAGTAGCGAAATTAAATTGCTTTTAGCAACAAGAGAAATTATTAACAAATTGTTACAAAATTTCTACTTTGGTGACTACCATCTATCTAAATGGTTGCTAAAGCAGTAATTTTTCATGCAAATTGAGAAGTATCTAATAAACTTCTTTCGGCTGATATTTGAGCTGATATTTTCCTGCCAGTAAAAATAACAAAGAAAACTTTCTCCAGCAGCAAAAGACTGAATCCTGGGGCTCTTGAAGCAATCCTGTCATCCCCGCCACATAAAAAAAATTTCTGAAATATTATCTACCTAATTTGCTACAACAACCCTGCGGCAACCAAAAATTACTTCGAGAATTCAGAAATACTCTCATTTTTATATGCAGGGTTACAAGAGATCCGCAGCACGGAGGCCAAGGCGGTCCATTGTACTAACCTGCTGAAAATCTTCTCACCAAAACCTTCCTCACCTTTTAATGAAGCATGTCAGGCCGGTTTAGGTGTAGCTCATCCACGGATAGGAGGACAGATCCAAACGTATCCACCCTACTCCGGGCAAAGACCAGACAAACACACAGAAAGTATTCAGTTATCTCAGACTCTCCTTCTAGACACGAAAAACACTCATGGCTGTCAACAACTTTCATCCTTGTTAGATGAATGAGCTGTGATCAGTGATGATGCCAACCACAATTTTTCATTGTTTACTTCCGGGTCTCAAGAAAAAATCAGAGAAATTCTTACTGAGCCTATCAAGAAAAAGTTTTGTACACCTGCAAGTGCTCAGGTTCGCACATCGAGGCTTATGTTTCCAAATATCCGCTTTGATGAGAGACCTGATCACCGAGATGAAGACGCTTACAGCGGGTGCCAGCCCAAGGAAGGGAGAGCTAGAGGCGGACCTGGCTAGCAGATCAGTTCACTTATTCCCCACTATTCTCATCATGTGCCCGGGTACCCATAATAGGAACACCGTTCTGTGGATACATAGCTAATCCAAGGACGTCCTGCAGTCCCCCACTTTAATAATTGGAATTTTTGTTACAACGCAAAATGGCGGCCAACTGAACTTTTATGAAAGGCGCATACTAGCCTAAATCGACTTCTTTTTGAATCAAGCGGTCTTTGATAGCCAAGTGGTAATTGACTTGACTTAATACTAAAGTCATTCCCAGAATTCTTCCAAATATGGGTCTTCGGTATACCCTAGAATAGTTATACCCTTGATAAAATCGCTAGGATTTTCTTGCTTTGAAATAACGTTCAAAAAACGGCAAGAAATAAGTCGGACGTAGAAGAAAATTTATTACACTTTTTGATAGGCCATCTTAATAGTTTTTTTTCTTAATCACAATATTTTGGTAGCGGGTACATATAGAACCTTTGAATAATGTTCATTATTATTAAGCCCTATTATGAAAGGGTTACAACCCTTTGGGAACCAAAGGTGAGTTGCATTCTAATCATTCCATAGTAAATCGATCATCCTTCACCCAATTTCCCCACACGACCATCACCAACTTTTGCTCCTGTTTTTTTGCTGAGATCTAAGCATTTATGAGATAAGAATTCCCGCAATTTTTGTTTTGTCCTACGACGTACGCTGCCTGAATTAAAGGACTTTAAAATCCTTAAAATTTTCCAATTTTTGGTATGCTTAGTTATATTCAAAAAAAATTTAATTAGCACAGGGGCATGGTATATATTTTAAAATGAAACGCTCATCGTTTCAGGGAAAATTATAAAAAAAAAAATCTTTTATAAGAATTAAGGATATTAAAAATATTTTTTATCCTTAATTATCTCTCTCTCTTAGTTATTTTAAATGTTAATGCTGATAATAATAGTTAAATTCTCAAGTTGGGAATACAATCAATTTAGCGTAAAAATTTTTACACCAAAGATATAATTTTTTTTTTCTTCTTAATTGTGACCAGTTATCAATCCATGTTGATACATGGCCAGAAATATTTTTCAGTGACCATTTTGTTCGTTGTTCTATAATGCTGGGATTTGCTAAATTATGAATAGAAATAAAAAATTCTTTTCTAAAAACTTTAGGAATATATGGCCTTAATCAATGGTGTGCTGGAAAAATGTTAACAATGGGCTCGCTGCACGGGACCGGCGCTGGGAGGGATTTTTTTCATGGTTATAAAAAAAAAAAAAACTAAAAATTATTTTTATAAAATAATTTATATGAAAAATTTAAAGAAATACAATACAAAATATACAAAATCAAAAAATCACAAAATAAAAATTATTATCAAACAAAATGTTTAATATAAAAAAATACAAACTAAAATTAACTTCTAGAATATCAACTAAAATAAAATTATTCCAAAAAGCTCCATATAGAATATTCTTCCTCCCCTATCTTTGCTGCCGATTTTCTATATTTGCTGGTTCAATTGCTGAATGATGACTGCGCAGAAAAGATTTTACATAAGGGTTTCGATCAAATTGATGCAATGGTTTACCATTTAAAGAAATTGTCATAAAATCCGCAATGTGTTGGACAGTTAATGTTGTTCGTTTTTGTGTCGCTACATTGTTCATTGCGCTGAAAGCTCTTTCGGCCTCAGAACTGCTAATGCAACAGTTTCTATAATGTTTCTAGCTTTTTTTTATAGAAACTGGTTGTTCACTTGATCTTCCTACTAATTTAGACTCAACAAGTTCTCTAAATTCATTAATCTTTATATCACATTTTAAAATAAAACTCAAAGTTTTTATTCTTTTTTCACCTTCTCGCCACGGAGATAATACTTCTTCCATTTGCTACTGTTCCGGATAGCAGACGTTAAAAATATTTTTAAAATCTTCATCACTAATAATTTCATTATTTTCGGTTCGTAATATATCATTGTGTTGACTCAATAATTTTTCTTTAAGGGACGAAACAATACAAGTTAATAGTTTGTCACGTGGGAGTTTCATATACTTTTCCTTGCTTTCTATTTTTAAACCTTCAAACGTTTTAGACTTAAGCATATCCTATATTTTAGCTTCATAGCATCCAACAGAATCCTTCAAATAATTAATGGCGTTAATAGATCGAACTATTAAAGTATTTGCTTTAACAATATTAATGTTTCGACTTTGTAAGGCTTCTGAAAGGTAAGCGAATTCCTGTAAGACGTCGATCATTAAAGCTAAATCCTTTAAAAATTCTATATTCAAAAGTCGATTTAATAATCCAGAAGTTTTGTCACTAGATTCAAAATGTTTGCATAAAGCGGGATAGTTTTTCCAGACCGCCAATGAAGTGATAAAGCTGCAAGCTGCCCACCTAAGTTCGAACACTCGACCCATTTTTATAATTTCCACGTCTATTTCTTCAGCACATGTTTTTAATTCCCGTTTTGGTGATTGGTGGTAAAAGGCATAGAGCTTATCAACACATATTTCATAATAATTCAATTGACCAATAGTTTTTATGGAATCTGATAATGCTAATTGTAGCCGGTGGGCTAAGCAATGCCAAATTATAATATTCGGAAATTTTCGTACAAGCCTTGTTGAAACTCCAGTTTTTTTGCCCAACTTTACACTGGCTCCATCAGAACAAAATGCAACCAAATTTCCTTTTAAATATTTATCAAAGAAATCGTATTTATTTAAAGTTTTAAGCAAAACAGTAAGTATATATTCAGCAGTGGCATTTTCAAGTTCGATGAGATCGACAAATATCATGCATATTATGAAAACTCTGAAAACCTACTTTTTACAATGGGCTCGCGCGAGCCCAGGCGAGCCCACTCCAGCACACCTTTCGATAAAGAAACTTCATTGAACCGAATATTGGAAATTTACTAAATTTAAACTGAGGATTGTGACGAAGTTGTTGGAACTCAGTGTCTGTAGATTTCTTTCTGTGATTGATTCAAAACTTACTTGTGCCATCAGATGTTGTCACCAATTCTGGAAAAAGTATCAGCAACCACGTTATCTTTTCCTGGTACATGACTGATGTGTGTTGTGAATTGGCCAATAAGTGTCACAACTGTCGTGGAAATGCCTTCTCCGGGTTTTTTGCGAAAAGCGTAGACTAAAGGTTTATGGTCGAGTATAAAGAGAAAGGATGTCCTTTTTAAAGATATTAGAAATATTTGATGTCCTTGTACGATGTGAAAAGTTCCTTATCGTAGGTACTTTAGTTCCGCTGAGCAATATTTAATTTCACTGAATAAAAATCCAGGGGTTACCAGTTACTGTCAGCTGCTGCCATCAACTTTTTGCTGGATTGCTGCTTCAATGGCGGAAACTGATGCGTACATAGACACCACATATACACGCTCCACTCACTTTGTTTTTAACATGATACAATATGGTTAGAACCAAGCGCTGTCCGAAAGCCTATAGGTACCTTGCTTCAACAAGAACTAGAATTCTTTTCTAGCATCGGCTAACTTGTCTCCTTAGAAGCCGTCGAACTTTTGAAGAAATGGGAGGTCCTTTAGTGGTTATCTGGTGAGTGACTTTATGAACCAGTGGTTTAATAAAAGCGGTTTCCACAGTAATTCATTGATAGTCATGCAGAAGTTTTTGAATTTTTGGGTCAATTTCTGAACTGATGAGAGACTTGAATGTTTGTCCACGGCATGTTATGCATCCGACCTCAATTTGTTGATAGGGTTAGGTTATAGTGGTTCCCAAAGCGCGAACCTCTGAAATTAGCCTCTTTTAGACCATTTGTGATCCATTGTGATACGATCAATCCGAAGGACGAAGGAACTCAGCACCTAAAATGGGTTTGGGAGCACCTGCGATGACAAATTCCCAGGTAAAGTATCTTCGTAATCCTAAATCCAATGATAAAATACTGGTGCCAAACGGAGTGATTGGCGATGAGTTTGCGGAAACCAATTGCAAATATGCGATGGGAGACCGACCTGTAGCGGATTTTGGAATTACTAAAATGTCTGCTCCTGTGTCTATTAAAAAATGCCTATGGGTAGATTTATCGTATATTTATAGAAGAGAGTACTTGCTGTGCCACCTCATCCTATCGTCAGAGAAGAAGGGCAGTTTAATTTGTCGAATTGAGGATTTTTTTGTGCAAGATTCCTTTTTTTTTGTAAACGAAAATTTTTATATTTTACTATTCTTCATTAAAATGTTTGTTTTTTTTTGCAAAATAAATTTTCTTTGATTTTGCTAGAAGATGTTTTTTATTTTTTTTTTCAAAAGAATTAGGATTAATCTTTATCAACATTTTTTGAACGGAAGCAGATATTTAGCTAATTTTTTTTATGTTTTTAAGGACTGTTAACGGATCAGGAGCGAAAAAAAAATTATGTCCTTGATGTAAAAATTTAATACAAATTTCCATGATATTTGTTTTTAAAGAATTCATTAAATAGGATGAAAGTATGCAACAAATGCTCAAGTTTAATCTTGTGACATCCTTGAAAGGGCTTACGAGGATTTAAGTGACTGTACTTCCTTAGAAAAACCAAAAAAAAAATCAAACGTAAATTTGAGAGGTAAGGAGTGAAGTTAGAAGGCGTGTCTAGTATGTGAGTGTGATCAGAACACTCCAAGGAATCCATTAGTATACTCCATCCGGGCGTTATTCCAAGTTGCACCAATGCTTTTTAAAAAGATTCTATGGAAGAATCTCAAGCAAGTTGGAGTATGTAGGAGCACCAAGGAGGATGTCTCACTTAATCCTGATAACCTGAACAGATTTTTCGTGTCACATCATATGAATCACTCATCAGTACCTGGAAACACACAATGCTTAAATAACCCTGAGCATAGAAATTCTTTCTCCTTTCGATGTATTGATAATGCAAAGTGTTATAAGTCAATATTCTCTATTAAATTTAGTGCTACTGGTCCTGATAATATATCTCCTAAGTTCTTAAAATTATTACTGCCTTACATTAGTAGCTATATACTATTGATTTTTAATACCTGCCTAACATCAGCTACCTTTCCTTCTAGATTGAAAATTTCTATTATGCTACATATCCCTAAAATAAAATCTGCTGCTAACCCATCTGATTTTAGACCCATCAGAATTTTGCGAAGACTTTTGCAAAAGGTACTGTACACTCAGATCCAATCGTTTGTAAATAACAACAGAATGCTTTTGCGTTGGCAATCATATTTCAGACCAGGTTATAGCTGTAAATCGGCTATCCTAAAAGTTATTACAGACTTAAGAAAAGGCCTAGATAATGACAAGATTGCAATACTGATTTTACTCGACTTTACAAAAGCTTTTGACTGTGTAAATCACTCTATGTTCCTCAACAAACTTCAAACATTTTCCGGTTTTCTTTTCTTTTAGTGCCGCCCAATTGATACAGAGCTTATTAGGCGATAGGTATCAGCAAGTACGAATCAACGATCATCTTTCTGATTTACAGCCGCTTTTCTGTGGTGTTCCCCAAGGCTCTATTTTAAGTTCATTGCTTTTTTCCTAATTCATCAATGTTTTACCTGATATTATTCAAGAGGTTAGTGCCCATTTATATGCTGATGACTTACAAATATACAATAGGATACCACTCCGGCTTATTGATGACTCCATTGTAAGGATTAAAGATGATTCAATGCCAATTTACGATTGGTCTCAACGTAACTTTTAGATGATAAATCTTAATAAATCGAAATATATCATTTTTTCCAAATTTAAATTGAAATCCTACTTACTTACAGAACACCCTGTATATTATGTAGGCTTACTGCTCTTAGATTGTTCTATCTGGAGTATTATGTTATATTACAAATTATTATTTTTGCTAAATTTTATAGTATTAATTAATTTATTTAGATTTTATTAGTGGCATTAGCCCTTTCAGACCCAGTGTCCACCCCAATGGACATGAAAAACATGTGAGCCTTAGAGGTATGCTTTCGATTAAGCCTATCTTTTGGCTTCACTAAATTATTGTTTAATATCTGTTGCATAAGTTTTAGGCATCAAACCTAACTAGAGCAGTGGGTATGATTCATATTTTCTTCATATTTGTATACAGGGTGTTTCCCCTTAGGAGGTCCATAGAGCGGGATAGTACTCACCTAGACGAACCAAAAATTGTATGGCAGAGGGGGGGGGCAATATCAACCGTTTAGGAATTACAGGGTGATTCATAAAAAAAGCTAGGTTTTCACAAAACACCCTGTATCTTAAAAACGACCGGGTGTATGGTCACAGTTAAGGGCTCACTGTATGCAGAACTTCATGGCCTTTCCAACTACAGCTCAACCAGCCCCGTACCCCTCTCCCCTCAGAAGTTATGAAGGTCTAAACTAAAAATTTCGGATTTTCTTTCCTTTTTTTTTTATTTGACCCCTATTATTTTTGCAAAAAGGTCGTTAACATAACCTTTTTTTATAAAAACTGTAAACTTCAGACTCTCCTCTTTAATTTGACCTATTACACCCCATATGTTAACTGTAGCCGTTTTATGACTCACCCTGTAACTCCTAAACGGTTGATATTGCCCCCCCCCCTTCCATACAATTTTTCGTTCGTCTAGGTGAGTACTATCACCTCCCGCTCTATGGACCTCCTAAGGGGAAACACCCTGTATAGTCTAGTATTAATTACAAGAACGTTCACAGAGTGATTTTTCTTGTGTAATAATTTATTGGTGAAATAATTGAAAAGAAGATAATTATTAAAAACCTGTTTTGTAAGAGGTAAACAGTGGTTTTATAACAATATACACTCTCCGCAATTTCCAGGTTAATCAATATAAGTAGGTGAGTTAATTGTCCACTGGGGTAGACATTGGGACTGAAGTGGTCATGCATCTATGTGCATCACTTAGTGCAGGCCATAATCTATTTGTTGATAACTTTTTCACGACTTACAATATTTTGTATGTTCTAAAGCAAAGAGGCATTTATGCAGCTGGAACAATAAGATGGAACAGATTTCCAAACACTCCTTTTTCATCTGACAAAATATTAAGGAAAAATAATCGTGGATTTTGTGAAGAAGTAGTAAGTAACGATGACAATGTTGTTCTAACATTATGGTTGAATAATAAGCCTGCATATATGGGATCCAATTTCACCACAATCGGCATTAAAGATCAAATTGAGAGATCGGATAAGACAGCATCAAAATATGTGATTGTAGATAGACCAGAAGTGGTATGTTTGTATAACTCGTCAATGGGAGGAGTTGACAAGAACGATCAATTGATCAGCTACTATAGCATCCATATAAAATCCCGAAAGTTGCCACTAAGAGTAATATTTCATTCAGTAGATTTAGCGGTTGTTAACAGCTGGCTAGTGTAGGTATAAAGCCAATGCTTGGAAATCTCCAAAACTCATGTACACTACCTCAAGTTCAAAGTGCATTTATGTTTCATAAAAGATGGGAGCTGTTTTAAAAAATTTCACCAACACCAACGTAAATAAGCGGGAGATATTATTATTTTTTTAAGTTTATACAGGGTGTCCCGTATGTAGTCTTGCAGCCAAAGGCTATGGATAGATCATGTTTAGACAAGGAAAAATTGTATGGGTCTAGGGGGGCGAAAATCCTAACGGTTTCCGAGATAACAAGACTTAGGATATTTGGGTATTGTTTTATAGATCACCCTGTAACTTTTGAACGTTACATCCCCTCCTACCAACCTACCCATACAATTTTTGCTTGCCCAAGCATGACCTATCCATCGCCTTTGGGTGCAAAACCACATACGGCACATCCTGTATATTGTTTTTGTTACTGAATTTCTTTGAGTTTCTAAAATTATGTGTGATTTATTTTACTTAAATTGTTTTTTTTTTATTAAAAGACTAAAAAGTATAAATAAAAAGAATGTGAACTTACAATAGTATTTGTTATCATTGTAAAGTTTAAGAAAATTTTGCGACCACTGAGTCCGTACGTCCACTGGGATGGACATTCTCTAAAACCTATATTTAAAATATTTTTTATGAAGGGATGCTTTTAATTATATATTTAGGTTCTCCTGATATTAAAACTTAGGAGAAAAAAATTTTCCAGCGCGCAGAAAAAATTCGGGACCGAAAGGGTTAGATTGAAATAACAAAAACAGTTCTTAGCTGCAAGTGGAATATGTAACTGTTTTAAGAATTGAAATTAATTGATTGAATGTTTCAAGCGATCACTCTGACTACGAGCAAATGTAGTCCATTTAAGAAGAGAGGTTGGAATTCTTATTTTTGTAAGAAATGCGGAAAATATGTTGGCATAGATTACGTCAGCAAAAATTGTAATTGATGTTCTTAGACCATAAATGATAGATGATTGCAAATACTTTTGTTTTTTGAAAACGTTAATTTTATTATGATTTAATTTCCTACATGATTATTTTATTTATAAGAATCACAATAATATAAAATGATCACATATTTCCCCAGACGCTGAAACTCACCGCACTATAGTTGAAAGTTAGTCAAAAACTTAAAATCTGCTACAAATATCTTCAGAAAGATAGCGATAATCGATATTTTACGTAACTTTTTCGATAGAAAATTAAGCTTTCTACAAAGGATAAAAAAAACTTGTGCTTACACAATGAAAATCTCAATCGAAATTTGAGAATTATATCTTTCACTTTATTTCCTTCAGTAATTAATAATAAAAGTCGTAGCAAAAATTAATTTTGTAGTTTACTCAGCAGCTCAGATGAATTTCAAAGATAGATAGAAGAGAGACAGTGAGAGAAAGAAAGGGATAGAGAATGGTTTACAATTATTGTGAACTTTTTTTTTTTTACTTTTTGTATGCGTCGAGGACAAACACATATTAACACCCAAAGAGAGCGCTTGAAGCCGCGGGTCACCGTGCAATTTCCGCAGTGACTTGCAGTGTCAAAAGTTCTGCAGATATGTTACACATAAAATGTCCTTATTTAGCTCAGAATCTCCTTTTCTCTATTGTCACACCACCGTCCATCCCTTCAAGATCTTAGAATAAGGTTTTTATTTATTTTTGTTTGTTTGTTTTTGTATCACTTTGAAGATGTCACACGACAATTCATGCGAAATTGTTTTTTCCTCCAGAAATGTGCCCACAGCATTTCCCTTTGTTTTTTAATTTTCTGAAAACTCATTCAACGCGTAAATATTCTGAGTATGTGTGTGTATGTGTGTGTCTGTATCTGTGTCTAACTAAATTTAGTTTTTTTATGTTTACCCAACTTTTTTTTTCGTGTATAATTGTTTTAAGTATATTTCATTATTTCATGACTTTACACAATTAAATGGAATTATAGTGTACCGATGTTATGGGAGAAAAATATTCAGACAAATTCAAAAGTATTTGATGGAAAATAAATTTTTCACCTGCTGGCAATTAGATTTCTGTTCTCACCACAGCTATGCGACTTCGCTGCTGAATGCTACTACTAATATTCAAAGAGTCTTATAATTTCAGGTTAAATCAATGTTTTGATATTTTTCTCCAGCTTAGCAGTCATTGCATCTTGAACTATTTAAGTGATAAATATCAGCAAATGAAACTAATGATAATAATACTTTGTACCTCAAGGCTCTATTCTTGGACCGTTGCTATTCAACATGTGTATTGATAATTTAGTTGGAGTCCCTGATAATCTTATTATGAACCCTTATACGGATGATATCTAACTTTATTTTAGTAGGCCTATGTAATTTATTGAGAATTGTATTGAACGTTCATATGTACATCAATTCTGATTTTACTATGATTGGTTCTTGCCGAATAGGTTACATTAGCTTTTCAATAAGTATCGGATGTCTCAACAAGAACTAGAGCGCACCATTTCTGCCTGAAAAATTTAGTAGTTGTTGTGTTGAAATATTGGCATTTACGAAAAATTTTTATAAAATCATACTTATAGGTATCCAACTAACTGAACTACTGGACATGGATCATGGACAGAGCAGAATCTCCGCCAATTGGATAAATCTGTTAATTATGCACAAGATTTAAATTTCGTTATATTTTGAAAATTCGGTTTATTTTGGATTATTTAGTACATAAAAATGTATAAATGACGAAAAAAAATTGTTTGTTTTACTTCTTAGAATTTAAAATACGGGGTAGTGCGAAAACGCACCTCTGGGCTTTGTCAGAACAAAATAAAATATGGTTTTTATACTTCTAAAAAATTTTACTTTTAGGCATCTTCATTCAAACTAAATTGTTTAATAGTAAATAACAAAAATAAAAAAAAAAATTATGTAAAAACCGAAAGCAAAAACAAAGAAAAGTTCGAAATAATTATAATAATTATTTCAATTTATTATGATTTGATTTCAAGCATTTGTCGCTCAAAGTGATCTTACAGGTTTCACAATTCGTTATTGTGTGACTATGACTTTGCTTACATCTCAGTCCCTTTCCCTTTCTTACGCATTTTAATATAACCTATTCTTCGATTCTCGATTTGCTTCTTGTAGCCGACTCTGACAAGGTTTTATCACATGACCAAATAAATTCGCCTAGCACTCTGCACCATGATCTTTAATTTATGAGCTATGAATTTTCTCTAGATCCGAACCGTTATCATAATTATTACTCCTACTGGGATTACATTAACATCGGCAATAATTCTTTAATTGATGGATGTACATCCTTCTGCTGGGACTCTATATTTGACTCTACTTCAGTTAACGACCAATTGTCTACGTTTAAGTTACTAGTTTCTAATTTGTTTGAAAAGTGTGTTCCAGTTAAAATGAAATGCACAACTGCCAATTGCTGCCCGTGGTTTTCTGAACGAATTAGATCTTTTATCCCTAAACGTGAGTGTTTGTATCATCGTTATAGGGGCCTTAAGTCCGTTGAAGCACATCGGCTATACAAGATTGTTCGCAATAATACTAACTTGGCTATTACACGTGCTAAACACCAATATTATATTTCCAAGCTCTATCCGAGCCTTCCTTCACGAACCTTATGGGGGAACTTAAAACCCCTCTAACACATTCTATTTCGGTTGGACTGAATTAAATGAACTTACCGTGGCTATTAATAATAATAATAATAATATGTTTATTTGCTGGCAAGGTACACAAGATTTATAATCTCATAAACGTACAAAAATGAATGGAAATATAACTAATAACTAATAACAAAATTTAGTATTATGTAAAGTTAAAAATAATATTAAAAAGAAAAAGAACAAAATTAAAAGGAAACTTGAATAGAGAAAAGAAAAAAAGCAGTTAAGAACAAAATTTAGTAAAAAAAATTAAAGCTAAAGAAAAAAAAATACAAAAAGAGGAATCGAGAAACCAAGAAAAGTGATACGTCACCACACTCACAACGCACATTAAAAACAGTGGGTATTATTACGCTTAAGGTATGCGAGTCAGATTCAGAAACCTGTTAAATGCTCCAACGGAACAAGCTCTTTGAGCACTGACTGGTAGACTATTCCATATACGGATAACCTGTACAAAGTAAGATCCCTCTCCAATTTGACCTTGGTAATTAGGTAGTAAGAGCTTTCGATGACGAGCGGATCTGAGGGAATGAACCCGGTCATTAAGGTACGTCTGTTTTTTGGAGTAGAAAAGATTGTATAAAAATTTTAGCCTTCTATGAATAAGATACGTTTCTAACGAGCAGCCAAGCAAAGTGTCAATATATGGCGAAACATGAGCAGATCTGGGAAAACCATGGACAAATCGGATTGTGTCATTGAAAGCAACGGTTATTTTCCGCTGACAATGAGAATCAAGTTTAGGGAAAATGAAGCTCCCAAAGATAAAGTGTGGTAATATTAGTGCTTTGACCAGTCTCAATCGCTTTTGACGAGAAAACAAGTTGGCGGATAATCTCATCTGTCTCAGGCAGGCATACACCTTCTCAATAGAATTGGAGACATGTTTGCAACAACTTAACTTTCCATTCAGCTCAATACCCAGATTCCGAACGGAAGTAACATAAGGAATGACGGTATTATTAATCTTGACGGGCGGCAGCTCTTCCTGATCATAGCTCCCTCTATATATAGGCATACTGGTAGACTTTTTTGGGTTAAGTATTAAATGGTTATATTTGGCCCAGTTGCTAATTCTAATCAAGTCATCATTGATCCGAACAATGCAATCCTCAATCAAACCAATTGGTCTATCGAAATAAATCTGGACATCATCCGCATAAAGATGGATGGACGAATCCTTCACGGACATTGGTAAATCATTTATATATAAAGAGAAGAGCAGCGGACCAAGTATAGAGCCCTGAGGTACACCACGACTCAGAGTTAGGGGAGTAGAAAGTCTATCGCAGATTTTGACAGATTGATCACGACACCGCAAGAAATTTGTGATAAGGGTGATGGCTGTATTCGAGAAATTGAAATATCGACGAAGCTTAAGGAAAAGTCGGTCATGGTTGATCGAATCGAATGCCTTGCTGAAATCAAAGAGGACCAGAATGCACATTCGATCACTGTCAACTGCATCTGTCAGGTCGGATACAACTATTAGCTACAGCTACAACTATTAGTACCATTAACACTGAAAAAATCAGTCCAGACAGCATGTCACCCCGGGTCACCCAAATGCTATTCCCGTACATTGCTAAGTGTGTCTTACATATCATTAACACTTGCTTAATGTCATATACGTTCCTTTGTGAGTGGAAAGTAGTAACTGTTCTACCGGTACCTGAGAAGTCCTCTCCTCATTCATACGTTGATTGCAAGCCAATACGTTTACTATGTTTTTGTTGAAAGTACTAGAAGAGTTTAAATAAAGCAAATACTGCATTATGTGGAATCCTGCAAATTATTAACAAGTTGGCAATCGGGCTTCCGCTCGCTGCGAAACCGCAATCTTTAAAGTATCCTCAGATATGAGGTTGGCCTTGGACCGAGACAAGCTCATTACCCTGGTTCTTTTCGATTTTTCGAAAGCCTTCTATAATGTAAATCATCGCATTCTTCGCTTCTCCCGAGGCTGTCATCCCCTTTTAAGATTAGTACCCTAGCTGTTTCTCTGCTAAACAGTTTTTTATCTCACCGTGTCGTCAATAATTCAAGGTGAAACTTTTCTGTCCCCTGAGCTGCCGCTTGTTCAACAGGTTCCCCAAGGATTAATTGTGGGTCCTCTGCTTTTCTGCTGATTCATCAACGATCTACCGAAAGATGTGTGTGATGTGAAAATTTATCTATATGCTGACGATGTACGTCTGTATCTAAGTAGACCTATTGGTCTCCTCGAAGAAGGAATGAACGAATTAACTCCAATTTGGACCGAATCTATGCCTGAACCAATTATAACCGCTTGTTACTAGATCTCGGGTAGTCACAGTGTACTACAATTATACCTCACCCAATGACATTAATATCCCACCTATACTTTTGAATGGAGTTTCACTGCCCATGTTAAATAAACAACCTTCGGATCATTTTAAATGCAAATATGAAGTGTTGTGATATCATTAACAAAACGATCGGAAAAATCTATGGGGGCTTACGTAGACTGTGGCTTTCAGCGAATATATTATCTTGTCGTTCTTGTCTAAATCTAGTAAAAACACTACTATTGCCTTATTTCACTTTTGGATGTTTTGTCTTTCCCAAACTGGAGAAAATCTGTACCAATAAGATGGAAATTACCCTAAACACCAGTGTAAGATTCGTTTACAGGTTTCGCAGATTTGACCATGTCTCACATACCGGTCTTGTTTGTTTGGCTGTTCTTTTGCCTCTTACCTTGAAAAAAGAAACTTGGTTTCCTTGTTTAATTTGTTAAAAGTTAATAAGCCAGACTACCTTAGAGAATTCCAACGAAATGGAAATTTGGTATTGCCTCGCTTTCATAAGACTGTAATGGAAAGCTCTTACCTTGTCCAAAGAATCTATCTGTGGAATGATCTCTCTGTCAGTATACATGTGGCTGATGCTATTTAAGCATTTAAAAAACTCGTAATCTAACTCTTCTATATCAATACTTTTCATCTTTTCAACACTAGTTAGTTGTTTTTTATAGTATATACCTACATAATTATATTTTTTCTTCTGAGTTGTAATTTTTACCTAAATTTGTCTTTTGCCTATTACTTTGAGATTTGATGAATGTGATTCTAACATCAGTACTAAAGTTGTACTCTATAAGATTTTAATCTTGTGTAAATTACCGAAATAAAGTTTATTTATTCTTATTCTATGTGTGGTTATCTAACTGGTCGACACCACCCCTATACATATTGTACACTTTAAAAATGTTGGGTTGCGGTACATCTACCTTCTTTGATCTTTCTGCACATTGGCGCCATTACTTTTAAATAGTATCTAACTACCTGATATAAATTCGTTATTTCTATCAACAAAGGATTTATATTGTCTAGGTTTTGTTTTGTTGAACACTTTTTGCTCGCTTATGTTGATGTCTTTTATCCACTGTTCCGAAAGCACTATACTGCATTTTTATCTTTCGCAAATGTCAATGGAACAACTTTTGTTTCCTTCCATTTACGTTACCTTTAAAAAAGCCCGTTCAGACATAGATTATCTTCGTCTCGCTCAGTTTTATTACTCCAAATTGTTGCTACTTCTAACTATCGATTACATCCCAATATAAAATAATATCGTCGAATACGATTTCATCTCTCCTCATCGCCGGGGTCTTCATCTGTCACAATAACTGAATTATTATCTCATCAGGGCAAGGGTCATTTTCTGTTAAATATTCAAGGACTTTCAAAATTTGCTGCGCAACGGAGAACATTAATGTCCTAAAATGCTAATTTTCAAAATTAGAGACAAAAAGCTCACTGGTGTATTTTCGTACGAGAAAAGTTCAAGAAAATCTAAGGAACATTAAATAATGATCACGGCGTTAAACGTACAACTAAACTAAAGGATTTCGAATAGGAAGAATATACTGAAATTGTTTTACATTTAAAAAAAAAAGTAAGCCTAACTAGGCAAACATTTCACGATGGCTGATGTTATCACGCCAGCGAAAAATTCACAACTGCCTACTGACTGCAGAGTAGCATGTCGCACTCAATAAAAACAATAAAAACAATAAAATCATATTTAATTTTGAGGAGCATATCCATCTCAACGGCTACATCAAAAAGTAGTTCTAGGGTTGGCAGAAAAGTCACACAACATACAAAAATCTCTGACAATGATATTATTGAAAAGGAGTTTCCTAGGTAGTGTCATCTCCCGTTTAGAAGACCAATACTTGCCGCCAATAAACTGCAATTTTGGATTTCTTTCTGTGGGATATTTTTAAAAGTAAGGATTATGCGAACCAGCCTAAAATGGTTTAACAACTTAAAGAAGAACTCATTATATCGCATATTCGTAAAATTGTGACGACTTTATACCCAAAATGCCTTCTAAGATTTATTTGTGCATACCTAGGATCGAATCCATGGTGTGATATCAACATTTATAGCTTATACTATTTAATTTAAATATATATATATATAAAGGGTTTTCCAATTAGAGGTGTTATTTTAATTAGCCCGCTATTTCGGTAGATGTAACTTTTGAAGCTGTCATTTTTTGACATTTGACAAGTAGAAACTACGCCATTAATAAAAATGGAACGATACACGATTCAGCAACGCATTGAAATTATTAAAATTCACTATAAAAATGGTGAAAATGTGGCAGAGACGGTTCGTAAAACTCGAACATTTTTGGGTCGTCGTGAAGCACCTTGTCGGACCGCAATACAGAAATTGGTAGAAAAATTCGAGCTATCGGGACAAGTTAGTGATGTGAAGAATAAAACCCGTGCACGTCGCTCAAGAGCAGCCGAGAATATTGCTGCTGTAGCCGAAAGTGTTGAAGAAAACCCAGGTTTGTCCATTCCTCGTTGTTCTTTGGAATTAGGCATTCCACAAACGTCATTACACCGTATTTTGCATAAAGATTTGGGTCTTAAGGCTTATAAAGTTTAGTTAACACAAGAAGTCAAGCCGGCCGATCATCAATAACGTCGAGTCTTGTGCTGATTGGGTCCTTGAAATGCATGAAAATGATCCGGAATTCCATCGAAAACTCATCTTGAGTGATGAGGCCCATTTCCACCTCGATGGCTTCGTCAACAAGCAAAATTGTCGCATCTGGGGCTCGGAAAACCCAAGAGTTATTGTTGAAAAGCCTCTCTATCCTCAACGTGTGACTGTTTGGTGCGGTTTATGGTCCCGCGGGGTAATTGGACCTTACTTTTTCGAAAATGAGGCTGGAGCAACAGTTACGGTGAATGGATTGCGCTATCGACAGATGATTAATAATTTTTTATGGCCGGAATTGGATGGTATTGATCTGGACAACGTTTACTTTCAACAAGACGGCGCTACGTGCCATACAAGCAACCAAACCATTGATCTTTTATGGGAATAGTTTCCGGACCGTGTTATCTCTCGAAGAGGTGATCACAATTGGCCACCGAGATCTTGTGACTTAACACCTTGCGACTTCTTCCTTTGGGGCCACGTGAGAGAGAAGGTCTACGCCAACAGCCCAGCGTCGATTCAAGACCTCAAAGATGGAATTCGTGAGGCTATCGAGGACATAGGGCAGCCACTCTGCTATTTGGTTATGGAAAATTTCATGAAAAGGATACGGTCCTGTAGGCTTGGTCGTGGTGGTCATTTGGCTGATGTTATTTTTCATTATTAACGGCATACCTTTCGCTTTATAATGAAATAAAGATTCGATCATTTATCTCAAAAAATGGCATTTTTCTTTGAATATCAAAATAACACCTCTTATTGGAAAACCCTTTATATATGTTTTTAATTCATTTTCTAGTTGACACACGCTTTATTTTCACTCCATCTTTATAGATCCACAATAACTTTTTGAATCTAAAATTTAATAACTGAAATGGATCGCTGCAATCTCGTAAATATCGCAAATTTTTAATATGCTCTGTTCCGTATAAAATTAAATACTTTTATCAATTATCGAAATTGTTTTTAAATGCATATATTTTACCATTCCGAAAATTCCAAATATTAGAATATTTCTCAAAATGTTTGACATTGTACTTTAAATTCTGCCAGATGTATGTTGTATGTACACGAGGCAAATGTTAAATGTCATTTCAATAAAATCTCTGAAATTGTGCTGCACAATAGGAAAAATGTTATGTTTTAACGCAAACATAATATAAACGAACGCTTCTCTGACAGAAAACGATTTTAAGAATTATTTTATTTTCATGATTTCCTCCTACTTATATATGTAGGGTAATTCGAGGTGAGATGGTACGCTAATTTTTAAGTCCGAATAACTTTTGACAAAAATATCTTACAAATTAAAGCTACTTTGCAAATTAAATAACGAACGAAACTTAACTTTATTTCATAACAAAAATAAAAAAAACTAAAAAAATGCAAATGTGCCATCTCACCTAGCTTCTTGAGGTGAGTTGGTACAGTGAAAGAGGTGTTATGGGACACGTCAAAATGATGTCATTTATAGTCCTAAATGCTTGCTTTGGCGCAGCTTTCACAGATGTTTGCATATTTAGAGCAAAATTCAAGGTACCAAAATTTATAAACAACGCATTGTAACCAATCTTCCGTTTTACTTGTTTGATTGTAGTCCTCTCCGCAACCAATGCACTTATTATCATCGAACTCCGGCTCAGAATCGTTATCATTTTCATCCAGGTGAAGAGAGGTTTTCGAGCTTTCCGATG
Organism: Dioctria rufipes; assembly: GCA_963924295.1. NCBI lineage: Eukaryota > Metazoa > Arthropoda > Insecta > Diptera > Asilidae > Dioctria > Dioctria rufipes. The sequence continues at coordinate 217,623,776 of OZ002741.1, forward strand.
AAGAAAAGTCTGTGCTTCTTTTTTTTACTGCAGTCTTTTTAACGTGCCTTAATCTCCTTGTGGTTTTTGATATCTGTTGGTGGGGAGCAGGCTTTAGAACTTGCAGACCTGTAGGCGAATTTTCCACAAGATCCGATTCAGGAGTTACAGTTGATGTCGAAGGAATATCCATATAGTTGTATAAAAGATGACGGCAGTAACATAAGCTGACTTTTGCGACATCATGACAACAGAACCAGGGGGCATCCCTTCTTCAAATTCTGGCTTCTTTATTTTACCTTTTAAAATGCAGGTTGGTGGAATAAATAGCCCCTCAGAATGCAGCATGCAAAAACAGATATTGTTTCACCCTTTTCTCCGGACGAAATTGCTGCTAGGTTTTTCGAGCCTTTCTCCGCAATAACTTGTCCTGCTTTATTATTTAACTGGGCACCTGTCTCGTCCACGTTAAATATATATGCCCAGGCTTATCATGAAGGTTATTGTCTAATAGGACTCTTTCCAAAATTTCGAAATAGTTTCGTAGGTCCCTTTTGTTCATCCCTTGTGAACGATTTATAGAGACACTTTCGGATTTTCTAACTGATAATTGCGAGTTTCGTCATAAAAACGAGGTCAGCCACTGGTATCCTGCCATTCCATTTAACCTGTCGAATTTGTGCGGAATCCGGAGTTGCTCTGCCAAGTTAAATGCCATTGTCCTCACTATATATCGTGAGGGAGCGAATCAGTTCCTTTGCAGTTTTGTTATGTGTCGCACAATGTGCATCTCATTCTCTTCACCTAGTGTACAACTTGGACCAAGTGCATGTTTTTTGTTGTCGTTTTTGATTATTCTACGGTTTAACGTAAAATGGCGGGCTGCTTCTCTTAACTTCATTTTGCTATCCTATATTAATTAAGTGCTTATAGAACAAGAGTATAATCTAAGTCGTAAAGTTAGTTATTTTATTAAATACAAAGAACTGAATACTTTAATAAATGAAAATTTTAAGAAACAAGTTGTCCCATCTCTCCTTTAGAATAATGTCCCATCACTCCTTTTCAGGTTACTTCATAAAACACATAATTTTTTAGAATGTTAATCTCTAACTGACTTGTGTTCCAGTCGCCAATTTCTTAAAAAAATATTTGTCACTTGGATTTTTTTGGATTCTTAGAAATTGTAAGGTTTTACTTTGTAGATGTTAAAAACTTTCACAAGGGATAAGAACTAAACCGCATAACACAAGCACTCATTAACGACTGACAATCATCAGTTCAGTGGAGCATTAGACAATGAATGTTGTTTCGTGTTTCGACAAGTTGCAAGTTAAAAGAAATTAAGCTGTCCCATCTCTCCTCGATAACTAACTATGTACATCCTGTATGAACCGCTACAACTAAATACATATTATATGTGATTCTTTTTTTTTAATTCAATTCAATTTCATAACCATTTTCTTTTAAATTATTAGAGAAAGCTCTGTGAAATCGGAGTGTTGGGTAACATGTTTATAAAAGATTACGACACATTAATTCAAATTCAGAATCAAATTTATTTCGTTAAGATATGGTTTATATCCCATGGTTGACCAAAGAACCATCCTACTTAGCAGGGGCGGATCCGGCGTTCAATATGATACATTTAGGAACACAGACCCTAGCTAGCACCTTGGCCTTCGGTCATGGTTGTTGAAGCCTATAGGGAAAACAGGAAGCTTAGATACCTACAAATGAGCGTCGCTTTGCTCTTGGTGTTTGAAGCAAGACAGAGCCTATTCATGTTAATGCGATGAAAGGTTTGTTTTAATTGAAAACAGCTGCCAAAGGGTTTTTGATAAGCCTTCCATGTAAAGACGGCATGACAACACAAACATTTAAAGAAACAATTACAACTCGTAATTCGAGAAATTCAGCGAAATTACACATCGGCGAACAAGTCATTGTGCATTCTTGTAGTGAGTGTTATTAAATTTAAAGCTAGAGATTAATTTTTAAATCATTTTTTTTTTATTATTTCATAAAATTTCATAGTTTTTATAGAATACTTAGCCCAAACGTTACATAAAAAACAAAATAAGTCTGCAGATTGGGAAAGTCTCAATGAGTATCCTACAGAATTTGATTGGTCGGTCTGTTTTTCTTCAAGGGATGTTGATGAATGCATATTTGAATTTAGTACAATTCTTGGGCATGCGTGAATAAATTCGGTATTTACACAGCAGATCTTAACAATAGTAAAATCGCTTTTGTTTTAACGATAAGTACAACCAAGCAATAAAAGCGAAATAGTCTGCTTTTGCATATATCATTTGCATCCATGTCCAGAACTCAAACTCTATCCAAACAGAAAAATTTCTTTTTGACCAGAACTTTAGAATATTGTCAAGATGCAAAGGCAGCAAAGATTTCTGGTCCCAGGTCAAAACTATCAAGAGCAACTTCAGCAGTTCCTCTATTCCGTCACTACTTTACAATGAAGTGATTTTTGACTTTCTGAATAAAACTAATATTTTTACTAGTAGATTCACTTCAAATTCTCCTTTTCCATCCACTTTACATCTCCCTTGTAGACGTGTACAAGAGCCAATATACATCCATACGTGAGATATGTTCAAGGTCCTTAAGGAGATCAACGTATCCACAGCTGCAGGTCCTGATAGTTTCAAACCCCCGTTAAATAAAATCTGTGTCTCATTCTTGGCTAAAGCTCTGCGAAAACTATTCTACTTGTTTTATCCGACTGAAAAATTTCCAATTGATTGGAAACTACCTCACGTTCAGCCTATTCTCAAGAAAGCAAAGGGTAGCGATCCCTCAAATTATCGACCAATTACAATCAATTCGATTCTTTCAAAGGTTTTTGAATCTATAATTAGCTCCAAATTAATGAAGTATCTAGAAACTAATCAAACTCACAACGATCGTCAATATAGCTTTCCATTTTCTGACTTTTCTTATGGAACGTTGAAGCCGTAGTCTTCACAATTTTGGTGAGTCCAAAATCATTGCATTAGATATTTCAAAGGCCTTTGATAGTGTCTGGCATTCAGCCTTTCTAGCCAAACTTAAAGCACTTGATCTCTCTCCTCCTCTTCTATTATGAATGTAAAATGTTTTATCTGGTCGCTTAATACAGATTATATTAGATGGCGTTACATCTCAATTTCAGCCAATAAATATCTCTTCTCAATTTTCATTAATGATCTCCTTTCCCTTACTTTCAATCCCATCCATTGTTATGCCGATGACGGTACCCTTGGTTCCGCTTACTCCCTTGACACCCTTGGGGACTACAGTCACAGAGGAAATGTCACATGTAAAACTAGATTGCATGATTAGATCCTTGAACCACCTTGATAATATCCTCCCTAGGAGCAAATCAAAGCTGTCATATCTCTTTAAAAGAAGGTCATAATTTTTCCACCACCCCTTTTTTTTATGGATCACTTCGTGACGATACACCGTCTTTATGCATTCGTGACATTAATATTTGCAGTAAGTTAAGCTCAACTGATCACAACTTTTCTGTTGCCAAATAAGCAACGAAATATCTAGCGGTCCCCTAAAGGTCCTACATGAGACCTAGAATGCAATACAATTTCCATACGTAGGCCGGGGCTGGTCACAGAGCCGTAGCTTCGTCGGATATTGTAAAAAGGAGACCCTTCAGCTCATTGGCGATGTAGCAAAAATTTGTCATATGGACTTACATGAGCACTGCAATGTTAGTAGCCTTTCGCTCCTATATTGATACATGCATGATCAATGTTCTGATGAAATGTCTAGTCTGATTCCGGATTCCTCCATGTAATACTCATACTGCAAGCCGCGCACATGCGTTTACCCTTCAAAATACTTTCGTTCGTGTGCGCACCTGGAACAGTCTCCAATCTTCTGTCTTTTCTCCGGCATGCAATCTGCGAAAGTTTAAGGATGGGAGATATTAGCACCTTCGCCAGCTTCCTCATGTTCCCTAATTCTTTTCTTTATCACCTTCTTGCCATGCTGTGCTTTGCATCATAGTTCATAGGATTACTCCTGAGCTTGGCTTATTAATATAAGAAAGAAAAGAAGTCACACTTTCTTAGCTTGCCGACGAAGTTTTATACGTACAAGGCAAGTATTGCATCTATTCTGTGACTGCTATTTTAAGTAAACGTAAATTTTTAATTCCTGTATTTTACAAAGATGCAATTTATGATGATTCGTGAATTTGAATAAAGTACGTTTCCCTAGTTTTACTAACTAAAATGATTGGGAAGTTTTACACTTCCACTATTTACAAACCAAGACAGAATGAATAGTCTAACATCCCCTTTGACTTTTCTGAGTGGCAAAGAACCGTGAGCAACTTTCTTCGTTGCGAGTGATATCCAATTGCTAATCTGTTCGACTCGTATCTTTTAAATGGTAAATTTTGTGCATTTGACATTTGCGAGTGGTGGCGAGTGTCTTCAAACTTTTGTTCAGTTTTCAGCATGTACCATTTTTAAACCATAGTTGCGCCCCCCACCCCCTTCCTCACCAGAATCCTGGATCCGCCACTGCTACATAGATAATGCGGTTGAGAGGTAATCAATAGATTATAGAAGATAAATAAAGCCCTACGTTTTAAATAAGTGTCCAGTGATCAACCGAGTACTAGCGTGAAATTAAGGTGGGATCCATGATCGAATCTGCATAGCCCAAATATGAGTCTAACACAGTCATTAAAAGCGACATTTACCTTTCTACTGTAGTAAGAGTCAAGTTTTGGGAAAACAAGGGAACCAAATGTAAAGTGCTGTAATACTAGAGGCTTATTTAAGTGGCAGCGCATTTTTAGCGAAATCATGCTCAACGGGAGCCGTAGGTGCCGAAGATTAGTATAAATTTTAGAAAGATTAATTTTAACGTGTTCACAGCATGTCATTTTTGAATTCATAATAACGCCTAAATTGTGAACTTTATTCTTATAAGAAAGTTGGATTCCATTCAACGTTATTGCATGCAAGGCCGAAGAGTCAATGGTCAAAGAAGATAAGGCAATCGCAATGCATTTAGATTTGTTTCGGTTAAGTTTCAGATTATTTCCCTTGGACCAGTTATAGATCTCATTCAAATCGTCGTTCATTTGAGTCATACAATCTTTGATAATTCCTATTGGACGACTTAAATCGACCTGTACGTCATCAGCCTAAATGTGAATATCAATATTACGTACCTACTACCTGAGGCAAATTATTAATGTACAAGCTGAAAAACAAAAGGTCCCAGGATAGATCCATATGGGACACCACCGCCAAGGGAGGTGAAAGTCAGAATGCTTATTATTAACCACCACTACCCTCTAGAAACGTTCACTCTGAACGTCTCCCAACAGGCGGATTGAACCTCTAGAGAAATCAAAGCGGCAGGATAATTTTTCGAGCAGGCTCTTAAGTCATACAATGTCAAAAGCCTTAGAAAAGTCTAGGAGAGCTAGAATGGAAGCATCTCTCTTGTGCAATACAACGCGAATGTCATTTGTGACCTTTACAAGAGCGGTTAAAAAACTATGCCTAAGTCGGAACTCAGACTGTCAGCAACTCAATAAATTATTTTCCATTAAATAGTGCTGATTCTGTCAATACAACAACTTTTCAAAATTCTTGGAAAGAAAACAGAGCATTACCTACTATAGATGAGATTCGTAAAGCGAAATCTAGGTATTTTCGTCGCAAGTTATATTCATTTTTGCCATCAAGTAGTATTTGGAGAGATACAAAAGAAGCCGGAATTATTCCTAAATCTTTACTTAGTTGATGTTAATGAGACTGCTTATGAAGATTTATTGATTGAATTCAAAACAAATTAATATTACACTTATATTCACCCAGGATCAACTTTGAAATTTATAATGATATCTTTAACAACATTTCAAATGCAAGTACTAAACTTGAATATAATTCGCAAATTATAGTCCTTGGTGACTTCAACCTTCCTAATCTGATTTTAAAATTGATGTGAATAAATATTCAATTTAAATTATTTCTAATATTAATCGTATAGCCTTTCCCTTATTGAATTGTATGTCGTTCTGCCAATTTGAATAATAAAAGAAAATTTTAATAATTGAATTCTTGAACTTGTTTTTTGTAATATGAGTTGTAACGATATTGAAGTATTTCAATCTATTTCCTCTCTTTCGAATATAGATGCTCACCATCTTCCTCTTTATACTTTTATAAATATTAATAAAGAAACAGTTTTACCAGAAGTTTTGTAGAAAATTGATTGTGAGGAAATTAATTATTTTCTTTTAAATCTTGAATGGTCTCATTCTTCGGATCGCATAACTTCGACACAATACTTGATTTATTTTACGAAACTTGTAATATATGCCCCAAATGAATGCTCCTCCAACTATTCTTAATGGTTTTCAATAATTCAGGCTATTAAACTAAAGGATAAATATAGGCTGAAGTTTAAGCAGATGGGACATCCTGAGTATTATAAAACCTTTCCTTGCTCCTATCCAATAAAGTTAACACCGGACACAGACTTGAAATTTCAATATTGTTATATTGATATTGCAATTATGTCAATTCCAATATAAAATTTCAGAGATACACTTGCGCTTTACGCTACTGATAAATTATTTAGAGAACCTACATTTCGTTTATGATTTGATTTAAGGAAATTCCGCGCACGGACAAAGTGCAAGCAAATATTATTAAATTACGTGTTTATATGGAAAACAAAAACGAAATAGACACTTCAACTTAACAAATGTCAAATATTAAATGTCAAAACATTGCAGTATAAGATTCGGTTCTAAAAGGTTCATGTATTAAATGATTATGGTTTATAACTAGGGCAACAAACTCGAACATTGTTCGTAATTTTAATATTGAATTCCAATGAACTACATACTGAGTGTACACTGAGCTTATACCGAACAAATTGCAAATTGCCATATTGAAATTGCAAGTCTGTGTCCGGTATAAGTTAATGATCAAAATCTGACACGATAAATGGATAAAGGATGATTTGAAATAAACCTCTGGAATATTTTAGTCATTTACTAAAAATACGAAGCTCTCCAATACATATTCCACTGCAATGAGCCGAGATGAGAATGTAACGAACTCCCCGAATGAAATTAATAATGTTTTCGCTGCATATTTCAAATCTAATTATGATGATACAATTTTGGAAGCGCTATTCTATAAACCATTTACCTATAAAGCTTCCCCAAGTTGATGCTGAGGATGTAGAGCGTATTATTTCGCCATTGGATATCAGTAAGATTGATGATCCAGATGGAATACTAAATATATTTTATATAAAACGTTCCTCAAAGCTGGTGTATCCGATTTTAAAATTATTGAATTTATCTATTAAAGACTGAGTTCCTCCTACTAAGTTTAAGCATCTATTTGCCTACCCAGTCTCTTTAAATCGGGTAATATACAGAATATCAGAAACTACCGACCTGTCTCCCAGTCAAATTCTTTCGCTCTTATATTTGAAAAATTTAGTATATCCACAGATATCTAATAACCAACATGGTTTCTTGTCCAGTAGGTCTACGGTCACTAATCTATCTATTTTCACTGGTGCTATTGCTGTAGCACTAGATGAGAAGGAGCAAACTGATGCCTTTTATGCTTATATGAGGAAGGCTTTCGACAAGATAAATTATTCCATCGTACTTAAAAATTTGCATGGGTTTTGAAAATAATATTGTTGAATGGTTTGAGTCATACCTATCTAATCGTTACTTAAGGGTGGTAATAAATGATTTTAAATCAAACTCGTTCACCCAATCTTCTGGAGTCCCGCAAGGCACTATATTTGGATCTCTAATACTCCCAATCTACATATATTAATGATCTACGGGATGTAATTAGCTCATCTTGCTTGATATGTGCTGATGATAGTAAAATATATAAAATAATAAAAGAGACACAAGATTGCATTCAGCTTATTAATAAAATCAACGGTCCTGACATTCTATCGAAATATGGCGTAAATGCTCCATTTCGTCCTGCACCACGTCAACTATTAGTATTTAATCCTGAATCACATCACACAAATATAAGATTGAAGTTTCCTATCGTTAGAATTCACAGATCTCATAATGAATATTTCAATGAACTTGGCCTCTCCATTCTTGCCCTTCAACTTTTAGGGCGTAAAAGCTTTGTTGAAAGTAGATTTCCTTTTTTTTGCTTCTTGCTGTTAGTTTTTTTTTCTGTTCTCTATATATCTTACTTCTTCCATTTATCCTGTTTTTTCTTCTGTTATTATTATTAATTATTTATAGTTTTAGTTTTTTTGAATAAATTTTATTTCCTTAGTAGTTTTATGTGAATATCTATTTGATTGCTTTTAGTATATTTTTGATTATTATTAAGTCTTTTAATGTTATTTTTTTATTAGTTACATTGCCTTAGTTTTAGTTGTACTTTTGTATTTATGTTTTATTATTTATTTTAATTTAGACTCAGTCGTTTTTTCTTATAATTGTAAGCTTATAAGTGTAAGCTGTTTGCTATTGGATGAACTGCTTAATAATAATAATAGAAATAAAAGAAATAAAATTAATACTTACTTTGTAAATAGTTCCTGTAACTCTAGTTTATCTAATTTAAATATGTCGCCCAATTCAAAAAATAATATATTCGCCCAGTTCTCTTTCAGGAATGTCAATAGGTTCGGATGATATCGATATACGATTTCTTAAGCTCATCGTGACTTTTATAAGTAGACTAATGGTGCATATTTTTTGCACGGCCATTACAACATCATCGTTTCCGTCACAGTGGAAGATTGTAAAAGCTTATCCGATTATGAATATAAACAAATCCTCTGGGCCAGAAGACTTCAGACCAATAAATATTTTTCCAGTGGCTGATTTGGACTTATGTGGGGGCATATTGAATTGACAAAATACTGAACTATGACTGGCCACAATATTATGCTTGTTTGATTTTTCTAACACCTTCGATTCTGGTAATTTTCATAATCTTTATCAAAAATATTGATGACATACTCAGTTCAATTTCAATCACATACTGTATTGAATGCATCCCCTTCAATACCTCTATCTCTCCAATCCGGTGTTCCACAAGGATAGATACTAGGTCCTCTCTCATTTATGTTATATATTAATGATATTGTATTCATTCCTAAGTACTCTTCTATCATACTGTGTGCTGATTATGTACAATTAATCCAGTCGACATTTTAAACTAATGCTATTTCCGATATCTCTCAGTTCAATCAGAATCATTCTCTTATACATATGTATATAACTAGTAATTCAGAAACCGTTAAAACTGAGAGCATAATCTTTTCAATTAGCTACCTGACAATTCATCTTTTCCAATCCCTTTATTTAAATGGCACTCGTATTGAATATTAAATCATGGTTAAAAATTTTGGGTATGATTATTGATTGTAATTTGTCCTGGCAAAAGTTAGTAGCTTGTGGCGACATGCAGAATATACCCCAGACTTTTACTCGACCGACTCATTAAGGCTTTGGTTGTCCTTTTTATTATTTACGGAGCCAGTGTATATTGCAATATTGATAGCTCAGGTCGTATGAAACTAGTTATATTTTTGGCCTCAGGAACTACATATGTTGGCGTTATCAGTGCTCATTCCTTTTCTTCTGATGATGTTATCAAGGCCGCCCTTAACTGCTTCTTCACCAATTAAGAGACGATGATTAAGTAACATTTAGAACTTGTCATTAGTGTCCCCTTCCGATTCTCTTACTACAGCAATAATATAACTTTCAGTAATTAATGATCACCTAATGAGAATGAACCTTGCTTTTTTAAGAAATTTTATGCCAAAGCCATATTCTTACCCGGGTAGCCAGATATGATATATAAGCTACAATACAACGACAAATTTTTGTCATTTATCGACAAAATTATGTAACAAATATGTTTTGAGACTGTGGTCAGATTTGACACCAATTGTCACATAAACAATATTCAAGATTGTCATAGTAAAGTTAATAAATTCTGTGATATTTGATTCACTTATATTTGTGATATTTAAATGTCATTTTGTCAAACTGTAATAAATAGCATATAAAAGTATTTAAAATTGGAGTTGTAAAAGAAAATACACGAATTTTTCAAAAAAACATTATTTATTTTCGAATATTTTAAATGTTATCTCATCTAGTGCAGCGTCCTCTACAATATGTTTATTTTGGATACTTTTACGATATCTGAAAACAGGAAAAAATAAAATCAATTGAAACTGGAATTATAAGAGGAATTATTAATATCAATTTACTCCTATACTTTTCACCGAGAAATTTAATTCCTTTTGGATGCTAATGTCAAATAGTCGATTAATAATACAACGGACGGCGTTTTGAATATTTTTCCTTTGGTTAATTTTTTACACAACCAATCGCACTTTATTAGTCATCATACAACAAAATTTTGTCACACTTTGTTCACAGTTTTTTTGGTGAAATATTTGTGAAGAAAAAATGGTGGGACATCACAAAATAAATGTCAAACTATCACAAAATAAATATCAAACTATTCTATCTTCCTTTTTGTGACAAATTTTCGACATTATTTTGTAATCACATTACTTGGCTGTCCAGATGTGCTGTTTCGTTAGACTTCTAAAAGAACGATTCTCTACCTGGATAAATGTGCTCTCCCGCTTCATACCATCTGACTTGCTGTGTTTCATAATCGGTATGTAATTTTGGCTCATATATTTTAGGACCATACCTACCTGTATCCGTATTATTGCTCACGTGTAAGTTCAAACATAAAAAAAACAAAAAATCCAATGCCTGTCTATAAATATTCAAATAATTTGGAAAAAATTTACAATTCCACAATAATTTAGCGCAAGGTTGCCATCTACTAAATATACTTGCATTTCTGATTTGGAAGGTCTGTCGGACACACGCATCTAAAATGAGTAAACCAATTTATTCAGTCTACATAATTTTGATCAATTAATTTTACTTACCTCACTAATTTTCGTGGTGATTTTGGCTTCAAAGAATATCAACGCCATAAATGCATACGCAAACAAAATTTTTTTAATCAGCTTCGCACAAATCGCACTTTAGATAAACTCGGCCTATCTGTCTTTAACCTTTTCGGCTGTGGATATGAAATCCACAAGGTTCGTCATTGTTTGTACCACAAACAATTTAATGCGTGAAAAGGCAAATAAACTGGAGATGCCTTCACCCGAGAGGAGCACAAACAGCGCAGGCCTTGAAATCAAAAATTCTCAGACGAAAATCTGCACCTCATCATCATCATCATGGTGGAGTGCCCCCCTACCAAACAATCCCAAAAAACCACAGAGCAGAAAAATTCACGCATTCACTCGCAAAGAAAAACAGAAATAAATAAAAAAAAAAACACTGGCAACATGTGATGTGTGAGTGCGTTTTGTGTATACACATATGTCATGCAGCCATACACTTAAGCCATTTATACATATGTAGTAGGTATATATTAACTTCGCCAAATACACCGGCTGAAAAAGCAAACCCTAGCCTCAGCCAAAATTGCTTGGCCTTGGTCATGTCTGTTGTGCTGGCGTACAATCGCACATAAACGGATACAGGAAGCCAGCGGCAGGCAGGCAATTTGAATTTTGGTCCCCCCATCAGCGTCCCGCATTTATTAGCGTCGATGACGGCGACAGACGGTTGGGAATTGATGGCCGCCGCCGAATGTTTTTCGGCAGCCAGCAGGTTCCCAGAAAATATTCAAGCAAAGCATGGCGCATAGGGCCCCCCTCCGCCCTAGAACAGGCAATCCAACGAAATCAACAGCGGGTCGGCGACCGACGTGCGTCAACCTAACCGGCATTGAACCAGGTCATGTTTGCCAGCCCCTGTCCCGCCTACCAGAATAATATTTCGCATTGTACACACATACAGACACCCTAGGCCAATTTTCGGCAACATTGTTTCACTTTCGCTTCTCATGTCGTCGTCGGTGCTTATATTTCACAGTTTGTTTTTATACGCTCCGTTGCTTGGGGCCTCACGTTTCGACAGGACATTGACCCGTGACGGCAGTTTTCGGAGCTTAATAGAGGGATGGCAATGGGCAATTGGGCTGGGATGGGTTCAGTAAAGAGTCTGCTGGTTTTTTCTGTGTTGGTTGCCTTGCCTGCCTGTGGTCTGTTGATTTTGTCGGCTTGAAGTGCGAGTTTCACGCGTTCGTTTTAAGCGCATTATTCCCTTGTAGGTAGGACCTACCTACCTACCTACATCCGAAAATTTTCATTTCTGGCATTTTGGCAGGGCTTTGATTAACGATGCGAAAAACATGACTTCAAACAGGAATGAAACTGAAATTTCCTCTCGTTTTCAGTTTGAACTTTTCAAGGGAGTCCAGCCTCCGGCTTCATATCGTGGGCACCAGAGTGAATTGCTCTCGTTGTTTGTTTGCACTTTCATTCATGTACTGCGGGTTGATTTTGTCGCATTTACTTTGACCAAATTTACGACTTGACGCTCCATAAATGCACATTTCTCCGTGCTCGGTAATTTGGATGGAATTCGATTGGCAATCAGCCAGACGGCCATGAAAACAGATTCCTTTAGCGAATCAAGGGAAATCCACCTATATACCAGTACACACAGAAGAGATTGTGGTGAATTTATCTTCAGGCTGTTTTCCGGATCAGATAAATGTCAATTAGGTTAGGCAACGTCTCAAGTACACATCTGGAATGAACAGTTTTGATTATCTGAGAATTTCGGCGAAGTAGGTAGGTACCTAATTAGCAAGAAAGAATCGTGCAGTTCAAAGACATATTTGCTTAATTTGGAGATAGTTTTAAACACTAATAGTCCATTTGACTTAAGACAAACCTCTAGACGAGACTACTCTAATTATAACTTCCATTAAACTCTCAAAATTTATTAGATTTCTAGAGGTTTTGTTTGTTAAAAGTTAATAAGTGAATGTCAAAATGTGTTGCAAGTTTATTAGACTTTGAGGTTAAAATTTTGTAGCTCATTTTGGAAAACAATTCTTATTCTTATTGTCAAATATCGACTTTTAAGTTAGATGAACTTCAAATAATTTCGATAGGCTGGATATAGGAAAAGTAAGCCCAATGTTTGTCTTCAAAGCCCATTTGACTTTGAGGTTAAATTTTAGGTATGAACTTTAGAAGATTACACCTAATTGTTTCCTTGATTTCAACCACAAATTCGATCGACCCTATAAGACTTTTTACAAGTTACATTTAGAAAAATGTTGTCCTGTTAAATGATTTCAAATTGATATGGACTTAAAAGCTCGAATTAGGTCAACAATCAAGGCATATTTTTTATGAATGTTACTTATTAAGTAATGTAGCAAATTTTAAAGTAAAAAATCCTTAAAAATAGACCTGAAAGTCCTAATGTCGCTCTTGGACGAAACAAGATAAGCAGACATTTTTTTTATTGCCTATGTTTAGCTTAGAAGGAAAACCCAAGTGACTTTTGGTGAATGGTAAAGCACAAGTTTTGTTAGTGATTTGTGGACAAAAATACCGAATCAAAGGAGCGCTCAGCTACATATATATTGGTTCACAACACATTACTACAGAAAAGTGAAGAAAATAATTTCTCGTAGAGCAAATAAATTATTTGAAAAAAAAACGATGATAGTGCAAATAATGAATCGAGGGTGTCAATACCTGATGACGAATTACATATAGATTGCTTTCCGGCAGTCAATAAATATGATAAAATCGAGGAAAAGCTGTCATTGTTAGATAACTTGAGAAATTGGGTGTTAATACAAAAATTGAGCTTAATTGCAGTTATAGTAATTTGTTAAAATCATTAGTAACTCTTGACCTTCATATAGACGGTAGAACCAAAGATTTTATAGTACAACGAGATTCCACCTCTGTTAAGAAACTATTAAAACTTTGCATTGTACACGGCCTCCACTAATCATGAACACCACAGCCTGGACCTGATGTACAGAAGCCCTCAATTTTTTCTTAGAAATTTACTGGAAATTTTTTCTTTAGAATTTCTTATGCCGTATTGGCGACCGACAGCAATGCCTTGCTCCAATATAAAATCAACGATGTCTCGGCCTGATGTAAAGAAGGCTTCAATTTTTTCCTTGCAATTTAGTGGATATTTTTTCTTCAGAATTTGTATGCATTTGGCCGACAACACGTGCTTGGAGGGCAGCTAATAATTTTTAGGCGATAGTTAAGCAATAAGTAGTCATTTCTTCTTAGGCATTTACAAAAAATGTTTCGGCAGAATTTTTATTCATTTAGTGGCCAAATGGAGTTATTTTCAGATACAACAGTTTCATGTGTGCCATTTTCAGCCGCCATAAATGCATAGAAATTCTAATGAAAAATTATCCAGTAAATTTTTAAGAAAAAATTGAGGGCTTCCCTAAAGCAGCCCATGCACTTATCAATTTATTGTTCAACTTTACCTCAAAAACCCTCGGGAATCCTTCACAAGCCATGAAACAGACTCGCTCCCTACCACATGCAAGGCGCAACGGAGTCCTTACATTCAAAATATTTGCAGTGTTCTTATGTAAAACTGACAAAAGTTTGATTTGAATAACTCCTCCGCCCTAAACTACTATTCATACAGAAAAATGGTGTTCTGATAATCTTAAGCTTGCTTTCTTATCTTCCGAACCGTAATAAAATTTTCATAACTTTCCTAACAAAATTATTAAAAAATTTTATCTTAACCAAATGACTACGATTTCTCAAACAAAAATTCTCAGCTGAGTAATCATTGTAATGTCGCTGTGCCGTCATGGGATGCCGTTGACTGATGATATCGAATATAGCTGCCGACGCGGCGACGGACTCGGACTCCGGCTGCACATACACATATTCAATTATCACTCAGCTAAGAGCCCTGGGAGCCCAATCATCATGAGCGCACTGATGAGTTCATGATGATTGGTTGGATGAAAGTAATGCTGATTTTTGTTCTAGCAGCGGGACTAAACTCATTTATATTTGCGAAGTATATATGATTGCTCAACACCATTTATCTCCCTTTCACTCGTGCATTAGATGCACTCGACCAACAGATCAGTTTCTGTATCAATTTTTTAGTGAGCTGATAGCTGAGTTGACGAAGAAACTCATCGAGGAGCTCAGTAAAAAATTACTTGTCGTACAACCACTCACTTGAATAATAAGTTATGTTAATTAACATAAAAGCGCCCGCACCGGTACTAAAATTTTGTAAACTGATGATGGCTACCAAGGAGGTATTGAGCGTAAAATGGTAAGGTTACTTTCTAATCAAAACTATTTTATTATTTTCTTAAATAAGGTATATAGGAAGTGTAGCCTTTGGGTAGGTAAGGAACCTTGCTTTAAATTACTAGAAGACTATTTTCCTGTATGGATAGTAGTTTAGGCTCTATAACATATATAAAGTCAATGCTTGGCACTTTTCCATAAGTATCAATATAGAACATTTTAGAAAACGGACTCATAACGCATACATATAGATTTCTGTTCATGGTTTGGGAAGTATTCTCAAGAGGTGGAGGCGATAAATTGATAAGTGTTTGGGTATGTTGAACCCTCAATCTCCGATTAAGAGTGAAGTTGAGCTGTTGATGGGTGCCGGAGAGCAACTTTTTGCACACAACGTAAATTAACATATTGACTAAAAAAATTGAATTATTTCAAACATATAGTATACCTACCTAACATAAAAACCATTCAATGCAAAAAAGTCAACAAAATCACAATATACAATATTGTTTTTTGTTTTATTTTTTTTTTTCAAAATAAGGTGGGTATAGTACAAAAAAGCTACTAATGTTAAATAAACAATTTACAATATTGTTAGCTAATTTATTAGTTTTGAAATCCATACATGTGCCTTTATTTTTTTAAATATATTCTTTATACAGCATTTTGGCGTTAATAGCATTGTCGTTAAAGCGATTACTTGTTATATTTTTTATTACATTTAAATGTGAGAAACATCTTTCAGCAGCGGCGCTACTCTGAGGAAGTGCCAATACATTGAAGACAAATTCAGCCAAATTTGCAAACATACATTTTTTTTATTTTAGTTATGTATTCCCAAAAAGTTATCGTACTTGTGAATATGGTTTTGGTTAGAGAATTTAATCCTAATAAAAGTCACATTTCAGAGAATATTCTCTCAATAATTTCTATTCGAAGTTTTTAAACCGATCACATAGAAAGGCTAAATTTGTCGTTACTTCAGGTAAAGATTTAGCTTTTGAATATTCTGGATCAACAAGTTTCAATGCATTCAATACAAGATCATTCAAATTTAGTCGCTTATAGATTTGTACTGTTAATTCCATATAAATGTTTTGTACATCTTTCAGAAACTTAAAGGCTTCCTCATCTGATTTCTGAAGAAGCTCCAAAACATTCATTCGGTTTTTATCTCTTGGATCAGTCAAGTATAAAGCAGAAGCACATTTTTCTATTCGAACTGAGGTAATAGATTTTTCGCATGTTTGATCCAATATTACTCGGTGTTCTCCGATCTCAACATCGGTTAAAAATATTTTTAAAATAATATGAAAACCACTTTCTACATCTCGTAGCAGTATGAACTTTTGGCGGTTTAGATTGCAAGATAAAATTAGATAGTAGTTAGTAGCACAGTTGCTCAAGGGGCATAGTAAAATTCATTGAGTAGTGACATAGTAGCACAAACATGCTGATTGTAGCATTTTGCTACCATCATAGCACTTGTGGTCACTCTGGCATGTCTTCATATTCAAATTTATTATATGAGAGGGCAATCGAGTACATCAGACAGATGATCTCCGTTCCTTAAATTGTTTATTGCTAAGAACAATCCCAAACAGAGAAGATCTAAATGCAATAATTCAATTATAATATTGAGCGGTAAATGTACAATTTCTTTGATAAAATTACATATATGTATATTTGAGCACCTTTCATCTAAAATGGATGAATTTTTCAACTTTCCTACAATTAAAAAATGGAGATTACTCTAAAACTAACTCTATACTATACAAAAATTGTTTTAACTTAATTACTTTTAGACTTATCTTTTCCGGGAGCAACGCAGCTTTTGCGAGAAATTTTTCTGCAGTCAATATGTGTTGGAGTGATGAAAAAACACATTTCAAAGTAGAAACTTTCAAGAATTTAATTGAATCAAAAACAAATTTTCGTCTGAGTTGTAAAGATTTTTCTGAAAAACTATCTAACAATGAACACATGTAAAAAAAATACATTCTTCCATTAAATATAATAACAAATCTAAAACATTTTTTGTTGTTTTTATTTTTTATTTATTGTTAAAATAGGTAAGAAGTTCTATTTTGTTTGGAACGTTAACATATACATATACACACATATATATATATATATTTATATACATACATACATAAATTGAATATGACTTGTTTTGTAATTTTATCAAATTTAAGTTCAAATTAAAACTGAGAAAAAAAATATTTTAAATTAATGTCTCCGGGTTCCCAAAAAAAAAAAACCTAACAGGCTATCAAATGCTCTCTAGAATGCAAGGTATTCCCATTGCGAAACATGTTCCACCATTAGGTGATGTAATATCGTGAAAGTATAGGAAAGTACGGTACAGAGAACACAATACTCTCTCTCCTCTCTCTGTCGTTGCTATAAAAATGTAATATACACAGAATTACGTCACGGGCTATCAGCTGCAATGTGTCACACTTTTAATGGGAATACCTTGTCTAGAATGTTAAAAATTTTCAAATATAATAAATTTTTGAATTTATCTTTACATTTCCCTAAGCAGTAATGGCGTTAATACTAGTTAAATCATCCACAAACTTATTTCTTTTAACTAAACTCAACTCTTTCAAAATGACTATTTGCTCACCAAAAATTTTCAAAAGGCATTCAGAACAGAAAAATTTTCATTCAGCACTTAAGTGTACACAACTACTTACAGAATTGCTGGAAATTAAACATTGTAGGTACAGGTGTTCTCAAGGTGAGTTTTTCAATTCATATGAAAAAGTTATCACAGTTGCAAAATCCAGCCGCAGGACTCCAACATTCTAAAAATAAAATCTAGTACACTTGGAAGTAGTTTTTATTCATGTTGGTATATAAAATTACGTAATAGTTAGATAAAAAAAAAATTGTTTCAATCCGAAAAACAAATTTCCAATTACAATCTGCCACCGGTATTTAGAATATATTTCTTTTTCTTTTTGTCATTATAACAAATTTCCTTCTGGTCTTTGGATCTTCAAACCAAAAGGCTTAAATAAAACTTAAGCCCTTAAAGGATATCGTGTAAATACCTTTGCAGCCCTGTTAGCGAGGGAATCTTTTATCTTGTCATTATTAAATTGTACAGTTAGTGTGTATGGGATTACGGGGCTCTGTAACCAACCTACCAAATCCTGCCAAGAAAAAAAAATTGCGCTCGAAAGAGTTTAATCCGACATCGCTGAGATTTTTTGTTAATAATAAAATCTGTGAAATTGCATTAGCCATTGGCGAATTTCGTTTATTTAATCTCAAGCTTTGCTAAGCTCAACGCAAAACCTAAGAATATTAATTGGAATTAAAACGTTCGCCGTCAAATTTAATTCCATTTCTGTCGCACAAAGCGCAACTGCCAAACAACCAGTTGAGTAAACATGAAGTGTCTGCATGTGACACTGAAACTGAACCTGTTTGCCGGTTGTCCATCACAATTCACAGGTAACCGCAAGCAGAGATACAACAAATAAAAAACGAAATTGTTGTTGTTGTCGCTTGTTTTTCGTTTTATTTTATTTTTTTTACTTTGTTTTGTTTTTTTTTTTTATTAGTCTTTTTTTGAGTATATATTTTGCCGCAGGCGTAACTAAACAAAAACCTGCAGTTGCAGAGGAGACAGAGACTGTGAGATGATTAGCCAGCCCCAAGTGCACAATCGCAAAATTGTTGTCCGAAACGTCTGAAATGGTTGACGAAACACATAAAACAGTGCCAATGACCGAATTCGCACTGTGTCCGTCGTTTATGGTTGTCGAGCTAGCCCCAAAGCCCATCTCAATGGGAAGGAAGTGGAACGAGTCTAAAAGAAGACGAACAGTGCACACAGAAAAAAAGTATAAAGAAAACACGTTCAAAGTATGAGAAAACCGACGGAAAAGGGGGAGAAGGCGACATCGAGATTGCAGTTGAATGCACTCCATTTTGGCTAATGTCGGTTATTTATTTTGAAAACTTCATAATTGTCAGCGGCATAGAATAACTAGAGTTCAGTGCACTAGGCGAATTAGAAGTCGAAATGAGTAGGAAAGTTAGACGTCTGAGGAGGGTCTGAGAACGTCTAAAGGCACAACCAACGTGCAGTGTGGTTGGTAACTGGACTTGGTCGGCGTCAAATTATTCTTTGTGTGTATGGTGAATGGTGATAGCTACCAAAATTGCTCGCACAATCACACGTTGGTTTTTATCTATTTTGCGCGTGATAACAGATCTTGAAAAAATTACGTTCGTGTTTAGATGTTTCGATGAATGAAGGAGTGCACGGGGGGGATAAATGTACGCATTTCAGGTAACACTTCAGGTTTTGACCATAGTAGATATTTTGATGTGGAGATGAAGATGGCATTTCATATCAGATTCCTGTTATTTGAAAATTTTACCATTGAAACCCGAAAATGGATCCTTAGTTAATTAGTCAGGTAAATTATATTGTTTTAATAAAGAAAATGAAGCCGTGAAATGTCCGATACGTACATTATGGACCGGTAAAAATTCACACCATAATTTAGATGCACATTTAGTTTTACAAGCGGTTTCTCTTTTCATTTCATGTATATACAGGTTGCCGCGTAAATGGTAAATCTTCTTTATGGAGATGATAGCTTGGGTCATGACATGCCAGAATCACAAAGGTATCTAAGGGGATTGCAGTGGAATGATCGCTCCCCCTGGGTCACGTCGTTGTGCTGCCTTCCTTAACAAAATTCAAATTATACGAATTTAAGCATAAATATACTGAATCACTGATTTTCGTGTGAAGCAGTTTATTTCTAATATAGGGTAAATGTACTAGTAACTAGTATCCGGACATTTAACGTTTCATCTTGCTTTTTTGCTCAATCATTTTATTGCTATTAAGAATATGCAATATTTTTTTTTTTTTTTATTATTTAAATTTTTAGATTACGCAAGATTGCAGTTTCCAGCAAAGGACAGAAGGTTTTTTTTTTTTTTTTGTAAGTTGGCTAACAGTCTTGACTGACATTCTCCAACGGTTTTTTCTAACTGACGTCAGCTGAGTGGTGGTGTTTGGTGGCAATGCAATTCATTCTGAGTAGTTAGCCGTGTTCACTAGTTTGAATCTCATAAATAAACCTGTCAATCAGTGAAAGTATTATTTTATTTCTGCACCCCATCTTCACCAAGAACCAAATATAAGCATAGATCATCCTACGAGCTGGAAATCTACGTATCCTACGAGCTGGATAAAAGATACAATACTTTCCTTCGAGCTGGAAATACAATTCCTTGCGATACAATCAACACCTGCCCTACTCACCTATTCAATCATTTTTTCAGACTTTAGTAAAGCTACTTGATAAATTTAGTGCGTTTCGCTTTCCTTCATCATTGCTTAAATGGTTTTCTTCTTATCTATCTGATCGTACGCTAACTGTGGGAATTAATGATGTGGCATCTAGCTTCATTCGTGTTCCCTCTGGTGTCCCACAGAGCAGTCATTTAGGCCCTATTCTATTTATTATCTTCATCAATGATGTATTTATGATTTTCAGTTTTGCTTCATGCCTTGGTTTTGCTGATGACTTAAAGATATTCATTAAGATTGATAATGATCAAGATGTAGCCAACCTTAAACTTAATGTTGATAAATTCGCTTGTTGGTGTTGCCTTAATAGTTTATCGTTGAATTTATCCAAATGTAAACATCTAACATTATCAAGAAGAGCTTCTCCCTTGGTTTTCGACTTATCCGTTAATTGGTCTCCTGTCTCTAAGTGTGATTTTGCGTCTGATCTTGGTGTTATTATAGATTTTCAGATGTTCTTCTGTCAGCACATTAATTACATTGTGAACAAGGCAAATTCTCGTCTTGGCTTTGTCAGGAGCCGTGCGAGGGATTTTCTGATCCCTACACTCTCAAAGGCCTTTATTTATCCTTGGTCAGACCTATTCTTGAGTATTGTTCTGTTGTATGGGATCCTTACTATGCTATTCACAATAACAGGGTGGAGGGTGTTCAGAGGAGATTCACTAGGTTCGCTTTGAAGAAGCTGAACTGGATTGCCGATCTACCCCCGTATCATGCAAGATGTTAACTCATTAACTTGCAGAAGTTATCCACTAGACGTGAGACCCGTAACGTCATGTTTATTAAGGATCTGCTAGATTATAGACTTGTCTCTCCCTCCTTGCTTGAGCATATTCATTTTTACACTCCCTGTAGAAATTTGAGGTTCTTCTCCATTTTATATGAGTCGCTGCACAGAACAAAATACTGTCTTAATGCTCCAATTACTCGCTCTGTTCGTCAGTTTAATCTTTGTGGTTGCATGATTGACTTTCATGAAAACAGGTGCTCAATCAGGAATTCTGTAAGCAGTTTCATTTCCTCTCTTTCTTAATTTTATATTTTGTGCTTTTATAGCAGTGTTACAGTTGTTTATATTTTGCTACTTTCATTTGTCTGATCATCTAATGCGTATATTGTTATCAGTTATTATTCTTAATATTATTATATTGTAGTACTAGTTTTTTTGTAATTTAATGATTTACTTTTCATTACTGTTCATAATACATTACTTACTATAATTGCTTTTAGACGGAAATAAATAAAATTATACTTTTTTCCTTGTAATTTTCACTCAGCTCTAACGTCAACTGTTAATTGTGGCCGTCTATGAAAAGGGTGCCTGCGGTCTGGCACTTTCTTACTCCTCGAAACACCCATTAACTCCGCCATGAACTAAATATTCGAAAAGGATATCCCTCCTCATTCATCTTATTTCTATTCCCAAAAACAGTTTCGCTGGGATGACGCAAATATGGTAAGGCTACAATTGGGGAATGTTTTTCTGCCTACAGAAAATATAATTCTTTTTTTTTCTCCGGTCTAAATTTGATAAACGTTTTTAAATCCACCACATGTAATTACTTAACTGGTATTCGGATAAAGAAAAAAACTCGTTTTATCCCAATTTAGTATTCAGGCAGGATCATTTAATACGTCGTCCTATCCAATATTTTTTAAATATTGGTCCAGTTCTCGAGCCATTTCAAAAACAGTAATCACTGCTTTGCTTTTGGTAATACTTTCTGTTTGTCTTGCAGCCAATGATGTGTTTCGTTTAAAGGAGGAATTGAGATATGTTCTTCCTCGTCGACCATCTTCTTAATATGTTGCACAGTGTTGACCAAGCTATCGTGTTTAAGTGAAATCCCACACTTACCAACAACACTCGATAATTATTTTTCAGCACACTTCATAATATTCAATTTATTTTCTCTGACATCGATAGTCATCTCTGCATCATTAGCGGATCCTTTTATACATTTTCTCGGTTTGTATGTACTGTTTCATCCATTATTTTGAACATTATTACGATTATTTACTACGCAGGTATCTTTTATTTTTAATTAATCGATTACGTACTAAATATTTTTGTCCGGACACTCAAACTGCCATTTTAGTAGTCGGACATCAGGAATGGAATTGCTTCTAATGCGTCCGAATACTAAAGGTTTAATAAAAAAACATGTTTAACTCTTTCTGTCTTATAAAAAACATATTTTATAATTGTATTAGAGAGTAAGCAGGACCCAATTTGTTTTTAAGAATACCTTCAGTGTCCGGACAGCCTGTCCGAAAACTATTTCATATTTTTGATTTAAAGACTAATAAAATACAATATTCAATCAATACAAAGACAGTTAAATTAAATAAAGCAATACTTAATAATTTTATCTCACATTCTCCGATGTCCAATGCACTAATTGCACTTTACATAAAATATACGTGTTGAACTTACTGACGTGAAGTACATACACAAGGGTTGGCAATCCCGTGCTATATTTTCAATCCCGGGATTTCGGGATTGCATTTACTTAGTCCCGGGATCCCGGGATTAGTCCCGAGGTTTTCCAATATTTGTTCTTGAAAGATATTAACATATTATTTCAACAAAATTAATGACATGACACATTCAAAAATAGGTTAATAAAAAGTAATTTATTAAATTATAAGGAAATTCATTGTTTTTATAATATTATGCATTCTTAATTAAATTATAAAAAGTTCATTGTTTTTATAGATATAACATTCATACGTAATTATCTTTTATTATTTTTAAAATACGTTTTGAGGAAGCACAGCACATCCAGAGTTTCATCGTCCAAGCGACTTCTTATTTTAGTTGCAAAAAATCCAGCCGCAGAAAAAGCACGTTCATATTCTACACTGGTTGGTTTAATAGTCATTAAAAAATCGTATGCTCTTTGCAAAAAGTCACCACGTGTCCCTCCATTCTCAAATAAGAGCATTTCTCTTTGAATTTTCACTGACAGCGTCTCATATCGAATTGCTATCCTCGGCAAATGTGCTTTTTTTATAGCTTTATTGAGCTCGTCTGAAATACTTAAAGGTTCTTCAAGAGAACAAGAAAGAGATTCAGATGGAAGCTCAGAAGAATCTGAAACAATTGCGAGAGGTGCCTCATTTGAAACAGTAGGTATAATTTCGGACTCATGAAATGTTAGTGATATAGCTGGATTTGAAGCGTCTAGTCTTTCGAGTAACTCAACTATTAATTTGCGGCATTTTATGGAAGAAGGAATACGAACTCTATTTCGGATTTGGACTGAACGTTTGCTCTACCATTGTGCAGATACTGAAGTACCCCACTGATATCTGTTCGTCTTTGTTGCATGCGAAGAATAAGAGCTGAATACAATTTTTGACTTATAACGTTGTTAGCATCTCTAAGTTTTTTTAACATAAAAATTATGGCAACATCGCCTGTGAACAGATTAGCATCCCGACGGCAAAGGGCGTCAACTGTTGCTTTTACTGGGACTAGAGCACTAATGATGGCGGATACCATTTTAATCTAATCATTGGATAAAACAAAAGATTCAGCTTCCGGTGGACATATGTCTATCAATGCGTTTTGTATACAATTTTTTAATAAATTGACGCGTTCCAGCATTGACAAAAGGCTGTTCCACCTAGTCTTGCAGTCTTTTATTAGAGTTATTTGTTTCCCAAATTCAGCAGCAACATACTTCTGCAAGACATCGTTTTTTGTTGGCGATCGTCTGAACATTACTATCAATTTTCGCACCTTCTTGATCACTGGACCACAATTGACCTCAGTAACATCACATTGGTTTCCTCCATGCCTATGACCAGAATCCAGGTCTACCAATTCTTCGTTGCCAGAAAAATCCTCATCTTCGTTTCTCTCTGAAAAATCGTCTTCTGCTTCCGATTGTTCATCTTCTTCGAATTGCTGATCTGTTTCTCTTTCTAAATTCTGCTTTTCATATAGTACTTCAATTACCGCCAGTTGGACACCGTGGGCAAAGCATAACTGTTGATTTACAGGTAATAATCTGCCAACTTTTTTCATCACACTTGCTTTGCTCCATCGGTCATAATACCGACGATACCTTTTCGCAAATTAAGTCCATATTCTCCAAGCTTTTGTTCTAATAGCTCAATACATGTACTTGCAGGCATTGATCCTGTTATTCGAACTAAGCCTAAGCTCCAGAACTGACAGTTTTGTGCATGAAAATTAATATTCAAGTATCGACGGTTACGTAGTGATGTCCATTCATCAAAAGATAAGGAATATCTTTGTCCTATACCGAATTCAGGGTTCTTTCTGTCAGTTATTTAAGTGATTAAAGAATTCCTTATTTTTTTGCTGTAATCTATAACCATTTTGCGCACTGTGTTGACTGTTGTAGGTAAACTTTTGAATCCTGTTGCCATAAGACCTGCACTTAAATCACAAGAACGGCATATGACGTTAAATGAAATCCCATCAAGGGCTGTTAATCGTGCAAGTGTAGCAGGAAGTGTTTTTTCTTCTCGCTCCAGCTTAGGAAAATAATTCGTTAACGTTTTCAATTTTTTTGTTGGTGGTTCATCTGGTCCTGGTGTTATTGCCGAAGTACTAGGTGTTGTGACATTAATTTTATGGACCGAAAGTAGGTGCGTATGGAGGCCTTTCGTTGAGCCACCTCCAATTTTTAAAATCTTTTTGCAGTCGGTATACTTACACATCGCTGTCTGCCCTTTTTCTTCTCGTAAGAAATATTTCCAAACAACAGAATTACTTTTTTTGTCATAGTCCATGTAAGAATAAGAAGCCATTATACTTTTTAGAAAATTTTCAGTTCCAGAACGAATGACAATTTAATTCAAATTAGCACTTTAAAATAACCAAAAACAAATAACGTCTGTTCGAGATAAAAATTAAAAGCAAACTAGATTAAATGCGGCTGCAATATTGGAAACAAAATTCCAAGAATTTCGAATTTTAAAATGTACAAATCTTAAGAATTTCAATGCAAAAAAAAATCCTAGAAGAATTTTATCATGCATGGTGTGCTACTGCAAGTTCATTTTGCCATTTTTGTTGCTACAGTATGCTGTGGAAAGCAATGATAGCACTGCCGATTGCTGTAATATAACGAAATAAAACATCCACGATGCCTCACCCTGATGTAGGGATGGCCTCAATTTTTCCTAGAAATTTACTGGAAATTTTTTCTTTAGAATCTATCTGAAAAATACTCCAGTTGGCCACTGAAGTGTTAAAAATTCTGTCGAAACATTTTCTGTAAATTTCTGAAGAAATAAATGCGCATATACGCGTCTACGCTAATAAAAATAGTTAGCGACCCAAGCACCCGTTGGTGCTTTCAAATTTCGAGTTTCGTTGTATAACAGCAATCGGCAGTGATATCACCGCTTCCACAGCATGTTGTAGCAATAGCAAAGGCAAAATGAACTTGAAATAGCACAGCATACCCAGCAGTGAAATTTCGAATAACAGCAGCAAGCATATGTTACCAGTTCCAAAATAAATTTTTGCGGTAGCATAGGAAGTATAAGCATGATTTTATGTGCTGCGTTTGCTGTCTGCTATTGCTTTCAAACCCTGCCTAGAACTTGAAATTTTAAAATTTTAAGAATTTGTATTAAAAAAAATTCCAAGGATTTAAATTTGAAAATGTTCAACCAAATACGATTTTTTCAGGAAACCGTAAGCAATTTTTTATTTAAGCTTAAATATTAAAATCCCGGGATTAAGTGCTCGATCACGGGATTTTAAAATTGTTAAAAATTGCGGGATCCCGGGGTTTCGGGATCCCGGGATCCCGGGATTCCCAACCCTTATACAGACTGATAAGTATTTTCTCAAAAACGACACGTGTGTTACCCAAATTTTGGATGTGCATTTAAAAAGATCAAATAAACAAAATGCTAATGGAGCTCTGAGGCTAATGCGCGTACTTTTTTTATTTTTATTAAATAAAATGAAAAATGTTCAAATACTGGAGCTGTACGGATACTAGTGCAGTTCCCCAACTTAAGTATAATCACAAATAAGTGAATATACAGATAACGAATCGAATAGGAAAATTGAAAACAAGAAGTCAAATACATGTTGCAAGTTAATTAAAAAAATTTGCAACGTCTCGCTCGAATATAAAATCGACGATGCCTCTACTAGATGTAGGAACTAGAAAGACATCAATTCTTTCTTAGAAATTTACTGGAAACTTGTTCCTTAGAAGTTTTATTCTTTATTGGAGGCTGACTGCTTATTGGCAATTGGATGCCGACAAAGGCACAAATGAAAGTATTCTATTTGAAAATAACTCCAATCGATCACCAAGGTGAATAAAAATTCTACCGAAACATTTTCTGTAGATTTCTAAAAAAAAACAAAATTTCTTATTACATATTTGCGAGTCTATGCTCATAAATATTGTTGCTGGCCTCCAAAAATGCGTATAAATTCTATGAAAAAATTGAGGGATTCCTTGCAGCAGCTCGAGGCATCGTTGATTTTATATTGGAGCCAGGCATTGCATTCTTTGATAAAAGATATAAACTTGGCTGTTTGCCTGAACATTAGGAGCAAACTAACTTGGTTACCAGAAATGTTGATAAGGTTTTCATTTTTCTGATATGCGTTCTTCATCTGTATATTCATTTATTTGTGGTGTAATTCTAAATCCAACGATGCTGCAGAATTTTTGTATGTATTGTGTTGCTTATAAAAAAATAAAAAAATTAGAATAGTAAACCGTACAATGAAATTTTACCCATTTTTAGTTTGCCTCTCCTAAAGATTGCATCAACATCATGGAAAACAAATCCACATCGGAAAGATGTGACTTATGTACATAGTCAACGCTTATTAAAAAAAAAAAAAATTTTCCCGCGAATTTTCTTGAAAATTTTCTTTCAAAAATTTTGGCCAGCAATACCCAAAGAAAAGTTTAATTGATTCGATATTTTGGGGCCATTCACTAATATGTATAATATAGACTGATTACGTTCAAAGAAATACACTGCAGAAAGTGGGCTCACTTCTATATATCCTTCTCTGTCGGTCTAAGCACCAAGTACCAACTAAACGAGAACTGTAAACAATAAATGAATAAAAATAAGTATTTTTAAATTAATTATTTAGGGTTATTACTGATAACACTTATTTTAACAATAGAAATACATTCATTAGATATGCAGCAAAAATTCGAAAGAGTTTTATTAAAATCACTTTTCGAGCTGCGCGCTTACAGTTTTCAACTTCTCGCCTATGGTTTTTTCAATGTTGGCACCGACGTAAGAACATGGTCGACATATCCGAAAACAGAAATTAGGCAGAATTAATTTTGCTATCAAATTTTTGCTTTTCTGTTCCAGAAATTTTCTAATCAGCAGATGGACAAAATCTCTGTTGATAATAAAAATATCTTCAGGAGTAGCTTTAAAAAAAAAAAAATAAAAGCTAAACGATATAATGTAAAAAGTAATCATTTTTAATTATTCGTTAAACATTAACGCATGGAATCAATACATAAAGTTTATAAGAAATTTTCAAGAAAAAACAAAAAGCGTTTTTTGAATATCACGATAAGTGTCTTTACATGTCGGGTTTTTCTGTAAACCTGCCACATTTTAGAAAGACGCATGTATCGAAATTCTCTAAATATTTCATATACTTTTTGAGTTTTGATAAATAATATTATATGTTTTTTAATTTAATTTAGCTTATATATACCTAACGTTTTGAAATGTCCCAAGGCGATCAATAGATAGATCTTGCCATTACAAATCATTTGATGTACATATTTCATTTTTTTAATATTTTGAACATATTGATTTTTGCAAAAAACGCTCCTCAATTTGGTTTGGTCAAAATTAAAAATTGTTTTGTGAGAAATATATGTAACGGGTGGCGCAAAGGTATTTGGTTCAGCTACAAATTCTTTTCTAAATTAGAAAACTAGAATTAGTTTTTCATATATGTATATTTGTGCCATTAAATTTCATCGCATTAGGATTTGAAGATGATGTCTCTTAAATGGTGACCTCTAGAGTTGATGCACATTTCAGCCCTATTTATGACATTTTCTATTACTTGCCGTAACGCTTCCTACGATATGTTCCTTATTTCTTGATGCATGTTTTCTTTTAGGGCTACGAGAGTGTGTGGCTTATTCACATACACCAGTGATTTCAAATAGCCCCAAAGAAAGAAGTCTGGACAGGTCATATCGGGTGATATTGCAGGCCAAGGCAAAAGATAACACGGCCTGGAAAAGCGTCCTTCACTAAGTCCATAGTGTCGCACACTGTGTGTGTCGTGGTGCCGTCTTGTTGGAACCAGATATGCTCCAGCCCCAATTTATTCAAACTGGGTATCAAGAACTCACGTAACATGATTCTGTAGCGCTCGCCAGTGACAGTTATCGCATTGCCTGCAGCGTCTTTGAAAAAATAGGGTCCGAACACTCTATCCGCACAGACGCCACACCATAAAGTAACTTTTAGTGGGTGTAAAGGTGTTTCTTTAATAATGCGCCAGAAGCGAGTATTCTGCTTATTGACATGCTCCGAGAGATGAAAATGCGCTTCGTCACTCATAACCAATTTAAAAAAAAAAAATCATTCTCTTCAAGGCTGAGGTTTATGACGCGCTGACTGTACTCTAGACGAGCTCGGTGGTCAGTAGGCAGCAGCTGATGAGTCATCTGAGTTTTATACGGAAACATCTTCAAGTCTTTGACCAAAATACGCTGCAGAGTCCACCTGGAAATGCCCAATTCCGTACAACGTCGCTTCGTTGATATTTCTGGACACTCTTCCACATCTTTGCGTACAGCATCGATATTTTTATCTGAACGGCCTGTTCTTGGTCTGCCAGACTTATAGGTCTATCCAATGTTGCACCAGTTGTTTCCAAGCATGTGGCAAAGCGTCGCATTGTGCGACCAACTGCTACCGGACGGCGGGAAAATCGTCGACGAGATTCACGTTGTGTCTTTATCACTGATGAATTATTCCGAAAAAACATTGACACCATTATTTAAGCCTTTAAATATTGAAAAACTATTGTGGAAGGTAAAAGGTAAGCAAGTTTGCATTTTAATTTTAGTTTTTTACGTGTAAATTTTTGCATAAATACATAATATCAATTGCGCTTCTACTATATAAAATTTTGACCATAAATTGGAAAATGACATGTTACGCGCAGAAAATAGTCTGTTCGCGACACCAATAAAATTGTATGGATAGGTACGTATACAACCTTTCGTAGTGATTTACCACTTAAAGCAGATTCATATGACAACATTCAACATTTTTACGTATTTATAATTGAAATTGCTAGAAATTGCCTTCAATATTAATGCAATCACTTTTATGTGGTTTTAGTATATTTTTCTCTATACGAACGAACGAGTAGCCCTTGTGTATAGAAATATTTATATAGTAGTTATTCCCGAAAAGTTTTATCCTTCGGCTATAGATAGAGTCATGTGTAAATTTTACAATATAAATAAAAAACTAATTACGGTTATTAAACTTAAAACTAACGTAAGTATAAAATTTAGAAAACTATAACATTTTACCAATTGCGGAATCTACTATAAAAAAAGGAAACAGCCTCAAACACCCTTTCCTACCACTATTTATTTTTATATATCAAGGATATCAAAACCATAAAGAATTCGGTCTTTGCATAACATTTTGTACGAGAGAACTTTTAGACTTGGTGAAGTGGGATTATAATGTGGTTGTAGATAATTTTGCAAGAATAAAACCTAGATGAAGGAGGCTGTTGTAAATATTTACCTCATTTATTTATAATTCATAATGCAGGGTTCGTAAATAAGAAGTATTTTCTAAATTCTTACGGAAAAAATCACACAGAAATATTTATCGAATTAAAATCTTATCAGCACCTACTTGCAGCTATTGGCTCGCTCTGTTCATTTCAAGTAAAATTACAAAAGTTTTGATCATCAATATAAAAATTATAGTAAACTAATTATATTTAATTTTTAATATAAAAGTTAAACTATACTTACAGCTTCAGTCCCTATTAAATGCTTATGAAAATTTTTTATTTTTTTTAATTCAGCAATAATCGTTATGAGATGATTATTTAACTTTCCCATCATGAATAAAAATCATTTCCTGATCACAAATAAAAGTCACATCGTGATTTTTATTTTTCTTGATCACGAATCAAAATCATGAAGTGAAAAAGAATTAGCCAAATCGCTCCAGCCGTTCTCAAATTATGCAATTACCAAAGAACATCATTTCATTTTTATTATATAGATTAACTGATAGCTTTATCATTCAGAAATAAGTATCATATATCGACTGAAAAGAAGAATATCATTTGGTGCTTTTTATTTGTCGCCCAGAAAAATAAAACTCACTTCATGATTTTTATTCTTGATCAAGAAAAATAAAAATCACGATGTGTCTTTTATTTGTGATCAGGAAAAATAAAAATCAGGAAATTATTTTTATTCATGATGGGAAAATTATTAATCATCTCATAACGATTATTGCTGATTTAAAAAAATAAAAATTTTCATAAGCATTTAACGGTCAGACTTTTATAGTAAAATTTACATCTAAGCTCATTGATCAATGAGTTTTACGATAAAACCTATAACCGTTACAATCCCTGTAATAATGTATATACATTAGTTATATTAATTTTATTTTGACTTTGTATAATTTGTATTGTGCTTTCTCTTAATATAAAATGTTTGAGCTACTTGAAATTGGAGGTCCATTTTTTTTTTCCCAAAATATGAAATAAAATTTATTTTTATATAGTGGCGCCTTTTTTTAATATGCACTCCTGACTCTAAGCAACAAAGCAACTATTTAATTTAATTTATTTTAATTTAATTGCCTACCGAATACATTATCTAACAGTGTAAATTAATTTATATTGTAAAAAAAGTTAAAACTTTTATAATTATCGAAAATACAGTCGACTTAAAATTACCTCTTGGCATAGTAATATTATTAAAATTGACAAAAATTTATTAAAAATTGAGCAGTAATTGGGAATAGGCTCGTGATTACTAAAATTTGTTTTTTGATGAGAAATGTAGGGCACGCACCTAGGGCGAATTGACTAAATTTCCGGAGCATATATACTAATTAATGATAATAACTCGGGCGAGTTAATTCTGTAATCCAAAATGTCTTTAACAAATGTCGCACACAGTGAGGTACATGTTAATGGCAAGATTAGGGGCGACTAGGCCTCCAGGACCTTGCGAACACCGCGACCATAGTTGGTCTATTGTGCCTTTCCCGAAACTGGTTAGGCAAAATCGAGTCTTTTATCGAGCTCGATTATTGCTTTTGGAGTTAGATTGGAGACAATATCTGGAGAGATAATTGTTCTTCCAGTGATTTGCAGCCTTAGTACTGCAAGTGCTGGGCACTCACATATGACGTGCATCGAGGTTTCGTCATCCTGTTCGCACAATCGACACAGTTCACTGTCTGATTTTTCTATTTTCTTCAGGAAGTGACGGAAGGGGCCATGACCAGTGTCTGCTTTAGCAAATAGTCTGAGCGACTGTCTGCTAAGTCCAATAAGTTGGCGCGTCTGGAAATGAGAGGGGTTGAAGAATTTCTTCGCCTGCCTCATACCGGGCGCGCTACGCCAAAGGAGATCCAGTTGCCTGTTTTCCCATCTAAGCAGTTCCCCCCTAAAATGGCATTTTGGTAGGCCAAATGTCGGGTAGGAACCAGTATATGAACATTCAGCTTCGGTTTTAGCCAGTTCGTCCGCTTTTTCATTATCATCCACTCCGTCATGTCCAGGGACACAGACCAAGATTACTCGGTTGTCCCTAGACAGTAGGTGGAGTTTCGAGTAGCATCTTCAGATTAATTTCGACTCAAAATGTGAGAGGAAAGAGCTAGAAGTGCAGCTTGGCTGTCTGAGTAAATGTAGATATTGGAGTTTTTGCAGCCCTCATTTAGGCTTTCCTGAGCTGCAACCTCTATAGCATAGACTTCCGCCTGAAAAATGGAAGGTGAGGCACCAAGCGGAATGGATAGTTCCACATCTGGACCAACCACCCCTGCGCTTGTTTTTCCGTCCTTCCGGGATCCGTCGGTATACCAGATTTGGGTCCGTTGCGGAAGCTGGAGTCCTCTGTCAAGTATCTGGCTTCTTTCATTTATGGTTACCTTGTAACCAATTTCAAAAGAAAGTCTCTTGGCCATAGTATTTATTGGAGCTTCTAGGTCGTTAAAGTTGACCTGCTCGAAGATACTGAGAGGATCCACCCTGGAGGAGTTGCGCTCATCTGGCCTTTCCTTTCGAAGTATACTAGCCACTGCTTCCCTCTGAATAAAGAGGTATATAGGCTGTAAGCCAAGAATGGCTTCAAGGGCACGTTGAAGACACGTTGTAAAGGCGCCAGTGGTGCCTAAACATGCTATCCTTTGCACCTTATCAAGGGTTCTTTTGGTGGTTTCCTGCAATGTTTTAGGCCACCACACTTTTACCGCATAAGAAAGTATGGGTCTGATTATGCCCTGGAAGATCCATAGGGTCATTTTGGGGTTCAGACCCCACTTTTTCCCGAAAAGCCTGTGGCAAGAACTGAAAGCCCACATGGCTTTGTTAGTTATCATCTCCAGGTGGGGATTTCAGGTAAGCTTCCGTCTAGGATTATTCCCAGATATTTTGCTTCTTTGGAAATTCGATTTAACTTAGGAGTTGGGATCTGAAGACTCATTTTCTTAGTAAAAGGAACTAGCACTGTTTTAACTGGATTTATTGATAGTCCCATGTTCTGGCATCATCTGCTAACGATGTTAAAAGCAGTTTGCATAAGGTCGGATAGAGCTGATTCAAACTTTCCTTTAACACATATGACAATGTCAGCAGCGTATCCTTGGGCCTTAAAGCAGGCCTCTTGGAGTAAATTTAATAGCTCATCTACAACCAAGAGCCATAAGAGTGGTGATAAAACCCCGCCTTGTGGGCAGCCTCTAGTGGCCATGATTGTTGTGGATTCGCCGTTCATGGTAGCTGTTATGCAGTTTTTCTCGAGCATGTTGCCAATCCATCTGACGATGCAGGTTTCTATGCCCCTATCTTCGGATACTCTCTTGATCGAGTCGATGAGAGTATTATCAAATACGCCTTGTATGTCAAAAAAGGAACATATAAGGACCTCCTTTTCCTGTGAAGCTTTCTCGATAGTCTCCACCAGACTGCTGAGAGCGTCCTCGGTGGATTTTCCGGATTGGTAGGCATATTGATTGGCATTGAGTGGACAGCTTTTGATGGACGTCGTTCGAATGTGGCTGTCTATTATTTTCTCTAGAGTTTTCAGGAGAAATAATGTCAGACTGATAGGCTTGTATAATTTTGCCTCACTGGGTGGTTTTTTAACCGATTTCGGAATAAAAATGACCACAGCTAGTCTCCATGCCTTGGGGATATATCCCGTGTACAGGCTGGCCCTAAATATCTCGGTGATAAGGGGCTTAATGTGATCCAGCCAAACTTGCAGTATTGTCGGAAATATGCCATCACCGCCAGGAGTTTTAAAAGGTTTGAAGGACTTGACAGCCCAATTTTCTTTGCTGATCGCTAATCCCTGCTGTTAAGCACCACTGGTGTCACTGAGGATCTGGCGTCTACGTCGGGCTCCTCCATCACAAAATTGCAGAGTGGGAAGCATATTTTGAGAAGAATCTCTAATGTTCCCTTGGTATTGCAGGTAAGGCTTCCAGCACAGTGTTTGAGGGAGCCAATACCATTGTTACGATCCTTGGAGAAGGCTTTTTGGAGTCGCGAAGCTTTTGAGGTGCTCTCAATTTCTTCGCAAAAGTTAATCCAGCTCTTTCTTGTATTCGGTTAGAGCTTTTTTGGATGACTCTCATTATTAAGTGGCCTTAGCACTGTGGAACTGCTTTCCCAGGCTTTTCCTTAATTTATCTAGCTGACTGTTCCACCAAGGAACTTCTTTTTTCCTTTGGATGAAGGATGAGTGAGGTACATAAACACAACAATAAACAACTTAGAGAATATGACATGAGAATATGGTAAATTATCATGTCCGTAGTTGCATTTGTAAAGCGCAAATCGATTGAAGTTTCCCTGCATAGACTCAAGACGATCCATATGAACCTTATAATAAGGATAGCAAACCACACATGCATATTCTAAAATAGACCTCACGAGAGTGAAGTAGAAAACTTTAATAGTGTGAACATCTCTGAAGTTTTTAAAATTACACTTAAGGAATCCTAGACATCTACGAGTCTTACAAACTATAAACTCAACGTGAGGAATGTAATACCGGAGACAGACTTGCAATTTCAATATTGATATATTGATTTTGCAATTATGTCAATTGCAATATAAAATTTCAGAGGCACACTTGCGGTATACGATTCTGAGAAATTAATTAGAGAACTGTCATTTGACTTAGATAGTTTGGCGTACGTACAAATTGCAAACAAATATTGTGAGATTATTTATCTATTTGCAAAATAAAAACCAAATAGATGAACTGGATACTTAATCCAAAAAATATAGAGTGCTAGATCTTCGTTCATTAATGGGAATTTAGTGGATATGGAGGAAAAGATTGTTCCCAAGCCGAAGAAGAACGAAATATGGGTCGGTTGTAAATAATTTAAAAAAAATATAGTAATAAGATAAGATTTGGCATAGTTCTAGTGAGTTGCGGTACTAACTTGACGTTAAGTTGGCACTACATCCAGTTTCTGTTAGAAAAACTGACACGACAAACTTATGGTTTTCACGACAAATTAACGACAAATTATGAGATAGCTCCGAGCTAAATCGGGCGAAGTTGCGGTGCCAACTTTACGTACTTCTATAACCTCACTTCGTTTAACACTTCCCACTTGTACTCTAGGCTAGATTAAGCCTCTAGGGAAGGACATAATTAATCAACTGTGGTCGTAGTGGCCTAAAACTAACCCAATCTGTATTCAACTCCTTGCCAATATCAACCCCCATTTTGTCATTTTTTCTACTAATGTTTTAAATACAGATCATATAAAATTGGGTATTTCTTTATATGATTTTAATTCATATTTCAGCACCCACTTGAGTTGGCACTATCCACTTTGATCTCACAAAATTGAGCATGTTGCGATAAACATTT
The DNA here is from genome assembly GCA_963924295.1 of Dioctria rufipes. Classification (NCBI taxonomy): domain Eukaryota; kingdom Metazoa; phylum Arthropoda; class Insecta; order Diptera; family Asilidae; genus Dioctria; species Dioctria rufipes. The sequence continues at coordinate 217,659,500 of OZ002741.1, forward strand.
GAATCGCTGGTCAAACGCTGCAGAAATTCTTTGTATCGCTGTGATCTATCGCTGTCGATTCGTTATTGCTATCGCTAGATTATCGCAATAGTTGTCGAGGCGGTGTGAATCGGCCTCCTTGTTTCTTTACTGAAACTATTCTTACTTTCTGGTTAACATATTGTTGTCCAGATGTATGGCGACGTTTTCTAACAGTACTCTTCCAGGATTCTTTATTTACTTTCCCTCTTTTTCTTCCCGCAAATTATCAATAATAGTCATTAACACACATGAAATGTCACTCATCTTCAATATCATGAAAATTTATATCAGTTAATAACTGAAACTGAATATGAAAACAAAAACACTTGTTGTCGCTTAGGCAAAATAAAAGCAAACAATTACAAGATCTTTACTTGGTTATAAATATGTAGTTATAAATTATGAACCAACGAAAAATTTGGAACTGACTAATACCCTAGGCAGACGAGCAAAATCTCTTATAAGTTCCATTGACGAAGAAGATGGGATATAACTTTCGCAAATAAATATCAACGGGGATAGAATTAAAACAAGATAACATGAATTTTTGATCGATTTCAGCAGAGTCATTATGCAGATGAACATCTCGCTCACAAAAGAAGTATGAATCGCAAATAGTACTCCTCCTCCTCTCTTGTAAGACCAGTCGATGAAAGACAACGATCTTTACATTAAACAATATATTACGTGTCGCCGAAAAGCTTGCCAGTAATGATAATACGATAATTAAGCGAAGTTTCAGTGAGCACAATAATATCATAGTCCCCCTTCAATAACAACAAGTGAAAAATCATGAAGTTTCCCTCTCTAAAACCCACGTAGGTACATTTTTTGTTTTTCGTTTTTTGTTTTTAAATAATTACATTAAATTAATTTTCAACAACTATTAACTAAAACATAATAGCTTAGTAGTACCTGAACCTGAGGCAACTTACATCTAGATGTGCAAAACACCACAAAAACCCGGTCCAACTAAAACGAGCTGATGGCCCTCTAATAGAAAGCTCTACACATTTTCTCTCTCTCTCTCTTGCTGTAGTATGCCACATAATTTCTTCGCAATGATAGCTTTCTTTGGTTTAATAATAAGTTAATGAGCTTTCAAAATGTGATCTGAGTTTATATGGAGATTTTTTTAACTAGTTGTAAGTTATCTCAGGTAGTACTTAGTATAAATATTAGAAAATAGAAAAGAAAACAGCTGCGGCAGCTGATGATTCTCCTTAGATGAACTGGAAGAGAGCTCCACACTTTGGTGGACTGGACAAAGAATTCCCTCTCACTAATACGCGAGCAGAGTCGTGACATAGACAAAGATAATGTTCTCGCAGATTGGCAAAGGTTAATTTACTGTAAAGGTAAACTGCCTGCTTGGAAGAAACATTACAGTTTGAAATTTAAGGTAAGAGTACAATTTACAGTTCAGAATAGATGTGGAATACGCAGTGATATGACTGAAATGCCCCAGACCAAAAGCATAACGTGTAGCAGAGTTGATCTTACACAAGGAGTGGAAATCTAATTTGCAAAACACCTCACAGCCGTAAGTTAATAAGGGAAGTACTAATGATTTCACCAGCATTACATGGATTTCAATAGGTGTAAAGGCCGTAGATTTAGATAATTTGCTTAGAGTTCCATACACCTTACCGATGACACTGTTAATTTGATCGGGACAATTCAGAGTACTATTAACAATTATTCCAAGATTCTTTAAACGTTTGATGTATGAAACAGCAGTATTGTTAAGCTTTTAAGTAGAGCGAATTATCAACACCCCATTAGGAGACACTTGCAAGATCCTCATTTATAATGTACACAGTATTCTCGATAAGTCATCTGCATAAATGTGAGAATTACAGTCACACAGGATAAATGGAAGGTCTTTAATAAAAATTAAAAATAACAATGTGCTGAGAATGTACCCTTGAGTCACTCCACTAAGAACGGGTATAAAATCATACGCAGTATCCCCGCAAAACACGCTTTGCTTAGATATGACCCAATACGTTTGCAGACAGGATAAGAGAAATATTAATATTGTACGCAGTTTATTTAACAGAAGTCTGTGATTAACCTTACCAAAAGTTTTAAAAAAAATCTAGAAAAACGAGCAAAATTGAGTTTATCACCGTACAAGGAATTTCTGATATCATCGATGATCTTTAACAATGTTATGGTGCAGATCTGCTTTGATCTAAGTCCCGATTGTTGACTAGACAACAAGTGTCTGCTATTTAATAAACCGATCATGTAACTATGCAGAATTTTTTTAAAAACCTTCGACAAGAAAGTTAATATGCTGATATGGTGATACTCAAGAGAGCTGCAAAACCTTTTGGTGATTGGTATAGTATAATTTTCAAGAGTTGCCAGACAGAAGGAATGGAGGATTTTAAAAGGTTATTATTAAGGAAATATATCAGGCTTAAAGTTATAACGGGTAGTAAAATTTTAACAAACTTTAGATGCACATCGTCAAATCCAACTGCATTTGATTTCACTGAAACCACTCCTGTATAAACATAAAAGAACATTTTGATAATAAATGTTTAGCGTTTTATAATTTAATTTGGAATTTGTCTTTAAGTTTGAATTTGAGTGTGAGCCAGAGATTGAACCACATTCGTTGATATTACTTTGTTTTTTGAAATTTTCTGACATAAACTCTTGATGGCCAAATGTCGGCAATCAATAATTGTAACATTATATACTCAGGAACACATAATTTAAACAGCTTAAATCTAAATGAAGGCAAGCTATGGTAATATTTTTGTGTTTGTCGTTCCCATCTTCTTTAAAATGGAAAGGTCTACCACAATTTTGTTAGAACTGGAAACTAATAATTAATTTTACAAGTAAAAAAGCTAGAGTTGGTATAAACCCAATTCCTATGATACCCTCGATGAATGCCTGTAAGTAATTTCGTAGGGTCACCCATCTGTGAAAGTTTGATTTTTGAAGTGGGTTTTCGCATATATTTCTAGAACGGTTCGTTGGACAGTAAAAATGATTTTAATAAATTTCATAGATTTTCAAATTCTGAAGAACTTTTCAGTAGAACAAAAACGTCTGGGACTGATCGTTTTTATAGTATACATAAAAAACTTAAATTTGTATATTGCAACACTACGAAGGAGTTGCCCGATTTGTCTCATTTTCGAACCTAAATTTACAGCGCAAAATTTCAGCTCCCTAAGTGAACGCGCTCTCGAATTCTGTTGAGGACGGACGGAAATACAAAGTCAAAATAACTTTTAATAGGTGCCCAACCCATTTTTCTCTATTAGTATTATTTCTGTGTGCTACAAACGGAATCACAAACTTAGATTTTATTTAGAGTGTAAAAATTCTTTAAATGAATTAAAGTGGTAAGCATTTGAGATAGAGACAAAATGTTATTTATTGTTATTTCGATTATGCAGGCAAATTTATGTGATACTGCGGAGTATGAAAATGATGATTGATTTAGAATATCAGATTATGCTAAATAATTTATTGAGACGGACAGACAAGGCCGTATATATGAGGTGGATTTGAGAGTTCAACCCTCTCCCCCCACCATAAATCTTTGTAGCTTATGCTTCTATGCTTCTAGTAATCTGATAAGCCAAATTTTCACCCACAATTTTTTATATGTAGGGACTCACAAAAATTGGTCTTATCATTTGATATCTTTTCTCCGTGGCCCTTTCAGGTAAAGCAACTTTACGAAAAATGTGTGGAAAATATAGAACAAAATTAATTAGTCCAGTATGTATGCATCAGTAGATGGTAGCTTACTTTGATACACCGCAGTGGTATTTTAAATTTTGTTTACATTTTAAAGGGAATATTAAATCGAAATCTACTTTGTTTTTGTCATTAAAACAACAACTTTTGTTGTAACTAATATTTTTCATGGTTTTATTTAAATAGTTTAAAAAATTATTTATTTACGTTTTAGTGCATTTCAGAGAATTACGTAGTTGTATCTAAAAATCTCTACAAAATGAAATGTTTTTTATTTTTTTATTTATTTTTATAAATTGATGTTTTTGCCTCGCCAATAAAATCGTTCCGCTAAGCGTTCATCGAAATTTTAAAATTGAAATGAGTGAAGTATTTTCCCACTTCACGACAAGAGGGACAAGACTAAATTTAATTCCGTAATTTTACATAAAAAGTGGACCTTTATAATTTTTTTTCTTGTAATGTATATAAAGGTAAAACAACATGTTTTCAAACACAACTTTTTAAATGTCTGCAGACCCACAGAGCATTAATTGAGAATTACCGTAAGTATTTATAGAAGAATAGAATTTTTCGATTGAAGTGGATTGTCATCATAAATTATAAGAATAATAAATAAATTAATATAATATATAATATAATTTAGTTGAATTCACATTAATTCTCAGTTATTCTTTCATCTCTTGAGGGTATTAGCCTACTAGACTAAACCTCTCCCATTCGTTATCTATACATACGGCGTTGCCAGTAGCGGATCCAGGAGGGGGGGGGGGGGCATGACCCCCCACCAGTTAAAAAATTAAAGTGAAACATATTTAATTATTTGAATTATTTAAAAAAACTAGATTTTTTATTTCATATTTCTTTTTAATTATATAATTCAACTTCAAAAAATTATGCAAAATATTTGTATTCCAAAACTTAAACAAATAAAAATTTATTTCAATGAATATTATTGTATGCATGTAATGTGTGTGTATAGGTTTTTCTCAGAATTTGAGTTAGGGGCCTCAACCTTCGATGATCCAAAACCCTCGAGAAACACTTCCCAAGCCACGAAACAGACTCCCTCACCACCACATCAGAGCCCTAACTTAGTCCAAGCTCCTAATATTCTAAAATATTTGCAGCATTCTTATGTAAAACCACTGACATATATAATATGGACTGACTACGTAGGAAGTGGGCTCACATCTATATAGCGTTCTCTTTCGATCTAAGCACCAAGTACCAACTGAGAGAGAGCTGTAAACAACAAATAAAAAAATGGGTTCGTCGAAATAAATGCTTTTAAATTAATTATTTGGGTTAATTAGTGATAAAAAGGTATTTTACCAAAGGTAAGGTACTCAAAAGGTTTCATTAAAATCACTTTTCAACTTCCCGCCATGGTTTTTTCAATGTTGGCACTGACGTAAGTACTATTTTGACGCACAAAATTGTACTCGCATCAAATAGCATATCGAGCAGTCCATATTATATGTGGCAGTGTGTAAAACTGAGAAAAGTTTGGTTTGAAAAAAAAATATATTAAAAAATGACACATCATCCACACCGCTTAATGTGGAAATCGTCCTAGTACCACACTATAGTTCTGCGGTGGCTAAACTAAGCGACCTACGGCGCTGGAAAAGTGGTTCCCCGTTTTATGCTGTCGTTTTATTTTTTCTAAATTTAATTGCAGTGATATGACCCTCTCCCCCTTCCCTAATTTCAATGCTACATCTGCCTCTGGCCCTTGTCCTTGTGGACTGATATTCCTTTTCGGACAAAAATTTTGTTGAAAGATTGGTGGATAATTATATGAGCACAGAGTTTCAATTAAAATTTCCTAGGTCAAATAGAAGCAGTTACTGTTACAGTTACGGTTACTGGCTGACATAACGGGAGTTAATCGGGAAAGATTTGCAAATTACACGGCATTACCCATCGATAAGCAGTTACAGTGGCTTGCCAAATTTTTAGGGACAGTTAGATTTTTCTGAGCTTGCCGGTGGATAAATATGATTTAAAAACTGGCAACATTTTTAGTGTGCCTTATCTGACAAAAATTCAGGTTACTTTGCTGTACGACCGTCAAAATATGTGTTCAAGTTAAATTAAAAATTGAATTTTACAGTTTCAACAGTGGTATTGTGTGATGATTGCTAATGTCAATATTAATTTTTTTTTTTTTTGTATATTAGTACTGTCATTGTTGGTTTTTTCAGTATCGGAAAAGATAAAGACATTTCTCCGACAAGAGAGAGATAAGCGCGCTATTACTGCACTCTGGACAAAGGCACATATCATCAATTGCAAGTGTTTCGAAATCGGTGGTTAATAGAATAAAGAAAAAACCGACTATAATCTTCCCATAGAAGCGAGCCATAAGGAAAAATGTTGGAGAAATGGGATCATCACATCCCTTAATGACCGTAAAATCAGGAACTTTGGTGTTGAGCATCGGAAAGATGATCAACGATGGGGGAATTAAAATCTCCAGAGCCAGTGGGCTGAAGAGAATCTGTTTGCGCATCGACCAGCAATAAACCTGACTGATGTAATGAAAAAAAGAGAGAGAGACTGGAATGCGCTCGAGCACACAGGAATATGACTGTTGAGGACTGGAGTCGAATAGAGATGATTTATTATTATGCAATATTTCTAAATAATGACTTTTTCGTGATTTTGCTAATATTTCTTAGGTCTGCTTCTCCGACAAGTCAACTTTCCAAATCTTTAAAGCTAAAAGTTTGTTTGTGCGACGACGCCCCGGAGATAAACTCCACCCAGAGTGCCTCGTAGAGAAGGTGAAACATCCAGCAAATGTTATGCTATGGTCGGTAATATCCACGAAGGATATGGGGCGTCCGTACGTCCTGGAGGGGCAATGAGGCAACACCAGTACAGAGAGTCCTCGAAAATCACCTGTTACCGGTCGCTGAATGGGTCCCTACTGATCAGGAGTACGTATTTATGCACGATTCAGCCCCATGTCATTAAATCAGAAGCGTTACTGTATTCCTAGCTGAAAAAAATGTCAGGGTTTTGTCATTGCCAGGTGATTCCCGCGATATGAACCCCATAGAGAACCTGTGGGAGCTATCAAAAAGAAAAGTAGCGAAGGAACTTATTACAAATAAATGGCAACTTTTTGCAAAGCTGCTACATGTATGGCAAGACTCTCCAGAATCAAAAGAGGAGAAGTTATTGCGGCAAAGGGAGTGATAACGAAATATTAGTAGGTTTTTTGGATTTTGTAATTTAAAACCCATTACGGAAAATTAAATAGATACTAATAACTGACATGCTGTTTTCTTGCTCTAAACTAAACAATTTTTATAAATTATTTTAAATATAACCAGGAGAATTTCATTTTTTTTTTTTCAAAGTGTCCCTAATAATTTGGCAACCCACTATATTAGCCGTTATAAGGATTTTGGGAATAAGGGAGAGTTATAGGTATTAAATTTTAGCAATGCGTATGAATACGTATAAACTTATATTTTCGTATATTAAGTCTATTTTGAAGATCAGCTACTGAGCACTTTAGCATGGCTAAATCTACTTTAAGTTGCTGTTTGTTCAGACTAATTAAAATTGTCCATGAATTAGCTCCATTATTTATAGAATGGCCTAATTAGGAAGAGCATAAAGAAAATTATGTATCTTTTATATCTGCCAAAGGTCATTGCTACACCAACAGGAAGCTGCAAGCAATATTTAACGACAGAATGGTTTTCATTTTCACCGATTGTTTTGCTGATTACCCAAGTTGAATACGTGATGTGCGTATTTTTTGTAATTCCCCAGTTTATGAGAAAGTCAATGAATATTTGGCTTTTTTTTCAATTGACGCAAGTATATTGGGAAATAACGCTTGTACTTGCTTATAGTGGTGTATTCCTCCTTATAAGTACTTTGGAAGACTAACAGTTGTTCAAAGACTTCAAAAATATCCCTTGCATATCTACTTGCATGCGTTTTACATAATGTATGCATCCGGTTTTATAAAGAAATTGCTACTAAAAATCAATATGTCCAAAATGGCAATGAATGTGTTAGAAGGAATACTCCCAAGTAAAGTTAATCAAAGAGGGAAATACCTAGTGAGGCAAGATGAGAAAGGGAGAAAATGGCAGAGGGATTGTGTACAGAAATATGTTAATTAAAAATTTATTTACATCTTGTAACTCAGAAAATAAACAGAAAAATAACCATTATAAATATTTCTTAAATATAAATGGAAAAAGGCTCTAAAAAGGGTAAAGAAAAAGGCATTAACTGTTCTAAAAAGTCACAAACATAGACGGGTTAATAGGAAACTTCAATAATTTCATACATTCAAGTCATTACCGTGGATAAAGTTTATATCAGAAACACTATGTAATTGTATCAGAATAATAATGTCGACATTAGTGCCTGAATGTACAGGGTGGGCCAAAAGTCACCATGGGGTTTAAAAATTAAATTGGTAACATATGGTAGGATGAAAAAAAGGAGGGGTAAGGTGGGGTGGGGAAACATGCTTACCTATGAAGAACAGACAGTTGGCTATCATGTAAAAAAGGAATGAAGAGAAACGGTCAACAGGGTGTGGAGCAATATACAAACGAAAAAGTTAGTTATTTTTAAACCCCATGGTGACTTTTGGCCCACCCTGTATTAACAATATAAATGCCAAATTTTTTATGTATTAAAAGATGACGTTTGTTGTTGTGACCAGTATATATTTTAATTTAGCTCGGCATTTAACTAATGAACTTTTCTTTTATTGTGGTTGCAGACGACACGATTGAGGCCTGAAACACAATTGGAGCTTTTCAGCCAGCTTGAGATTGGCTGACAATGTAAATTAATGTAGAAGAACACAATTGGAGCTTTAACTTTTTTGCCAGCTTCAAGTTGGCTTGAGAATTGATCAAATTATAAATTTCAAGCCCAATCACTGCCAACTTGAGGGAATTTTTAATGTTGCCAACTGTGTGAATGTTGAATATTAGATGAGAATGGCTTCTGTTGACATATTAAAGAAGTAAACAGCTACCAAAAATATTAAAATGGAAGAAAATTTAAAGAGTTAGTAAAAGATAAACAGTTCCTGTGGTACATTAAAAAAAAAAAAAACAGTATTATTTTTACATATAATTGGTACATCTCGAAACTATCCAAAAAAGCATGAATTTATCGTAATATTGAAAAATTGGATGCATTAACTGTCGTTCCTTAAACAAGTTAAAGTTGCAAATGTCAAAAATGCCAGTTTTGTTCAATTCGACTTTTTCAGTCAGCTTTAGCAGAAAGCTGGCTGAAAAGTTCCAGTTGTGTTTCAGATAACCTAATCAGAAGATTGGAATCAACCGAACAATATTTTTCGTTTTTTTTTTAGAAAGAAACAAATATTGTCATATACTTTCGTCTTTTGATTGAATGGTGGAAAAGAGCTTGGCAATGCATTATTGTAGTGCGACTGAGACAATCGGTTAATCACAAAAATCGAGAGAACTTTGAATTACCCGAATAATAAAATCTTCTTGAATATCTCCAAAATCCTTTCAAAATAATGTACATCGGGTCACACTACCTCTATTTTTTAAGAAAAACATAAATTTCACTTTGTCCAAGGTGCTGAAAAGAGATAAAATTCCTCTCAAGTGAAATTCTCATATTACTTGAAAATATCCGTGAATCCAGCATGAATTTCTTCCACTTAATCTCTTCAGAAAAAAAAAAAAAAACGATTATAAACAGAAGCACGTGCTGTTCAAATAGCATGTAAATTACACTAAAGGGGGAAACACAATTCCACCGTTTCGATCCGATTCGTACAAATGTCAAATTTGCTTATTTGAGACATACGTGCAATTTGACACATTACACCGCAATGGATCGAAATGGATCGAATTGAAACTGAAAAGTTGAGCAAATTTCAACTTTTACGGATGACATAACCTAGAAAAATCATCTGCAATTGTGCTCATGCAATCCGTTAGATCGAAATGGGTTGGATCGAATCGGATCGAAACGTCGGAATTGTGTTTGGCACTTAACAAACATTGGTTATGCTATAAAAACATTGGATAATTCTCACTAAATTTCAGAGAAAACCGGGTTTCACAAAAGCGAGGGAACAATTTATGAGAGTAAAACCTGAAAACTCCGCTCATTCCGAATATGAATCATTTGAAATTCTGTTTCGTTGCATGCAATTAGCGCATTCATTATTTTTATCTTTATTCATAAAAGTTTTAAAGAGCGTTTGATTTTTGTTTTTTTTTTTTTTTCTTCCTTATCTTGCCGTGTGCATTTTAAATGTAAAACACTCGGAAATCTCGCCTGATTCTGAAGGCCGAAATGCAATGATGCCGACACGTCAATTACGAGGACCAATTCAATGTTGACTTTATGGCAATACCGTGCTGCTATATCCAATGGCGCCAACCGATTTTGTAGCCGTTATCAGAGTTTGGAATAATTGAAATTTTGTCGTCGGTGTCGTCGTAATTTGATTTTGACAGTTCAGAGTAAATAAACAAAAAATATCTTTCGAGAAATTGGAGAGAAGCTGAAAATAAATGGTAGGTGATATTTTGTAATCCATATAAACTCAGCGTTAATCATTGTTTATTACAGAAACTAGGTGCCGCCGTAAAATGGGGGAATCTTCGTGACCAATTCATGAGAGAATTGAGGAAGATGGAGACCCCTTCAGGAGGTGCCGCTGAATGAATGAAGCAAATGGAAGTATTTCGACGATTTATGCATCTTAAAAGTATCGAGCCGTCCGAAAAAGTATATATATCACAAAAATTTTTAAATCATATCTTTTACATTTTTATGTTTTATGCAGAATTAGTGGAAATTTTACATCTACGGATGATTCATCCGACAACAAATGTAGAAGTAAACGATTTGTTTGAGATGTCGACAGAAATCGCATTGTCCGAAATGCAGGAGTACGATTCTTTGCGGATGGTTTTTGATTCTCCAGAGGCCCACTCTTCTAGCAATCTGCGTTCAATGTGAGAAGAGTTTTCATCGGCATCTCCTCCAATACCATCAATTCATCAAAAACGGTCTTCCGCCCCAAAACGGTTTTTCGAAAAATTTCTGCACCAAGTGAAGGAGAAAGAGAAAGACAACGAAGTCGACATTTTTTTTAAAAGTGCAGCAAAAATGGTAAAGTACTCAAACCTATCAAAAGTAGAACTTCTAGAATTGCAGGTTGATGTCCTCAATATGATTAAAAATTACGTAAATAACTAAAACATATTTTTCTTTCACTAACATGTACATATAATATGGACTAACTACGTTCATAGAAATGCATTACAAAACTTGGCTCACTTCTACATTGCTGACTCTTTCGGTCTAAGCACCAATTACCAACTGAGAGAGAATTGAAAACTACATATATATATGTAGGTCCGTCGAAGTAAATGTTTTTAAATTAATTATTTTGTTTTACCAAAGGCAATACATTCATAAGATGTGCAGCAGAATTTCGAAACGTTTTATTATAATCGCTTTTCGAGCAGCGCGCTCATTTTGTCAACCTCCAGCCAATGATTTTTTTCAATGTTGGCACCGACATAAGAACTTTTTTTGACATAAGCAATTGATCCCACATGAAATAGAAAGTTAAGCAGTCCATATTATATATGTCAGTGATTACTTTTTATTTACAATTCCACTTAATATAAAATTTGCATTAAAAAGATTCCCTAAGGGGAAATGCTTTTCAGGAAGTATTATTAGATCCTCTGACACGAGCTTGTTGCAAGTTGGCTCTTCTGACCGCCATAAGCCAGGTATTCATCTTTCATCTATAAAATAGTCTGCATATGTTCGAGAACAATATACACTTCTGTCTTTTAGCTGGAGGTAATTGTGGAGGACAACTATGGCATTAATTATTCTATCCACATTCTTGGGATGGTAATGTATGCCATTTTTCAGCACACGCCATCTATTTGCAAGGATCCCAAAGGAATTTTCTATTGTGACCCGAGCCCGTGAAACCCTTTTATTGAAGTTTTCATATTCGGTTGATAGTTTATGTCCTAGAAAAGGTCTCATTAGATTTGGTTTCAGAGGAAATGCGTTATTTCCAACGAAGAAAAATGGGAATGTTTCAGTTTTATTTGGTAAAGGTCTCGCATTTGGAATAGGTAAATCTTCTTTTAAAAGCAGCTTGTCAAATAAGTTTTCTTTTAGAATTCCTCCATCACTTTGACTGCCGTATGATCCAATATCTATAGCTGTAAAAGTTTAATTGGAATTGCATTCAGCCAAAAAAACTACGCTGTGCTGGCCCTTATAATTACGAGTATAATACATTGAATTACTATTTGGCAGACAAACTATATTTATGTGCTTGCCGTCAACAGTCCCAATACAATTGGGTAGGTAGTTCCCATCGAACATAAAAGTCATTAGTAATTTTTTCCTGCTCATATTCGTTGGGTGCTGCTAAATATATTGAAAATAATTCCTCCCAAATGACGCAGCAAGTTTCCAAAATCACACGTCCCACTGTTTATCCTCCCATTTTAAAAAATTTCCAGGCCTCCGTGTGCAAGATATCTGGTAATAATTATAATATTAAATACAAATTTCCTACATATTTATGTTACGTACATTAAAGTTAATGCCAAGCAATGTTCGGGAGCAATTGGTCTACGGATGCTTCTTTTTTGAAATCGATTTTCAACTAAAGTAAAAACTGCATCAAATCGCTCTGGTGTCAATCTAGTGGCTTTCACAAACATATCGCGTTCAGTGATGGAATTATGCTAATATAGTAGCAAAATTGCTATCTTTTAAGCATGTTTGCTACCTTGCTACTTTAAATCGAAATTTGCTACTTTTTTGCTTTCTCCCATTAATCGAAACAAAAAAATAAAAAAATAAAATAAAAAAAACCACTTTGAGTGTTGATGTTTCAGATTTTCTGGGATTTTTTCTTCATTGAAAGAAAACTACTAATACGAGGAAAGGAAAAGAATTGTGGAAAAGGAATGCGTGGATTCTAATTACGTACGTTACGTACGTTGCATGCGTTTGCCTCTAGTTTGCTTGAACGGTGCCGAAGCCGATGCCTTTGGCTTGCTGTTGCTGTGCTGGTCAAGACAAAACTCTCATTCAGTACATTTACATGAATACTTGAGTACTTGACTAAAAATTCACTTCAAACTCCAAGTAGGGTTTTTGGTTGTATTAATTCCAATTACTTGACTTAAAATTTTCTTGAGAAAAGTGATAAAAATCACTGCCTGAATTATCAACAATAATCTTCTTCTTCTTCCTCTTTGCAGTTTTCATAATTCGCACAAATTAAAAACGTTCAAATAAAGTTGCATTTACATGAATTTTTTTCTAGTAAATCGAACAAAGTTTTGTGATTTACTTGACTCAAGTATACTTGAAGTCAATGCGCGTTTACATGATATTTTGATTATTTGATCTCTACTTCCAGTATACTTCAAGTATTCATGTAAACGTACTAAGTGACAGCAAGTTGACGTAGCGCTGACGTGTTTATTTCAGCCATTAAGGAATTGCGTTTTTTATTGTGGTGATTATTATGAAAATTTCACTTCAAATGCATTTGCGCTTTGCTTTGTGTTATCATTGTAATTGTTAATGTCATTTCTTGCTGAGCTGATGCTGATTGTTGTGTTTGATAATTGCTACATAAAATAATTACGCATTTATGTTGTGAATTTGTGATTATTTTTGATTTCTGATGTTGTTGTTGAGATTATATTTATACCTACAATAAAAAGAATAAGCAAGCAAGAAATTCTGCGAAAAATTTTATTGGCCTTGATACTGACAATACAACAGTAATGAGAGGTTAAGTTACGAGAATTAGAGCACGATTAGAGAAATTGAATAAACATTTCTTTTATCTTGGATGAACTTGCCACTCCCCCCCCTTCCACTTGCATCCTGCGGCTGCTATGAAAAAAATTCCTCGGAAAGTTGAAGATTTCCTTTCTTGCGTATATAATCATTTTACCCACAGTGTGTTAAGACTCAAAGTGAGTTGGCAAATTTTCAAGGTAGTTTTAATTTAAATTTAAATATGATTCTAAAATCAAGCGGCACAAGCTGGTTGGAGCTGGAGCATTATAAGAATCTTGGCGCATTGGTCAGTTTTACTTCATTACTTCACTCTCTTTACTTTTGAAAGTCCTAATAATTTTTATGCAAATTCAATTCTTGATTGTCTGAATAGTTCGGAGATAAAATTGTACTTATTGTTTTTATGCTATATTTTAGGTGTAATTAATAATCTCAGTCTGAAAAAAAATTAATACCTACACAAACTAAGACCTTTAATTGAAAATAACTTCAAAAATATTTTAACAAATTGTATAAATCTAGAACACATTCAGTTGACTGCAAATTTAATGTCGGTTCATTTCATCTTGAAAAATCAAGAATGTTTTTTGGAATTAAATTTGCACAGTTTCAATCTTCAAATGTTTGTGAAAATATTAATAATATCCAAGATAATCTATTGTTATTTTACATAGACTTGTGCCAACAAATTAAAAAATATTTCGATCTTAATGATAAGAAATTGAGAATATTAGAATATTTGGATCCAAGGAAGATTAGAACAGGCGAAATGACTTCAATATTTCCTTTAGTTGAAACCTTTCCTTTTCATAATGAAATAGATATTGAAGAACTCAATTCAAATTGAAGACTCCTCATAATCTTTGAAAAGTTAAACCAACTTGTTGATTTTGTTAAATTTATCAAAACAGAAAAAATCATTTTGAACAACCAATTTTCGATAATCCTTGCAGCTACGTCCTTCCCCTCAGTGCGGCTGCTGCTGAACGAGCATTTTCAGATTTTAATAATTTAAAAAATAAAAAACGTAATAGGTTGAATATTGAAACAGTTTCGGCTGTACATCTTTTTAGGGAACTGATAGAATATGAAAATATTTTTACACCGTCAATTGAACTAAGTAATTAAGTACTTGAGTCTGTATAAATTTTTCGATGGAGTTTTTATAAAGAAATAAGAGAAAGTTCTCACAATTAATGGTATAAACAAAATTATAATAAAATAAAATATAACATTCTTTAAATATGTTCATTTTGTTAACATATATTAAATAAAATACACAAAACATAACATTATCTAAAATATTTAAAGAATAAGAAAATTTATAAAAAAATATCTTCTTAAAGAACAAAAAAACAATTAAATATGTTTTTAAATAAATTTTCAAGAAGTCGTTGTATCTCTAAAACAGTTCTGTAATATATAACGCAATTTATTACTTTTTAAGACAAATCTAAATATTCTCGCAGGATACTAATATTATTTTGGGGATAATTAATTTTTGTTTACATTGTAAGAAACATAATTATAATAAAATAAAACATAACATTCTATAATTATATACATTTTTTTTATCTGTACTCTGTAGTCTGTTTGCTACCTTTTTTGTGATTTTGCTACCCTTTATTCTCAAATTTGCTAGCATAATTTGGCAGGAAAGTCCCACCACTGATTGCGTTCCTTCATTATTCTGTAGGATGTTTCGTAAAATCTATCAACGTTTCTATTCGCGTATATTTCCCATACCCAGCATGTTCTTTATCTTTTATTTAATTTGTTATACGCCTAGTATGCCATGTAACTTTCTTTCACTATTTGTAATATCGTTTTTTTTTATATCTTTTCCATTTTGCTAATAACTTGAAGAAATAATTTTATATTGATATGTCAACGAACATAAGATTGTCGCTGCCTTTGGGTTAATTCAGCGACATTTACGACGACAGTATTGTCGTAAATCCCATATCGGCATCGTTGTATTTCGGTCATTAACTTATTTTTAAGTAAACTTTGATATAGACTTCATATAGAAAGAAAAAGTGACAGCATGGAAAGAGAACTAAATTTAAATATTTTCTTAAATGGCTCTTAGAATAGCATAGATATGGTTGGACTTAATTATTCTCGTTCTCCTAGCATAAACCATATTGAGCAAATGTGCACTGATGCTAATATTTTTGGCATTATAGTCTCAATTTCAATTTCAATTTATTTACAAGCTGGTAATGTACGCAAGATTACAATCTTATAAATGTACATGATAAATTATAAGGTTACAAAAATAAAATACTATGAGTCCATATATGTATATGTATTCGATGGTTAACGCTATCAAAGGCCTTTGAGAAATCTAGCATGACAAGGATACCGACCTCATCATTATCCACACTTCTTCTCAGATCTGATGTTACCTTCAACAAAGTTGTCTCACAACTATGATTCTGTCTGAAACCGGATTGCCAACGTGATAACAAATTGTTATTTTCAATATATTTGTGAATCTGATTACAAATCACCTTTTCAAGAACTTTAGAGAGAAGACACAGAATGCTAATGAGGCGAAAGTCTGCAGGACTACTAACTTCGGAAAAGGCAATACTTTAGCCAATTTCCATCTTGATGGGAAAACAGACTCCCGGAGACAACCACGGAAATTTATAAATGTTATTAAAATTTTAAATTTTTAGAAGAGTGAAACATTTATGTAAATAATATTAATAACAAAAATTTATTTAAATCTTGTTGATAATATCGCAAAACGGTGACTACGATTCAGTCAATTACCGTGAAATCACTTATATACAACATTTTAGAATAATAGATTTTTTCTTTTCAACTTCACCAGTAAACTACACTAAATTAGTCGCAAGACATAGAACTTTTCGTTACGCGTTGGGAGGAAATGCGTCAATAGTTGGAAGTCAACATGCGCGTAGCGAGGTAGGGGCACGGGTGGGCAATGCCCCCCCCCCCCGAGAAGCCCATGTAGGCTCGGCCCCCCCCCTTCCCACAGAAATACGAAGAAATTATTACTAATAATTTGCAATTTTTTTTTTCATTCATTCTTCTTTCATGTAGTAAGATATACATACAAGCATAATTAATTTTATTCAATTATTTGCAAAATTCTGAATAACTTCAAAATCCTTTCAAATTATTTATAATAATGAATTTTTCGTATATCTACTCTATCTCAATTTCCTGTGTAAAGAATTTCAATTCAAATGTAATTAATTTTGAACATGATAATATACGTATTACATTGTTGTGTAAAGAACGATCGGGTATACAGCGTGTGATCATCATATTAATATAATTAATATTTTATTTCAATTTTATTCAATTGGGTAATATTTGATTTCCGTGATTTAATAATCGGGTTAATTAATAAGCCAGGATGGCCGAGTTATATGCGATATATTGATATTTAAAAGCCTTAGTTTTTTTTTTTTAATGAACAAAAGAGATAAAGTAAACAAGAACATCTGTTCTTGTTATCAGTGCAGATTCTGATCATCAGAATCTCGTTTGTGTGTAAATCAGTACAAGTTTTATTGTGAGTGCTGTCTATATTCATACATATATATGTGCCGCTATGTCGATCGTTCTCGATTTAATAATTTTGTGAAAAAGTCAGTCAATAAAGTCGTCTCGAGTTGAAAACAACTACGTATTATTACTTAGGCCTTTTTCCTAGTCCCCTCCAATAAAATGTCTATCAGTCAAATAAAATTCTCATTTTTCCCAAGCCCATCAGAGAATGAGTTACAGTAGCGTTGGGAGATTGTTGCGGGTAAAATTCTGTCGAAAATGGGAATTGATGGCTACTTTTCCCACAAATTATTATATTATGCGAATTCCGACCATTTTTATCCTAGGTACCAAAAGCATAAGAAATACACCAAAAGGAAGAGTTCAGTTCACGTAACTTTCGAAAACTAATTAATTTTTATTGATATAGGAGAGATATCTATAAAAGTACATTAGCAACTAGGCGCAAAGTAATCAGTGCTACTACATATAAATTTACTACTTTTCAATATCTTAATGTCAGAAATTGCCAGAATATGGAATTCCCACGATCTCGCAATACTGATAACACCCACCCTCTTTAGAGCAAAGCGTGTAAACAGAAGCATGTTCTGTTCAAATAACATAGGATTATACAGCAACAACTTTGAAACAAACTTTGGTGACCTCTTTCAATATCTCAGCAAAAAGTGCTTTCACAAAAGCGCGGTATTACATGAGAGTAAATCTGAAAATTCCGCCACTTGTTATTATTATTTATTTTTGAAAATTAATCAATTTGCCGCTCTTTTTCGTTGCATGTAAATCTGCGATATCACATTTTTTGTCTTTATTCGTCAAACCAGAAGACGATATCATAAAAACTGGAAATTAAAAGGCCCTAACGGGCCGGCTGCAGCCGTGCAGTAATAGCTCACTCCTTAGAATGTATAGAAAACAGGAATGGTGATAAGCCAGATTTTGTATAATGAATTTCTGATTGTGTTGGTAGTCCATTTTTACATGTATTTACCCGCCATCCCTATTCTAAGCAATTTGTCAATTTGCAAAAAGTTAACAAAGGTTTTGTGCGGAGCATCTGTGGTAAAAAATGTTATTTTTCTACTTTATTTTGAAATAATTCACATAATTAATTTATATAAATCTCTGCTTCTAGTAACAAAAAAGATAATTTAGATAGTGCAGTTGCCTCAAACAGGATTTCCCTAGTTTATAATCCAACTTATATAGGGTCCGCCAAATAACTTTTTTTTTTTTAAACAGGGCGCAAAACATCGAGTGTAGCTTCGGCTGTGTGGCACGTAGCGCCGTCCTGTTGAAACCAAATGTTGCCAATATCCTCCTCTTCAATTTTCCTGAACAAAAATTCGTTCAACATGGCCCGATAACGATTGCCATTGACTGTAACGGCCACTCCTTGCTCATTTTCGAAGAAAAATGGCCCAATTATGCCTCTGGACCAAAATCCGCACCAAACAGTGACTCGTTTTGGGTGTATCGGCTTTTCAATGTATGCGTTCGGGTTTTCTGTGCCCCAAATGCGACAATTTTGCTTGTTTACATACCCGCCAAGATCAAAATGAGCTTCATCCGAAAAGATGATTTTTTTGGCAAAATCGGCATCTTCTGTAAGTCGATCGCAGGCCCACTCAGCGAAGCGAAAACGCATTGGATGGTCAGTTGGCTTCAACTCCTGTTCAATTGTTGAGAACGACGGTGAATTGATGTTGATGGCGCTTCACGCACACTTTCTGCCACACAATCAATATTCTCGGGTGTACGCACTGTTTTTGGCATTTCACGCTTTGATTTATCGATGAGGATGCCAGTTTCTTTCACTTTTTTCACAAGATAACGAACATACGGAGCTGACGGTGCTTCTCTTCTTCCAAAATCCGTACGCAATTTTCGCACACATTCTGCAACATTACCATGATTTTCAAAGTAATGTCGCAATATTTCCCAGCGTTGTTCAAGCGTATACACAACCATATTCGTTCAGCGGAAGAATAAAACTAATTATCTGTCAAATCAGACATGAGCTAAGTGTTACCATTCACGAAATAAGCACTAGTTGAAAAAAAAAACGTTAGATGGCGGACCCTATATTTGCAAGCACTGACCGAACACTTCATTGCTGTTTTAAAAACTTTTCAACTTACAAGGAAATGGTGACAATGGAAACATCTTAAAAGAACTTGTCGCACCTGGGTTTGCCGCAGCCATAGTTTTTACAAGGGAGTTGCAATTGGGAGATCCAAGAATAATAGCCCTAGAATGCCGAATATCAAGAAAATAATACCATTCCTTGCAAATCTGAAGATAAAGAGCTGATTCAGCAGATCTGCAACCTAGAAAGATGCCCCAGTAGTTTTAATGGGGCGGTAACTGGCAATGGATATGTTTCATTAATTGAATCGAATAAATATTTCGATAGATATGGCGTTAAATGATTTAATACAGATCTGCTTAAAACTCGTCTATCTCACTGGGAATATTAATTATTTGCGAATTTTGTATGAATTTAAGGAATTGAACTTTGAAGTTAGCACTATTAACTTATTGAAGAATTGTTGAATATGTTTGAACAGCGATAGATTTTGCAAGAATAATTTAATTCTGTTTAATGTTTTTTTTTTTGTACGTCATTTATATAAAGAAAATGGATATGTAAATATGTATCTCTAGTAATATTTCTTATTTATTTTAAAAATGAATAAAAGTACATTTAAATCAATTCGTTGCTGTATCTTCATCCACTTAAGCGTATCTAACAACCACTTAACAGACGAATATCTTGCACACCACAACAGTGTACTTCGCATCGCTTTATTCTGGACTGTTTACTGAATATTATACCCTAAATGAAATCTATTGGGTAAACTGAGTTTGTCATTCCGCTTGTAACACATAGAAATAATGAAGGTATAGCCAAATGGATTGGACACCCAAGCATAATATTAAAAGTTATTTTAATTTTTGCATGTCTGTCCGTCCTCACGATAGCTCCAGAACGGATTTACTTAGAAAGCTGAAATTTTGCACACGAGCTTTTCGAGAAAAAAGGAAATTTAAGTTCGGAAATGGAATAAATCAGGCAACTCCTTCGTTGAATTGCCTTGCCATACAAAACTTTGGTTTTCCAGTATATATTTAGACACCGATTGAGAACGAGTCGACGTAGAGAGCTGAAATTTTGTACACGGCATTTTCATAAAAATGATGAGTATAATTTCAAAAATAAGATAAATCCCGCAACCCCTTCTTGATGTTGCCATATAAAAATTTAGGATTCCTACGTACAGATGCTGTGAAGACGATCAGTCCGAGATGTTTTTAATGTACTGAAAAGTTCTTCAGACTATGAAATCCTATGAAATTGGTTATAATAATTTTTACTGTCCGACGAACCGTTTTAGAAATATATGCGAAAAACTACTTCAAAAATCAAATTTGCACAGATACATAAGAGCATTCATCTAGGGTATCATAAGAATTGATCTTAGACCAATTCCAGCTTTATCGAAGAAATAATTTTCTAATTTCAGGGCTATTATTGGGATACATTCACAATTTATTAGAATCATGAATTTGAAATAACTGTTTTTTATAAAACCATATAATTATATGTTAGTAAATTATTCTTATTTTATTCTTGTTTTTAGGAAATATTCTTATTGTTGTTTAATTTTAGCATACATTGGTTGAAAAAAACAACGGTAAGTAATGAAATAGTTTGCTTCATGTAAGGAAACTTGGATTTAACACTGATTAACGTTTTAGAAAGTTATATACATTTTTGAAAAACAATACTTGCTTGAAGAATATTCTTCTTCAATATTGTGTCAGTCTACCCCCCCCATACTGCCCCTCCACAACAAAACGCTGGCTACGCCAATGGATATCAATCTGACAAATATAATAAATAAAACCAACGAATGAGTGGCGAGTTTATATTGTGGATAATGCATAAAAATGCAAAGACACCATCGCATCCCCCTGTTTTTAGTTCCTTTATTCAGAGTTGTGGTAAAAGTCTTTATGAAATCTCCAAAGTTTCGAACATATAGTTTCATATTGCAGTAACTCGAAATTCATGTAAAAGATTGTTTTTTTTTCTTTTTTTTTTTAGATAGGCTTAAAATAATATCGTGACAAGTTTTAGAACTGTCAAGGAAACAATGTGATGAAGTCTAGTATATTTGAAGAAGAATAAATGAACTTATAGGTGCAGTTGAGCTTTGTACTTTATTAAAATATGTATAAGGACTGTAAGAACAAAAGTACTCCTTAGAAATAAAAAACATATGAGAAAAGCGAAAGCAAATATTAGAAGAGAAAAAAAAAATGTCGACAATGCTGATAATGTCTAGAAGAGGGGACTTTCTTTTTATGTTGAATATGAATTTATTGAATTATTGATAGTGGAAACAGAATATGCAGGAAATCCTATTATTGAATTTTTCAACATAAACTACATAGGTACGACGTTCTTCATAGTTAATATATATATATATATATATATATATATTCCACTGAAAAGCTCAATGCCCTGCTTTGAATATGCATGAGAAACTAGTACATCCGGAGCTATTTTACTCCTTCAGGATAATTTTTTCCCTTATTTAACATAAAAACCGAGTGAGGGGCTGAATGCTGTTTTAAGAGAATTTCAAAATATATTCTTTGAATGATTAAATAATTTCTTGTACCAATGTCTAGTTATATTTAAATTTCTAAAGTAGCCATTAAGTGGTAGATGGGATCCCAATTTGTGTGGAAAAATTGAATTTTTATGCTAATAATAATTTGCATTCTCTTACGTTACTAGGCGAGTTTGGTTTCTAATATGTAAATGGATTAGATTTTCCTATATATTTCTACTATTTTTTTTATTTGCTGATAGAGATATGTCTTCAAATAGCAGAGATTTGATATGGATGCGTTTATTTGTGAAATGGGCTTAAATGGTAAAAAAGTCGAATTTTTGGAAAAGTCGTAACCATATGCAAACGGTAACCATAGCTTTACCACTGTGTAATAGTGCCCTTTAAAGTCTCTAAATTTTTTTTATGTAATTTGTATGTACCTACTGCTTCTAATACATATATCTTTTACAAAAGATGAAGAATTAATGCTAGAAATGAATTTCCTTAACAGTTCGAGGATTTATTATCAACTAAATAAATGTAGAACTAAACTCCTGTCCGAATCCAGGTCTTCGTCTTATTATTACAGCTAGTGACGTAATAACGAGTCAAGCTCTCAAGCTATATCTATAGCTTGATCATCGAATCAAGGTTCGAGTTGACTATATTAAATAGACAACATATTGTGAGATTATGCTTATTAGCTGGCTGTCGAAATCAAGCTAGGCAAACGAATTCGGAAAGGTTTAGCTTCATCTGGACCTTGGAATATGATGGACGACGTAAAGGTGAAGTATAATGCCACATTCACAATGCAGACTAGGGCAGAGTGAGCTTTGAGTCCAGAGCTAAGCTGTTTACAAGTGAAATTCGAGCTTTGAAATTAACGTAACAAATCGCCAGAATAACGCTAAATCAGCAACGAACTATGAAATTAATATAATAAAATGTCATAGCAATGATAAATCAACAACCAAGCAAACAGCTGTTGTTGTCAAAATTATAAATTCGAAAAAGGAAGCACCTGTTGCACTGTCAGATCTAGATAAAAATTAACGTACTTTTTTCAGTTTTCAAATCATCAAGTTTGCAAAAACTACCTCATGTTTTTTATTAGCAGTCATAAATAATATTTAATCAGAAAATAAAATTAAAACATGTTAGTTATGATAAAAAGAAGTATGAAGCTTTTTTCACGCCATCTACATGTTAATAGTTCGAAATTCTAGTTTGTAAGCTTTCGGAAATGTTAGCGTGAAATTAGAATAGAACCTATTTTCATGCATCTCCACTCTGGCCTTATTGACTACTGCGTGCGAGAAAAAGGATCCCAGTTGTCACTATACGGCACTCTACTCTACTCTGCATTGTGAATGTGGCATAAGTATTGCGCGTGCCTTTTATTGGTGTAGTAATTTACTATAATAACAGTACGGGGGGAGAATTTCAGGCAACACTTTAAAGCAAAATCCTTTAATAACCAGGCGGCATGGAAGTATTAGTACTAAATAAAATTAGTAATGTAAAATTTAATTATTTCAATTTACAGGAGGGTTAAAGATTACTTGGGCATACAACATCACATAAAGGGAATATCCAAAAAGTAGTCAAATTTGGTGCAAAAATATAAGGTTTGTAGAGTAAGTTTGGGTATTGTGGAATACCAATGATTCTTTTAGCTCTTATTCCCTTTGTATGGTAAAAGCCTAGCTAAATTTTCTTAATAATATTACTTCGAAGGGTCTATATGTTGTAACAAAGCATAAAACATAATTATATGTATGTCACCCACTCCCCTGCCAGTACACCACGTTTAGCAACACCTTTGCACCAGAGCCTGTTCCGAGTTGGATTCGCGAGAAAGACGGTCTATATAAGCGTAACATAAAAATGAAAATAATTGCTCTGGAGCAAAATAATAGAAGGTTGCATCTCCTGAACAATTTTGAGATTTCTGCAGGTGGACAAGGTTTGGGGAGCAAATTCGAGTTAGTCTAACCAGCTCAGACGACTCAGGTAAAAAATTTATATTATGCAACTTTGTATAAAAATATTTAAAATATTTATATTTTCAGACTAAAAGTTACCTGATCTACATTTTTTATTAAGTTTCTATCAGGGATCGTAAATAATTATAATTTCTGATTTTTCCAATGAAAAAATCATGTACCAAACCGAGGTTCTTCGAAGCTGGAATAAGTCACATAGTAATATATTTTATGCAGTTTCATTACGAGAAATAATTAAAAAAATGTCATTTTTAAAATTAAACTCATTCCATAATTATTTTTGGATTTTTAATATTAAACCCTTTAATTCCCTGTAAAAACTATTAGTGGAAATATATTGGCTCGAGGATCCATGGCATCCCAAAATTAGTTGGGATATGTCGATCTATGCAAAAAACAAATATAAAAAAATTATAATATTTTGGCTTTTTGAATTCAAACTTTTTTACCCGTAGTCACCACACTACCCGGGTAGCCAGAGATTTTATATGAGAAACGTAGTCACGTAGTTGGTTAATAAACTTAAGTTGGAGAAAAAAATAAGGAAATATAATGAAAACGAACATGTAAATTTTTAAAAAAGTGTTTTTTGTTTTACATGTAATAATTTTTTTTACAATATTATAAATTAGTTACATAAATGGCATTTATTTATGGTTATTGTGTGTCCGCTGCATATGGGCTTTTTACAGGTGCAACAAGATTTTCTGGTGGCACGTCGTCTTTTTGTGCTGGTCGTTAGACAGACATAACGTTTACCTGTCTGTGCGGTACGTCCACTACTGTCTCGAGATGTTCCTGCGGCCGATTCTTCAGGTAGTTTTCGCAGAATTGGTATTCCTAAAATACATTCAATTCCAGTTCTGCTCTCAAAGTTTTTTTGTAATATTTACATTTGTAGACCGCATCGTAATATGTTGTAACGCCAGTTGCCTTCCCAAGTCTTGTAAGAAAATCCGGCGTCGGCATGTGTGATTTGAACCAGCAGGATGTCAGCAGCCAGACATGCAATGTCCAGAATATTATAAAAAAAGCCACAGGCCATCTCTGTGTCCGCCTTTTAATAGAATAGTGTCCCAGCAATTTATCCATGTTATCCACTCCACTTTTCGTGCTGTTGTAATAATGTATTTCTTCCGGTTATCTTTTATTTCCGGACACATTATCGACATAGTGGAGTGTCGACAACATGATAACACTTTTGTTCTTTTTCGGAACGTATGAACATATAGTAATGTTCTCATCGCTGAATGTAAATCGTGATGAAAACAAAAATATCCCGCGACTTAGATGGCAGCACTTCCTTAGGTACATACAGATTATTCTTCTTTAACGTGCTGACAATAGAAAGATTCCTCGACTTCAGCAAACTTGCAAGGAGAAGTGATGTAAAAAAGTTGCCAGCTACAATGTTCCTTCCGCTTCCTTTAAATCTCGTACACAAGTCTTTCACCACGCGCTCTCCTTGATTTACTTCTCTGCCTGATAACTGCTTCCTTGTATATATTTGACCAGTAATTGGGTATGAATTTGAAGCATCGCAAACCCACCAAATTTGTATGCCATATTTTGCAGGCTTAGATAGCATGTATTGTGTGAATCGTGTTCTGTCTCTATATGGAAAGAGTTACCTTTCAACAACAACACATTCTGATGGCACGTAATGAGAACGCAAGCTGTTGTTCAAGAGTTTCTGTTATAGCGGCCGTTTTATTTTTTCCAGACGAAGTCCTCGGGTTGCAGGATTATCGAATCGTAAGACGCGTGTTATTGAACAAAAACGATTCACTCCCATAATCGCGTGACCCAAAGGATAGGTTGTTGTTTTTCATAGCTCCTTTATATGCTCCTCATTCGAATGCCGTACACCTGCAGTTATAAGAATCCCTAAATAGGAATCAAATTCTTCTGCAGTTACAATTTTCCAAACTTTTGGTGGCATTTCTAGATGTTCACTATTGTGCTGATCATAAACGCTGTTTGCATTCCTATTGGTCTCCTTTATAATTATGTTGAACATTACATCATTAAAAATATATTTGAAGTTGCCCAAAGCAGACAAGGGGGTCGTTGATCGAATTTGACCTGCTCAATGTCGAAAAATATTATGGCTTAAAGTTCGGACGTTGGTAGAGTTTGGGAGCCATATAGTGCCATCCCTACCACGTGCTCGACCCTCCCGTGGCATTGCGATTAGATTCTTCGTCGCTGTCTTCATTATCTTCGTGGGCCATTTCGATTCAAATGCAATCATCTTGGGGAACATTTTCAACATCCGAATCTTCCTTGGTTATTTCCTGCACTGTTGTAGGCAGCCATTCTTCATCTGACTGGTCATCGACATAATCCAATACCTCCTCTTCATCATCAGATTCTACTAAACTTCTTAAATATTCATGTTATTGTCCGTAATTCATTCTATTAGGTAAAAGTACTACATTAATATGAAATAAAGTTTCATAAATATAGTGTATATGTACATTACCGGTTAAACTCGGCAGCAGAAATTTCTGGTCGTTTATCTATTTTCGATATAAGTAATCAAAAAAAAATCAATTAGCAGCTATCTTAATATTAAAAGAAATAACATGCGACTAGAAATGTCTGGGCTACCTTCATACCTTATTTAGCACACCAGACTCCGCCCTAAGAGAATTTATACTAAATTTCTCCTATTTAATTTTAAATAAATTTTATTAAGGTACATATTACTACGGTACAATCAATTGTAGTACATACAATTACGGTAGATACTTCTAATTACCGTATTTTACTTTTAGCCCTGCACATAAGATCAAACAGCAAATCGGCATAAATGCAAAATATTCTGAAATCCAAAATTCTAAAGTTCGTCACTCTTAATTAAATTTTATTACGGTTGATTTCTTATGCCACTTAGACAATCCATATCCACATTCGGCTACATTGTTGCTTTTACTGGAAATTTCCTATGAATTCTTACATCGTTCATACAAGTTATATCTGGCTACCAGGGTAGCGGGTGTCTAATTTTTTTTTTTGTGTATACACAAGGGTTAAATCATGAAATAATAATTATGTTTAATTTTTATTTTTTTTATGGTCGAAGATAATAATTATCTGATGATTTTTGAGTTAAGTAAATAAATAAAAACTATATGCTGCTAGTAAATTGAAAAATAAACCTTCAAATATTTGTTATTAATTACCAAAAATAATATTTTAAAATTAAAGCCGCGTACAAGGAAATAGAAGCTGTGTTCTTTTCTGTACCTTGTTCTACAGCTCCTATATACTGGAGAGAACAAATTGTTCTGTCGATTGAAGCGAACTATTTGTACTGTTCGCTTCATTTATAAATATTCTATGAAAATGTATGAGGCGTTCTTTTGTGTATCTTTTGTTCTGCTCTGTTCTGTGGAAACAAAAGAACACAGCTAGAGACTTATAAAGAGAAAAGGATTAACGTCGATTCCAACTACTGGCAGCAACAGAAATATATGAAGTCGTGATTGCACAGACTTGGGGCATTTTCTGCATTGAAATTAATACTTAAATATAATCTATCGGATGCTAATGTTAGAAAAACACTTTTTATTAAATTAAACAACATGTAGTGTAGTAATAAAAACTTTAACAAAATTTTCGTATAATTTTTATTTTTGGTAATTAATAAAAAATATTCGAAGGTTTATTTTTCAATTTACTAGCAGCACATCGCTATTATTTATTTACTGAACTCAAAAATCATCAAAAAATTATGAAATGACTTTTATTTCTGATAAAAAGAAAAATAATTATTATTTCTGATCAAAAGAAATATAAATCGGAAAACGATTTTTAATTCTCATAAAAAAAAATATGAAAATCATAATTATTATCTTCGACTATAAAAAATTAAAAATAATTATTATTTCATGATTTTTTCATTTGGATCGTAATAATTACGGTCCCTGATTTTTATTGAAGTTGTTTTTTTTTTAATTGAATTTTTATTGTTATGTTTTTCTTTTAATAAATGAACCGAATTTTTAAGTAATTTTAAGTAATGCACTAAAACAAGGCTTTTAAAGGCCCTCTAAATTGTACATCTGTTAGTTGTTCAGGACTATCATATTTTTCATGATGAACTCATCTAAGAATAATAATAATATTTACTTGGCAGCTGTACAAAGATTATAAAATCTTATTAATTACAGAACACTAATTTGGAATTAACAGGTAGGTCAAGGAGTGACAATAACTACTAACTAACTAATAAGAAGTAAAAAAATAACATCTAATCAGTAATAAAAAAAAAAATAAAAAAAATGAATATTTAAAAAAAAATTTCAAGGATAATTCACAAAAAAAGAGAAATGTGAAAAAAAGAGAGGTATTTGAACAAAATAAGAACATTCTCCAAGTTGTGATTTGCAGCGTTGCATACAAATATTTATACCTCTTTTTGAGCGTAGAAACTGCAGCTTACTGTAGAGGTACTCAGGATTTTTAAGATTAATTAGCTTGTGCAAAAAATACAAGTTACGCTGAGTAAGGTAGATATCTAACGGAAACCCGAGAATACAATTACGATATGAGGAGATATAGGAGCTAAGGGGAGATTTATTTACATACCTAATACAATCATTGAAAGCAATCATGTGCCGTCTGTACTGAATCAAGCCTCGGGAATAATATCGAGCCGTAAAGGAAATGTGACATTATTAGAGTCTACGCACTAGTTTTAGACGCATTTCGGTAAACAGAAGATATACTGTGTCCCATAACTGATGAAGGGAACCATAAACTTTTCCAATAATATTACTAACATGCTTGCAGTAACTTAAGCTAGAATTTAATATTATTCCTAAATTTCTAATAGAGTCATGATATGGTAGAGTGGTATTATTGAGCAGCATCTAGTATTGAAGCATCAATGTTGCTTTTATATATTGTAATGGAATTAGATTTGCTTGGATTCAATACCAATTTGTTTTCAAGAGACCATTCGTAGATTCGTTGTAAATCTTCCTTTAGCCGGGAAATGCAATCTTCCTGTAATCCAATTGGGCGGCTAGTATCAGCATATAGATGAATGGAGGAGTTCTTAATGCCATTGGGTAGATCATTTATAAATAGACTAAAAAGAAATGGCCCAAGGATGAAGCCCTGAGGTACGCCACAACAGATAACACGATGAGTGGACAATGAATCACCTACTTTTCAAGCTTGATGTCTGAAGGATAAGAAGTTTCTGAAGAGCTTCATAGCTGAGGAAGAGAAATTGAAATTTCTCTTTAACTTATTAAGAAGGCAAATGTGGTCCACAGTATCGAAGGCTTTACTAAAGTCTAGAAGTGCAAGTATGGTTATGCTATCAGTATCAAGTGCTTCACTGATATCGGAAATGACTTTTAAAAGAACAGTTTCACATCAATGTCCCTGTCGAAATCCAGAGATAATAAACGATTCTAGTCTATAAAATTTGTTGGCTTGCAAGAAGATGAGTTTTTTAGAAACTTTATCAAATTAGGTAAAATACTAATCGGTCGGAAGTCATGACATCAGAATCATTTTATTTCTGTATGATTGGAATAATGACAGCTTTCTTCCAATCAGAAAGAAACTGAGATGTATTCAGGTACGTGTTAATGATATGCGTCAAAACTGGTGTAATATATGGGGTGATAAATTTGATAAACGTCGGTGGTATCATGTCATTGCCAACTGCAATTGATTTAACTGCAAAAATTTCATTGAGGATCTCAGTGTAATCAGTGCAACGAAATGCAAATGCGACAACGTTCTCAATGTCAGTTGATTCTTCTAAGGATGAATCACTGCGCTTCAACTCAAATTCATTCAAAGAATTAGGATCAGCGTCACACTGAGGCGTTTCTTTGCCCACAATGTCCATTTTGCGAATTTTATTCCACAGCTTCCTACTGGGTAAATCTGACGTTAATTTAGAACTGTAGTATTCCCTTTTTGCAGATCGAATTTTGATGGTAACCATACTGCGAACCCTTTTATACCGACGGTGTAAAGTTGAGCATCGTGTGCTTTTATAAATACGGTAAAGAATCTCTCTCTCCGCAATAAGAACATGTATTTCACGTGTGATTCAAGGACAACATTGTGAATAAATAATTTTCCTGCGTGTGGGTACGTGCCTATTATAAAGCTTTAGGAATAAATTATTCAATAATTCAACCTTATCATCAACACAATTCTGCTGGAATATGTCCGTATAAGGTAAATTAGCACAATCACTATATAATGTGTTAGTGTTAATATTAATATAATCACATTAATCAAAGAACTCTGCAAAGGGCTGTACGCCTAGTCTCAAGTTATATGATAAATACAAGAAAACATGATCAAAATTACTCAAAGGTGTCAATTGGTTCTGAAACAGAACCCTTTTTGTGTTTGAAACCAATAAATAGTCCAGTTGGGATGGATTATTTGTATTAAAGTAAATATAACGTAAATGGTTCACACCATTCAAATCCAAGATTTGCAGTAAATATTAGAGGAGCTATAAGCTCTCAAATTGTCTACATTTAGATCACGATCACAATAAAAGACAATATTAACATACTTGCGACTTAAAAATGAAACTCCGACATGAAACTTAGCAGCTACTTTATCAGAAAATGCGTTTGGAGGACAGTATACAGCAACTAGTAAGCATTTCTCTTTATCCAGTATCGAGTTTAACGCATATAAATTAAAAAAACTGCACCTTGGGAGGATCTGGCGACAATGTTTGTGAAAATAAACTGCAACGCCACCGCCCGCACGATTGGAGCGATCATTCCTATGCACTGATTAACCTAGAATAGAAAAAACATTGAAATTAACTCACTCTTTCAACCAAGTTTCACAAACTAGCAGTACATGTATGTTAGAGCCCTCAAAAATGTCATGTATAACATCAATTTTATTATTTAAGCTTCTTGCATTAAATGAACAGATATTAAGTCCTTTAGACCCAATTGAGGTCGACAAGTACAGGGTCTCTAACAAGAGCAAAGAGCCTTGCAGGCAGAATGTTCACTCCTAACAAGGTTAGATGGGCCATTGGCACATATAAGCCTGTCCTATTACAGCCAGGTGTTGAAGAAATACTCCTTTCACTGCAAAAAAAATTTCGAGCCAGCTATGCTCTAGGGTACGTTCCGCAATGTTGGAGAGACGTCACGGTGGTATTTATACCCAAAGTAGGAAAAAAGGACTAGTTGTCTAGCCAAATTGCTCTGACCCATCAGTCTCTCCTCATTCTTCCTTAAGTCCATGGAAAAAATCCTAGACCTACATATTCGAAGTGAAATTTTTATTAAATCACCACTTGATTCTAAGCAGTTCGCTTATCAAGCTGGAAAGTCTACCGATAATACCTCCTTCAATGCAATTAAATCAGCTGCTGGGCCCTCCACGGTAAACTGGATAAACTCCGTGCTTAGAAACAGGAGGATAAACACAACTCTATGGAACTGTTCAATCACGATCAACTCAGCAAAATACTACCCACAAGGAGGAGTTCTCTCTCCACTTCTGTGGTCGATCGTAATTGATGATCTGCTAGAGATACTTACCAGTTCAGGTTTTAATGTACAAGGCTACGCGGATGATCTAGTAGTCCAATACGGGGCAAGCATGATTAAGTCATACCCGACCTCATACAAAATATGCCCTCTCCAAAATCTGCACGTGGTGTTTAACCAAAAGGATTAGCATAAACCCCAATAAAACTATTATCGTTCTGTTTACAAGAAGATCCAAGCATTCACTAACGGCTCTTCTTCTTGCAAACACGGAATTGATATACTCAGATGAAGTCAAATATCTGCGGGTAACTCTAGATAAGAAACTTACATGGAATTCGCATCTGTTCAGAGTAACGGATAGAGCGGTACGATCTCTCTACACATGTCGTCGCTTCACTGACAGAACATGGTGCCTGAAGCCAAAAATGATGTACTGGATGTACATCACGGTTGTTGCGGTTATTGCGGCCCTCGCATGGTAGAACTCTGGTGAATTTTCGCTGGACAGGCTCAATTTGTGCACTATAGAAGGAATAAAAAGGATTCCAAATCTGACTAGCATATTTAAGAATGCTCCTTATTACAGAATAAAAAAGACTGATATTAGAGGATGCTGACCTAAATGATTTGCAAGTGCGAAAGATAAAGCCTAATTAACGAAATGATCTGGAGCTAATAAAGTTTATGTGTGGAATAAAGAGGAGCTTTCGGTCAAAGATTACACCTAAATCGTTTATCTCATTGACACGAGAGAGAAAGTAGTGTCATGAATGGTGTAGTCAAAGAATATAGGGTCTTTTTTGCGATGAAACAAGATACAATTACATTTGCTTACGTTGATTTCAATACAGTTTTCATGGCTCCATTTTTCCACCTGTCCTTTCGAAGATGAACTCAACCCATCATGTTACTAATTTTCCTAAAAATCTTGGCATCATCAGAGTATATTAAGCAATCAGATATGAAACAAGAAGGCATGTCGTTGATGTAATGAGAAAATGTAATTGTCCAAGTATTGTACCTTGGGGCACAACAGAAATTTGTTTGAATGAGTAGGATTAATGGTTTCTATTTGGAACCCCATTAGCGCCATTTTTGAAAGACAGCGTTTGTGATTAATTTTATCGAATGCTTTGGTAAAGTCAGAATGTATTTTCGTCGAGAGCGAATGCGATTTTGTCTGTGCATAGAGATAAGTTTGGTGATCGTAGATCACCCTGGTAAAAATCCATGCTGTTTTTTAGAGATAAATGATTTTATTTGGAATAGGAGCTTATAGTAAACGACTTTTTCAAAAATAAGTGCAAGAGCGTTAGAGATGGAAATGGGTCCATAGTTAATAACGAATTTAGAGTCACCAGATTTATAAATAGACATTAAAAAGAAATTTTTAAGAGCTACTGGATAAATTTTATTAGTGATTGAAAGATTGAATAGATGACTAAGCGGTTCCGCAAGACTTTGTGAGAATCTCTTAAAAAGAATAAAAAGAATATTTGTAATCCCGTCAGGTCCCGGATTTTTATCACAGTCAAGATTGTTTAATACATTAAGAACTGATTCCGAAGGGATGGAGCTTAACATTATAATCATATTAGAAGCGTCCTGAGAAGGCGAAGGGATAATTCTGGGATGTTCTTTTCAGAGTATACCGATGTAAAGTGCGCGGAAAACATCTCACATATAAGTGGAGGACATGACGATGTATCATCATTAAATGTTAATTCTTCAGGATATGTGTTCGATCTATTTAGGTTTTTACTGAAAGCCCAAAATGCCTTAGGGCTGTTCGGTGTGTTTCACGTACTTTTGATAACATTGAGTAATCAAGGATTTTTATATCTTCCACAAATAAGAGAACGTCTTATAAGTCTCCGAGTAGTAACCTTTTTTGTACAATCTTTTGCCTTAAGGACTTTAATTAGTTGGGAGCTATACCATTTCGGAAAATACTTGTGATTGCGTTGAATTACTTCGGGGATAAACAACTCTATTTCAGTATTAATTGCGTCATAGAATTTAGTGGAAAATGCATGAGAGAAATCAAAGTTTTAAAAAAATTCAGAGAGAACTGTGTAAGTTCCTTTTTGGAAGATTCTTTTTTTAACAAATTAACTACGAGCATTTCTTGACTGTGCCAAATCTAATACAATATCGAGTGAAGGATGATGGGGGTCTACCTTAGATAGTGGACATAAGTATGAGGTGGTGCTCAATTTTGAATGCAAAATGTTGGTCCAAACCAGATCGAGAGCCCTATTGTTTATATTAGATTGGTTATTAAATTGCTTTAGGTTACATGAATACATACATACATACATAGAGTATATACGTAAAACTCCCCAATATTTGTATGGCAACACCATAAGCGGGGTCCTCAATTTAGTTCACTTCACTTGTCTGTATAAAAAATTTCAGCTCTCTTGGTCGACGCGTTCTCAGGCAGTATCCAAATACATACATATATGTATATAGAAAAGGAAATTTTTGTATGCTAGCCCTACGAATGAGTTACCTCATTTGTCCCATTTGCGAACTTAAATCTGCAATTTTTTATAGGTGATGTGTAAGATTTACTCTCTCTCTATGTTATCGTGAAGACGAACTGGGGGACAGATGGTCATGTAAAAATCAAAATAACTTTTATTATTATGCATAGGGCGGATGGCAAACTTAGTATACCCTATAAGTTATATCTAGGGTACAAAAAGACTAATTACAATCCATAAATAACACTTTATTTCCCGATAATTTGCAATCTTTATAGCAGCTTTAATGACTGACCTTATTTTATGATTAATATATTTACAACGCCTCGCCTTCATGGGGCTGACACTGACAGCTAAACGAAATTGGAGCGTTTGCATATTTTGTAGAAAATCGTCTCAGCAAAATGTTGGCAGGCATTAAAATTAATTTCAATTGATTTCCTGTTTGGTCGCTGATTGAAGTAGTTAAAATGTGAAATGTTTTAAGTAGAGCAGGTACGTGGGAAACTCGTTGTATACTTTTTAAGTGACCAGGTGTTGTAGCGAGACCGTAGCTCTTCCCTATTTAGAAAA
Source organism: Dioctria rufipes (assembly GCA_963924295.1). NCBI lineage: Eukaryota > Metazoa > Arthropoda > Insecta > Diptera > Asilidae > Dioctria > Dioctria rufipes. The sequence goes on from OZ002741.1 coordinate 217,693,870, forward strand.
GGACGTCAATGTGTAGTTCGTTGGATTTTCTGCTATCCTTTGACATTATGATTGGCATTTACATTTGTTGCAATGAGTATTCATTTTCTTTTTTGATAATAGTAGATATAGAGATGACCATCGAAATGAAGTAAAGGATATTTCCAGATATTTTTTGGCGTTCAAATTTGTGTAATTGTTCCTCGATGGTAGGAGAATAAATTGTTGACTTAAATATCATTACAATCATTTTTCATGTTTTCCTAATGCAACAATATCCAAGATATTCTGCCGATGCAAATAAGCAATGCAAACACGACAGTACAGTATCGTTCAACGTCGTCGTACAGCATGGGTTTCAAAGAAACAATATTTCAGTCGCGAATAAAACTTCTAGTTGATGATTCATGGTAAGAATTAAAAATAATAAATTACGTACATATATTATATTACTTAGCGATATGTTACATTTATACGCTGGTGAAATATAAGACTGAATGAATTTGTACATAAAGGGGCCCATACACGGTCATGCATGTTGGCCAACTCGGTTAGGGCAACGATGTTGTCACGCAGATTTGACCATGTGTGTGCCTATTTGACGGTGTGACAACACGCAGTGTATCAAGCGGTTGCCACAAAAATTAAGTTAGTTTGATTTTTAGGGGTGGGGCTACGTGTTTGACAATATTTTGTACCATGTAGAGGCGAAATTTTTCTTGCATTCGTCATTCTTGAATTTTGAGTGAACTTTATTGAAGAAAAGATAATAGTTAAAAGTTCTAGCAGATCCTGATACGTACTTCTGTCCTGATGTTGGACAACATGTTTGACAATGTGTGGAGAAAAAACTTTCAAGTGTGACACACCAAAGTTGGACAACATGTTCGCCATGTATGAGCCACTTAACAATAGGAATATTAGAAATCGATTGGGTAAAACTAAACTCTACAATCAGAAAAACTTTTCGTAAAGTATTCTCGAAAGCTGTCGTAAAATCTTGATCTAAAAGATTTTCGTAGTATTTTTTTGGAATACTTTTCCTGCTGAAAAATTTTGAAATTCCCTGAAGTTGCCAAAACTACTCACAACACGCCATATAAAACATTTTTCGATATGGGAGAAGAATATACTTTTTAATACTCTTTGATAAAATACATAGTGATGGCATTGCCAATCAGGAAAAATGTATATGATATGAAGTCGATTTAAAGTGATGTTATGCAGATCTTGAATTCTTAATATAAAATTTTCACCAGAAATAATACCAAATACGTTTCCTTATTTACCTTTTACATATTGGTATAACTTATCACCTGTATTTTCTGCTATTCTTTCATTTCTAACAGTAAAAGCAAAAACATAAATTTCTTCTCTAAAACCAGAGATCTGGCAATGCCCGATATAAAGGAATATTACATGCGTACTACTAAAACACAAGAAAAGGATGTAAAATAGTAGTATATAGCATGTACACCGTTTTTAATAAATTTGATAAAAATGTGGTTTATCACTCATTTTAAGAATATTTTTAAAATCTACTACACTTGCACTAGATATACTACAATTTTGTTGCTGGAAATACTACATAAAATTTTCAAAAACTGGGTCCCTATATCGGACTGTCTTAAGCACAATAATTCTAAAGAAATATTGTCAATTAAAATTCTAAGAAAAAAAAAATGAATTCTTGAGTTTATAAAAAAAAAAAAAGATTTTGTTTCGTGATCTCTGATTTATTGGGGTTTTGTACGAGCTCTTCATATACATCACTTTGTTATACCGGAGACAGACTTTGCGCTAAATCGCAAGTCTGTCTCTATATACTGAGAAACAGCTCGGTATATGCTCGGTGTACACTCAGTATATAGAAAATTAGAACTCAATATTCAAATTGCGAAAAATTTACGCGGTGCACGAGTTTATTGCAACATGACCCTAGTTATAAACCATAATTATTTAATACACGAACCTTTTAGAATCGAATTTCATACTCAAATGTTACCTGCAACTCACCCTTTCTCATTTATTTACGAAAATGAATATTTGCCATTCCGTTTTGTTACATGTAATCTGAGCTTTCACATTTTATGTCTTTATTAATAAAAATTTTAAGGAAAGTTGGATTGTTTTGTTATTTTTTCTTTTGCTTTCTTTCCTTTTCTAGCCGTGCAAATTTAAATGGAAAACAATCGAAAATCTCTTCTATCTCCTATCTTTTAGTTATTTAATTTTTTGCAGTGCTTCATTCTTAATCTCATAAGAGGACTTTAAGACTGCTTTCTGATAACAGTGTGATTATTTGTGGTATTAAATTTTATAAAGTTAATTAAATAAACCAATGTTCTCTCTTTTATTCTCACATTTAATAACCAAAACTTCAGATTACTTCTAATCACTCTGAACTTCTACAGTTTAGATTCGTGTAAAATTAGATGAAATCACCTCTTGTTGCTTTTCAATCTGCTGGAGCTCCAAATAATCTTCTATAGAGCTTCTAAGCGATGGCTCTGGAAGCATTTGAGTTACTTACTTGCACCTTTGCTTATTTTTCTGGATAGATCATTGAATATACTTCTAAAGAGCTTCCAAATGATGGCTAGAGAATCGCTCAAAATATTCTGCGTTCAGAAGCACTAGTTTTTCGTGCCAATGGGATTATAATGTACAAATACACTTGGACTGGTAAAAGTTTAAATTACCCACACGAAATTAATTTTTTATTAGTAAAATTTATTAAAATTGCTTAAATGAATTTTCCGCGCTCCTGCAAAATTTGCATATTACATTTTTCACCTAATATTTGACTACTTAAACCCAATATTGACCGCAGAGAATGGAACGTAAAACCACTCTCATTGTCAATTTTATTTTAATTTATTTTTATTTTATATAAAACTGAATTGCCTATTTACTGCTCTGTTCTAACCAAATGTTAAATTTCACTTTAATTTCTCAGCTCAGAATGTGTTTTCTGCGCACACAGATATGAATGTTTAGTATTTGTTCGTATTAAAAACAAAAGCGATTTGATTTAAATGAGTCGAAAATAAATAGTTTTTCTACATTCGTAAAATTTCTATACTATAATTAATATTTATACACATCCACATAAATGTGTCTACTATACAGGACATAGATACTTTCAATATGTATGCCAAACGTAAACATAAATTAATAGCGATTTCCGTCAACCTACATTTACTTGTAATTTATTAATTCACTTATTGCAAAAAAAGGAAAGAAAAAACAAATAAATAAAAAATAAAAATTATTAAATTATCAGAAAAATCCGAGTCATAATTTTTCAAAGCAGACAACATCTCTGCACTTTGCTATAATCGAATGCTTTGCCGTGCCGATGATGCTGAGATTTGCTGGTGCAGACTGCAGGCTGCAGCATAGATGAAAGTGAAACGTGCACCAACTGTAGAGCGTACCGTAGCCGAGCAGTCTTGCTATTAGCAAATTGCAGGAGGATTACGTAAATGTCAAGTGCACGTTTCTGGGTGTCAACAAGTTCTAGTGTCACTGCTAATGCTGGTTAGCACGACTATGTGAAATGGAGTAGTAAAAGTGATTTGGATTTTTATTCAAATCGGCACTTGGGAAAATTTAAACGAAAAACACACGTTGGACTTTGCCTTGGAGTCTGTAGATAGAGTGGCGATGCATCTTATTTCGTTAGATGCAAGATTTTTCTTTCGGATTTCAATAGATATTTACGCAACTGAATATACTCTAAAATAAATATTTACAATTACTTAATTATTGAGTCACAATAATTCTGAGAGTTTTCTCATTGTAGGTAGCACCTACAATTTATCTCTGTATTACTGTTATAGAGTAGTTAGAAATTAGAGGAAACTTGTCATTAACTTGATTCTTATTTAGTCTCTCTAGGACAGTGGCGTACGACCTTTATGAGATCATGGATCGCTGAACCTTAAATTAGACCAATTATTTTGGCAAAAGTTGACTTTTTTATTTATTATTATTTTTTTATAATTCAATCTCAATTTATTTATAATAAAAAATGCTACATAATTTAGATGCTTGGGTACAATCTTTTAAATTATGAGAAGGAAGTTAAATTACACACTTTTTACCAGTAAAACAAAAACAGTTCATAAAAATATTTTAAAATAGAAATAAAGGAGGAGTTACACAATAAACATATCATACCTATCCACAAAAAAGGTAGTAAAAATGGAAATTTCTAACTATAGGCCTATTGCAAAATTATCCTGCATGACCAAATTATTTTGAATCTATCATTTATTCTCAGCTATCAATTTCCTGAAAGAATTTGCTCTCTTCAAACCAACATGGGTATATTTCGGGCAAGTCTACAACCACTAGCTTGTTGGAATTCGTCTCGGATATTATTGGAGGGTTTGCAAAGGGTTACCATACCAGGCAGATTGTCTTTATACTGACATTAGTAAAACTTTCGACAAGTTATCTCACTCCGTGATATTGTTTAAAATGAAAAAGTATGGGTTTCCCATAACATTCCTAAAATGGACAGAGTCAAATTTAGATAACAGAACTTACCAAATCTATTTCCGCCATTCCATTTCTAGAGTCTTGAAGGCGTCGTCTGGTGTGCCTCAAGGGAGTTACTTGGGCCCGTTGTTCTTTATTCCGTCTATTTGCGACATTTTTTCTGTTGTGAGGTACTGTAAGGTCTTTATTTAACCTGATGACATTAAGCTTTTCGCTCAGATTAAATCGGTTAATGACTCTAAACAGGTACAGGGTACCTTCACAAATTTTATGATTGGTGAAAAATAATAATTTGGTACACAATATCGACATATGTGAGGTTATGACCTTTCACAGGAATCAGAAACCAATCACTTATGAGTTCTCGGATTCTTCGATTCGCCGTGTGGATTTTGTCTGTGACTTGGGTGTCAAATGTTATTACAGATTGAATTTTATCTCCCATATATACTTCATGGTATCAAAAAGTAGTTCTAAGCTTGGTTTTATAAAACGTTGGTCCCGAGAGTTTTCAAATCTTACCATAACATTACGTTTGTACACTTGCTTTGTGAGACAACTCCTTGAATACGATATCCAGGTCTGGTCTTCATTTTACGACCGTATCGACCGTATCCAGTGTGTTCAACTGAACCTCTTACGATTTGCTCTCAGGCAACTACCCTGGAATAATTCATTAATTCTTCCACCCTATGAGGATCGCTTAAAGCTTTTAAGTATGAACTCGCTTGAGAAACATCAAATGGTTGCCGCTATAACTTTTGTGTATCAACTCTTAACCGCGAATATCGACAGTCCGTTGTTACTGGACAAAACATCTTTTTATGTTAGTAGACACATTTTGAAAAGGTTACCTCTGTTGCATTTTAACTCCTCGAAGTCTAACTTTAGCATGTCCATTACTGTTAATAATTCGGGTGAGCATTCTGTCGTTGACATTTCGAAGGATGTTTTAAAAAAACGTCTATATAATATTTAATTTTTTGTTTTATTTAATTTTTTTTTAATTTCTTGTTTTTATTCGATGTCGCATTGCAGGTATTTTCATAAGGTGTTTGGTTTATGTTTACTTTACCATACTAATATCTACATAAATTATAGGAAGTTTTCTCTAGTTTAATTTATTATCTATTTATGTATAAAGTTCATGAGATAGCTTTCAGAATAAAGTGCAATGACAAGCTACCGCTAGGCTTTTAAATTTAAAGTAAAGTGTCATACAACTAATAAAATATAAAAGTATGTAAAAAAATATATGTTTATATAATATTATGTAGGTATAAAAGAAGGTATTTCAAAATGGTAAATGAAAAAATCATTGTTGTGAATTCAATTATTAAACAATTTAGAATTATAGTGATGAAAGATACTAAGGTAATACAAAATATTAAATGATAATAAATTTTTGTAAATATAATTATTATAACAATTCAAAAATAGAATAATAATAATCACTTATATTATTTAAAGACCAATATATTGAAATTTAGTATTAAAAGTAATTTAGGAAAAAAGCAACTTGAGTAAAATACTAAATCTACATAATTACATTAAAAAGTTAATAGGAATCAAAAAGAACTTAACTAAAAAATTAGAATTAAGTATTTTAATATAATATTGCTAAAGGAATCATATTTGTAATTATATTTGTATAACTAACAACTACACAGCGCAACAAGTCACGAGAAGACTGAATGGTCATGTGAACGCAATACACTGGATGCTCGAATACCTTAATTATGCTTCTTTTAAATGACGTGGGACTAGTGTGAAATATATCAATATTGCTGAATTTGACATTTTATTCTTTTATAGGCTAGATGAAATCTAAAGGTTATACTAAGTTTTTCATTCTATTTGTAACACCTCGAAATAATGATGGTAGAGCAAAATGGAGTGGACATCCGTGCATAATATTAAAAGTTATTTTGATTTTTCCATGTCCATCCGTCTGTCCGTCCATCTGTCCTCGCGCACGAACGCGTTCACTTAGAAAGCTGAATTTTCTACACGGAATTAAAAAAAAAAAAGTAAAATTAAGTTTGAAAATGAAACAAATCGGGCAACTTTCGTGGGTTTTCCACTATATATTTGGACACTGCCTGAGAACTGGCATAGATCGGTGACTATGCGAAATTTTATACGGGTTCTAGGGTATCATAAAAATTGGTCCTAGACTTGTTACTTGTTGGATTCTAAAAATGAGAGATTTTTTCCTTAAGGTTTGTCCTACGAGGTGGTAATCTGAAATGGAATATTACTACCTTTAAGAAGATCGGAACAACAATTGACACCATTAATAATTTTTTAAAGAAAAACACTATCTAATTACAGCCTCCTATTCTCTAGACTCAAAAGGTAAAATAAATTAAGCGGTCATGGTATTACGCAGTTCTGTTCTCAAGTTTAAATAAAAGTATTCTGGAAAATTATCTTTGAATAGATTCGATTTGGGCTGAGTATGATGAGTAGAAAGGATTCAATATTTGAGAGGCATATTCTAAAATACTTCTGGACAATGAACTGAATAGTACGATATGTGAGAAAGAGGTCTTAAGATCTTAAGAGATTGCAAATTGAATATGAGAATTAAAAAGTAGTTTTGAATCAAAAATTACACTCAGATCTTTAATTTCGCTGGCTCGGGATATCAAGACAATATCAATGCTATAACAAAATAGAAGTGACTGGGACTTTCTGGAATATGAAATTACCATGCATTTTTGAATATTCACTGTTAAAAAGTTGTTCCTGCTGTTATCAGCATACAGAATACAATTATATTTTAGCTGACATGGAAAGATCATTGATGTATATTAAAAAGATAAAAGGACCGAGGACCATGTACTGATGGACACCAGATAAATGTCCATAAGGATACGAACTCTGACCACTAACAAGTTGAAAAGCTAGAATTGATCTAAGACGAATTCTTATGATACCCTAGATGAATGCCAGTATATAATTTTGTATGGTCACTTTTCTGTGCAAGTATGATTTTAGTAACGGTTTTACGCATATATTTCTAAAACTCTTCGTCGGACAGTTAAAATAATTATAACCAATTTCATAAGATTTCACATTCTGAAAAACTTTTCAGTACATTAAAACCATTTAGGACTGATCTTTTTCACAGTATATGTAAAAATTCTAAATTATTATATGGCAACACCAAGAAGGACTTTCTCGATTTAGTCCATTTATGAATTGTTATTTTCCATTACTATGAAATACCATGCTCCAAATTTCAGCTCTCTATTTCGACTCATTCTCAGGCAGTGCCCAAATATATAGTGGAAAATTAAATTTTTGTATGGCAACCCCACGAAGGAGTTGCCCGATTTGTCTCATTTTCAAACATAATTTTACTTTTTTTTTAAAGTCCGTGTACAAAATTTCCGCTTTCTACGTATACCTGCTCTCGAGTTATCGTACGCACAGCAAGACAGACGGACGGACGCACGGAACTTTTAATATTATGCGTGGGTGTCCAATCAAGTTTTGCTCTACCATCATTATTTCTGTGCGTTACAATGAGAATGACAAACTTAGTATACCCTATAGATATAAAAACTGCAGTGCATTTCCTACCGACCAAATAGGACGAAAACCGAAAGATTGTATTCTGATGTAAGCCCATCTGCGCCATCTTAACCAGCGTATGATTGTGGCTAATTTTGTCGAACGCTTTACGGAAATCCGTTTAGATGGCAGCAACCTGTTTACATTCACCGAGGGAGGAAGCGATAAAGTCGGTGAATAGAGCCATGTTTGTTACCGTGCAGCGGCCTGAGAAAAAACGGTGCTGTTTTTCAGAAATCAGTGCCTTAGTAAGGTTAAATATTTTCATCGTAAAGACAGTCGGAAAGGAGATTTTGCCAAAAAAAACTGTTTTTGGTCACCAATTCATCAATATGGCGGCACGAGCGGGAAAGATACGAGGTGGCAAAGTAAAAATTTGGAAAGAGCAAATCGAAATCTATAAAAATACCAATTTTGGAAACTCTCGGAAAACTTTCCACGTAGAACTACCAAATGAATGTAGGTTAGGTATGTACTATTAACTAATTCTGAAAATTTCATCTAAATCGGAGGAGGTCGGGGCTGAAAACTGATTGTTTTGATCGTTTTGGTATGGAATTGCAGTATACCTACATACAGGGCCTGAGAGAGGATATGGGGGGCCCCGGCCAACCACAAAAATGGGGCCCCCTTCGTCTTAAAATCATAAAAATATATCAACCAAATAAATAAAACATAAAAAATTTTTTTTTTTTTTGTTAAACATTTATGAATTTTATTTAAATAAATCTTGAAACCTTATTTGAAGTAAAAATTTTCAAAATATATTAGTGCTAAATTTGAAAATGTAAGTAGGTACTGCCTTAATAACTGGACTGAGAGTGAAAGGAATTAAATTACTTTAAAAATGCCTTTCGAGCTTTTTTTTTTCTGAGAATTCCTTTATAATCGTTGAAAAGTCCATTGTCTGCCAAATGCCAGAATGTATATGAAGCATTGATAATCCATTTAACCTTTCTTGAGACATTACTGATCTGTTAAAATTCACTCTACTTAAAATGCTAGAGCTCCTTTCTGCGGTAGCAATGAAAGCTGGTAGGCTCAAAAATATTCGAAGTGCTACAAACAAATTTGGAAACAATTCAATTAAATTTGTTTCTAGTATGTTCTATAGCTAATTTACTGGAGTTAATTCTGAATTAAGTTGTAATATGTGCGTTGAGGTTTTTATTTTCTCCTCATTTAAATCGGATTTTAAGTAAATTACAGACTTCACGCAAGGATTCAAAACGCCTTGTTAATCCAGATATAATCGAAACAATAATATAAAAGAAAACGTTTGTTCTATAATGCTTTTCGGCGTCGAATTGTGTTTTAATACTGCGTGTTATTTGAAACTCTGGCAGAATTTTTGAATTTTCTGTAATCTCTCTTGACTTTGAAAGTATTTTATTCCATTCTTCACGTACTTCCTGAATTTTTCAAATAATATTATCTATAACTCTTCAGCTTTTTGCTATGCAAAATTTTTATGGTAGTTTGCTGTGCAAAAATTTTGTTATTTTAAAAATTATGACAAAAATATATTTTTATTTCAGTTGCATTTACCATGGATTTAGGGGGCCCTCCAGGGGCTTGGGGCCCGTGCCATATGGCCCTCATGCCCCCCCCCCCTCTATCTGGCCCTGCCTACATATGTATGTAAATTATAATTAAACCCTGGAAATCGTCAGATGAAAGCCGTCAATTTGGAGACTAATATTTATGAATTATGTAACTCAAGCAAACGGTCATGAATCTAGGGTTAATAATGTTTTCAAATTACCACAGATTCATTTCAATATCTTAATCCTGTTTAACATTGAGATCTTCAATTCATACCAGTTATGACCTAATGTTCCTTATTAATGTTACTATGTCACTGCAAGTACACATTTTATTTATCACTTCTATCTTAAAATTTTTCTATGTTATTCGAGGCTCAAAACCTTCCCAGTGTAGTGTGACATGAAAAGCAATTCGCCTTGAATATGTCATTTGCTGCAGATTTATAAAGATTTGCGAACAATTCTTCTCATAAATTATAGCTTGCGTTTTCAAGAATGCATCGGAGACATAACGTAAATGTACATGGAGCTAGCAAGCTAGTAAAAAGCTTCTGTTTAGCAAGGCTGGCTGACATTTGGCTGGCCAGAACGAAAAAGAGAAACTGGTTGGATGCAATTTTTTTTTTTTTTTTTTTTACACATTTCATCTAATCTAACGTTGTATAGTGCATCATGCATTATTAATAAAATTAAATTGGTCGAGCTAATGTTTGTGGCACCAGGAAATCGTGGTTGGCCTTGAGTTATATTTCGTATTGAAAAAGCCACACAATTTCAAGCATTGAGGCAGCTTTAAGCGTCTCAAATAGTAAATACCGGTGCGGCGGCGCACCCTGAAAAACTAGCGTGCAGCGTACTCTGTACGCTAAGCAATTCATTGGAATCTTAGACTAGCAAATCGTAAGCGATTGGCTTTTGTTCGGAAACCATGTCTTTTGTTTTTGTAGATTTTACTTCTTTTTTGTATTTTTTAAATATATTTTGTTCATTAATTTATTCAATTTGGCATTCGTAATGAAATTCGCGATTTATTTTGAATTTTTAGCAGAGAATACATGTTTTTCTGTGAAGTCACTTACATACTTGTACTTCGTACATAGGCAATGGAATGGGAAGTAGACAAGTTCGAATTTAATAAGTTCGTGCAAATTGAACGTTTAGTTGAAAAAAAAAATGCTTTTTAGTTTTAGAACTGGTCGTGATTGTTTACTGCAATTTTATTTACTAGCTATAATGATTCTTCTTTGTTTGCTTATGAAGTAATTATTTTCATTATCATAAAGTAATTTCCTGACTAAAAGGTCAATTGGTATATTATTTAGTAGAGAATAATCTATAATAAAATTTCTTTAGACAAACGAACAATAACTATGAAGCTTTTTTTTTGTTTCTTTTTAAATTTTGTGTCTATTTTTATTTTACAGTTGACGCAAATCGTATTCTCCTTAAGATACATATTAGAAGAAGTGTTTAAAAATTATTACGTTCTTTTGGTTTTATATTATATATACCACTTATATTTGGTATTTAGTCAAAAGTACATAAGCTCAAAAATCGCGTCTTTGAGTTATGTATGTATATATACCAAAGTGTTTAAAAAAATATTCTCTATCATTCTGTATTATCAACATAACTGTAACCAAGGGCGGTTCCGGCTAGAGCGCCGCGATGGGGGGCGCTCCCTCCCCCTGAAGACCACTGAAAATAAATTACAGTAGATCTTCTGAAATTTTCCCAACAAAATGATTCACTGAGCAGTAAATCTATTTTTCTGCATCTTTTGTAAAAAAACGTAACAATGTCTGGAAGCATTCAATTTGATACATTTAGGAACGCAGGTCCTAGCTAGCAACTTGGCCTCCGCTTCAATTTAGGTCGTGGCTGTTGAAGCCTATAGAGAAAACAGGAAGCACGGATACATGAGCGTCGCTTTGCTCGCGGTGTTTGAAGCAGGACAGATCCAATTCATATAAACGCGATGGAAAGTTTATTTTATTTGATAACAGCTGCCAAAGGGTCTTTGATAAGCCTTTGATGTAAAGACGGCTTTTTAGAATATTATCGGGGGGTGGGGTGGCAAAACAAACATTTAAAGAAACAATTATAACACGTAATTGGAGAAATTCAGCGGAACTACACAACGGCGAACAAGTCATTGTGCATGTAGTGAGTGCTAATACATTTAAAGCAAGAGATTAATTTTTAAAATAATTTTTTTTTTATTATTTCGTAAAATGCAAACGTTAAATAAAAACAAAATAAATCTCCAGATTGGGAAAGTCTCAATAAGTATCCTAGAGAATTTGATTGCTCGGTCTGTTTTGCTTCAAGGGATGTTGATGAATGCATATTTGAATTTAGTACAATTCTAAGTCTTGGTATGCGTGAATACAATCAGTATTTATGCAGGAGATTTTAATAACAGCAAAAGTGCAACCAACCAATAAAAGGGAAATAGTCTGCTTTTCGCACCTATCAGTTGCACTCATGTCTAGAGCTGAAATAACATCCAAAAAGAAAAATTTCTTTTTGACCAGAATGTTAGAATCTTGGAAAGACGCAAAGGCAGCGAAGGTTCCTTGACTCAACCATCAGGAGCAACTTCAGCAGTTCCGCTATTCCTTTACTACTTTACAATGAAGTGATTGTTGACTCTCTGAATAAAACTATTATTTTGACTATTAGATTCACTACAAATTCTCCTTTTCCACCCAATTCATATCTCCCATGTGGATGTATACAAAGGACAATAACATCCTTACGAGATACATAGTCAAGGTTCTTAAGGAGATCAACATCCCCATAGCTGCAGATTCTGATAGTTTCAAACCCCCGTTAAATAAAATCTGTTCCTCATTCTTGGCTAAAGCTCTGCAAAAACTATTATATTTGTCTTATTCGACAGGAAAATTTCCAATTGTTTGGAAACTAACTCACTCAGGGTAGCGATCCCTCAAATTATAGACCAATTACAATCACTTCGATTCTTTCAAAGGTTTTCGAATCTATAATTAGCTCCAAATTAATGAAGTATCTAGAAACTAATCAAAACCTCATTGATCGGCCATATGGCTTTTCCTTTTCTGACTTTTCTTATGGAACGTTGAGTCCGTAATCTTCACAATCGTTGCCCTAGATTTTTCAAAGGCATTTGATAGTGTCTGGCATTCAGCTTTTTTAGCCAAACTTCAAGCAGTTGGCCTCTCCCGTGCTCTTCTATTATGGAAATAAAGTGGTCGCTTAATACGTTACATATGAATCTCAGCCAATAAATGCCGGGGTGCCTCATGGCTCTGTTATCTCTACATTTCTCTTCTCAATTTTCATTAGTGATCTGCTTTCCGTTACTTTCAATCCCTTCCATTAATATTTGCAGTAAGTTAATCTTAACAGATCACATCGTATCTGTTGGCAAAGAAGCATCGAAATATCTTGGATTTCTGAAAAGGTGTCAGAAATACTTCAGATCAACGATTCTAGCGCTCCTATACAAGTCCTATATCAGACCTAGAATGGAGTATAATTTCCATTTGTAGGCCGGGCTGGTTGCAGAGCCTTAGCTTCATTGGATATTGTCCAAAAGAGGGGCTTCAGCTCATTGGCGATGTGGCAAGAACTTGTGATATGGACTCACTCGATGCATGGCCAATTTTCTAATGAAATATCTAGTCTGATCCCTGATTCCTGCATGTAATACTTGCACTGCCAGGCGCGCACATCCTTTTTACCTTCAAAATACTTTCGGCCGTTGAGTAAAATTCCGTGATGATTTTTTATACAGAACTGTATCAACGTGGAACAGACTACCATCCTCTGTCTTTCCTCCAGCATGCAATCTGCGAAAGTGTGAGGGTGACATACATCGGCAGCTTTGCCACTCTACTCACGTTTCCTAATTGCTTTCTTTATCACCTTCTTGCCATGCTGTGCTTTGCATCATAGTTCATAGGATTTCTCCTGAGCTTGGCTTAAAAATATAAAAAAGAAAAGAAGTCACACTTTCTTCATGATCAATGTTCTGATGAAATGTCTAGTCTGATTCCGGATTCCTCCATATAATACTCGAACTGCAAGCCGCGCACATCCTTTTACCCTTCAAAATACTTTCGGTCGTGCGCGAACGTGGAACAGTCTCCAATCTTCTGTCTTTTCTCCGGCATGCAATCTGCGAAAGTTTAAGGATGGCAGACATTAGCACCTTCGCCAGCTTCCTCAACCTCATGTTCCCTAATTCTTTTCTTTATCACCTTCTTGCCATGCTGTGCTTTGCATCATAGTTAAAAAATAAAAGAAGTCACACTTTCTTATCTTGCCGACGAAGTTATATACGTATAAGGTATGTATTGGATCTATTTTGTGACTGCTATTTTAAGTAAACGTAAATTTTTAATTCCTGTATTTTACAAAGATACAATTTATGATGATTCGTGAATTTGAATAAAGTACGTTTCCCTAGTTTTACTAACTAAAATGGATGATTGGGAAGCTTTACACTTCCATTTGCAAGTGATGGCGAGTGTCTTAATACATTTGTTCAGTGTTCAGCATATATTATTTTTAAACCATAGTTGCGCCCCCTCCTCACAAGAATACTGGATCCGCCACTGACTGTACCTCCCTCAAAATGATTAAAATGATTGCTCCAATGCATAATTTAAAACAAACTGAATATTATTTCGGTCGAAAACGCACAACTTCGAATTTGAAGTTTTGACTTAACAAAAATCTGAAAAAAGCGAAAAGCTTGAAGCAAAAACTACAGACCTTCAACGAAATAACATAAATTTGATTTTCAAGAGGTCTGAATAGGATACCTGTAATTTATATGACACACATTAATAATGAATATTAAAATAGCTGAAGAATTAAAAAATGCATATGATGAAAAAAAAATTGAAATCTTCATTGACTGAGTATACCATTGGAGGCTGAGAAGATAACAAATCTGCGAAGGAAGGCGCTTCAAAAGCCTGCTTTACTTTTGACTTGCTACAATGTCTTCATACATAAAAATTGAAATCATCGGTAGCTTTCTACAAAAGACAACTGTAGACGTTCAACCTCAACGATCTAACAGATGATTCTTCAAAATATTTCATGTGGCATGAAGGAATATCTGGAAGAGGAGCAAAAGAAATCGCTTCCTGTTTATACATACTGTAAGATGCATTCACAACACGAACCAGCAAATTACCTAGTTCTAAGAAAATGAATAACTAGTTTATTAGTCGCATCCCTTAAGGAAAAGAAAATTTTTATAACATCCTTGGTCTTTAAGATAAGTAGTTTACAACCCCGAACCTTTTCCACATTTTATGATTCATAGTCGCATGTATTTTCGATCATATTAAAGTACCTATATGCAACGAAAAGGTTCAGGTATTTTATTAGTTCAGTCAGGTGAATGTATATGTATGGATATATAAATTTGAAGGTCGAGAAGTATAAAATAGAGGACTGAAAATGTTTAAGAAATGAGAAGATGAGTCTTTTTCCGACTGTGTAAGAAGTAACGTGTAATAAAGTGTATTTTAGATTTTGTAGTTGAGTTTTGTTTTTATATTTTATAAATTATAGATTACAGTTTATCAGAAGTGGGAATACCCATAGAAATTTGTGTTGAAACATTGTTTGTGTGAACACTGTGCACGTAAAGTTTTTCAAGTGCTGTAATGGGTCGATCCAAAAGAAGGCGATCTAGGAGTAAAAGTTCGGACGACGGTATACGATACCAAAGGACTCGTGGAGAACGCCGAAGTGAACACCGCGAAAGATCATCATCTAACGGTGGTGATTTAAGTGCACGAAATCATGACCGACATCAAAGAAGTGAAACTAGTGCTGCGAATGCGCGAATAGATCGTTTAGAGCGATGGGTTGAGGATCTTTTAGGACAAAATCAACGAGTAACATCAGAGCCTAGGGAACAGACCATTCGATATACTATCCGGAGTGATTGTATTCCTGAATTCGAGCCAGGTAACGTGAACGTATCAGCTTCAAAATGGTTGGCAAAAATAGACCAATTAGGTGCGATTAACGAATGGGACAATAAAACCAAAATTTACCACATGCAGAATAGACTTATTGGTTTGGCAAAAACGTGGTATAACAATTTAACTACTTATGATCGGTCATGGGAGGAATGGAAGGAGCTCGTAACTAAATCATTTCCTGAACAACAAGATTATGCGACAGTCTTAAGGAAATTGGTAAACCGTAAGAAGGAGGAAAATGAAACAATGACGCAATATTATTACGCAAAAATGGAGCTTTTAAATACATGCAACATTACTGGAAAGGACGCCTATTGATGGTCTCCAAAAGTATTAATTACTTCTTCAAATGTTTTTATTACCGACACAACTTTTGTGTACGGAACTGCTTTCAGAAATACAAATTTTGTAAAGCCATCTATTATTACAAATAGATGGGTATTCCGCTTTGAACTCTTAACAAATGGACCTACGTGATGCACATGAAGTGTATCGAAAGGAACTGGGACTTTTTCAATGATATTTACCAGCTGGCACTTTATTATACAAGCATGCTAGACAACTTTACTATGTTTCCATGAGCCAGAATTGAGTTAGGATTGAGTTAGCATTAAGTTTTGCTGGCTGAGTTAACTCGATGCTGTTTCCATGAACGGCTTGAATTGAGTTGACATATAATACATTTCATACAAAGTTTCTGGATTTGTATTGAATAAGCCAGCCATCCGCACTACTCTAACTAATACTTACACAAAACCCAACTCAACCCGACTGGTTTCGTGGAGTTAATATGGATTGAACGAAACTCAGCTCAATTCTCGTTTCCATGAGCGCTAATTCGGATCCAATTCGGATTGAACTCTGCATGGAAAGATAGTAATGATATGTATTTCTTTACATATTTCTTCATTGACGCGAACCAATATTTCTTTCTTATATATTCCAATGTCTTTTCTACAGAAAAATGACCAACGTTGTCATGGTGGCACATTAGAATTTCCCTTCGGAGACTTTTGGGTACTACCCAACGTTTTCCTTCTTTTGTTATTTTGTATTATTTTGTTTCAGTGCGAATTCCTTGTATACGTCCTGTTCTTTCTTTGATGTAGGCTTGCTGGAACGTATTTCTAATAACTCTTTACAATACTATACATAAATTTAAAATCTTTACCTCATACTATGAAAAATGCATGACTTATTATTCGGATACCTATGGAGGACACAATAAAAATTCTCTTGTGACTGTACTGTGTTTGAAAGCAATAAAGGATCTTCCACATTTAGAAATCATTAACCATAAATTTATAGTTCCCGGACATATGGACTCATATGGAATGCGATATAGGTTGCTATTAGCGAAAAGAAGAATAAATATTTAACATGAGTGTTGATGTCTGTTGATGAGAGATCTTATGGCAAAAACAATAAATTCCTGGTCCACGAATTGCAACGATACGAGATTTTCAAATTTTTCGATTTTCTCAAATCAGGCTCTGGCTTTGTTATGCGAAAAATAAATTACGATTTTTATCGCTGGCGCAACTTAAAGTGTGAATACAGAAACAAGCTGGAAAAATATTTTTTAAAACTAGTTTAGACGAAGATGACGAATTTTTGCGTGAGCTTCAATAAAAGAGGAAAACTGTCTTCCATTAATTTCAGCCGTGTTACATGACTTCTATAAAAATTTAATTTCGAAAAACATAAACAATATTCAGCCATACCTCGAAAACAACTCTAGTTCTAAGGAATAAATTTTAATGAACAATTTTTGCTATGTAGGTATAAAATGAATATGTCATTTAAAAATGTTTCGTTTTTCTTTTTAATAAATAAATACTTTTATTAAAATAACATAATATTAAAGTTGGTTACTTATATGTTGTGAAATACGTTTCATAACTTCCAAAAAATCATTTTAAATTCCTGAAACTTATCGAAAACTGTAGGTGCACAAACATAATCCAAAACATCCTTGGACGTTATTATGAAAAAAATATTAAAAAACTGATTATGGGAGAATTTTCAAAACGTTAAATATAAATAGCGCCAATGAAAATTTTTAGACTTCGTATACTTTTGGTTAAACACCAAAACGCGAGCCAGGTTAACAGAAGGCTTCAAACAATGTCCTTGAGAAGCCAATTTTCAATGTTCTATTAAAAGACTTTCCACAAGTTGTCGATGGAGTTCTAAATTGTTCAGGGTGCATCCGTAATCTTTTGACATGGACCAGGATTGTCACACCGATATCCACATACCACATTACAATTAAAGAGTACAATTTTTGTACCCTAAATGAAATCTAAAGGATACACTAAGTTTGTCATTCCGTTTGTAACACCTCGTAATAATGATGGTAGAGCAAAATGGATTGGAAACCCATGCATAAAATTAATTTGATTTTTGCATGTCCGTCTGTCTGTCGAGAACGTGTTCACTTAGAGAGCTGAAATTTTGTACATGGACTTTTAAAAAAAAAGTAAAATTAAGTTTGAAAATGAGACAAATCGGGCAACTCCTTCGTGGGTTTGCCATACAAAAATCTCGTTTTCCACTATATATTTGGACACTGCCTGAGAACGGGTCGACATAGAGAGCTGAAATTTGGAAGATGGTGTTTTCATAGTAATGGAAAATAAAATTTCAAAAATGGACCGAATCTGGCAACCCCATCTTGGGGTTGTCATATAAAAATTTAGGTTTTTTACATATACTGTGGAAACGATCAATCCTAGACATTCTTATTGTACTAAAAACTTCTTCGGAATGTGAAATCATATAAAATTAGTTATAATAATTTTTTCTGTCTTACGAACCGTTCTAGAAATATATGCGAAAAACCACTACAAAATCAAACTTGCATAGATCGGTGACCATACGAAATTCTATACGGACATTCATCTAGGGTATTATAAGAATTGGTCTTAGACAAATTGTAGCTTTTTTACTTGTTTTCTACGAAGATTAATACGGTAATTAGAAACATGCCTATCCAGCTGATCAAATCCTCCAATGAACTTATTGTAGAGTTTAGCGAATTTTGGTTGCGGCACTTTAACTTTGTTTTTTCGGTATTCAGGAACCTTTTAAAACCATTAGAGAGGCCCAACGATTATTAATCTACCAAATTTTAAACCATCATCATAGGCTGAAAAGTTAAAAAGTTACAAGGTGATATATAAAAACATACCCAAATTTTTTAAATCCAGTTATCTCGAAAACCGTAAGGATTTTCCTCCCACCTACCATACAATTTTTTGCTTGTCTAAACATGAGGTAGTCATAGCTTTCAGAATCAAGACCACATACGGGACACCCTGTCTAGAAACAATTTTGTTTTTTATTTGTAGGTAGTTATAAATGTATTTGTGAAACTTTTTTGATTTTTTACTCTTTTATCCCATTGAGATCCCAAGTTGAAATTTTGTTTAAGATTCAATTTTTCTTAGATAATTTGAAATCCTATCTTTCAAATGAGCTATATTTCACTGTCCTAGCATAAATAGAAAATTATAGGACAGAATTTTTGCGAAATTTTGAAAATGCCATAACTCGCGAAATACGCACTGTAGAAGAAAAACTTTTAATTTATGTTTCTATTTTTGCAAATCCTCCAAGTATGTAAAACTTCAACAAAATTGGTGCTGATAATATCACATCTGTTGCCTATTTGATATGGGATGATTCTATGGTAAATGGATATTCTATGCCTACTAAATTCGAAATAATATTCTTAATAATTTATAATGTGAAGTCTTATTCTCAGTTCATTCTACGTAATGCAAGCTTGCTCAGCTAAATAAAAATATGCAAAAAATGGTAGAAAAATTCATATAATAAGGGCTATCGTTAAGCACTGTCTCAGTGGGACAACTGAGACAAGACTTTGAGCAACCGTCTCAGTTGTCTCAGTTCAAACCAATCAGCTGATTTGCCAATTTTGACATTTAAATAATTTTGAACACAGAAAATGGATATTAATAAATTAACGAAAGTTTTTTTAGTGTATTCAAATAGCTCACTAAACTTTAATTAGTAATTAAAATCACAAAATAACGAAACTGAGTCAACTGAGACAAGAAAATTCAGTTTCACTTGTCTCAATTTGTTCAGTGGTTGCGTTCGAATTTTGTAGCTCAATATGGAACTAAGACAGTTCACCGCAAGTGCAGTCTCAGTGAGCCCCCATCGTCCCCTATAACCGCACTTGCCATCAGTTGTGGACCGCTCTGTATAGCTTTCTCTTTTCGTTTCAGCATGAAAATTTCATTAGCATTCAGATATCGCCAGAGTTCTTTTATTTATATAATATAAATTTTTGATCCCGTAAGCATAGTAAAACTTAGTCTCACATAAAATAGACATTATACACTTCTTGCTTGTCTTACTGATGGTGTTTTTCATATAAAGGTCGTTTACATTTCGTTCATTCACCATAATTTCCTTGGCTGGCCAGCAATTTCTTACAAATTAAATGGTTAAAGAAATTTTCGGGTATTGCTAATTAGGCAAGGTTAATATATGTATAAAATTATATTAAATATTTGCAGGACAAATAAATCTGAGATTAATTACCCCGGCTATGATAATTTTCCCAACATACTACTTTTTATCAAAATACCCGGCTTTTGTGAGCTTTCGATCACAAAAAAGTGCAACAATTTTGTTTGTACTGAAAATTCCTTAGTGATATAAATTCAAATTTTTTGAGAATAATTTATGACTAAAAAAGAAACAAATAATAAGTATAACAAATAACTATCTAGAGTTTTCCATTTAAATAAATATTAAAATTATATTACATTTGTATATAAATTTTAAATTTTTCATGGTACACAAAGAAAGCAAATTCAAAACAAAGTAATTTAATTAAGTATTTAGATAAAAATTAGGAGTTCCCAATTTCAATTTCGGGAAATTGTTATTCACTGTAGTGTTTAAATTTGAACTGCCCAGATCTTCCTTTCCTTGTATACCTTGAAAATTTTAAAATTTATACACAAATGTGTCTTCAGTTAAAAATTTAATTAAATGAAAAATGAAGGGAAACTCTAGAGAATTGTTGTGATGCATTCATTAAGTGAAGGGAGAAATAATTTTCTATTTTTTTAATGCGGATTTAGAAACAGTCTTTTTAAATAAAATTTTTTTTTTGTGTATTTTCTATTTCATTTAATTATATAAATTTTGATTTATTAGATCTCTAGGGTGGAGGGGGGGGCCCACACGCTGATCGCCTCCCACTGTATCCGCCCTTGGATTACATAGTCCAATCAGAAAATTGCTGGTCAAAAACTTCTATTATTGCTGCAGTTGTGGGTGTTAGTCTGGATAATAGCGCCCAATGGTATAAGAAATTCTATTCAAAATTCGAGTTTCATACTCGATAAATAGCGATTAAGTAAAGACCTTCAAGAAAAATCTTCGAATCAGTGTATTACACAGGGTAAACTGAAAACAGCAAAGAAATTGTTGTTATTTATATAATTCACAATTTCTTCATTATTTTGATGGCAGTGAACTAGATTCATATGTGCTTTTGTGGTAAGTCTTGCCTGAACATCTGCCACCTTAATGTTAAAAGTTTGGTTTGAGACCTTGATGAATTTAGGGAAATGTTCTCTGACATCAATTTGGACCTTATTATGATTTTGAAATCATGGCTTACTGCTTGCATCCCTGACCAATCGGTGGATTTGGCTGGATATCAATTCTTTCGCAATGACCGCAGTTACTCGAGAGATAGAGGTGTTGCCGTCATGAATTTCAGAGTAGAATAATTTCTCAGTTTGTCAATTATTTGGCTGGCTCTGATCATATATGTTCAGTGGATTGTGTATATATACCTCCAAGAGTGAATGACATTAGCAAGTTCTATAATGTGTTGATGCAACTCTAAGGAGCATACCCAATTAATTTGATATGTGGGGATTTTAATATTAACAAGTTAAGTGATGCACAAATAAGGCATGAATTTGTGATGCAGTTGAGCAGTATCGGTCGGCAGGTCATTAATAATAGACCTACGCGATATCATGATAGTGGTGCTAGCTTATTGGATTTGATTATTGTCAATATGCCTAATCTCGTTAAAGGACAAATTGAGGTTACTGTAACTGGAATTAGTGATCGTAACACTGTAGTGGCATCCTTAGTACTTCTTCACTTTATCAGACCTCTCCAGCGCACCATGTGTGGAAATCTCAACAGAGTAGATACCATACAATTAAGCCATACTGCACATAGATTTCGTTCCCATCATCAACACTGCTGATGTTGACTTCCAAGTTGAATTCTTTAGTGAGGTTGTAGGTAATTTTTATAATGAATTTGTGCCTGAGTATTCATTAAAAACTTCTTTTCGGTCTCCTTGATTCAATGATGACATTAGAGCACTAATTATGGAGCGAAATTTTGCTTACAATTGCTGGAAAAGGTATGAAGGTTCTGAGTTAAAAGCAAACTATAAGAGACTTCGCTACAAAACTGTTTCAGCAATTCAAAATGCGAAATTATCATTCTTTAGTGCCAAACTCAGCCCAAACCTACCAACTAAGATGATTTGGAGGAATATCAAAGAGGCAGCCATTATTCCTAAGGCACATAATTCATGTAGTTTTGATCCAGATGAATTGAATGTTTACTTTATAAATAGTGCACAACATAATACTTTCTTTGAACCAGAGCAATGAACAATCATATGTATAATGGCAGTAATGGTCGATTTACGTTTCATAATGTGACTTTTAATAATGTTATTGGCATTTAAATCTAATGCTATTGGTCTTGATAACATAGACATTTGCTTCCTTATACTAATTTTCCCATACATAATTCGGCCTATTTTGCATATATTTACTACGAAAATCACCACATCCTTATTTCCAACTGATTGGAAGGTTGCAAAAGTTTGGGTATAAGAAAAAATGTTAAGCATCGACGCATAAGGATTTTAGACTAATCAATATTCTTTCTGTGTTATCGAAACTATTGGAACGCTTGTTATACAGTGAAATCCAAGAATTTATTGATCGTAATAATTTAATTTCCGATCAACAGTTTGGTTTTAGAGCTAAACACAGTACTATTACTGCTCTGCTCTATTTTAGTGAGAAGGTACGACAAAATATTGAACTACGACAACCCACAATTCTGTGTTTACTCGAATTTTCGAAAACCTTTGACACGGTAGATCATCGTATCTTATATTATAAACTACTTAGTCAGTTTGATTTTTGTACCTCATTAGCAAACATACGTAGACCACAAGCTACTGTAGCTCACAATTGAACTTCCGGTTTATTACCTCTCCTCTTTGATCGGTTATATCACAAGGTTCAATCTTGGGACCATTATTATTCACCATATACATTAATGATTTGGTACTTATCCCGGAATCTTGTTTAATAATTTTTTATGCTGATGACGTTCAAGCATTTCTTTCAGCCAATATTGACAACATACCAATAGTGTTGATGAATTCAATAATGACTTATCTCTAATTAATGCATGGACTGTGAATAATAAACTATTGCTGAATCCAATTATATTGCAAAGCATAATACATTTTCATAGACCGATTACCACTGTGAGTATTCCGGCATTTTATCTAAACAGTGGTTGTATAGAATATAGTTATATGATAAATAATCTACGCATGATTGTGGATGCAATGTTGACATGGCGTTATTACATTGACAAAACTGTTTCCAATGTCTATGATGGCTTAAAAAACTTATGACGTCATGCAAGGTATACACCTTATATGCTCCGTGAGCGATTTGTCAAAGCGCTTTCATTTCCCATTATAACTTATGGTGTCTGCATATACTCCAATGTTGACAGCATTAATCGTAGGAAGCTTAATGTGGCGTATAATGCTTGCGCGCGATATATTTTTAGTCTCTGGAGATATGATCGTATATGTGAATTTTCCAGGCAAATTTTTGGCTGCTCACTGGATGATTATTTAAAATTTTGACTTAGTGTCATGATGTATATGATAATAAACAATCATTGTCCCGATTATTTAAAAAGTTATCTAGGGTTTCTCCCATGACGTCGTAGCCAACAAATTATTCTTCCAAGGTTTCAGACTTCTTTTAGTTTGCGCACCTTTTTCATTCACAGACTCTGACTGGAATAATCTTCTTCTGGGTATTCGCATGAGTTCCAGTCTTGGGGACTTCAGATTGAGACTTATGAGTTCATATTCTTATGTCTGTTACATATTAATTACTATCTGGTAACTTACAATTGCATGCATGATGTTTCTATCGTTTTATTATTACTTTTTTTCATCCTATAACTATATCTTTTCACGTTTAATTTATATATTACTATTGTTGTTAGTATTTGTTCTATCATATCTTTATCTTAACTTTTAGTTATGTGGTTAACTTTAATTTCTCTAGCTTGCTTAGTTTAAATTGTAGATTACGTACATACATGAAATTACAACAGTTGAATTTTGCTAACTTAGAGTTCGCGCAAATTAATGAGAATTGTATCTCAATTGTACTCTTAATAAAGAATTATTGTATTGTATTTTTATAGAATAATAAATATAATACAAAAAACTCAGTTGACTGAAACTACCCATGACATCACGGTTAAATCATAAAATTCAGTACAGATCTGTTGGTTTTACTTTGAATTTTGCAGTTTTATTTACCTTTCACCAACCCATCTTCTATTACTTTTGTTTTCTGAAACTTTTTTTTTATTACCTCATTATACATTATTATTAAAAAGTCCTAATCTGCCACGAATAAGCTTGGCATCATATTATTTTCCGAAAGAACCAACCTTAATTTATAAAGGCAGAAAAAATTATAAAACATTGAGAACTTACTGATAATAATTCGCGAATATCTGAATATGACATTCATATTTGATAACAAAAGCATTTTCAAATCTTATTTTGGCACATGATTTTCTTATCAGGCATTTTTAATTGTGAAGTTCATTTCGGTCTTGGAACACTTTTACATTGATATCACATTCAAAATGATTAAATAATGGAAATTTCGTCAAATGCGGAAATTAAGCATCACAAGATACTGCAGTATATGTAAGAACAGCTTATTGCATTCCGATGATATCACATGAATTTCAAAAGAGCTTCATTCCTGAAATTTGTATTTTTCATGCCAAATGCGTAAATGCCTTCGGATTATAGTAGATATTTTTTTTTCTTGTTTTTTACAAGCGGTTTCAGCATGTTCAACAGAGAAAGAAGAAATCAGTTCAAATGGAATTTGATTTGTTTACTAGAAACTTTATATAATGTTTTTCAGATTGGTATACCTAAAAATTGTTATCGCTATAGATTTCCTGTTAAAAACTAGAATTTCAAAATACAATGGAAGGTTAAGAAGATCTTAGATCACTTACTTTTTATGTCTGCACGTTGTCTGGCCGCACATATTGACTAATTTTTCCATACAAATAATTCATGTACAAGAATTCCCTTCCATTATATCCTCAACAAAACTATTAAAAAGTAATTCAATTGAATTGGTTTAATAACATAGTAAACCCGGCTTTAATACCTCTACCAAAGGTCTGCGTAGACCTATTTTCATTTCTATACTTTTGGAATGAGAACCTGTGTATTTCGTTCGTTTTCGTCGCTTCTTTGCTATAGTAAAGGGTTTTCCAATAAGAGGTGTTATTTTGATATTCAAAGAAAAATACCATTTTTTGAGATAAATGATCGGTTCTTTATTTCATTATAAAGAGGTATGCCGTTAATAATGGAAAATAATATCAGCCAAATGAATACCACGACCACGCCTACAGGACTATATCCTTTTCATGAAATTTTCCATAACCAAATCGCAAAGAGGCTGCCCTATGTCCTCGATAGCCTCACGAATTCCATCTCTGAGGTCTTAAATCGACGCTGGGCTATTGGCGTAGACCTTCTCTTTCACGTGGCCACAAAGGAAGAAGTCGCAAGGTGTTAAGTCACAAGATCTCGGTGGCCAATTGTGATCACCTCTTCGAGAGATAACACAGTCCGGAAACTTTTCCCGTAAAAGATCAATGGTTTCGTTGCTTGTATGGCACGTAGCGCCGTCTTGTTGAAAGTAAACGTTGTCCAGATCAATACCATCCAATTCCAGCCATAAAAAATCATTAATCATCTGTCGATAGCGCAATCCATTCACCGTAACTGTTGCTCCAGCCTCATTTTCGAAAAAGTAAGGTCCAATGACCCCGCGGGACCATAAACCGCACCAAACAGTCACACGTTGAGGATAGAGAGGCTTTTCAACAATAACTCTTGGGTTTTCCGAGCCCCAGATGCGATAATTTTGCTTGTTGACGAAGCCATTGATGTGGAAATGGGCCTCATCACTCAAGATGAGTTTTCGATGGAATTCCGGATCATTTTCATGCATTTCAAGGACCCAATCAGCAAAGACTCGACGTTGTTGATGTTCGGCCGGCTTGAGTTCTTGTGTTAACTGAACTTTATAAGCCTTAAGACCCAAATCTTTATGCAAAATACGGTGTAATGACGTTTGCGGAATGCCTAATTCCAAAGAACGACGAGGAATGGACAAACCTGGGTTTTCTTCAACACTTTCGGCTACAGCAGCAATATTCTGGGCTGTTCTTGAGCGACGTGCACGGGTTTTATTCTTCACATCACTAACTTGTCCCGACAGGTCGAATTTTTCTACCAATTTCTTTATTGCGGTCCGACAAGGTGCTTCACGACGACCCAAAAATGTTCGAGTTTTACGAACCGTCTCTGCCATATTTTCACCATTTTTATAGTAAATTTTAATAATTTCAATGCGTTGTTGTATCGTGTATCGTTCCATTTTTAATTAATTAATGGCGTAGTTTCTACTTGTCAAATGTCAAACAATGACAGCTCCAAAAGTGACATCTACCGAAATATCGGGCTAATTAAAATAACACCTCTTATTGGAAAACCCTTTATATGAATTTTTGCTTGTTAACCATGAATTGGTTAGACTTTGAGCCAACTCAGTTGCAAGGTGAGTTGCTGCGTACGCTCAGCAGATAGGACTTCATGTTTCAACCAGGGGCGGATCTAGCATTGAAATTAGGGTAAATCATCTTACTGCAATTAAATTTTGCAAAAAAAAGGAGGAGGCACCACTTCTCCAGCACCGTAAGTTGCTTAGTTTAGCCACCGTAGTACTCTAGTGAGCTCTACTAGGAAGGTTTCCGCATTAAGCGGTGTGGATGATGTGCAATTTTTTAATTTTACAAAAAGTCATTTTTTAGTAGAATAGTAGTTTAGGGTGCAAACTGCAGGAGTCATTCAAACCAAACTTTTCTCAGTTTTACACACTGCCACATATACATAATATGAACTGTTCGATATGCTATTTGATGCGGGTACAATTTTCTGTGTCAAAATAGCTCTTACGTTGGTGCTAACATTGAAAAAACCATTGACAGGAAGTTGAAAAGTGATTTTAATAAAACTTTTCGAATTTCTGTTGAGTACCTATCGATGAATATATTGCTTTTGGTAAAACACTTTTTATCACTAATTAACCCAAATAATTAATTTAAAAGCATTTATTTCGACGAAACCATTTATTTATTTGTTGTTTACAGCTCACTTTCAGTTGGTACCTACTTGGTACTTAGACCGAGAGAGAACGCTATATAGAAATGAGTCCATTTCCTGTGTAGTCAGTCCATATTATACATGTCAGTGGTTTTACATAAGAACGCATCAAATATTTTATAATGTTAGGAGTTAGGACTAAGCTAAGGCTATGATGTGGTAGTGAGGGAGAGGGAGTCTGTTTCGTGGTTTGGGAAGTGTTTCTCTAGGGTTTTGGATCACCGTAAGTTGGGGTCCCAAACTGAAATTCTTAGAAAAACCTATACACATACATCACATGAAAACAATAATATTCATTGAAATAAATAAGTTTTGGAATAAAAATATTTCGTATATTTTTTTTTTTGAGGTTGAATTATATAAATAAATGAAATATAAAATAAAAAAAAAAAAATATTTTTTCAAATAACTCAATTAATTAAACAGGTTTTACTTCATGACCACCCAGGACCCCAACCCCCTTCCTGGAGCCGTCACTGGTCTCACGTCTCCCCTGCACATCACAGGTGTAAAAACATAAAATACACGAACATTCCAACCAAAAGAAAATGAGTAGAAACAACAGCCGAATTCAATACGAAGAAAACACGAAAAAAGCATAGAGTATGGAAACCGGAGGATGAAAAGGAATAATTGTATGCGTACTTTGGACTGTTTTTGGCAGCTGAAGTCAATTAAACCAATGCTCAGCATTCTAAATAATTGAGGTAAACCAAGTCGGTACCAGTATTAAAAGCGACAATGTCACTGCAACGTTTTTTGAGCAATCAGTCCATTTATTCGTTTTGAGGACCAAAGAACACGTGCTACAACTCAAATAATTAATGAAGCTGCACATGGCTAATATTCAACATCTAATTATAATCTGTGTATACACCTAAAGGCGCCATTATTATCGATGAGGAACTGTTTCCGTAAATCGTGGAAGGACCAGGAGTACTCAGTACATTTCTTTAAAACCAGCGAAATACAGTAGAATCAGCTTGCAGGCATGTGACGCTTCGAATGGATTGCTTTGAAGTGAATTTTGTATACAGGGAAAGAACTCGGACTGCCTAGAGATATTATTTAGGCGATCGAGTTTTGCTAAACGCTAAATGTGGGCCGAGGAGCTCAGAAAGGCTGGATTGGTGTTCGTTGGAACTATTCAATGGAATAGAAAATGCATACCTCAGGAGATGTTAACTAGTCGTATTTGACCTGTAAATTCGACGCTATTCGATTTCTATATTCAACGAAAAAGAACCAGAGCTGTTCTATTGCTGTCGATCGCGATCACTATAACACACGAATCGTTTCACCAAAAAACAAAATAGAAGCCATTATACTGGCGGTGTGAATATGATGGAACAAATTATTACAAAATATACTTGTAAAAAAAAACCTACACAACGGTGACTATTAAAGATTTTTTACAATACTTTCGACGTGGGAAGGTGGGGATATGTAATTCATTCGGAATTCATCAACAAACCCTTGGTATTTGTTTTGGCATTCTTTTGTGGTTCACCTTGTCCAGCAAAACATTGATGAGAGAATTAATACCTCATAGGTTATGAAACAGTTCAGCCCTCGATAAAGAGAAACAGTTCAAGCTAGGTAATCTAGTTGCTCATTTAAGAATCTTAAAACAGATATGCTTCGATCAAATGACGACAATATGTAATACAATCACTTCGAAGGTGGATTTTTTAAGATCATTTGAAGTGGTTTTGTAAGATAGACACGCCAATAAACCTTTCTTTCAGGAAGGATCAATGGTGTGGTATACATACGGTTCCAGGACGAACAGTGGAGTCAGACTGGGCGTGTACAGCCCAAGATGTCATATCTCGACGGCCTTGGGCTCTACTCGTAATGTATTCTATTAGTCATGGATGAATACGCCAATACATACCTATATATAAATACTTTAACCATCAATATCCTCTCGGATATTAATTACACAATTAAGTCAACAATAGTCTGGAGGTGTCTGCAAATCTAAAAATTTATCGAGGAGAAACAAGCTATCCACATGTGGGTGGGTACCTGAACATGAGAGACTTAAAGACAATGAAATTACGGATGGCGTAGCCAAAAGAGTGGCGGAAACTATATTTGTCAGACCAGAGCCATTTTCTGACACTTTTAAATATTAGTTGAGAGCTACCCTAAATAGCTGGGAGAATAAACAAAAATCCCTTTATTTGGAAAAGCTAAAAGGACTTTTTCGGTCAAAAAAGTTTATAAACAGCTCTAGAGAAAAAACGAAAGAACTCCTACTACTCAGCATCACAGAGCTTTTCTCAGACTACTGCTCCTTGCGGTATCACATAGATTATATGAGACTGGCTGAGACTTCATCCTGCCGCTTCTGCTAGCATACTCATGAAACTTCATAGCGCTTACTCTGCAACTGCAAAGCATTAGCCAGACGGAGATTATTCCACCTCGAACATGCTTTTCCTCCACGAAACTACTGAGCCGATGAGACCCAGAGTGGCGTAAGTCAATTTTGCATAGTTTAGAGTAAATTGATGTTTCGCACCTCGGCTCATAAAAGTATGGACATCTTTTGTTTAAAACGACAATGAAACACTGCCATTAGTAGCTTTTGACTTACTTCATGACGGTGCTTAGCGGGTGATAGTTAAAAAATAAGATTTTGGTATTGAAAGTTATTGACTAACGCCACTGTGATTCTCACCGGCTCATATGAAATCTCAATTCCAGAATGGTTCTAGGCTTTATTAACAATCTTAACCTAGAAATGGAATAATTTGAACGGGAAATAACAGTAGATCTTTCAAGTCGACATGAATGGCTAGAGCCGGCACACCCCTCCATGAATCTCTAATCTAAGGCAAAGAAGATCAGTATTATTTTCTGGAATAAGCGCGAGTTGTGTTTGTCAAGCATGAGTAGGTAACTTCTTCTGTTCTAACGACCATGTAGATTCGATGAAGACTTGTTGAAACTAATCTATGAATGGAGACGATTTGAATGAGGGAGAATAAATGCATCTCGTGCTGCTCGGGTCTCGTTAAACGAAATCTGTACACGGGGTTTCCCAGACTAATATGACTATATTTTGCCAAATAATTCTCTTGTCCAGACAAGCAAAAAATTGTATGGCACGGAGCGGGGGCAAAACGTCACCCTAACCGAGTTACAGGGTGATTAGTAAAATTAAATACCATATATCTTAAAAAGAGCAGAGTACACTGTCTATCTTAAGACGGCATTGTATGCTGAGCCTTAAGGTCTTTTGTATGAATGTTAGATAGAACATAAAATTGCAGAGAAGACTCTGGGATTTCGAAATTTTATAGGCGGATTATTTCTCGTCTGCAGCAAACTGAAATTCATTGCAAATAATTTCAATAAATTTCTAAAATGCATTGAGAATGCAGAGAAATCGAACTTTTCGACCCAGTGATCAGAGAGGTCTCATCAGCATGGTTATCTCTGATCGCCTACCGTAGAAGCTCGACATTTTGTAACAAAAATGTATGTTAGTACACGGTCAAAAGTTTGCGGATATTTTTTAATCTTTCTTATGGATTAAAGCAGTATTTTACACTGGCATATGTTAAATTTTAATCTTTCTTAAATATTACTAAAATATGAAATAAATGGAGGATTAGAAATTAAGTTTTAGTTATTGAAACTAATGCATTTACCACATTTTTATTTGATTTTAATTTACTTTTTACTTAAAAAGTCCGTTCAATCTTCCACTTATTTAAATTTATATATTATTTTATTAACTTTCTTATTCTTCATAGATTAGTAGATAATATTTCTTGTATTAAAAAGTATCCTTATGGATTAAAATCTAAACTGCATTATTAAAATTTACAACTCAATGTGTATGTGACAATACAGGAATATATTAATTAGCATTGGATTCAATTTTAATCGATTGGCTTTCATTGTAATCCCTTTAGATTAAAATATAACACAAACATTCTTATTTATTACTGTAAATTCCTTAAAAATAACACCCCGCCGGTTCAATATTTAATGTGAATTGACTGCATTCTTTATTTCCACAAATGTGCTGCTGCCTAACCGAGGCAAGTCATTTTACTCGCTGCATGTTGCGCTTTGATTTTTTGAATCACTGTGTTCTAATAATCTAGTGTAAACGGGCGTCATTCTTAACTTTAAAAAGGGTATCTTTTGAGCGTTTTTTTACTGCATTAAAAGGAATTATGGAAAGCGAATGCGTACCGGGATTATTAGTAAAAGTGAATCAAATGTATGTCGAACTAAAAGAGTTTCCATTTTTTTATTTCAATTCAAATCTGGTAATTTATAGTCATTAAAAAATTCCAAAGCAAAACTTTTTAACGTACACACATTTTAAAAGTAGTCTACGATTTTGAGCTCCGATACCAAGAAAGTTGGCAACTTTTTTAAGAGAGATTATTCTAAATGAAACCATACCATCTGCATTACAATCAGGAGATTTTGAAAGTACGTTCAGGTCTTATAAACGAGTAATTTTTTCTAATGCAGCTTGTTTTTAGGTTGGAATTTACAAACAAAACCTTTCTTGTACCTTTACTTTCTCTCTGAAAATTTCATCCTAATTATTTATTTTTTTAGTGCAATACTCCTAAGAAGCAGTACAACATCCAGGAAGATCAACCATTTCTCATTGCTGTTGGGCCAAAATGGGCAGCAATATCACAATACTTCTTGGTAATTGACAATAAGCTTATGCAATTACCGTTAACTTTTCGATAGTGAAAGCCTTCGATTTCCTTTTTGTCATTTTACATATTCAACAAAAAATTTGACGATACTTTGTATATTTTTTTACGTTTTATTCCTCATATAAATGTTACAAATATAGGTACCTACAAAAATAAAATTTTAATTATTAAAAATTTACTGCTATTTTTTTATGAATTACATCCCACATTTTCCAGCCTGAATTAATTTTTAATCCAAAGGTTGGATTTAAATATTCCCCACTTTGATGCATTACGTTTCAATATATGTGTATTAATTTTTAATATAAATATGAGTTTAATTGTAATATTCGAAAATTAAACTTTTTTATCTCTCACGAACTGAATTTTAATACATAAAAATATTAAAACGAAAATATAATACAATGAGACTATTGAATTTTAATACATTTTTGGTGTGGTCATATATGCAATCCAAAAAAGTGTAGAATTTATTCCAAGATTTTTGACCGTGTAGGAGTATTTTTAAAAATAAAATGAAAAATAAAATTTTAAATTTGAAGCGTCATAACTCTGGACTGGGCGGTACGGGGGTGGTTTATAATTCATACGAAAGACCGCCTAACTCATAATGTCATCTTAAAATAGGCCGTATACTCTGTACTTTTAAATATATATATGGTGTTTAATGAAAAATGAACATATTTTACTAATCACCCTGTAACTCTGTTAGGGTGACGTTTTGCCCCCCTCCCCACCCTGCCATACAATTTTTTATTACCAATAGTAATACAATAAGCAACATTCTTTTGGTAGTACTTCCAACTAATTTATAAGGATTTCTAGAACATTTTCTGCATAAAATTTGTCGTTCTCCAGAGTTTGTTTGAAACCCAGTTTCATCAAAATTAAATATATTTTGTGGTTAGTTGGCTAAAACTATTTTATTTTTATTTATGTTTTATTTTTTAGTAATTAATAAACTCCGCCGACGTAGCTTCGGCTTTGTTTTTTGGAAAGTTTTAAACAGCTCTTGTCTTACCCTATTTAAAAGTTATGACACCAGTCTAATTTAAGAATGGTAATGGATCTTTTTATCTGTTCCTAGAAGAAAATCTCGTACACAAAGCCGCCATATTTGTTTTCTATCTAAATCAAAACTCTATTCGGCTTATTTCAAAAGGGAATCAACAAGCAATTCTTCCTTTTTATTTGCCAGGACTTAACTCATGTAACGTGATTCATGCGTGTAGCTCTATTTATTCTATAAAACTTAGAATCCGTTTTTATGCTTAGTTTTAAATTCTAGTTCTTAATGCTAGGTTATCTTACTTGCAATATTTGTACTTCAGGGAAATCCTTATCACTTAACAAATTATTAAAGCATTTTGTAAAAATTAATATTTGCATCCATCCAAATATATGGCATGGAAACTCTGAGCTTGGTGGAAAGAGGTACGTATTTCTTCTACAAAAAATAAAATAATATGGTAGAACATTTATGCAGAAAATCCAAGTATTTACAGCTACACACACACTAGGCGAAATTAATAATAAATTTAAAAATTCATCACAAACAGTTCCAGCAGAGATCAGTTTCAATTGTTACTTTGTATATTTACATTTAAATTAGTTCTTTGGATGAGGTTTCGGTTTCCCATATTTCTTGTTGCAAAATAAAACGCATAACCTCGAAATTTAAAGAAATAATTGACAGTTTCTCACATAAGTAAAACACACAGCACTGAAAAAGAGCAACACTTTTGTGTCCAGTATTCTGAGCAGGTTTAATTTGCTCTCTTTTGGCTTGGCGGATTTTAATAGATATGCTCTGCTCTCCTCCTGGAACAGATTGATCAAAATTCTTGCCCAGGATTTTTATTTTTCTTATTTTTTTTTTTTGTTGTTTTTTTCGTAGTAGATGTAAAAACTTTCACAGGGTTTTCCCTTCTCGCAATGATTGGAAGTATGATGTGTCTGACTTCAAATGCTTTTGACGACCATTAAAATTTAAATTAGTCCTCACGGCTATGATCATCAGAACCAGCTTAAAACAAGCTCGCTGTAGTGACTAAACGTAAACCAAGCACCGGATGAAATGTAATGCAATGCAACATTGAACAGAAAATATTAAAAGAACATTAAATAGAACTAAAAGTATCCAATATTATCTATATAGATGTTTTCTTAAAACATACTTAGAATCGTCAACAGTAAAATACTCAACCAAATTGTAAAGTAATAGGTTCATACATGCCAAAGTTAGACCTTGAGGTAGCCGTCTCAAATTGTACCTACATATATCGTGAAAAGAGATTTTGTCAAGTAACAACGGGGAATCAAGAGTTGGTGCACGAAGGTTACATCGTCAGTCATGCGACGTTTCTCCAGCAAGTGAATATTCAAAAGTTGCAAGCGATCCTCATAAGTTACAAGAATCAATGATAATTTTCCAAGGTAGGTGTCTAAGAACAAAGCGCAGGAAGTTTCGCTCAACAGACTTGATACGGACGATGTGTGCACCGTAAAAAGGAATCCAAACCTGGCTAATGTATTCAAGAAGTCGTCTCACAAAGCAAGTGCACAAACGCAATGTTATGGAGGGAATCGAAAACTCATGGGAATTACTCTTTAATACTATGCAGTTCATTTGGTAGTAAAAATTCAATCTATGGTCACATTTGATACCCCCTCAGACAGATCCCACACGGCAAATTGAGAATCCGATTGGTTTTTAATACCTATGAAAAGTCATAACCTCACATTTGTCTAAATTGAGTACCTACCAATCGTAATCTGTTGACAATCCTTAAAAGATTTAATTTGAGCGAAAAGTTTAATATCGTCATTCTAAATTAAGACTTTGCAGTGCTTCACAACAGAGATAATGTCGTCAATAGATTGAATATAGAGCATCGGGCCCAAATATCCCCCCTTAAGATCCACCAGACGAAGCTTTCAAGATCCTAGAAATGAAATGGCGCAAAAAAAATTTTGTATGCTCTGTTGTTATCTAAATATGACTCCATCCATTTTAGGAATGTTAAGGGAAACACTTACTTTTCCATTGTAAACCGTATCGCGGAGTGGGATAAATTGTCGAAAGCTTTACTAAAATCTGTATAAATACAATCTGTCTGTTAGCCTTTTACATATATATCAGAGACAAATTCCAATAAGTTAGTGGTTGGAGACCTGCCCGAAATAAATCCATATTGGATTGAAGAGAGCAAATTCTTGCAGGAAATTAATAACTCAGAGTAAATGAGAGATTCGAATAACTTAGGCATGCAAGATAATTTTGTAACAGGCCTTTTTTACTACCTTTTTTGTGAATAAGTATGATAAAAGAATTCTTCCACAGCGGGGGAAAACAACTACTATCGAGCGATTTTTGGAAAATAATTCTCAGCGCGGTCAAGGGCGGATCCAGACGTTTGCTCTAGGGGGGGGGGGGGGCGATCGCCCCCATCGCCCCCTATAACCGCACTTGCCATCAGCTGTGGACTGCTCTGTATAGCTTTCTCATTTCGTTTTGGCATGAAAATTTCATTAGCATTCAGATATCGCCAGAGTTTTTTTATCTATATAATATAAGTTTTTGATCCCGTAAGCATAGTAAAATTTAATCTCACATAAAATAGACATTATACACTTCTTGCTTGCGCTACTGGTGTTTTTCATACATAGGTCGCTTGCATTTCGCTCAAACACCATAATTTCTTGGGCTGGACTGCAATTTCTTGCAACTTAAATGGTGGAAGAAATTTTCGAGGAATGCTAATTAGGTAGGGTTAATATATATATTATCCTATTTGCCTTAAATTAATTATTTGCAGTACAACTGAATCTGAGATTAATTACTCCGGCTATAATAATTTTCCCAACATACTACTTTTCATCAAAATACCCGGCTTTTGTGAGCTTTCCATCACAAAAAAGTGCAACAATGCTTTTACTGAAAATTCATTAGTGATATAATTTTACATTTTTTGAGAATAATTTATGACTAAAAAGGAAAAAACAATAAATATATCAAATAACTATCTAGAGTTTTCCATTTAATCAAATTACATTTGTATAAAAATTTTTAAATTTTCATGGTACACAAAGAAAGCATATTCAAAGGAAAATAATTTAATTAAGTATTTTGATAAACATTATGAGTTCCAAATTTAAATTTCGGTAAATTGTTATTCACTGTAGTGCTTGAATTTGAGCTGTCCAGATCTTGTTTTCTCTGAAAACTTGGAAAATTTTAAAATTTATGTACAAATGTAATATAATTTAAAAATTTAATTAAATGCAAAATGAAGGGAAACTCTGGAGAAATGAAGGGAGAAATTATTTTCTATTTTTTTAACGCCGGTTTAGAAACGGTCTTTTTAAAATTTTTTTTTTTTTTTTGTATTTTCTATTTCATTGGATTAGAATATGAATTTTGATTTATTATTATTAGAGCTCTAGGGGGGCGATCGCCCCCCGCTGTATCCGCCACTGAGCGGGGTTGCCAGGGAGAGGCAACATGACTTAAAACGGGCTGGAGAGATCCCATCAGAACCCGTTGTGAAGTCATTTGGAAGCCCATTAATATGATCATGTATATGCTCATTGTGTAATTGTAGGCATAGTGAATGAAACGTTATGGGAATCGTTCATATGACTAACGTTATTATTTCAAAGTTGGAAATTTAACGAGGAAAATGCTTTTTCAAAAAACGAAGCAAACATATTGCAAATTTCAGACGAAACTTCACTAGCAGAATCTTTGTACCTCATAGTATTGGGGTAGTTGTCGGTTTTTTTCCTACATATTAATAAACTTGAAAAAGTTACTTGGGTCACTAAATAATCTCGCACGCACGCTTTGAATATAATCATCATAAATTGTAGAGCAATGTTCTTTGAACCCATTATAGCATGTGAAGAAGTTGCTGTATCTTGTAATATCTTTGTCCATCATATAACTTTTCCACAATTTATTCTTTCTATTTTTAAGACGTTTCAGTTCATTATTGAACCATAACGGAGATATTTTAGAGAACCGCTGTCGCTCACGCAAAACGTGAGAGAAAAATAAACCAGGTCCAACTGCCTACCCATGTCATTCTTAACATTACTTATTTGACTGCGACCATGAGATGAAATAGTGTCAAGGAATGTATTAAGCAAAAGACAGTCATCGTCATTTTTGTTTAGTACCCATTGCACTGATAAGCACTAATAAGCAGTAATTCGCCAAAAGGTTCCATCATACTATGAATAAAATTAGATGTTGAAGTGAGTAGGTCGTAAATATTTTGACCTTTGTCATCAACAATATTTATAGAATCTGGAGAAATCTAGCAACAAAGTATGTATAAGTCGTGTATTAAAGCAGACAGCTTAAGAACTATAAGTTCATTGTCCAGAGTTTTGAAAACCTGGGGGCTACAATTTAGCTGTAATTGAAATGGTTTTTAAATGCGTGGAGTACGCCACCGCCACGACCTTCATAGTCAATATACATCTATCTTTCGTGGAAGCCATGATACAACCAAGTTTCAGTGAAATCAACTATATCAAAATTGCCATAGAGGATTTCAAGATATGTGCAGTACTTTCCATATTCTTCGTAATCCTTTTTCTTATTTCTTATTTTCTTTAACATATTTGAAAATGATGTTGAACAAATTCCAATCAATTTTAATTAATCCAACCAAACACCGAAAATATCGTTTCCCTGAAATTGACAGCTGTTGATATGAATAGGATTTTCAATGTGTTTCTTATGTCTGTGAAACATATAGGGTGAATTTAACTTGTTAATTAAATTAGCCTGTTTTTACTCCGTGCATGTCACCAATTAACCTGAGTATTCTAAAAGAAATCCTGAACAACTAGCGAGTAATTTCGGGGTATTCAATATCCCCAAAAATTGCTGAGTAATTTCAATTTTTGTGATAACAGCGCCAACTAGTAGTCGCTAGAAATATAAAATCTGTGTAATCACAGAATATTCAGCGATTGACAGTGACAAATAAAAACAAAAATGGAAGTGAACAATTCGAAAGTTCAACGAAATTTAAGAAATAAAAAAGCAAATTATTAAGTGCCGGCAAATAATCAATTGTCATTCAAGTCTGGAGAAATAATATTAACGAGCTTCACGGCAACAAAAGAAATTGTCAAATATATGTACTACAACAAGAAGAAAAAAGAGTTGATGGAAAGTAATGGACTTCAGCTTTCTGTCATGGAATTAAAAACCAGAATAAAGAACTTGCCTAGAAGATTTGGTAAATAAGACAATTGATGTAGTACAAACAGTACGGAGTCTGGACCGTTGTGTTCATTATCCGCAGATCAGTTAACCTCGCCATCGTCTGATTCAACGGCTTCCAACACAAGAAAAATCACCTGGATTAGTGTCGCCTTTTACTACCATCTACAGGATCGTCTTCGGCTTCACGTTTTGTAAAGATTAGAAATTTTAATGAAATATTAGTTTCTTTGGCAGATTAATTTCTTGGTTTTTAAAGAATTTCAGTTAGAAATGAAAGAATCTGAGAAAGAGCATTCAAATAAAATTGACATTACAAACAACCTTTTGAAAAAAAGCAATCAAATGCAGGATAAACTTATAAATTTTCTAATCGGAAAAGACAATAAAAAACAGTGAAATCGTTTAAAGTGTATACACATAATATTAAAATATAATAAAAATAAATGTTCTCTTCGCTACAATTTTTATCATTTTATACTTACTAAAGAATTGCAAAAAAGCACGTCGGATGACATTTCCTCTGGGTTCGCCATTTCCTCCTGTAAATGCTCTAGTTATTTAGCATACTCCTCTAGAGAAGAGAGAGCTCTGCAGCTTTTCTAATTTAGATAAGCAGTTCTTGTTAATATAATCATTTCTCTCGATGCATATATTATGCAGAAGACAAAGTTTTTATAATTGCAGAGGCATTATCGAAATGAACCCTTTCCCAATTGGCGAAATCGGTCTTTCAAATGACCAATGGCATTTTCTACCCCGCGTTTTCATTTCGATAGACTAAAATTAAAATGCTTTTCACTTTTCGATCAATCTATATGAAATGGAAAGGGTTTCATAACGCGCTCGGATAATGAGAAGGCAGAGTCACTTTTAGGGGCTAATTGCCCAATAATTGGCCGTCACTCAGTTACGGTTCACATTAATAAGGTCCACCGATGAGGATTTGAGACTCGTCCTTCGAGCTGAGTCTTACAGCTTACGGTAGAGGTTATGGGTCGAAGATGTATGACCAATGGAAGATTCTTTTACGTGATGACTTCTCAGCTACTGATGAAGGAGTCAGCGGGTGCGACTCGGTAAACCTGATGGATAAATATTGCTAGGGAAAGGCAAATTGAATACAATAGGTATTTATTTCTCGTGCAATTTATAACACGACCTCTGTGACACCTCTTCGGAACTGCTAGTTGTGGGTAAGTTTTCGGCGATTGACGTATTTCTCGGGGATTCGCTTGAGTCCTCGAGCTCCGTAAAACAGGGCTTCAGATGATTGACCGAGACGTTCACCTCTCTATTCTTGATCTTCACTGTGAAAAACTGGTCCGTTCTCCTAATTATTTGATATGGACCCTCGTATGGAGCCTGTAAGGATGCCTTCACCATATCTGTCCTAACGAAAACATGTGTGCATTTATCTAACTCCTTGAATTTAAACGGAGACTGCTTCGAGTGGTTGGAAGCCGGAATTGGCCTCATATCAGCGAACAATTTGCGTAATGAGACCACAAAATCAGATTGGGCGCTATACTGGAAATTTTGAAGGAAGTCTCCAGGCAGGCGTAAACCTTCTCCGTAAACTAACTCTGCCGGAGTTGCTAAAAATTCCTCTCTGAATACTGTTCTAAGGATTAACAATACGAATAGTAAAATTGTTGACCATGTCCTATTTCTATAAGTCATAATAGTAGCTTTGAGCGTCCTGTGCCATCGCTCCAGGAAACCGTTTGCCTGAGGGTGGTATGCGGTAGTTCGGTTACGAGCAAAACCTAACGATTTAGCGAGCTCAGCAAAAAGGGCTGACTCAAATTGAGTCCCTTGATCAGTGACGATAGTCCTAGGTATCCCGAAACGGGATATCCACGAACTACAGAGCGCGTCGGCTGTAGTTTCCGCATTGATGTCAACAAGTGGAAATGCCTCGGGCCAACGCGAGAATCTATCAATAATGGTGAGACAGTATCTGAAACCATTGGAAGGTGGGAGGGGACCGACAATGTCAATATGGATGTCCTGAAACCGGCCGGAACTAGGTGGGAAGGAGCCCAAAGGTTTCTTTACGTGGCGCGTGACCTTGCATTGTTGACAAGCTTGACATGCACGAACCCAACTACTAATGTCCTTGTTCATCTCCGACCAGAAGTATTTGGAGGTTATCATCTTGTTAGTGGCACGGATGCTCGGATGAGATAGATTGTGTACCGCATTAAAAACTTGTTTCCTAAAAGGTTTGGGGATATAAGGCCGATTACTTTTAGCGAAAATTTCACAGTAAAAGTATTTTGTTACAAATTAAAGCAAAACGAAGACAAACATAAGGAGCAGTATGAAACATAATTCGCTTCCATCTGGCTAACAATATAAATATAATAAAAGGAAAAAGTTATAAGGTTATTTTAAAGATATCAAAGCAGAGTTTGAATACAACTGAAAATTAGAATCAGAACCAAATTTATATTTATAGTTATTACCTATCAGTAAAATTAAAATCTTTCAGATTAAGACTGAACAATTTGCAAATGTTTCCTTTTTAAAAATTTTTTGGTGTACTTGTGTATTTTTTTAGATTAGGTATAAAAAAGGACTTGTTTCTTCTACTTTCTTAATATATAGACCACTTTGTAAAAAAAGACATAGACTGAGCCTGTAAATCTGTTATATGTATATATGTATTTAGTCGATCATCACTCGTGTAAAAAGAAATCCTCATCTGCTAAGCCATAAGCCTAATCCAGCTCCAAGCAACAAAGATAAAACGTTTGTAAGAAGAAGTGAATAAAGAACTTCTCTGGAAAAGAGGGAGTTTTTACCAACTCTAGCTAACCGAATGGTATAGCCACCAGTTCTTCGTTTGAGATGTTCGAATTTCCAATCTTTTGGTGGTCTTTGGTCTGGCCTGTTACTCCATTCCCAAATCCAGTCTGTGTCTTTCTGTTGTTCTCCTTCCTTATTCCAATAGTTAA
Source organism: Dioctria rufipes (assembly GCA_963924295.1). Lineage (NCBI taxonomy): Eukaryota > Metazoa > Arthropoda > Insecta > Diptera > Asilidae > Dioctria > Dioctria rufipes. The sequence continues at coordinate 217,735,019 of OZ002741.1, forward strand.
TGTAAACATTTTTCAATTCCTCATCTGGGCAGAGCTCTGTATTTGGACTATTTGGTGGTGATTTTGGACTTTCTCCTGGTGTATCATGTCTAAAACTGGCTAAGGAGACAACACGACTGGATTGATTCGATTCCCTTTGAGCTTCTCGTAAAAGCCTTAAGTATTCTTGGCCTGATGAAAACGGCAGTGGAGTGCGACTCGGTAAACCTGATGGATAAATATTGCTAGGGAAAGGCAAATTGAATACAATAGATAAATACGTGCAATTTATAACACGATAACTAGTTATTTCTAGTATTTGGAAACAAAATTATTTATATGCACAATAAGAATCGGTAATTAATTGCTTAGTATTATTAATTAAATCTCTAGATATACTTTTTCTATTTTTATATAAAACTCGAATGAGTCATCTTCTCGTGAAAAAAATCTAGACTGACTTTTTGAACATGTTTTTATTTTTTTGTTTTTATACATTCGCCTACTCATATCTTTGGATATCCTGCAAGTACTTTCGATATTCTTTTTTTTTTTTTTTTTTAAAACCTACTACATGACAAACAGATAACTCGCAGGCAGCAGCGGCAGAAAGGGCACAACTTTGTTTGCGTCGCGTCATGTCGCCACACACTAATCAATAATGTAACCAAGCGAAGTCCTTCGATAATTCTACTGATCTCGATGAAAATTAGATTTACTATATGTTGTTGCTTTAGTAAAGATCAAAGAATTTTCAGATATTGTGGAATCGTTGCCGTGACCGAAAGTTCCAACATTGATGTATGCAAACCAATTTCGATAATCTACTGATGCAAACAAAATTATGGAATGCCACTCTTTGAAATAGTACTAATCTGTATAGCTTCATCTTTCGGAAGAATTCGGAAGACTTCATTGAATTTATCTTGCCTAGGTAGATAAACATTCAAGAATTCGGGCTGGAAGATATCCTACATCTCATCTACGAATGGCAAAACAACTTGGCCCACTATTGTCCTGCCCACACCAAATGAACTGCCGATGGTTTTGTATTCTCCAAATGATCCGAGAGCATATAGGGCGAGAGGAATTGTTTTTTTAAAGAGAAATCGCCGCTCTCCAAGTGGTATCCTTTTTCGACAGTCGCCGCATCCTTGACACGAAAACTTTAAATGTCTGTCTATCGACACGAAAATATGTTTTGAATTTTTCCCAGAATTGGGAATTCTCAACGGGAAATAAATAATGGTTTGTAATTTAACTAAGGTAGATGGAGCAATTAAGGTCCGCGGCGTTTAATAAGGCCTAGATGACAAAACTTTCCTTTCGAAACTTCACACAGTTTTTGATTTCTGAACTTACCTTTTACCATATCCTTCACCGTCTTGTACGATAATATGAATTATTCATACATAACCATGATATTACTGCAAGGAGCTATAACCATTTTGTCCTTCTATCCATATCTTGAATTTTTTTTAAATGTAAAATTTCTTAGCTGCTGACGCTTCAACTTTCATTTTAAAAACTTGAAACTTTTCGGTAAGCTTCATTATCACAATTTATTTCTTTAATTTTCCCCGGATTATTCGTTTTAACTGCAAATCAAACGTCACATACGAATTATCATACTAAGCATCCGTCAAACATGCGCGTTTTCATTCAAAATACTCTAATTTATGTGTATCGCCGGTCTCCAATTAACTAGAGGCAACACAAGTACCCTGAAGCAAATATCCAGTTATTTTATCATTAGCATAACGCAGTTTTAGAGAAGAAAATAGCCCGTATCATATTATCCGCCGCCGATACCCTAATGGCTGATTTCCATTACTCGAACATTGCTATAACACAGAGTAAGTAGTTTCCCCTTATCTGAAAATACTTTAGAACGATAAGGACAAAAGATAATCCAGCAAAATTTAACTGAGTTAAATGTCAAATTCCCCGACGAAGGCGAAATTTTTACTGCCATAATTATCCATAAAAAGTTCTAGCCAGAAGTATATTTTATGGCAGTAAATTTTGCTATTATGGCAGCAAACTCATACATATAACTACAAGCGGGTACGAATATAATTGTTTACACGCACACAAATTAAAAATATTTGAAGAAAGTCACAGCACATCAGTTGGAATGTGTCAAAGTTTATTAAAATTTTTTAAAAACTTTTTAAATATGGAATGTGTCAAAATTTTAAAGGGAATAATTTCAATTCTATTGTATTCTGTATCTGTATTGTTCTTGAAAATAGTGCCTTTTTTTATCAGCATAAACGTCCAACTAATTTATGCAATTGACAAATTGATGATATGCCACAAGTGACACTTCGCTATAAAAGAGTGGGAAATAATGCTTTGACAGTCGATCATCTCTTCAAAGTAATAAGACCCTCTCACTCACTTTCTCAGTAAAATCGCATGTTCCAGTAATGTAAATCAGCCATAATACCCAAAGTTCGTCTACTGGAAAAATTGTTTATCTATTTTTATATGGGTCTCAGAGTTCTGGTGCATACCAATGTAAATTTCCTAAAATAGGAGCAGTCAAGTGATGTCAAATCCTACGTAAGTATTTAATGAATCCGTTTCTTCGAATTAGGACTTTTCATCTGACACTGATTAACCTCCTATAAGCGTAGCTCCAGTCCAATAAGACTTTTGACTCGTACTAATCTCAGGGTATAACACCTGAATCGCAGGCGCGTATCCATACTAACAGCCTTCTTGGGCGGGGGAATGTGGAGTTGGAAGAAGTCGTTTGTAAATTTTTTTTAATCATATTGAAATTATATATCACAAAATCCATGTTTCGGTTTGATTTAGAAAACCTATTGATAATATTATCTACGTCAATGTTGACCTCAGGGTAGACATTAAGAAGAGCGAGTTCCGATAACCGTTCTTCACCCATGCTACTCCTGAGGCACGTTTTCAGGCGGCGAAGGGTTGAAGTGCTTCTTTCTGTCGTGACTACGCTTACTGGTAACGAGGCCAAGACGTAAAGAAGAGTGTGTATAGTAGAGTACATGTCTTGATCACAAAATTCCAGTACTTCTACTACTAATTCGTACCCTTATTTATTTTACCTTTCCACTTGTAGACACACAGAGAGTATTCACTTTTAACTCACTCTTCAGAAAAGCTAAACAGTTGCCCATATCTGGATGCCTACAATATCACTGTTCTCCTCTTCGATGTCTCCTGCATGTTTTGATTTAATAACAAACTCTTGCGAGAAATTCATTAACTACGGCTGATGTGGCGCAGCAGCTGTTAGAAAAAGAACACACAACAACACGAGAGGCGATGAAAAACCAAACCAAGGATCAAAAAGAAGAAAAGAGAAGACATCGAATCGAACTGAGAGGTAAAGGTAAGCCCCAACGCCATAAACAAAAAAATCCGAAGGATGTGCAAAATCATCTAATAAAATCGAAAGAAGGAAGACAATGAAGAAATTTGAAAGCGCAAATGCACTTGACTTGACTTGCATGATTTTGTTGGCAAAAGTACTCTTAGATTAAATGCTTTAAGGACATATTCAAGAACCGTTCCTACAAATCTGTGACTATATTGTCCAAAAAGGATATATAAATTGCCTTTCGAAAGTACTCTACAGGGCTATTAGTGTATAGTTTATTTATTAAAATTCTTAAGAATAATTTCCAAGTAAATTTCTAAGAAAGATTTAATGCTTCCCTACTATCGTAAAAATTTTGAACACTTCAGACTTAAATCAGTGTCGATATGAAAACTCAATGAGTGGCTATACGTTGATTGTATCGAGCTAGAGTTTTACTGGAAGAACACTAAAACAACAATTTTTAAGTCACTTTGTTTTCTCCTGTTGCGAGCTCCCCACCAAGATGTCCTACAATCGATTTTATGCTGGAAAATTAGACAGTTTAACAACATGTATGATCGCTGACCGATTTCTTAGAAACAATAATACTTTTAAAATACGAAATTGTATGCTTCATCTATACGAGTAATCGGTGTAACGAAAATATAAAAGTATTATAATAACCGGTCTGCTAAGCCTTTTTCTAAACAATTAAACACTAAACTAAATAAGTATTCCAAAATTACTTACCATCCCGTGATAGATATGATAGATGACTTTTCGACACTATATAAAAATACAAGAAAGTTCTAAAAAATTTGTACACGTTTCAAAGACGAAAACTGCGAGCGAATGACTATTAAGGAGGAAACACAATTCCACCGTTTCGATCCGATTCGTACAAATGTCAAATTTGCTTATTTGAGACATACGTGCAATTGGACACATTACACTGAAATGGATCGAAATGGATCGAATTGAAACGGAGAAGTTGAGCAAATTTCAACTTTTACGGATGACATAACCTAGAAAATTAATCTGTAAAGATTTTTTTATACTCAAAGATATATGACAAAAAAAAAAAAAAATGTTTCATGGATTGATGTAAAGCGGAAAGACAAAATCTGGCAAAATTTTAAAGTCAAGTCTTTGAAACCGAACGGAACAATTGTGCTCATGCATCCGTTAAATCGAAATGGGTTGTTGGATCGAATTGGATCGAAACGTCGCAATTGTGTTTGGCAATTTATACCCACTATCACTACTCATAAAAAAAAAGAAACATACGCATAGGACACAGAAGAGTTGAGTTTACCGATTTTTTTACATTTAAAATGCACACGGCAAGAAAAAGAAGAAAGATGAAAAAAAATTAAAAAAAAATAAAACTATCTTTAAAACTTTTATGAATAATTGTGCCACCCAAAGTCAATGGGAGGATGGGGCTTGGCCAAGAAGGAATGCCATCTGCGCCTTCATGGGAATGCAGGTAAGTGACGTAAAGGTCAATTCAGGACTGAGTGAGTGGGAGGCTTTCGTATGTAGGCACGAAAATCTTTCTTTTGATTATGGTTGGTGATAAGCGGCAGGTTATTTCGAGAACTCGCCCACACTCTCCGCCACCCTTAGCCAAGGTGCTAGCGTGCCGCCCTGTACTAACGCTGTCATCGAGTGATCTGTCAGCTCATGCGTCCTGACCATTCACTCTCAACATACATCCATAACAAAATGCATGCAACTCAACAGAATGGAAAATGGTTTATTTTCGTAAATAAATTAGAAGAGGCGGAGTTTTCAGATTTTACTCTCATAAAATATTCCCGCGCTTTTGTGAAAACCGGTTTTCTGTGAAATGCCGTGAGAATTATTCCTACGATCTCTCGATTTTTGTTTTTAACTCATTGTCTTAGTCGTAGTACAAAACTGCATATCCAAATTCTTTTCCCCCATTCATGCAAAAGACGAAAGTATATGATATTACCTGTTTTGGTCTAAAAAACACCAAAAATTTTCAATTTTGTTCAGCTATGCTAGTGCATTAGAATTCATTTGTGTCGAGGTAGATACTGGGCTTGATAAGTGCGTTCTTTGCTCAGTCTACTGTCCGCCAAGACTATTTAATCCCGACAGTGCAGGCACCTTTGATGTTTCTCTATCTGCTCTATCTCATAGATACACTCACATTATCGTCGCGGGTGACTTTAATGTAAATATCTTACGTCATGACAATCAATCAGACGAATTTCTATTTTTCATCCAATCTCTGCATCTTAGAGTAGTTAACTCCTCCCCTACATATTTCAACTCTGAGACCCCTTCACAGTTAGATCTTCTGCTCACCGCTGACCAGTCTTATATAATACGCCATTCGCAACTTTCCCCCCCTGCAATTCTTGATCACGACATCCTATTCCTTAAATATAATTTACCCATTCCATATCAATCAACACCTTCCCGTCTTATTAATTTTCGTAACTTTAAAGTCATAAATAGTAACTGCTTATTTGAAGAATGTAGTAATGTAAACTGGAACCTAGTGTTGGAGCAGAACGCTGCTTCTCCGTTACTCTCTCTTGACTTACAGGTACACGCTTTCAATGATGTGCTCTTATACCTGCTCAATAAATATGCCCCCTTCAGACTAAATGTATAAAAATAAAAGGATGTCGTTGGTTTTCTCCAGAGATAAAGAAATTAATCTTAGAACGCGACTTTTTATACCATCAGTACAAAAGGCTTAAGTCTGCTAACAGTCTGTCTTTATTTAAAAAGTCACGAAATCTTGTTAATAGAAAAGTGAGAGATGCAAAATCTTTATACTATGCCTCCAAGTTAGATTGCAAGGTCCCACCTAAGAAGCTTTGGAGTGCCTTGCGTGACATTGGTGTTAATGGCGGTGATAGCTCATCAACTGACCTAGACGCTGACGAGCTTAATGAGTTCTTCACAAAAACTACTGCAAATGAAGGAAATACTGGATACTTCTATTACTCCCTCCGAATTTGAATTTTGTTTTCATTGCGTTGATGAGATTGCGGCCGCCTCTTCTATCTTATCTATACAGTCTGGTGCGATTGGACCTGACGGTATTCCACCACGCCTTGTAAAGCTTATATTACCCTTCATTATTGGCTCTATTACAAAGGTATTCAATAGCTGCTTGACGTTCAGCCAATTTCCCTCTCTATGGAAGGAAGCGCTAGTGGTTCCAATCGCTAAAAATGCTTCTCCAAATGACGTCAAGGACTTTAGACCAATAAGCTTATTATGTTTTCTAGCGAAGGCTCTAGAAAAAATCATGGCTAAGCAAATATCTGAGCACTTAGATCACGCGAATTCATTGTGCCGATGGCAGTCAGGCTTTCGCCCTGGGCATAGCTGTGAGACAGCTCTTTTAAAAATCTCCACTGACATCAGAACTGCTTTGGATAATGATCGCATTGTGCTCTTAGTCCTTCTCGACTTCACGAAAGCTTTTGATAGCGTCGACCACATGAAGCTTGTTAATAAGCTAAAGAGCCTCTTTGGATTTGGTTTGCCTGCGCTCAAGTTAATTAGTAGTTTTTTGGAGAATCGCTCGCAGCGTGTTAAGGTAAACGAAGTTATCTCCGCTAAGCTCCCTTTGACTGTCGGTGTACCACAAGGATCAATATTAGGACCCCTGCTCTTTAGTCTTTTTATTAATGATTTGCCAGCTGTTATCAAAAATAGCTCGGTTCACTTGTACGCTGATGATGTGCAGATATATTTAGATCGTCCAATTGGTCTTTTAGAGGACTGTGTCAGCCGAATTAATGAAGATCTTCATAATATTTTAAAATGGTCAATCAATAATAGGCTGATACTCAACCCCAAAAAATCTCAAGCGCTAGCGGTTTGCAGAGGAAGTTATGATCTTAACTATTTTCCTCCGATAGAGTTCAATCGCTCTACTATACCATATGTACAGAAAGTTCGAAGCTTAGGTATTATATTAAACTCTCATATGAGTTGCTGTGACCATATTAAAATGATACTGGGGAAGATCTATGGGGCGCTTCGCCGACTTTGGTTATATGCTAACCTGCTCTCCACCGACTTGCGCACAAGGTTGGTCAGGACACTGATATTACCGCATCTAACACATGGGTCTATCATATACCCTAGACTCGACTCAAGTTGTAAGCGTAAGCTTGAAGTAGCCTACAATGATTCTATTAGGTTCGCGTTCAGGCTTCGTAGATCCGATCACATTTCTCCTTTTCGTCACAAAATCTTGAATTGCTCTTTAGAATTACATTTGCAGCACAAGGCATTACTCTTTCTATTTAACATACTGATCACACGTAAACCGACATATCTGTATGAATTTTTAAATTTCTTGCGTAGTGACAGACGTTGTGATTTGCTACTGCCTCGCTTTAATTATTCTGTCTTGAATGCTTCTTACTTTGTTCAAGCTATTCGCATTTGGAATACTCTTCCAGTTTCGATTCAGCGCGCGAGCTCAGCCGCCTCCTTTAAACAGTTACTCTGGCAGCACTCATCATTAGGATAATGATATAGAATTTAATTATATTCAGTTAACTGCACATGCATTTGAATTCTCTTTTCTCTTTCTTCTTTTTTCTCCTTCTTACTGCTCAAGTTGCTTATGTAGTTATCTTTATTATCTTATTTCTTGAGTTTTATCTATGTTTTCATACTTTTTTTTTCTTTATGCTATATTTTCTCATTTCTATCTTATAGTTACAGAAATAGTATCATGAATTTTAGTATTTATAATTTTATTATTTGTTTCCTTTTTATTTATTTTTTCTTGTTGTTTTCTATTTTCTCTTTATAATTTTTGTTTATTATCATTCACTACTCATATTTATTTAATATTTGATAGTTACCTGCATTGCATTGCTCTAGTTAGTTTTGATTTTGTAAACTTTAGTAGTACTAATGAAAAGGCTTCTGTCTTATTGTACTTTTTTTGAAAATAAATACTTACTTACTTACTTACTTACTATGTCTTATTTTCTTATTAGGTTATCTTTGTCAGCGCTAGCCATCGCCTAAAGCCCTAGAACCAATGAGCGCCGCGCGTTTTTTGACGCGCCGCAAAATGAGTTTGAATCAATGGTTTTCATATATAGCTAGAGCCAATGTAAGCTGCGGCGCCACTTTGATGCGCCGCAAAGTTTGATCAAACTTCAAACTTTGCGGCGCGTTGTTTTTTTCTACGTTTGTTCCTTGTTTCATTTTAAGAGGGCAAATGAAATTACTGCAATTATTGAAATAAAAAAATTCCCTTTTTTGTAGTAATTTTTTAATAAACTTTTAGGGCAAGAATACTTGCTTTAATTATCATATTTAATTTTTTTTTATTCATTTTTCACAATTTTAGAGAAATAATCAACACACCTCATATAGTTCGAACTGTCAAGTGGAAAAAAACATGCGGGTCTCATTGTATCATAAACGCCACAAAGCGGCGCCGCAAAACAACCGCGCGGACCTCATTTTATCTAGGGCTATAGTTGAATCTGTTAACTCAGCAGCGCTAAAATTAAAAATGGGGAAAAGTGCGCTACAGCACCAGCATTAAACGCCGGCGTCAGCTATACACTGTGTCCGTTCCATACGAAAATCATCCTGTTAAACTTTTACAACTCGCTCTACAGTCAAGTGCTACATTATGTTTCCCACTTTAATTCACCGCGAAAGTATGGTGCCGCTTGGGAGAGTGGGGGTCATGACACCGTGATCCTCTCCCTATATTCACGCCTGCTTTGATGGAACGATAGATTTTTTTTCTAGTGTGGATCGTGCATGGTTCGGACTTTTCATATTCATGCCATATGTCACACAATTGAGTATACATATGAACTTGGTACGACAACGTAAGATAATGTCGTATCATTGTCTTATTTACGAGCATATCTTAATGCAATTAAAACCATATTGGAATTGAACTTACTACTTACTATGGTCCCATTCCAATTAATTTTAAAGAATTAATAAGATTCCAAGTTATTTGGTGTACCTTCCCTACCTGCTGTGATTTATTGGCATATTTTGCATAAAAAGAAAATAAAAAATATATTGGAAATATTTTCGATGTTCACAACTTGTTGAAGAGAGCACCTGCAAATTGCACAAAATGTCTCGAAAAGATATTTCGAGGATGGTTTATTTATTAAAGAAAAAAGCAAAACAAAAACAAAAAAAAAACAGCTAATTAATCTCATAAATTCGTCTCGTCGCCCAGATATCAGAAAGCGAATTGTAGTGCCTCGTTCGGTTTTTTAATTAAGCTCGTAAATTCATGGACCCGAGAAACACAATTTAGTTTGGTGTCCTTTTATTCCTTCTTGCACCTATATAACTACCTTCCCCCCCCCCCCCCACCTCGCCCCCAATAAACTTAAAAATCAAAACGTGGCATGGGATCGGGATGAAGGAAAAAAACTGAAAATGAAAATGAAATAAAAACTAAGGATAGAATCTCTTTCATTTCCTCCCTTGTTTCTCATTAGCAACGCCCGTTCCTCAACTAGTAACGTAGAAGAATCTCCATCATTGCTTAAGGGTTATCATCGGTGCGGGAGTTCTTCTCCACCACCTCACACCGTTAAAGACCAACCTGAAATTTGCAATTTTTCTTTTTTTCCCATAATAAAAAAAAAACGTTTTTTTTTTGTAAGTGTGTGCAATTTTTTCGTTTCATAAAAAATGATGGAAAATTTTTAAATACACACATACACACATACACACACTAACGGAAGAAGGGAGCAAAACCGGACTCCGAGGTCCGGACTTAGGAAGTAAAAAAAAAATTGTCTTGCGCATACCCTCGAAACAACTACAGCCAAGTGTTGGCGGGCCTCCTTCCACTCTGCTTGTAAGAACTAAGAGCATTGCGTTGTACCCCACTTGAGAGATTTGTTTGTTCCTCTTATCCCCCGCCGAAAAGTGCACAAAAAATTTCGTGTTGCAAGAAGGATTGTGCGGCTGGTGGGCGACAAACGACCGACCGGATCGATAGCAATGAGTTGCCCCAAGTGCGAATGTCGTGGCTAAGGAATATATCGAAGGATGAGCCAGGATCTGGTGGCCCCATAAAAGCTAAAGCTCTGTATAAGCATTTTTGAGGGAATTTTGTTGTTTTTTTTTTTTTATTATTTTTTTTAACGATTCAACTAAAAGCTTTTATGTGTCCTATTAACTCTGTCAAATGCATCGCGTTTCAATCTTTGCACTTTTCTTATTTTTGTCTTAGAGATTTCATTAAAAAAAAAAAAAACAAATATGGATCGTTTTGGTTTTATAATAACACAGCTACCATATTCCTTCACGAATTTATACAAATGCATAATATAGGAACTCGCATATGTATTATATACGGACGGGATGTAACATTTCTAAATTACTCCACGTTTACGGAATCATTCATCCTCGATTACCTTGATTAAGCGAAATTTTTTTTCTTTAGATGGAAAATTGTTTATTCAGAGGGCCCCATTTCCCTGTGCATCTCATGTTCCCAACGTCGGTCATGAGATTTATTGAATATGAGTGAGGAGAAAGGGGATGAATTAGGTAAAATACGAGAGTATTTAAGATTAAAATTTTTAGTACTAGATTGTCTCAAGGCATAAAAATGATAAGCAATTTTATAATTTATATTTATATAGTCCCAGGACTCATACAGAATTATGGAAGATAAATACAAAAATTATTCTGAATAAAGAATAATTGAAATTGGATAATTGGATCTGGACTTTTAATGCGATTCGACTTTTAAACGTATCTCAAAAAGACCATTCGTTCACCTGGATCGAAAGTTATTGGAACTTGAAAAGGTTATGAACGTAAAACACCTTGCCGATCTGATATATAATCTAATAACTAACAAATATGACTGACTATCTGTAGAGCAAACGATAGAATCCAAAAATCTCTTTTGGTATCATATTTTATATAGATCTTTCCACTTTTTCTGGATGAATACCTCAACTGTTGATTCTTCAAACGTGATCAAACAATCTTCAAATTAGGAAACCTTAAATTTGTACACAACTCATACAGGTTCAAACTTGGGCTATTCATTTACGAAGCTTCGAAGCTCCGAACCTTTGAAAGATTATTCAAAGAACGAAGCTTCGAATGTCGAAGCGTCGATCTTCGAACATAAGAAATTCGAAGTTTCGAAGCTATCATGTGACCATAATTCGAAATTTTCAATTTTAATTTGAGCCAATTTCCGTTGAGCTATCAGTGAGCTAAAATTTGGCACACTTATTGATCATGACATGAAAATATACTTTAACACTTTTATTAAAATAAAGATGGCGGCCGAATTTTGTCATTATGGTTCGATTCGACTCAAAATCAATATGATAGGATTGTCGGGGTCACGGATTATGAATATTTTGTCAAAACTTAGAATTTATAAATGGCGGCACAAATATATCTGAAAAATTTTGCCATTTATTGCTCGATCCGAAATATAATTATAAATTGTACTAAAGGAAAAATTAGTTTTACTAAAGCAATCCATCTCAGAGATTGCTAAATTTTCTAAAGATTTGAAGTAAAACCCTACCAAGCATGAACGTTTTACCAATGAAATATCGAACTAGTATAAAAAATTCGATCGAATTCAAATGTACGAAGTGTGTCACAATGTTGGATAGTACTGTTATTTTTTCGATGATACATACATCAATCTTTGGAGCAATCCAAGGGCACGTTCAACAGAATTATTATATATTAAAACAAATTGTAAAAACAGTTTCTAAATTAAATTGGGCTTTGAAATTTAATAACTCAATCCAAAAGTATCATTTACATTCCTATTTACCCTGATGAAATCTGCTGAGTATTATGTGTTGGGTGGATGCAAAATTTGTAATCCTAGTGTACAGCTTCTTCCGGCTTCAGACACTTGTTTGTATAACTGAAGTGAAGTTAAAGACAAACAAATTCGTAATCTGCACTTACTAAAATCTGTCAGATATCAATTTTCAATTTCAATTCAATTTCAATTTATTCAAAAATACTTTGGTAGAGTATACAAGACATACAGTCTTTTGAAGTACAATCTAAGATACCGAATATTGTCAGAATAGATAAACTATTAGAAAATTAAAGTTAAGACTAGTGTGCAAGTTATTTATCGACATATAAATCCTTTAAGTAGTACATATATCATATAATTAAGGGTAGCAATTAAGTTGGATTGTACAATTTAACTAACATAGCGATATAATAAATAATATTGAAATTAGATGGATTATACAGTTAAAGAGGATTACAGGTATACAAGAGAGAAACGATCTAATAGTTGGTAGAAAAAGTAACAGGCAAATGCAATTAAGTTCTAAATTACATACTAAACAAAAGTAGTAGTTCTAATTGTATAAAATAAAATTACTGATGTTACAAATTTTAATTGTTTACAAGCACTTAGAATTAAACAAGACCTAAAAGAAATAGCCGAAAAAGTAGCAGTCCCATTGATAGCAGCTCATTATATGGCTAATAACTTTTCTTGAATGCACCCACATCTCTCACACTCTGGACAGAGTAAGGGCAAAGTATTCCAGGTTTTTGCCGCTTGAATAAAATAAGAGCCCTTTTTGAACTATTCTACGATAACGAGGAATTAGAATATTACGATGGCGTGACGAATTGAGGAGTTGGATGTTATTCGCAAGGTAATCAGGTTGTTCCGTATTAATGAGCTTAAGGAGGAAACGAAGTGACCTGCGCTTTAAGTATATATCTAGAGTATATCCGACTAACCTGGTCTGAAAGCAACGTTGATTCTGTGCAGGCAGGTAGAGTCTAATTTTTGGGATGATCAGACTCTCAAAGGAAAAACTTGGCAAAATCATAGTTTTGATGAGCTTCAGTTTGGTGTTCGAACTTAGAATTTGTGCGGACAACCAGAGCCTGCGTAGTCCACAACAGACCTTTCCCAGAACTGATCTGACATAACCACAACATTTCATATCTGCATTAAGCCTTATTCTAAGATTTGTGATTTCATCAATATATGTTAAAGTTTGTTTCCCGAGAAATATGGAGGAGATAGATCTGGTCAGGGTACCACCACCAAAAATGAGACATTGAGACTTATCAGGATTAAGGATTAGGTCATTCGCTAGAGACCATGCATAAATTCTGGCACGATCCTCTTCGAATAACCCAATCGGTCCACCACTGTACAACTGGGCATCGTCGTCGTATAAGTGGATGTTGTTGGATAACACCAGAGAAGTCTTTGATGTATAAGCTGAACAACAATAGTCCTAACACAGACCCCCTGAGAAATGCCATGCGGTACAGGTAAGAAGTCTGAATCACACTCGTTATAACGAAATTGTTGGCATCTTCCTGTGAGGAAGCCTTAGATCAAGTTAAAAGCCGACTTCGAGAAACCAAAATTATTGAATAACTTCAAGAATAGCCTTGAGTGGTTGACTCTGTCAAAAGTCTTGGAAAAGTAAATTAGCACGAGAATGCCGACCTCACCTTTATCCAGGCTTTTTCTAGTAGGTACTTTAGCTAAAAAGCACAAAATATTAATAGGACGATGATCAGATGCTGTAGCGACTGAAGACTTTTTAGGAATAGGCAAAATCGTGGCCAATTTCCAATTAGTAAGGAAAGTAGTTGACGTAAGGCAATGATTTTGTAAGTGCAATATATATTGACCTGTATATGGGATTTTGAGTCGAATCTGAACACACGTGATAAAATTCGACGGTCATTTAGATGCAGTCATTTTGATTTCTTGATTGCGATCACAAATTCGTAATTAGCGACCCAAAAATCCCACAGATATCGATTTTTAGTCAATTTTGACCATAAATAATAAAATTCGTCGCTGTATTGATTTTATGTTATATTAAGTTCTAAACATTTTTGTGTTTTTTTTTTTATTATCCAAATGTTGAAGTGTGGCAAATTTTAGCTGAAGACAAGACAAGAAGAATTTTTTTAACCCCGTTGCGTTTCATATCATACATATGATAAAATATATATATATTGATTTGTCTTATCATAACCAAAAGACTTATAATATGTCTATTCCCCGAAAAACTAGGATACTCCTTAAACTATTCAAAAATTATTTCAATTCACCTCGAATATTATGCATTAACCTTAACACTTTACAGGGCAGACACCAGAGTCGGGTTGGGAGGACGGGCGATCGGTCACTAGCCCGATGGGCCGGTGATCGTCGGGCCGGTAGTCTCCGGGTTAATCGTATTCGCGACCACACGTATTTACCACGTACCCTGGTCGCACGTTGCGACTGCGGTGGGAGAAGAGCTATGAGTTAAAAATACTAACAAATGTCCCGCAATTTATAAACAGTGGAACCAAGATAGCTTCTGGGTGTTGCCAAGATAGCATTATAAAAGGTATTCCAATAAGAGGTGTTATTTTGATATTCAAAGCAAAATGCTATTTTTTGAGATAAATGATCGGATCTTTATTTTGTTATAAAGAGGAAGGTATGCCGTTAATAATGGAAAATAACATCAGCCAAATGACCACCACGACCATGCCTACGGGACCATATCCTTTCCATGAAATTTTCCATAACCAAATCGCAAAGTGGCTGCCCTATGTCCTCGATAGCCTCACGTATTCCATCTTAGAGGTCTTCAATCGACGCTGGGCTGTTGGCGTAGACCTTCTCTTTCACGTGGCCCCAAAAGGAAGAAGTCGCAAGGTGTTAAGTCACAAGATCTCGGTAGCCAATTGTGATCACCTCTTCGAGAGATAACACGGTCCGGAAACTTTTCCCGTAAAAGATCAATGGTTTCGTTGCTTGTATGGCACGTAGCGCCGTCTTGTTGAAAGTAAACGTTGTCCAGATCAATACCATCCAATTCCGGCCATAAAAAATTATTAATCATCTGTCGATAGCGCAATCCATTCACCGTAACTGTTGCTCCAGCCTCATTTTCGAAAAAGTAAGGTCCAATGACCCCGCGGGACCATAAACCGCACAAAACAGTCACACGTTGAGGATAGAGAGGCTTTTCAACAATAACTCTTGGGTTTTCGGAGCCCCAGATGCGAAAATTTTGCTTGTTGACGAAGCCATCGAGGTGGAAATGGGCCTCATCACTCAAGATCAGTTTTCGATGGAATTCCGGATCATTTTCATGCATTTCAAGGACCCAATCAGCAAGGACTCGACTTTGTTGATGATCGGCCGGCTTGAGTTCTTGTGTTAACTGAACTTTATAAGCCTTAAGACCCAAATCTTTATGCAAAATACGGTGTAATGACGTTTGTGGAATGCCTAATTCCAAAGAACGACGAGGAATGGACAAACCTGGATTTTCTTCAACACTTTTGGCTACAGCAGCAATATTCTCGGCTGTTCTTGAGCGACGTGCACGGGTTTTATTCTTCACATCACTAACTTATCCTGACAGCTCGAGTTTTTCTACCAAAAAATGTTCGAGTTTTACGAACCGTCTCTGCCATATTTTCACCATTTTTATAGTGAATTTTAATAATTTCAATGCGTTGTTGAATCGTGTATCGTTCCATTTTTAATTAATTAATGGCGTAGTTTCTACTTGTCAAATGTCAAAAAATGACAGCTCCAAAAGTGACATCTACCGAAATAGCGGGCTAATTAAAATAACACCTCTTATTGGAAAACCCTTTATATGGGAAATTTGGTATTCTCATAGCTTCAGAATCATTCACTGTTTTATAAAGCATTTGACATTATTGGTAGCATCATTCAAAGCTTTGGTATACCAATCTGGAAGTACTTTCTGGACTTGCAGTAATTATTTATAAAGCCACATTTTTTATGGACATATGCACTATTCAGTATTTTGCGTTACCGTAATATATTTTTTCATCCTTTTATAACAAACTCGAAATTGAGAAATAAATATAAAAACTTTATTGTCTTTTATTTGCAAATATGTAAAGGATCAAGTAATTTTATTTCACGTAAATCAGTTTTACAGTAGAATAAATACATGGTCATGGTATATTACAGTCAGCCTTTACGTATGACAAATTTCGAGTGTTCCAAATAAAATAGTACTGCCAGAAAAGAAGAGTTAATAATATTTATTGCACACATATTCATTTTTTGCGAGTACCTAAAATACATTTAAAAACATTGCGGTGAATCAGTTCGGTAGAAATATTTGCAAGTTTTTATAGGTGGACTTTTCTAGCTTTTTTCGCCGGGAATTAGTTTATCAAACTCTCGAAATTTAGAATATTCGTGTTTTTTAATGTTGGCTGGTATATCCATATCTTCAGAAAATTTTGTAGCTCTAGTAAAATTTTCTTCCATGTCAGGATCACGAACTAAGCAGGTAAATTCAAATGGATAACAACAAATTTATTTATCCAATATTATATTTGTCAAATGCATATGTAGTCGCCCGCAGTAATTTTTTTTGTTTTTTTTTTTTTTTCAATTGCTGCGCCCCTCCGCTTTAATACCTGAGGTAAGTGCATCACTCTTGTTACGGCTCCTGCTTTACGAGTAAAATTGTTGGTCTCTCGAATACTGTTTGCACAGAGAAATCCTATTTTAGTTTCAATTTTAACGATGAAAGGTCCAGCTGCTCTTATACATATTTTGTGCATACATGTTTCTTGTATTTATATAAATTTCTCGCTCCCTGTTTTTTATTAAATCTAGCAACTTCTATAAAAAAAAGCCAATTTCATCTATTACACTGGAGAGCAAAATAAACAAATTTTTTCTGCGACATTAAGTTTTGCATTGATTTTAGTATACACTATCATTATAAATATCTCCGATGTGTAGTTAGTTTATTTGGGTTGACTCTGGTTCTTAACAAATCTCACCTGGCACGATCATTATGGGACCCTTCGATATCTTCAACGTTGAGAAGCCTTCTTGACGACTCGGCGATAAACTGACAGTGTAGCTAGCTACAGCCAAGTATACTTTTTTATTTATGTAAGGACACTAAAATATAGCTCATTTGAAAGATAGGATTTCAAACTATCTAAAAAAATTGAATCTTGAAAACATACGCGAAAAAGGATATCAAGGATAAGGATTTTATCCTTTATCTTTGAATATCCTGGATGGTGTACTTTTGATATTGTTCATTTTTTTATATTTCATACTTTATTTTATTCACTAAAACATATTAAAATTTCAACTTAAGATCTCAATCTTACATTTGCACACAATAAATTCTTAGTTATAACTTTCCAGAAATTTTCTGACTCATTATAACGATGATAAATGGTCTTAAATTTTACGGCATTTATAACACGTGTTAAGAAAACCTAAGTCGGCTTTAGGGATATTCAACTAGACGTGCACTTATACATATACGTATACTCTTGGTCAATTTTCTAAGTGCTTACTTACTTCTCTTGCCTAAGTCGCTACCCTGAACTCAAAAATGCTTTCCTTTTGTAATGTCCCTATCATAAACTCATAAAAGCTACACATTTTCACCCTCGGAACCGAGAAGAATAAGGCGATCGAGATTTCATTTTCGCTGTATCATAAGCCATTGAAGTAATTTTCGATAATAATTCTTTTAGAGTGATATGCTTGAATATATGAGAGGTAACTCCTTGGGCTATCGAAAATTCATCACTCCTTGAAATGAGCTCTGGGGATATTTACTTGAAAAATTGTATATATAGACTTGTACAACTGCGATCGTGCTAAATAGACTGCCGAGGTCGAAGCGTTTAATGAAAAGAAGTATTTAGAAATTGTTTATATACTTAACTATACTCAGGTGATTTTAATAATACACTGTCATAGCGATTGATACAAGAATAATTTTTTTTAAAATAGTGTGTTATCCGTTCGGAAAAACATGGTATAATCTAAGGTCAACAGATTTAAGACCTGTTCAGCCTTGGATAACCACAGTTGATTTTAACATCAAGAATCTGTTCTGTGTGCAGGAAAAAGCTTCTTAAAGAACCGGGAACATCAAGGACAGATACAGATAATATTCCAAAACCAGAAGAGTTTGATGATGATAATATTAATATGGATGAAAATGGAGATATGCAAGATGAAGGAGATAGTGCAAATAAAGGTCTCAGTGAATTTGTAACACAAAGATTTACTGATCAGTAGCGTTAGAATCACTCAATGACTGCCTTCGGTATTTGGGCGAAGAACCAATTGATAGAAAGAGGTTCGCCAGAGAAATATGTGCGGTAAAAGCTTGTTGAACCTAAAAAAATCATTTGGGAAAGAATCTTCGGATAATTAAACAAGTGACAAATATATAAGGTCTTTCATTTTGACATTACTCCCCGAAAATTGGAGTGTAAAAAGAATATCGGAAGAATTCCCCAATACGTCAACTTATCAAATAAAAAACAATAACGCTTAGAGAGTGATGATTTTAATCGTACATGTTGTTCGATTCGGCTTAATAGAAGTATTGATACTGACGCCATTGAGGCAGTAGAAGAATTTTACTGTAAGGATGAAATAAGTCGAGTGATGCCCAGAAAAAAGGATTTTGTATCAGTAAAGGTTGATATTATAATATCATATTACATTGGTGAAAACTCATATTTTCTTATTCCTAGATTGAAGGAAAAAGGACCACGTACAAAAACGTTTAATATTGGGTAATTTAAAAGAAATTTATCGCTGTTTTAAAGATACGTATCCCCAAATGAAAATAGGATTTTCGAAATTTGCGTCGCTTCATCCAAAATATTGTGTGCTGGCAGGATCTTCGGAAATACACCAGAATATCAAACTTATGATAGAGGGCTCCAGGATAAAACATTTACCTATTAATGAGGACCTTCAAATTCTCAACTATTGGCCATGTTTTGCTTTGGGGATATGTAACCCCCAAAATGTCCCTTGCTTCTTTAATAATTGCGTCGACTGTGCAGTATATGCAAGATTAAGAGGATTTTTGGAGGAAATTTTTGAAAAAAAAACAGAATTGATAGCATTGCATTTAGCCAATGGACATCTACAGATCGGTCAAAATTGGAAAGAAAATTGGAATCTGCGGACAAATTTATTGATAGCTTTATCATGTGCCTACCAACCTGACTTCGTCATACATTTATTACCGGTAAACAAAATAATTATCTATACCAAGTGTAATCTACAAATTGATGAAATAGTCGTTATAATGGACTTTTCCGAAAATTATTCATTCATACTGCAAGATGAGATACAAGCATTCCATTGGAGTAAACGCCAAGCTACAATTCATCCTTTCGGAATTTACTTTCGTCCACAAGATAATAGCAATATTCAAATTAATAACTTAGTAATTATAAGTGACTGCTTGCATCACAACACAATAGCGTTATTTAATTAGGATTTTAACATAACAATTTTCTACAATTACAAAAATTTATTTTTTCTCCGACGGCTCCGCTGTTCAGTATAAAAACGGCAAAAACTTTTTTAATTTGAGTAAGCATAAGGAGGAGTTTCAAATTGCAGCCGAATGGAACTTCTTTGGTACTGCACATGGAAAAAATATGTGCGATGGTCTTGGGGGAACAGTAAAGCGAGTTGCAGCAACGTCAAGCTTACAATGTCCATACAAGGATCAAATAACTACACCACTGGAACTTTTCAAATGGGCTAAGGAAAATATAGTCAATATTAATTTTAACTTTGTGGCTGCCGAAGAATATAAAAAGGAAGAAGCACTATTAAATGACGAATACGAAACCAATTCCATCAACGCAGAAAGTGCACTGTGTTGTACCTGTCACGAAAGGACGCGTTAAAGTAAAGAATTTTTCTCATTCTTCTGAAGAATTCCAATATAGTTCATGTAAAAAACAAAAAAATTAATTTAATTGTTAATTTAAGGGGTTAGATAAGTACTCATAAATTAATTGAAATAGGTTAGTTTAATTCCATTTTAGCGCGAAATTAATTTAGGGTAAAATGCTTTATGAATAGTTATGTGTGTATTATAATTAATTTTTCAAAATACAAAATATTAATAATATTAGAATGATCAAAGAGAAATATACAGAAGATAACGAGGGATTCGAGGATGACGACTTTATAAGTGAGAATTGTGTCGAGTAAGAAATCGACGAAATTCAACCGGGACAATCCAAAAAACACAGCCCATGATATCATACTTTAGAATACATAATTAATACGATGCAACCAGGAGACACCGTGGATTAGGCCTATTGGGGATACCACGTAAAATAAAACGCGCCTTGAACTCTACCTCAATGGTGATGCGGGAAAGGATTTCGCTACATTATGAGCAAATGTAAGATTGGTAAAACTTCCTTGATTTTTACTCATTGATCTCGTTGAGATATCAAGTTAAATATGCATTAGTGGATAATATAAGGTAAAAAATATAAAAAAAATGAACAAAATCAATAGTATGCCATTCAGGATATTAGGATGAAATCCTAATCCTTGATGTCCTTTTTCGCGTAAGTGTTTAAGATTTTTTTTTTTAGATAGTTTGAAATCCTATCTTTCAAATGAGCAATATTTCACTGTCCTAGCATAAATATAAAAAATATATATATGAATTTTTAAAGAAGACCAGGATAGCATTTTTGCGAAATTTTGAAAATGCAATAACTCGCGAAATACGCATTGTAGAAGGAAAATTTTGAATCACTATTTTTGTTTTCACAACAAGATTGGTGATAGTCATGTCACACATGTTGCCTATTTGATATAGAATGACCAATTTATAGAAATTTTATGATTTTACTAAGAAACATTATTTTCAAATAATCATATCTTCCGAACGGAGCAACAAATTTTTCTAATTCAAATGCCATATGAAGATAAATTCCGATTCACACTGCCGCGACAGCGATTACGATAACAATAGCTATAATCATAATTATAAACTAGCGATATCATTCTTTTCACACCAACGTTATAAATCACAGCTATAGTTACATGCATATGCCTGAACCAAATAAAGACATTTGGGAAAAATTTGATCATGGGACAAATTAGAGTTTTCCAATTGTATTGGCTAGTATCGATGGTGGACATGCTACGATTATGGGTCAATTCAATGTGTACTAGCTCGACTTATACTGTGTTGAATAATTCTTTTAATTTGAAATAGTTCGTTTTATTGACCATCGTTGATATCGAATATAAATTTTTATATGTCGACGTTGAAATATATAGAAAAAGTTGTGACGAAGGTGTTTTAAATGTTTCGTCTATAGAGATGAAATTTGAATACGGTTTGTTCGAAGAATACCACCAAATATTTGCCTGATCAATATCAAAGAACACCTCATACCTTGATTATCAATTAAGCATTCGCTTTAAAATTTTACTTGATACGTCCTTTCGCAGCAAGGTATGCTCGAGATGAGCCTCGGAAAGATCAGTATAATACTTAGTTTACATATTTTTTATTTATAAAGGGTTTTTCAATATGGACGCTCGAACTTTGAGAGCGCATGGCGGCCATCTTGGTAATGCGATAGCTGTCAAATTTGGCATGAATACATATTTAGTCGTGGCATTTCATTATGGAATGCTACACGCTTCAACAACGCGTAGAAATTGTTAAAATTTATTATCAAAACCAGTGCTCTATTCGCCTAACGTTCCGTGCGTTGCGTCCAATTTATGGCCTTCATGGCCGTCCTGCAGAGTCCACAATCCGTCGTTTGATAAAAAAATTTGAGTCAATCGCAGTTCCTGTACGTGAAAGAAACGCAAGATCGTTGGAGAATATTGTTGCCGTTCGAGACAGTGTGCGAGAAAACCCCAGACAGTCCATTCCGCGTCGTGGGCAAGAACTGGGTCTTTTTGCGACATCAACATGGTGGATTTTGCGCCGAGATTTGGGTTTTCATCCATATAAAGTTCAATTAACTGAAGAGCTAAAACCCAATGACCACAGGCAGCGCCGTGTATTCGCTGATTGGGCGTTAGAGCATCTGGCAGCTGATCCTGCTTTTGCAAAAAAAAATCATCTTCACTTATGAGGCTCATTTCTGGTTAAGCGGCTTTGTTAACAAACAAAATTGCCGGATTTGGTGCGATAAAAATCCGCGGGAGATTCATCAGGTGCCTTTACACTCCGAAAAAGTAACTGTTTGGTGTGGATTTTGGTCCGGCGGTATTATCGGCCCTCCTTATTTCTTCGAAGATGCGCAAAGTGCCGCGCTCACTGTCAATGGTGACCGATATCGGACGATGATAACAAATGTTTTGTGGCCTAGGGTAGGTGGTATGGATCTCATAAACATGTGGTTCCAACAGGACGGCGCCACTTGCCATACAGCACGGGAAGCATTAAATTTATTGAATGAGAAGTTCGAGGGCTTCGTCTTCTCGCGTGGTGGCGACATCAACTGGCCGCCGAGATCGTGTGACTTAACACCGCTCGATTACTTTCTGTGGGGCTACGTGAAATCTCTAGTGTACGCAGATAAACCACAGTCAATTGCTGCCCTAAAGGCCAACATAACTCGCACTCTTCGTGAAATTGAGCCCCATTTATGCGAAGACGTCCTCCAAAATTGGTCCACCAGAATACACCATCTACAGCGGAGTCGTGGTGGCCATTTGGCTGAAATTATTTTTCACACATAATGTCATTAAATATTCTTTAAAATGTAATAAAAATTGTGGTAATATCACTTAAACAGGTTGTTTTATTTCATTTCAAAGTTCGAGCGCTCTTAATGAAAAACCCTTTACATACATTATAAGTATAGAATTGAAAACGCGTTTGGAATTTTGACATAAAATGGAGAATCTTCGTCAATCCTTGTACATCACAGCCTGAAACAACTATTAAAACTGGTCAAGTCCCATAAAAACATCGAATGAGAACGATAATTATTAGACTAAACATTTAGAGCCCTCTAAATCAAAAATGGAGGGTTTGATAATTTCTGGAGTTGATGGAAGAAGACCAACGGAAGAAATTTGCCAAATCCAACAACGTTTTTGTACTTGCACTATAACCTACATACGTAAAATTACCACCGCAACTTCGACTGATTTAACTCGGAACTATCTCATAATTTGTCGTTGATTTGTCGTGAATAACATAAATTTATCGTGTCCTTTTTTCTAAAGGAAACTCGATGTGGTGCTAAGTTACGTCAAGTTAGTACCACATCCAGTTTCCTTTAGAAAAAAGGACACGACAAATTTATGGTTTTCACGACAAATCAACGAGAAATTATAAGATGTAAAATTTTCCAATCCAGTAAGATTTGGCCGAGTTCTAGTGAATTGCCGTGCTAACTTGACGTCAAGTTAGCACCACATCCAGTTTCCTTTAGAAAAATAGACACGATAAATTTATAGCTCCGAGCTTTACGTACTTCTATAACCTCACTTCGTTTAACACTTCCCACTTGTATTCTAGGCTAGATTAACCCTCTAGGGAAGGACACAATAAATCAACTGTGGTCGCGGTGTCCGCAGGGTCGCAGTGGCCAAGTCACCAATACTCTAAAACTAACCCAACCTGTGTTCAACTCCTTGCCAATATCAACCCCCATTTTGTCCTTTTTTCTACTATTTTTATAATGTTTTAATGTTTAATGTTTTGTTAATTAATATTATTTCGTCATATTACTGTATACGGTGACTTTAAAAATTCAAAATAACTTTACGTGGGAGAGGGTGGTATTCGGGAGATAAAGATAGGTGAAAAAAATTTGGCTTTGTGGTCCCTTTAACCAGGAAATGAAGCCTCCCAGTGTCCAGCTCTTAGATTAATTGGATTTTCAGTAGAATATTCCAAAATAGCCTAACATTTAGGAATAATCGTGGATAGCAATCTTACCTGAAATCCCTATGTAGACATTCGGATTATGACAAAGGTTTTTGGATCTTTCAGGGCAAATTGGCCAGAATGATGCAGAAAACCAGCAAGAGGGTACTTGATAAGGTACAAAGCATGGCCTGTTTAGGCTCCATTGGCGCCTTCAAGTCACATCCTCAGCGAATACTTGAAGCCATTCTTTGATTACAGCCACTATACCTCTCTTTACCCAGAAAGAAGTAGCCACTAGTATGCTCCGAAGGGAAAGGTCAGATGATCACACTTTTTCTGGAGTGGAATATCTTAACATCCTCTAGCAAGTCCACATGAAAGGCCTTAGCTACAAGGGATGTTATTTATTCTTATTTCTTGGCATTTTTGATTACCGTGAAATTTTTTCGAGCGGTAACTCTGATAGCCTGCTTCAAGCCTGTACATACATACATACATATTTATAAGTAAGTAACTATAGTATTGTGATGTGGTGGTAAAATTATGTAAAGCAATTCAATTTACGGGATTGGATATGATACTGGGCTCTTATAAAAAAAAAAAAAAATTAAATCATATTAGGTTGGTATTCCCCTGTGTATTGCTATGTATAGGTATGTTATAAATGTACTCAGTGTTCCGGTTTAACGGTAATCTCGTGACAATGCTTGAATAAATCAGATATCCTTTCACCCTAAAAATAATTTTCCACCGAAATTACAAAACCTACTTGGTTCGAAAATACATATATCACTAAGGTTCTACCCTTACCTTATAGTTTATATATTTCCTCAACCCATATTCAAATGAAAGGAAAAAAATTGCTAATGCAGAATGACGAAAAACAACTTCGGCAAAGAATACTAAGAGCCCAATCCTAAGCCAAACTCTTGTATAGCTGTATATGTCCGTATCTTTTGCTCAATGGCAGCGTGTGAATACATTTGAATTAATCATTGCAAAAAAAACCGGGTTGAATGAACAATAATATTCTTTTAACCCTTGAATAGAACACAAACACGCAAACGGAGGAAGTTTTCTTTTTGATGAACTCCAAAAGGAACCTCTGAAGGGACTCAAATTTTGTTTTGCTCTACAGTTTCTTTAAACCGGTTGCGAAATTTAATACTCGAAAGAAAAGTATACCGAGCCCGACCTATCCCAAGGCAGAATCCATCGCATTCACGTAAAAATTTTTTTTTTAATGCGAAAATATTTTCTCTTTGGTAACAGCAGCAACAGCAGCAACAGCAGCAGCAGCGTAGCCCCATACCGTGTATCCCGACCCGAGCAGCAAAAATAATAATAAAAAAAAAGAAGAAGAAGAAGAAATAATCGTATTATCGATGAGAGAAGAACCGAAATTAAAAAAGGAAGAACAATTGCCAGGTGTTTCGATGTTAGCAAATTGGAGTTGCCGGAAAACCGTGTAATGAAAATTTACGTTCTATTCCTGGGGTTCTTCTGGTGTTGCGAGTGAATAAGGTGCTTATATCCGGCACACACATACAAATGTACGCACAACAGTAGCGCGAACTTACAAAGCCAAGCTGTCTAATGACCTTTCCTGATTGAATGAACCTTTTGGATGGAGGCCTTTGAAAAAAGCTCTGAAGGGAACCTTTAAAATTTCACGTTTGACAAATCTGTTTTAAAGTGGATTTGGATTTTGCGAAGCTGTATGAAACTGGATTAGATCTTGTTACGCTTCAGGAGATACTTGTGGCTAGAAACCACAGTAACGTGATAATGGAATGCATTCAACAGAAGACTTTAAAAGAAAGTGGGTAGTACATTACGTTTAGAGCATTATAGTGCAATACTGAGAAATAATTATGACCTGACCCAGTGGGATTTTGACCTTTGGCCAATTTGAATTATGCAATAATTATAACAATAATAAACTTTATTGCTGGCAAAGATACAAAAGATTTTGGAAATCTTAATAGTATACAATAAAACATAGGAAAAATTCTAAATATTAACAATATGTGTGGAAGTAAGTTATAAACGAAGAGTCATAACATAATAAACATATACCAATACTTAGAAAAATTGATACATGAAATATGCAGGTTTTATATAATGTTAGAGTAGAAGAACAAAAACTGAAATAGTTAGTTTTATGGGAACAAATATTAAGAATAATAATAAATGCATACAAAAATATAGTTGAAAAATCGAAGAGCCGCATACAAGTGCACAGCACCAAACAGTGCATATTAAGCTAATCGGATCAAAGCCAGAAGCCTGCTGAATGTCCCAATGGAGCTAGCCCACTGAAGGCTAATAGGTAAGCAATTCCATCATGAATGACCTGTACGAAGTATGATCGCTCACCAATTTGTGTAAGGAAATTAGGCAATAGAAAATGACGATGTCAACTGGAGCTCAGTAATTGAATACGGTCCCGGAGATAAGCTGGGTCCTTCGTATAGATCAGGTTGTACAAGAATTTCAGCCTTCTGTTAATGAAGAATGTTTCAAGAGAGCATCCAAGGAAGGAGCTGACATATTACGAAATATGAGAAAATCTGGAAAAGTTAAATATAAATCGAATCGTGTCATTGAAAGTTACCGTTAATTTTCGCTGACAGCAAGAATCCAGTTTAGGAAATATTAGACTCCCAAAGATAAAGTGAGAAGTTGTAACAATATATTTTCCGACATTCTTAACGAAAAAATACACCTTTCCAACCGTATTAGATATATAATCACAACAGCTTAAATTGGTATTTAGCTCAACACTCATATTTTTAACCGACCTACCCTATCATATGGTATGACGATGCGGTTGATGTGAACTACTGGTAGATCATTAAAGGTCATAGTCCCTCCTATTCACAAATAGATAGAAAACTATCGGGGTTTAACGTGAGCACCTACCAAGTATGGCTTAATCTCACGGCATTCTTCATGCTCGGATTTTTATCGACAATCAACGTCCTCATGTCGTAACACTGAGTATCAGTGTGCCAATAGAGCATGACATTACATCAACTTCCTGGTCGAAGCGAGACCTATCCGATCTCTACCGATCTAGCGTCACGTCTCCTTTCACCACTGCCACCACGATGCTTCCATAAAGGGACAATCCCAAGTTGAGGTGAATAATTCCAATATTCAGGGCTCCTCAACCCCGTGATACCAAGTTAGCCTATGTCGGGCTACCCATTTGGTATGGCTTTCGTAAAGCATGATCAACAGACCATGAATACTCCCAGTGACTATCTTCATGCAAGATATCCTTTTTGTAACGGGACTGGTTACTACGTTCGGGCTAAGATCTTATTTACAACGACTAACAGAATTTTACTTGGTCTATACAGGTAATACAACCCATATGGGCGCTGTCATGGGGGTCCACGTGAAGGTTAAGATATGCCCGTATTCAAATCTGGATAGGTTTCGAGATTCACCATTTGGATCTTATAGCTGACCATGCATACTAACCACATAAGCGGCCAACATGCACACTTGATTTCCGTTATTCATCAACTTATTCATCAACTAAAACATCCTTTCGCCCCCTGCCCAAGAGGGTATGTTTGACATTTTGTTATTCTGACTATCATTAGCACTTAATTTCTTTGTATAATGGGTGGTAACGCTCGTCGCCATTACACCCTACTACAGTACCTACTGAGCCAAAAATCTCAATTTTTATTTCACTAAAGTATCGTTATCTCGCCGTGAGATGTACCAGTTCATGCATATAGTATCTTTCACCCATACTAACTTACTGTACGTACTCTCGTGGGAGATGCTAAAGCGATCTTCAGTACAACAAAAACAAGAAACCAACAAATTTCTTAAATCAAGTATGCATGCTTTCCTCTTATACAGCTTTCACCTTGTTCAGCATTGTACCATCGATTAAGCCAATTGGCCTATCTATATAAGTTTGTTCGTCATCAGCGTAAAGGTGGACCGAAGTATCTGTCAAAATCGTGGGTCAATCCTTTATGTATAGTTAGAAGAGAAGAGCACTGAGAATAGAGCCCTGAGGTATACCGCAGTGAAGAGTTAAGGGAAATAATACTGATTAGGTCTTAACCTATTGGCTACAGCCGAATAGTAATTTTTTTAGTAGAGTCATAGCTGTAGACAAGAAACTGAAACTTTGCCGCAATTTAAGAACAAGAATATCATGATTAATAGAATGGAATTGCCTTGCTGAAACCCAGAAGGACTAGTATAGCTATCCGATCACTGTCAAGAGCGTCACCAATGTCCGAAGCCACCTTGAATAATGCCGACTCCACAACTATGCTGTGGTCTGAAACTTGATTGCCAGCGCGATAGTAAACACTCCTGATTTAGAAAGGAAATAATTTGGGAGTGCATTAATTTTTCAAGAACTTTGCTGAGGTACAACAGAGGCATCGCGGAATTTTACTGTACGGCCGAGCCGAAAGTATTTATTTATTTATTTTATAAGTTCAGACGATTGCATACAGATTAAATCCATTTATATAACTACCGTTGAATAAGAAAATGATAAATTAAGTAAAAAGTAAGCTCTAATTAATTAATTAAAATAGGTATAAATAAAGGAATGTTAAATGATTAAAAAATAGCAATAATAACAAATAATAAAAGTAAAATAAAAGAAAAAAAAAGGAAAAAAAAGGAAAAATTCCGAAAGTAATAAGCAAAGAGTTAAAAAAAAATACTATAATTAAAATTAAAAATTAAAAAATACTGTAATTCAAAAGAGTACTACTAAGTAATATTGAAAAGTGCGGGAGTAGAATGAGCAGCCGTCTCAAGTCGATGGAATACACTTTATCTCACTCAATAATAAATCTTTAAATTGATAGGGGCTATACTGAATGAACATGTCTATGCGTTTAAAGAATTCATTGTGAATTTTTTTAGCTTTAAGTAGTGGTGATTTATTTCTTAAATTTATTTTAGCAGTCGCAAAACCAAATGTTGAAGGCGGGACTCGTGATGGTCCTGGTGATATATGGAAATTAATTTCGGCAGTCTTTGCTTTTACACTTTTAGCTCAGTGCTAATAGTTATCACAGACTTTTGTTAATGAAAGTCTCTTCATAAAACTTCCATAAGACTTTCAATTTTTTAGTATCAAGATCAGCTGTCTTATCAACCTTTTTATACCCTAGATGAAATCATAGGGGTATACTAAGTTTGTCATTCCGTTTGTAACACCTCGAAACATTGATGGTAGAGCAAAATGGATTGGACACCCATTCATAATATTAACAGTTATTTTGATTTTTGCATGTCCGGCCGTCCGTCCGTCCATCTGTGCGCACGATAGCTCGAGAACGCGTATACTTAGAGAGCTGAAATTTTGTGCACGGACTTTAAAAAAAAAGTAAAATTAAGTTCGAAAATGAGACAAATCGGGCAACTCCTTCGTGCCATATAAAAATTCCGTTTTCTGCTATATATTTGGACACTGCTTGAGAACGCGTCTACGTAGAGAGCTGAAATTTCGTACATGATGTTTTTACTGCATTAGCAAATGAAATGTCAAAAATACACTAAATCGGGCAACTTCTTCTTGGTGTTGCCATATAAAAATTTAGGTTTTTTACGTATACTTTGAAAACGATCATTCCAAGACATTTTTATTGTACTAAAAACTTCTGCAGAATACAAAATCCTATAAAATTGGGTATAATCATTTTTTCTGTGCGACAAACCGTTCTAGAAATATATGCGAAAAGCAACTTCAAAATCAAACTTGAATAGATCGGTGACCATACGAAATTTAATACGGGCATTCATCTAGGGTATCATAAGAATTGGTCTTAGACCAATTCTAGCTTTTTTACTTGTTTAAATTTCAGTCAGTCCATAACTGTTACCAGAGACTTCTATTCATTTAAGTCCTATGTTAAAAGTCTGATAAGACTCAGATCATTTCACTTTTTCGAAACAGTCTGATCGGGACTTTTATATTTTACAGTCAGTTATAACAGTTATGTATGTAGGTATAGAAGACTTTTATTTACTTAAGGCTCATAGTGGATCTATTACAAATCTTTAATTCTTGCAGATTTTGGTATTTGTTACTAATATGCGGATATCTGGATACCCGGATCTAAAGACTATCCGATTCCTGAAATCCAAAATCAAATACCAAGATCTGTAACTATAAAATATCTGTGATAGATCCATTATGAGACTTAAATAAATAAAAATTTTCGGTAACAGTTATAATTAACTTTAAAGTAAAAAGTTTTATTGAAACTCTTATTAGAAGGCTTAAAAGTTTCTTAGCAATTTTAACTATTTTCCATTACGTCTCAAGTATACCATTCAGTTTTGATGGGACTTTCTTAGTTGAATGCCAAAAATAACAGTTATTTACGGTCCCCGCGTGGGAGTAATTAATTTCTAAAATCGAAACGCTTCTCCAAACACTTTCCTCTCTCAATCCATAATTTTCGGGAGATATGAGTTATCACAGTTTTACTCTCTGAATTACAGGGGCTTGATTATTCCAGATATAAGGAATTTGAATGTACTTAGGGCCAATGCTGTCGTTTGTACTCCGATCGGAGTATTTGTACTCTGAAACCTAATAGCGTACTCCGATACTACTCTTTATATAAAAGTACTCTCCGTTCTTGGAATTAAGGAGTCCATTTTATTTTAAAAACTTCTCTTTTTGTTAGCAAACTAAAATTATTAAAAAGTTTTTATGCACCTAGGTGGGAGAACTGAGTTAAGTATCTATGCATGATACACAGTACAGGTTGAACATGAACGGATGGTTTGGTAGTGGTACTACATTGTAATACATCAAGCTCAATCATACCAGAACAATGCTCTAATTGAGAAAAAGGATAGAATAAAGTAATTTCAAGTGTGAAATGTCATTTGCGTTTCGCTGGGATTATATGTCATATTTTTTGCTATAGTGTTGGCCGTCGCTGCAACGAAGTAGTTGTGCAAATGTAAACGCTCTCTCGAAGAACATAGAAATGTACAATTTAATTCAAAACTTTGATTTTAATGGCTCCTTTTATTTCTAACAAAAGTTAAGTTTGCCTTAAGATCTCGTTCAAATTCAAATCCATTGAACATTTTTCATGGGTGTGTAGGAATTAATTTATAAAAAACTACTTCAACAACAAGAGTTACAAGAAATAACAAAACAATGCCCTGATTTTTATATTATCTAATGGAAAGACATATTACATCATATAAATTTTGAGGAACCAGTACTAAAAGCAGTTGAGGGAATGGATCCAATTTATTTAACGCCAAGCTCACACTTTTCTCAAACCTTATTGATCGCGAAATGATATCGATGCTTTAGACCAAAGCTTCTTAAACTTTTTTCATTCTCGACCCCATTTATGTTTGCTTTTTTCATTCACGACCCCAGTTATGATTGTGATTTTTTCGCAGCCCAAAAACTAAAAAATAAAAATATATAAATATTTTGTGATGATGTATTATTTATTAGGTAACAATATATGTATGTACTTATATATGAAAAAGTTTTAGAATTGGTTTAAAAGCATACAAAAATATAAAATTAAAGATTGCAAAAAAAAGCTGTAAAGTTGTATTTACTAAACCCCTAAGATTTCGCTAAGCGACCCCATTGGGGGTCGCGATCTATAGTTTTAGAAACCCTACTTTAGATGAAGAGTGGCGTGTTGTAAAAATACAAGAATTTGCACCAAAGTCACTGTTACTTGAAGAATACTGGATTTTTGATGTAAAAATGTTTTAGTTGAGAAAATATATCCCAGTTTACAAAAAGTTGTTAGTGGCCTTATGTGCCTTCCACATAAACCGCAACTGCACAAAGAAGTTTTTCGGCGATCAATCTTATTAAAAGTAAACTCAAAAATTTTCCTGACATAGAAACTGTAAATTCCATAATAGTTGTAGCAAAAAACGTTATTAATATTATAAGAAAAATAAGGACAAAAACTAGAATTGTTCTTTTAGACCAATTCTTACGATACCTTAGCATAGATGAATGCTTGTGTGTAATTTCGCACGGTACATATGTAAGTTTGATTGATGAAGTCTCTTTTTACATCTATTTCTAAAATGGCTCATCGGACAGTAAAAATGATTATGTGTTACCAATTTTATAGTAGTATTTTATATTTTGAAGAACTTTTCAGTAACTACGATAAAAACGTTTTCACAATATATGTAAAAAACTACAATGTTCGTATGAAAAGATCAAGAAAGGGTTCCTCGATTTAGTCTATTTTTAAAGTTGTATTTAGTATTTTAATGAAAACGTCATGTACAAAATTTCAGCTTTCTCCGCTGATACGTTCTCGGGCAGTGTCCAAATATATAGTGAAAAACGATCTTTTTGTATGGCAACCCTACGAAGCAGTTACCCGATTTGCCCAATTTCGATCTTAAATCTTTTTTAGTAAATAGGCCATGTGAAAACTAACTCAAGAACGCACTTTTCCATGAGGATAGACAGACAGACACAATTTTTAATATTATGAGTGCGTATCTCACCAATTTTGCTCTACCAGCATTATTTCTGTGCGTTACAAAATAGTGACCAAGTTAATATGCCCTCTGGCTTTTCATATTCCAGGGTTGAAAAACGTGCCACAACGACCGCTTTTTATTGCGAAATAAGCATTAATAATAATAGGAAAAAAATATCGGGCAGCATGCAAAAATAGTATTGCCAAACAGGATTTGTTTATTGTACAAAGTTTGTCATTTATGTACTTGAAGAAAAGTAGAATGTCTCAAATGAAAACATTCGGCCGAAATAGGTTTGTAAAAAAAAACTTTATATCTACAATGTTTCAACTACATTAATCGAGGTTTATATGTTGTTCTCCGTTGAGGAGTTCTATTCTCCATATCCGAAGAAAGGTCTTCATCACATCTTGACCAAATTTTGAAATTAAATTGGTTCAGAAATATTGGAAATATGAGGTAACATCCAAAAAAAATAAATTCGAACGGATAACCTCCTCTTTTTGAAGTCCAGTTTTTTTTTAAGCTTCCTCACTGAGAATAAAACGAATAACTTTTAAATAAAATTTTAATTTAATCATGTACTCCGTTTTTTTCTGAAAGTACTCCGCTTTGGCAGCAAACAATACTACTCTTGAACATTTCCAAACGATAGCACTGCTTAGAGCACTAAAACGGAGATATATTATGTTTTTCTCCGAAATCTTTGCTGTTTAATTTATGTAAATAAATTACAAAATTTAAATCCTTCCATTAGACATCTATTTTCAGTACTGACAAATATAATTTTAAACTTTCCACAAAATATACTTCAAATAATTATCACAAATATTCTAATTAATTTTGCTAAAAATTGTCAACTACTAATTGAACAAAGAAATAATTATCGTCAGTCATAAATTCCAGAGCCTACATAATGCCGTAGTGTGCCAGGACAAGTTATGAGTTGTCAGAGCTTATTACCTTTACCAATCATGCAATGCAAGAATTTTTCACTTTGCACATTGCAAACATTAGGAAGAATACGGAGCTCTGCGCTGTAAAAATGCAAAGCAATTCGCTTAATTTACAATTTCAACTCTGTGCTATGGGCACATAATTTGAACTTGTGGAACCGTTGTTCGGCCGCTTTATCAACGCTATCATAATGAATCATGGCCACCTTCTAATCGTTATTCACAAAGAATAGTGACGTGCACGGGACTCATTTAGGAATTAAAAAATGGAAAAGCTTGCACCACAAAAAGGTAAACAAATTAGAAATTCACCTGGGCTCCGCATGTGTTCCAGAAAAATAACTCTCTTTTACCTTACAACTGGTTGAATTTTAGTTGCACAAAAGGGTAACACGAAACGCTGTACTCTCTATGTATTACTGCAGTTGCAAACGACGACGACGATGACGACTACGGCGGCGTTCAGCCCGTTTATTCTTAATCAACGCTGCAACCGTGGCGTACCGAAAGGCCATAAAACCTCTAAATAGGCTTTTGTTTTGGGCTCAGGTCACGAATATTTGCCATGAATTTTTATTTTTCCGCGATATTCCCTTTGTGGCGGCCTAGCGAACAGCGTTTTTCTCGTATGTCCTAGTCTGGATTGATTGCCTTCTGGTTAAGTAATGCATCATGGCGTATACACATATGCAGGCAGCCAGAATGCTACTCTTCTGGTGCATTCATTTAATTTCATGGATGTATTTTTTTGTTTGTTTTTGTAATCATAATTTAAGCCAAAATCCAAGGGTTTTTTTTTTTTTGACTCTCTGATTATTTGATGGGGTGCCAATATAGAATGGCAAAATGTACTTTGTTTTTCTGTTTGTTTTTTTGTTCATAATCTGTAAAAGCTTAATAGGAATTTTACAGGAATAAATATGACAACAAGAGATAAAAATCATTATTATTTTTTTTTGTTTTTTTTTTTTTTAAATATTATTAAGGCTCAGGGAATACCCTATGATGCAAAGCACAGCATGGCAGGCAGGAGATTAGGAAAGGATTAGGGGACATGAGGAAAGTGGCGGAGATGCTGATGTATGTCAATCTTAAACTTTCGCCGATTGTAAGTCCGAGGAATAACAGTAGATGGTAAGCTGTTCCACATTCGCACAGTTCGGGATAAAAAAGCATCACGGAATTTTACTGTCCAGCCAAAAGTATTTTAAAGGGTGAAAGGATGGTGCGCATCTTGCAGCTCGAGTATTGCTTGCAGGAATTAATCTACAAGGGATTTAACCAGATAGTTCTTCGGAACATTGACCATGCATATAGCGAAACACATCCAATATTGCGGCGGTACTCGAATGAGTCGATATGACAAGTAATTATCAAATCGCGAATGAGCTTGAAGGCTTTTTTTTTGGAAAATATCTAATAAATCTAAGTTTGTACGACCAGCTCCGACCCAGATATGAACGTCAATTAAGTTGGGACCGCCATTTCATAGTAGAAAAGTTTTGAATACGTCAAAATTTAGGGCTCAATTAGGGCTAATTTAATTCCACCTCCCCGAATTTAAAGCTCTAGTACTTTTTAAAAAAATCCATGGATAATCCAACTTTATTAAAAGTCACCATTAAGTACCAAATTTTCTAAGCTAACGATATACATACGTCCGGTTACCCATAACTTCCTCAATTTTCCCTGTAGACCAAGACTTTTTATTTCCTGTAAACTCTCGAATCCACACATTTTCCCCGTACTTCAAAAGTGTGTCGTCTCTTTCCCCCATAAGTTTTTACTTGTGTGTTTTGAGCTTTACACACCCTCTTCCGTATTTTTGTATTACGTTTTCTGTCTAGTGGATTGCTGTCTTTAGGCTTGATTAAATCTAATCGTGTTCCAAGCTGCCTTCCAAAAATTAACATAGATTCTGGATGATGCGCCCCTCCCGTTAAATATTATATACCATTCATTTGGCAGAACCATTTGAATTCCTCTGATGTAAAAGCTATAGCATTATCTGAAATGAGAGTCTTCGGAATACCCATTCTACAAAAAAATTCTCTAAGCTTCTCAATGGTAGTTGTTGAAGTTTTGTTAGGGACTTGCATTACTTCTGGCCATTTACTGAAGCTGTCTACACATACCATGAAAATGTCTTCCCATAAATGGGCCGCAGAAATCTATATGTATTCTATCCCATGGTGCCGTAGGCCGTGACCAAGGACATAAGGTATGGGAAGAATGCAATTCTTGTAACACTTTACTTTATCTTTTGAAACGACAGTTCATTACGAATTTTATAAAAGGGCAAAACTTCATTATTGCTTACTCCCTTAAACACTTATTGTTTTACCATATGTAATATATTATCACTTCCCGTTTCCACAGCAATCAACTTTGCATCAACCGGCAATTGTTGCTCCTTACTTATTAAATTTAAATATAAATCTTGTATTTCATTTTCATTGTGCCTGGTTTCTTGATTGTAAAGGGGCTCGCGAAAGAAAATCTTCGTTATTTTCTGTGGTTTTGACATATTTGATATCAAAATCATATCCGGATAAAAATAATGCATATCGTTGCAATCTATGTGCTGCCATTTGAGGAATTCCTACTTTACTCCCAAATATGTAAATTAAAGGTTTGCAGTCTGTTTTCAAAACGAACTTACGCCCATACAAATATTGATGGAAGTATTTTACTCCGAAATATATTGCTACAGCTTCCATCTCTATTTGGCTAAATCTTCTTTCCGCATCTAGTAAAGTTCGCGATGCGTACGCGATTGGTTTTACATTCCCTTTTTCATATACATGGGATAAGATTGCACCGAGGCCATAACTACTTGCATCTACTGTTAATTGTATTGACAAAGAAGAATTATTATGAACCAAAACATTAGCAGATAAAAGCATTTCCTTTACATGATTGAACGCTCTTTCGCATTTATTTGTCCACGACCAAGGAACATTCTTTTTTAAAAGACTATAGAACGGATTTAGTTTCTCAGCTACATTCGAAAGAAATTTCCAAAAAAGATTTTAATTGTGTAACATTTTATTTCTGTAATTGCCTGTACCTTATCCGGACAATTTTTTAACCCTTCTCCACAAATAATCAATACTAAATAACGGGCTGATTCTTTTAAAAACTCACATTTTGGTGCTTTAACTATTAAATCTGCACCCTTTAAACGATAAAGTACTTTTTCTTTTTTCTTTACTTCCTATCAATATGTCATCCATAAATACATTTTAGGTAAATTACATAGTTATATCTAAAATGCCCCAAAAAATAAAATGTTTTTTTTTATTAATTTTTTTAAATCGCTTTCTTGACCCCGTCAATAAAATCGTTCACTGAAATTTTAAAATTGAAATGAAGTACTTTCCCACTTCACAGGAAGAAGGAAAAAATAAACTGATTTCTGCATTTTTTCTTTTTTTAAAGTGGAATGTAAAAAATATGTAATAAAAATAGGATTAAACAGGATGTTTTCGAACATAACTTTTTAAATTTCGGAAGCCCACACAGCAGACCCACAGAACATTAATTGAGAATTACAGTGAACTCAATTATCTAAAAATAGCTCTTATATATGAATAGAACTTTTAATTTAATTGGAATGTCATTCCGATTATTGAATTCACATTAATTCTCAGTTATTCTTTCGTCTCTGGAGGGTATTATACCATTGACGCACAGCTAGTGTAGCTACCATGGCTCGGATAACATTGTATTCTTTAACCATGCTAGGTGACAGATCGCATAGTAGTTTCATTTGACAGCTTTTGAAACTTGTAATTTTTGCTTTTGAAGAAAACGTCAGATATATTTAATATTTTATGATTTCCCAAAAAGGTATACTTGAATAAAAAGTCATAAACTAGATAATTTTGAAACCATTGAAAAACTCCGTATACCATGGAAAGAACCCAAGTATTTATACTAACCTCGTACCAGTTTGCTCACTTTATATTCTACTGGAATTCAATGACACACACGTGGCTTATGCATATACAGGGTTTTCCAATAAGAGGTGTTATTTTAATTAGCCCGCTATTTCGGTAGATGTCACTTTTAGAGCTGTCATTTTTTGACATTTCACAAGTAGAAACTACGCCATTAATAAAAATGGAACGATACACGATTCAACAACGCATTGAAATTATTAAAATTCACTATAAAAATGGTGAAAATGTGGCAGAGACTGTTCGTAAAACTCGAACATTTTTGGGTCGTCGTGAAGCACCTTGTCGGACCGCAATATAGAAATTGGTAGAAAAATTCGAGCTGTCGGGACAAGTTAGTGATGTGAAACGTCATTACACCGTATTTTGCATAAAGATTTGGGTCTTAAGGCTTATAACGTTCAGTTAACACAAGAACTCAAGCCGGCCGAACATCAACAACGTCGAATCTTTGCTGATTGGGTCCTTGAAATGCATGAAAATGATCCGGAATTCTATCGAAAACTCATCTTGAGTGATAAGGCCCATTTCCACCTCGATGGCTTCGTCAACAAGAAAAATTGTCGCATCTGGGGCTCGGAAAACCCAAGAGTTATTGTTGAAAAGCCTCTCTATCCTCAACGTGTGACTGTTTGGTGCGGTTTATGGTCCCGCGGGGTCATTGGACCTTACTTTTTCGAAAATGAGACTGGCGCAACAGTTACGGTGAATGGATTGCGCTATCGACAGATGATTAATAATTTTTTATGGCCGGAATTGGATGGTATTGATCTGGACAACGTTTACTTTCAACAAGACGGCGCTACGTGCCATACAAGCAACGAAACCATTGATCTTTTACGGGAAAAGTTTCCGGACCGTGTTATCTCTCGAAGAGGTAATCACAATTGGCCACCGAGATCTTGTGACTTAACACCTTGCGACTTCTTCCTTTGGGGCCACGTGAAAGTGAAGGTCTACGCCAACAGCCCAGCGTCGATTCAAGATCTCAAAGATGAAATTCGTGAGGCTATCGAGGACATAGGGCAGCAACTTTGCGATTTGGTTATGGAAAATTTCATGAAAAGGATATGGTGTGGTCGTGGTGGTCATTTGGCTGATGTTACTTTCCATTATTAACGGCATACCTTCCTCTTTATAATGAAATAAAGATCCGATCATTTATCTCAAAAAATGGCATTTTCCTTTGAATATCAAAATAACACCTCTTATTGGAAAACCCTTTACTATGGTATCTGTACTAGCTGTGTGTCACAGGTTTTAGCCTATTAGGTTAAACCCCTTCCATTCGTGATCTATATATACGGCCTTGCTCGTCATTTACTGTATGGAGCATTACCCCTAATATATTTATATATATATCTATATATATCTATTGTGTTAAAGCCCATTATGCGCTTTCATCTCTAACAATGAGCTTGCAGCCTCAGAGCACTCATGCAATATTGCATAGAGAAATTCCTAGTGTATGTAGTACATGTATAAGATTGACAAGAAGTTTTAAGACAGTATTGAAAATCTTGCCCCATCTTAGAAGTGTCCGATTCCCGAAGATGCTACACAGCTAATGCTATACTATAATTACTCTTCACCTTAACCAAAAGTAAATTAATAAAAATAATCTTGCCAGTACCAACAAAAGCATACAGAAAAATTCCTAATGGCCGGTTTCACAGTCAAGGCTTAAGCCACAGCGATGGCTTAAGCCAAGGCATAATAAATATTTCAGTTTCACAGTCAAGGCTTAAGTGAAATCACTGGCTTAAGGCAAGCTTAACTTAAGCCCGCCATCTCGAAGGCTTAAGCCTCAGATTTTGCTGTGAAACACATAAGAAATTATTTCTAAATATATATTTTTCCTAAATATTATAATTTTTATTATTAAATGAACGTGCATATTTCAAAAGTTATATTTTAAAACTAAATTGAAATTTTCCAAGCGAAAATTAGTTATCTAATTAGCAGTTTTGAGTATTGTCTGCTAGCTAGTGTCAGCACTCCACTTGACTTTTTAAGAAGAAACCAAACAGTTTAGGACCAAAATGAGTTATTTATCTGATGCAGAGGATATAAGAGAGCAAGAAATGTATAATATAATATCGCAAGGTGTGACCCGTGAAAAAATTATAAAAAGGCGCGCGCAACATTTCGAGAAATTGATTTTTATTCTCGGTTCCGGCTGTAGAAACATTCGGCTTTGATGGTTTACGTTATCGAAACATTCTGCAACAATGATTTTGGATTTGATATCCTTCCAGATAAAAACCACAACAAAGTGGTAAATAAAAAGCTCTTCTTCTTTTCGCTTAGTTTTTAATCCACAATGGCAATTTTCCTTTCAGAAAATTCACAATTACCGCAGTGCTGACAACTTAAAAATTTTCACCCGCGGCTTAACTAAGCCTCAGCTTACTGAGTACTGTGAAACCGAGTAGGCTTAAGTTCTGGGCTTAAGCCACACCCGTGGCTTAACTAAGCTCTGGCTTAAGCCTGGACTGTGAAACCGGCCATAAGTATACCTTACGGGTGTCCAGTAATTTTCGGTAGACAACCTCGTGATTACATTTCAATGTCTCCCCGTTGCTTGACACTGCCTTCATCAAAGCCTCCTCTAAGATAAACTCTGATCACCTCTCTTTCGTCAATTGCCCTTTGATGCCCTCTAAGAGTGTTTTTGCACTTCTACCAAAGACTAGGAAAATTGAAGAGGTAACAGAATACCAACATTATTGTGAAAAGTTCATGCAGATTGAATTGAGAATAACACTCTGACAAAATTTTCCGTTTTATACAGCTCAAAAAGCCGAAGACTGTTATCGGAATTAGATTACTAACTTTTTTGTCCATTTATTGGAAGCAATCTATATGTCTTGACCGTTTTCCAAAAGATCCTGTGTAATCGTTTCATTTTTTTAACTTTCAGTACCAAATTTCTAATAGAGCTCCTTAGGTTTGAGATATGGCGTGCGTTCAAGCACTTCTCGGCGATAACACAAGGTTCGGCTTCAGTTTTTGACTAGATCGTCTATTTTTTTTCAGTTCCCTACACACTTTCGTGTCAAAAGACCGAAAACAAGATTACCTACTATATTATTGTAACTATCTAGAGCAGCTGCAGTTTCATGTGGTAGCAATATCACATTTTCTCCATACGCTCAATATATCAGTAATTAACCCCAGGGCTCTAGCAGATTTTCCTACTCAATTTAAGTAAATATATTAAAGTCTTATAATTGGGTCCTTATAAAAAATCACTTAATGTCCTGAAGTGGTTAAGCTGGTCCATCTGTTCCCGTGAGTCAAATAAATATTGAAATTTTTTCAACATTTCAACTGTCCAGAACTATCACCAATTGTCGGTTCTATATGAAGTGCAGTCTTGGATCTTTCTATAATGACATATCGATTCCTGGTATCCTCTGGAGAGCAGCCGTAAAGTGAACGCGATTAGGCCTGTCACCCAAATCGAGTTTGCTTTAACATTCCCAATTAATCTTGCGGTATGTATCCGGATTGTTGAGTGGTCAGACCTATCAATACGTATGTTAATCCTGCTACTACGCCATATTTTTCCGTTCATCTAGTCTACTGCTCTTGATATTGCAAAAATATCAGTTTGAACAACCAGTGCCGTTTTACCTGGATAAATTTGGAGGTATCTTGGACATGTTTTATTTGCAATGTAGGATTTTTATTTTCAACATCTCTTTCCGAGCATTGTCATAGGATTCCTCCCACTCATAGAAAGAACTGAATAATACTATCTCTACAAATATTAACCACAAGATTTCGTTAAAATTATTATTAACTAGGCACAGCTTGCCGGCGTTGCCCGGCGATAATATAGCAATATAGCTGAACAGATGATCGTGCGATTCCATACTCGAGGGTTTCACTCATCGTGCATATGTGTGAGAAAGTGTAGGTCTCTACGTCGCAGTGTTCATAGGCAGTGCCCAAATATATAGTAAAAATTGAAATTTTTGTATGGCAATCTTATGAAGGAGTTGCTCGAGTGGCCTCTTTCTCGAACTTATATTTCCCTATTTTTCTTTAACCTTCGCTTTACCGATATCTACCCAGGTAGATATTTCGATTTACTTTTCTTTATAACTCAGTGAAATTTCATCAAATCTCGAAACGCCTCCGACTCAGTGACTAAATTTTCAGTTTATTTCAGAAAATAAAAAGAAAACCATTTTTTTCGCACCTCTTCATATTTTTTTTTAAATTTCGTTGTTTTATATACGCATTTGAAATTGTATCTACCCGGGTAGATACATACAGTTTATATGGGAATTTGCTAATGTTGAAGTACAATATTTGTAAGGAAAAGAGCAATATATTTTAATACATTATTTATTTATTTTCATGGATAATATAATATAAAATAACTAATAATATAATAAAAGTATATACAGAAATATCAAAA
Source organism: Dioctria rufipes (assembly GCA_963924295.1). Taxonomy (NCBI): domain Eukaryota; kingdom Metazoa; phylum Arthropoda; class Insecta; order Diptera; family Asilidae; genus Dioctria; species Dioctria rufipes. The sequence continues at coordinate 217,776,925 of OZ002741.1, forward strand.
AGTAAAAAAAAAATAATAATTAAAAATAGTGAAAACTGTCAGCGTTGGAATGATGATTACATTGTGGATGGACCTGCATGACAACCTTCACACTTTGTTTGTTGCAAGCTGTGCTGTGCGCATACTGGTTTTTTACACTTGATGCATGTTTGGCGAGTAGCTCTTTTTTTTTTGCACTGCTGGTAGCACAAAAAGCATCCACCTTTTTGCTTTATGCGCCCAGATGCATCTCGTTCTGGAGAATCGTCTGGGGTGAAATCCTCGTCCATTTGGTTTGATGCAGCAACCGGCTCACCTAAAATACATTCCATTGCCGCCTTGATGTGGAATTTTGAAATAATGTTTTTATTTTCGGCTCTCCTTCTAATTTGGGGAATGCATAATTGTTCACCCAACAACTGCAAAAATTGATGACGACGCGATTTTTTCACACTGCCTTCCGGATTATTGGATGAGAAGATGATGTAAGCTGCAAGGGCTGCGATATCTAGAACATTATAAAATAATGCTAGAGGCCAGCGTTTTGTAGCCCTCTTCGTGGTATATTGACTCAACATTTTATCCATCGTGTCCACACCACCTTTGGTGTGGTTATAATAATGGATTATTTCCGGTTTTTGTTTTGGACCGGAAACAGCATTATCACCATGCATCGTTGATAATAATACCACGGCTCTACCTTTTGCGGGGACGTACGAACACATGGCTACATTTTGTCCAAATCCAAACTCAGTGGAGTAAACTGGTCGGTTCTTCGCTGCTTTGAACGCATCGGGTAAATAGCGCTTATTTTTTTTTATAGTGCCGACAACCGTCATTTTCCAAGTGACCAGTTCCATGGCCAGTGGTAGAGAGGTAAAAAAATTATCCATCGTCACATTTCGCCCTGTTCCTTTGTAAGGAGCCACCAACTCTTTTACAACTCGCTCACCTTGGTTCACATCTCTGACATTTCCTGTCTTTCCGGTGTAAATTTGACCATTCAGGGGATACGAAGTTGCGGAATCACAAGCCCACCAAATTTTTATGCCATACTTTGCCGGCTTGGAGGGCATGTATTGTGTGAACTTGGTGCGTCCCCTGTACCCATACAATTGCTCGTCTACTGTAATTGATTCATATGGTCTGTAATATTTCTTTAGGTTCGAGTTGATCATCATAAAAACATCCGCAATCGGTGCAGCTTTATCCACTTCTTGGCGACCAGCTCTTGTAACATGCCAATCGAACCGAATGAACCGCAATATTTGCTGGAATCTGTTCCTAGACATCGTAGCACGATAAAGTGGGCACGAATTTTGTTTCCAGAGTGTACGTGCAGCCTCTTGATTTGATTTATGAGAGCCCATTACCAGCAATATTCCCAGAAACGCATAAAATTCTATATCCGTAAGAGGCTCCCATGTAAGGGGTTTTTTATTGGGATTTTTGCTGTTCCATTCGGCGCAGTCTGCTTCGGCTCTTTTGTTGGTATACCTACATATAAGGTCTGTAATGGCGGAAGTCATGATGCAAAAAAAAGTATCCTTTTCCGACAGATTCTTGGTGTTTGGGTTAGGGCCGCTAAACAATGAATCACGAAAAATATTGTGGGCACCCTTTCGTTGCAACGTCGATGGATGTTTATACCATTTTGTACCATCCTTGCTCACAAAATAGCTTTCATGAGACGAAGAAGCTTCACCAGCATCACCATCATCGACTTCATCATCTGAATCCCTATCAGAATTTAACTCTACATCTATATCTCCATCGTCCACTGCGCCATCAAAATCTAAATTTGCCTCCTCAGGAATATTATCTTCATCGCTGTCATCACCCTCAAATGCCTGAACGTCTTCCTCCTCCGTTTCGAAAATGACCTCTTGCATTTGCCTAAAATAGGCTTGCCTCCTTTCATGTGATAACCTAAACCACAAAAATAGAGTTTTTGAAAATTTAATGCAAACAATTGCTGTAAATATAAACACAGTTGAATCGAGCGGCCGGGCAAATAAACTTTTTTCCAGTAAAAGGTGTGTATATTGAAATATAAAAATAATATATATGGCCGTAAAATATTTGCACGAAATTGTAAAATTCGATTCAACCGTGAGTATAAACAAAGCCTAGGTCATATGAAGCATTAAAATGTGCAATAAATGCAAAAACTCACCTGTCAACCGCTGACGCAGAAAGATATTCAAAATTCGTTTCTGTATTCATATTTATTTATTTTTTTAGCTACACAACTTCTCACTTGAAAATTTCAATTGAAAGTAAAGACTATCTAAATCTTGAAATATATTTATATATACTTTACCGAAGAAATACATGTACTAGAGAAGTACATTATCTTAATTTTGCAAGAAATACTACTCATTATATTTTCCCAGCCAATCGTGAAGCGGCCATAAGGTCCTTGTCATATAAAATACCTGAATAAAACAATCGCTTTACACAAAGCATCTGAATCATGAAATATACTTCCATATGCTTTACCGAAGAAATACACGTACTAGAGAAGTACTATCTTTATTTTGCAACAAATACTTCTCATTATATTTTCCAGCTAATCGTCCAGCTGCCATAAGGTCCTTCTCAATTAAAATACCTGAATAAAACAATCCCTTAACATAAATCCCTTGTTTTTACCTATTTGCATATAATTTCAAGAATGAAAATTGTATTTACCATACAAAATGTATGAAGAATATATGTATCTACCTGGGTAGATACAGGTACGAATGTGCATATAAAGTTTTTCGGTAAAGCGAAGGTTAAAAGGCCCGGATACAAAATTTCAGCTCTCTACTTCGACGCGTGCGGTAGTGTTGAAATATATAGTGAAAAACTAATGTTTTGTATGGCAACACCAAAAAGGGGTCGCCCGATTTGGTTAATTTTTGAACTTGCACTTTTCATGAAAACGACGTGTACAAAATTTCAGCTCTCTTCAAATATATACTTAGTTTAAAATGAAATTTTTATATGGAAACTCTACGAAGGACATGCCCGATTGGTCCCATTTTTGAAATTAAATTTATTGCCATGTACAAAGCTTGAGCTCTCCACGTCGACGCGTTTTCAGGCAGTTTCCAAATATATAGTGAAAGTCCAAAGTTTTGCATGGCAACACCAAGAAGGTGTTGCTAACTCCAATTGCTCCTTCCCTAAAAACCTTACTCGAACTGTTACATGCATTTAAAAAAAAATTTGCCAAAACGGGCCAGCCGTTCTCAAGTGATGCGATTACCAACGAACAGCATTTCATTTTTATTTATATAGAAAAATTTAAAGTATTTTTTTTTTTTTTTTTTTACAATTTAAAGTAAATGCTAAAAGACCTTATGGACTCTTTTTCACAGCTTGAGAAAAAGTAGTAAATGGTCAAACAACTACCAGTATGCAATTAAAAATTTTATAGCTTCATTAAAATCAATTCACAAAAATGAACACCGTCAAGATTTGCTTAATTATTTATTTATTCAAAATTCATCACAATTGATTATTACAATAATTTATTATAAGATAAAAATGCAATACAAAATATGCAAATTGAAAAAAACATTAAGAAACAGATAAACTTAACTAGGGTCAAATTTGAGCTGATTTTTCATTTGTTATCTAGAAAAATTCACATTAATGCGGTCGAAATGCTCATTAAAGTGACGAGACGTTGCTGTTAAGGGATCGTTCGTGCCGAAGTTATGGCCTATCAGTTATTAGCGAGTGGAGACCCATTGTTTCCTTTTAAGTATCGAAAATTAATACAAACCTAGAGATATTACGTATAGTTTCCAGCATCTGCAAGAATATCAAATTCATACGGTCCACAAAGCCAGGCAAAATTACAATATTACTCCAAGGAAGGCCGAAGATGGAGTGTAAACCAGCGGAATCTAGTTCAATACAATTAAACTACAATTTAGGTAGTAAGGAGTATCGACGTAACAAAGGTGCAATAAAGAAGTTTTGTAATATAAGGATCATCAAATTGCCTAGACCATCTCATAACAAAACCTAAAATCAAATTAGCCGTACTAATATGTAATCGGTATAATCCTCAAAAGAAAGGCGAGAATTGAATTGAGAATCACACCCAAATATTTGGTTCTGTGGATTGGGTACCCATCATCTGCGAGCGAAAGTCATTGTTGTGCATTTATTAACATTTAGAGGAAGACAATATTATTGGAGCATATTTTGGCGCCGTCCGCATAACAAAGTATTTTGGAATTAAATAAAAGCAAGGATACAGTAGTACAAAATAAATAATAACGGACCAAGAATACTGCCTTGAGGCACAGTCAAGGTATTTGATATCTCAGCAGGAAGTGCTCTGCAAAATAGAACTTGAGGACTACTGATTAAAATTTTATGATTAATTTTATAGAAATTCTCAGTGAAGGCGCAGTCAACATACTTACCGGACTCAATGTCCAGTATACAGTAGTGAACAAAATCATAGCAATATAGGACAAATTAGTTTGCAACGTCAGATTTATTGCTTTTCTTATGAAAAGGAATGATATCGGTATATTTCCATGACTTTGGGAAGGCGCTATAGGACAAGGACAGATTAAATAGGTAACACATGTCATGAGACATGAGCAACTAGCCTTCTTCAGAAAGTTAGCGGCAACACCATCAGGATCTAATGTAAAACTATCAGGTTATCGTCAACCATAAGATCTTTGACTTGTAGGGAGGTTGATGGGAGCCTTGTCAAATGATAAAAGTCAATATTACTAATATCACAGTTGGAATTACAAAAGGCGGTATTAAAGAATTCAGAGAAAAAGTTCGCAACCATTCATCGCTAATTTCTGTGCCACCAAAATTTAAAAATTATGGGTACGCATCACAATTACGCTTAGAGTTTATAAATTTCTAGAAGTCTTTAGTGAAATTACGAAGAGTTAATTTCATACTATCAATATAGTGATTATATGAAATATGAACCTGCGAGCTGAAGGGATTCCAGACATTGCAGTCCATTAATCTGCATCACTTCCTGAGGCACTTTACCCCCTCCATGCTTTATTTTTAAGATTTTTAAATGTCGTAAGGAGCTGATCATCCAAGGCTGAGACAGGCGCGTACGCTATACAGAGGGTGGGTTACGGGGTGTCATGACCCCCCCCCCCCCAACGCTATCTCACCTACGCGATGAGTTGAATTGGGAAACACAATGTGGTGCTAGTCTGTAGAACGAGATGTAAAAGTTTAACAGGACGATTTTCGTATTCCATGGGCACACTGTGTAGCTGACGCCGGCGTTTAATGCTTACACTGGAGCGTACTTTTCCCAATTTTTATCTTTAGCGCTGCTGCGTCAACAGAGTCAATCTACAGCGACGGCTAGCCATTTGTTTGTCTTCTTATGAGTAGTAATAGTAGATATAAGGGCTAATATACATCGAGAGCTACATGCTGCAAGCTTCAAGCTACAAGTGTCAGTTTGCACATATGGCGTACCGTAGAAACTACTACATAGAGAGCTGCAAGCTAGATGCTGTAGCTAGCCACTGTTAAAAAGAGCGCTCTAAGAGCCCTCCTGAAGCGCTTCCCTGGAAGCTCGTAGCGCTTCTTTCCCTATCCCAATTCATTGCTTTTTAACGTGGGGATGTCTGCAGAGGCAAGCGCTTCAATGCTGCTCTTAACAATCGCTCTAAATGTGGTATTAAATTTTATAAAGTTGATTAAATAAGCCAATATTCTGCCTTTTATTCTCACATTTATTAACCAAAACTTCAGATTACTTCTAATCAATCTGAACTCATATAGGCTAGTGCCAAATCTGGTGTGAAAGCTAAAATGGAAAAAATTAATAACAAGCAAGGACCAGACGGAAAATTTAGTTAAGGTTACAATTAAGAGAAAAAACAAAACTTAAACATGAGATAAAGTGAAATTACGAAATGGCGGAGGGGGCGTGTAAAGGGGTTGAAAGTGTTTTTGTGATTTTCGGAAAAATGCGACTTCCTAACGGAAAATGTTCTGCTTCTGCGTGAAAGTGATAGATAATAAAAACATCTAAAAGTTTCATATAAGGCATTTTTCAATATAACCTCAAATTTTTCAAGAAAATGGCGGAAAACCGATTTTTCAGTTTTTTAATTTTGTCTCTCGTAAAAAGAATTCAAATTACATGAAATTTTGTGAAATTATACCTTTTTTTGCATTAAATAAGCACTTTTTTTTTTTAATGTGGAAAACATGTACTTTCCGATGTATTTACAATTTTCGAAAAAAAAACACCGAAATCTTCCACGAAAAACTTTATTGGTGTTTTTTTTCGATTTAATTATTTTATCTGGACTCATTTTAATCATTAAAATGTCTACTTTAAAATGGTTATTTCTTATGATTTCCAATTTATTTTATTATTTAGGTAAATAATGCATTAAATTTCGATGACAGAATTTGCTTTAATGTAATATTATACTAAAATTGAATCAATTTAATTAAAGACAGAGGCGGAAATCATCCTGCAAGTTAAAATATTCATGGCAATGCACCATACCGTACTGAAAGTCGTAAGATAAATTTAAGACTCGATGACCCAGTTTGCAATTTTATTAACGTATTTTTTACTATTTTTTCACTAAATAAATAATATAACGATGAGTAATCTGTTTTAGGTAGATTTGAATAAAATAATTTGAAATTGTAATGAATTTTACATCTTTTGCATTGTGTTGTTCTTCTTCTTCATCAATAAAATTTTCAAATTCCGAAGGATCTTCGAGATTATCGGCGTCTTCGAGCTTCTCGATTTCAATATAAAAACTCTTTGCTAACTCTTCATCAGTAGTTGAGCAGTTTTCATTAGAATTACTGCATAAATTGCTATATTTTAAGCCGTGTTTTCGGCAGTCACATCTTTGTTTATTAGTTACAACCACTTTCACAGCTGCAGCTAATACTTTTTAATAATTTTTCGGGAAGTAATCGTTCCAGAACCATTGCATAGCTTTTTTGTTATCGGGCGCGTTGTCCAAATAACCAAGCCAAGTTTGCAATTGATAGATCAGTGAATATGCTTCTAAAGAGCTGCCAAATGATGGATAGAGAAGTGCTTAAATTATGCTCCTTTCAGACGCGCTGGTTTTTCGTCCCAATGGGTAACAATACATGAAGATGTATTTGATTTTAGGCAAATTTCTAATTTTGTAGCTGTAGCTGCAATATTACCAATATGAAAATGAAATAAAAGTCATGTTTCGTATTAAAAACATTCTGTGGTTACGATTAGTCACGTATAGTGGAAAAATTAATTAATTTTATGCAAGGAAATACGATATAATGGCACTAAAAACTTGAAAGATTGCGCTTCATGAAGCTGAAATAGAGCTTTGTGTACCTTGTAGCTTATGGTGTGTAGCTCTCGATGTTCTTTGGACCTATTAGTCATTCGCTCGTAGCTCTTCGTCTTTGAAACGTGTACGATTTTTTTAGAAATTGCTTGTGTTTTTATATAGTGTCGAAAGGTCATCCCTCATCTCATACATATCACAGGAATGGTAAGTAATTTTAGAATACACATTTATTTGAGTGTTTGATTGTTTAGAAAAAGGCATGTAATGCTTATAATGCTTAGCAACACAGTTAATATAATGCTTTTATATTTTTGTTGTGTCAATTACTCGTGAAAATGAAAAAGCACAAAATTTCGAGTTTTAAAACTGTTATTAGCTGTGCTGTTTTCGAATATGGGACCCATTCAGGATCAGAAGTAATTTCAATATTAAATTATGATTTAAAATATTTTTTGGGAAAATGCCAATTTTTTTTTTTTTTTTTTTAATAATTCTTATGTCAAGCATTGATCCATATGGGCCCTAGATTCAAAATTTAACACTTTTTTATACACATTTTTCATTATTCCAATGCAATGTGATTGAAAATTTGTATTTTTCCTAAAATATTTTAAATCAAAATTCTATCGAAATAATTTAATGCGGAAATTATTTCTGATCCTGACCCGGACTAATAATGCGAAAAAAACACAGCTATTTTTTCTAAGAAATTGGTCAGCGATCATAATAATATAATGTAATAGTAAAGCTTGCATGCAAGCTGCACCGCCCTACTTCTTGCACGTGTAACCTCTACTGCCACAGTGGCGGATCCAGTGGGGCGGGGCATGACCCCCCCCCCCTAAATTTGAGAAAAAATATTTAATTAATTGAGTTATTTGAAAAAATAATTTTTTTTTTATTTTATACTTTTTTTATTTATATAATTCAACTTAAAAAAAAACTTTATTCCGAAACTTAAAAAAATAAAAATTTATTTCAATGAATGCTATTGTATGCATGTGATGTATGTGTATAGGTTTTTCTCGGAATTTGGGTTTCGGACCTCAGAGAAACACTTCCCAAGCCACGAAACAAACTCCCTCGCTACCACATCAGAGCCCTAACTTAACTTAGTCCTAACTCCTGTTATATTTCGGGGCTTACCTTAGCCGAAGGCAATCACTCTACGCCGTTTCAGGAAGCTATGATTAAGACAACTCGCACACTTTTATTTTATTTATATATATTTTTTTTTACTTTTGCTTTGTTCACAAACTTTTTCTTTCACAAACTTCCTCTTATGATTATTTTCACAAAACATTTATTTTTTTTTTTCTTATCGCAACTTCTATTTTCTTTACCTGTTTACAATTAGTGTTTAGCCTACCGCGGCGGACGATGGTTGAAATGAAATTTGATATTTTCATAAATATCAAACCATCGTCTTGCTATCGTGCATACATTGTTGCATCCACAATGTATGCCGCTCGCGACAATTTGCTGAAAGGAGGCTTTTTGGTGAAGACTTGATCGTTTAAATCTTCACCGAGTAAATTTTATGCGCCCGATAGGTATGTAGGTATATACATATGTACATACATATCGTATTTTTATTTTCGACAAATCTTACTGAAGGTAAGATTTGTCGTGGGGCTTTTTTCTATTGAAATTTAAAACTTTTATTTGTCCCAAGTCGTTCTATGGGAAATACTTTTTGTTTTTAACTGAGGAATTTGAATCAATTGCTGATGGCAATTTCACACATTCTAACACTCCTAATATTCTAAAATATTTGCAGCGTTCTTATGTAAAACCACTGACATTTAAAATATGGACTGACTACGTCCATAGAAATACACTGCAGAAAGTGGGCTCGTTTCTATATAGCGTTCTCTTTCGATCTAAGCACCAACTAATAATTCGCACGTCAAATAGAAATGTGACCTAACTCAAAATTTGTCGTTTTTGAGTTAATTACACCATGAAATTGGCATATTTCTATCTGATTGTTTTTGCCGATAGATAGAGATAGTATCACTTTTCTGATACTTAAGAACAGAGATATTCTTCATAGAACAGTGTGTCAGTGTCACTTTTTGACTTGTGACGATCTTTATAACAAAAGTAAATATGTTTTCGACATTTTAACAGTATTATTTTAAATTGTGTCACTTTTCCACAAAACAGCATTTATTTCTTACAAATGATATTATGAGTTATGACATTTTTCCACAAAGCTCAAAGTACGGAATTTAATTCTTAAAAATCGTATTTTGAGTTGTGCCACTTAAAAAAACTTGTAAAAATATTTATTTCGCAACAAAGAAAAGCGACACAACTTAAGAGGATGCGGGATTAACAGCTAACCTCGCCAACTGCGGTAACAAAATCTTAAAATTTCTTTTATATAAATCTTCAGAAATATATTTACTAACAAATTTAAGAGTTCAGACTATTTTTAGCAAACAATTACTACGTTAAGCTAGAATTAATTCTATGTACAGCTTTTCGTTTTTTCGCTCTCCTGAAAAGTTGCATTATTTGAGTTGGTCACTTTCCTATGTAACGTGCGAACTGACTGAGAAAGGGCTGTAAACAATAAATAAATAAGTGGGTTTGTCGAAATAAACGTTTTTAAATTAATTATTTGGGTTAATAGAAATTCGAGAGGTTTCACTTTTCAACTTTTCGCCAATGGATTTTTCAATGTTGGCACCGACGTATGAACTATTTTTGACACAAAAAATTGTACCCGCATGAAATAGCATATCGAGCAGTCCATATTATATATGCCAGTGTGTAAAACTGAGAAAAGTTTGGCTTGAATGTCTCCTGCAGTTTGCACCCTATTCTATTAAAAAAATTAGTTTTTGTAAAAAAAAAGTATACTAAAAAATGACACATCATCCACACCGCTTAATGCGGATTTCCTAGTTCCAAGTACTGCAGGAAGTACTGCGGTGGCCATGCGAACCGGCGTTGGATGTTTTTTTTTTTGTTTTGCTCGATGATTTAATTGGTAAAATGACCCCCTCCCTAATTTCAATGCTAGATCCCCATGCTGGCAGCTCCACTTTCAGCGAACTTGCATGATGAAAAACCATGGCAGCTGAGGTGATAGTAATTTAACATTATGCAGTTTTCAAGATGGCGGAAAAGAAATGCTCATCATTTACATTCCATCATTTACCAACACCTTCCTCTTCATTTTATCTATGGTTTTTATCATTCTGTTACTTCCTTTATTGCTATAATTTTCCAATATACGAAAGACTTTACGTCTCAATGCCATTTTTTAAATGAACTTGCATGCAAGATGATAGGACATCAACCGAACTGCCTTCTGCTGTCAAGTTAAAAATCGCTTTGGAAGGGAGGCTTGCATGCAAGCTGTACTATCTCGTGTAATCCCCGGGTTACCTATCTGATTTTCCGACATAAAATCGATGGCAGGAAAATTTGGTGGGGATCTCGCAACAGGAGCAAACAAACTGACTTAACGAATTTTGTTCTAGGGTTCTTTCAGTAGAACCTTAGATCCATGCAATCAACGAATAGCCACCCGTTGATTTTTGTTTTTCATAGCGATACTGATTCAAGCCTGAGTTGTTCAAAATTTTTACGATTGTAGGGAAGCATTAAACTTTTCTTAGAAATTTACATGCAAATTGTTCTTCAGAATTTGAATGAGTAACTATTCACAGACAACTGTTCAAACGAATTGGTGAATTGATTCTTGCGGTTCAATCTTTAGGGCACAAGCATTCAGTTTTCTAGAATTTTTCTTTATATTCTTCATGCACTATTGGTGGCCCAACATAGTTCCAAAGGGTTATACTGATTCAGGTGCCTTGGCTGATCTGGGACGTTAAAGATATTTATGAGCATTGGCAAGCATATAAAATTACAAAATTTTAAAAGAGACTTCTTCCGACTGCCCCTCGAATATTTTAGTTCAAAAATGTAACATTTTCATACAGATAAGTCGACTGAGTTGTATGAAGAACTTTAGAAATAAATTGAAGCAGTCTGCGTTTCAAGAAGACTCTTGAAGAGCAGTTGAGAATCGAAGCCTGTAAATGGGAAATATGGTCATATCTTCTGAGACCGAAGACAAATCTGAGACAGTCATTAAAAGCTGTATTTATTTTCCGCACAGTAGGGGTCCAGTGATCCAAAGACCAGGGTGCTATTAGTAAGGTACGGAAATTTTACAAGTCTCAAACGTAAACTAGTCGGAAGGATACTAGAAAATGTTGTTACGATGCTGGAAAGGTAGATATAGTGAGGCACGGTATAGTGATCAAGGTTAAGATAAGTCTAAGAAATTTCCTCGATATGAGTAGATAGAAAAGCCTAGAAAATTGTATGACCATCTACGCAGCAAAAACTGAACCCATCGACTGAATTTTCAGAATACGATGGCAGTATATCAACTCTTAAACAAGGGTCCGGCAATTGAATAAGCGCAATGTATTATTTCTTGGGATGTAAGTTGAGATTAAATTTAGATATATAGAAAGACCGCTTAGCGATTCGAATTTTTATGTTCACACGATATTTATCGGCCATCCTGAGATTCCGAAATTTCTGAAAAAGATATTCACGCTCAGTAATCAGTGATCTTATTTCTGAATTGAACCACCAAGGACGTCTTTTGCTCGTGACTTTTTTCATACGGAATGGGATCCCACACATCACAAAATTTTTTTATTTTCGTACAGATCCCATGAGTTTCCCGGGATAAACAGAAAATATTCAGTATGTATTTAGGATTTTATTTTCTGGAGTTATTAAAAATTTCCCATAACTTATTCCCTGGGATATCCCACAACTTCTCTATATCGGAACATTCTCAACATTATACAGAAAAATATATACCGGATGAACAGGACAATTTTGTGGTAATCATGGGGAAGTCATTTCTCTCCTTCCAGAATTTATTTCGGTATGTTTTTTGATTTTCATGGTTCGCATTGTTCTCTGGTGAAAGCGTCAATTTGTCGCTTGGTGAGTTTCCTTTTTTCATTTTTGGAGACCAAAAACCGAATAACAAAATATGTATTGAAGGAAGACCAAATAGTCCAATCAATAAGAATTTTTGTCCTACAAAAGGTGGTGTAGAAACGATTCTGATATATGTTACTTAGGCCCAAATGAAAAATCCAAGTTTTCGATCTTGGGGAAAGTCCGCGTTTTCCACCATCTTGGATTAAAGGTACAAAAAATTGTTTTTTTTTTTTCAAATAACTCCTCAACGGTTGATCCTACGAACAAAATGTAAAAATATTATTTTCAAAAAAACTAAATTCTCTACATTTGTATAATCACTTATTTGTAGGTCTGATAGCGAAATATATCGTCCAGGACCTCGTTTTCCTCCTATTAACAAATCATTTGTAGTTATTCATTACATAATTATAATTATTTTGAAAATTCAAAGTCAAATCGTTTCCAAACCACCACGAGGTAGAGTAAACGGCTTTTTAAATTATTGTATCCCTAGGCCTAATCCACAGATGTGTTTTTTTTTTTTTTTTTTTGCAATTGAGTATCGTAACGCATTTTTGTCGTAGGTTTAAGAAAACCAATTTCTTGTACCCCGTAAACCGAGATGGTGGACATCATCGACCCCCCCCCCCCCAGGTCAAAATCTTGGATTTTTTATCGTGACCCAGAACTGAATAACATAAATCAAAATCATTTCTACACCAACTTTTGGAGGGCAAAAGCCTCTTTTAGTCCGCCATTTTGTCCCTATTATGAACCGCGTTTCCCATCAAAAAGATTTCTACATTCTCAAATAATACCCTAAGATATTCCCCGAACTCAGGGGCGGATTCCCCTATAGGCCAAGTAGGCCCGGGCCTAGGGCGGCAAATATTGGTGAGATTTTTTTTTTTGTAGTCGCACCCTCTGTGAATCCACACGTCAACGTTTAAAACTTCAAATATGAATCCATAGCACCCCGAAAAGAAATTTACACGTATGGAGATTACAATTATGAAAATTTTGGATCATCGAACTGGGTCTTTGCTTACTAGTTTATTCCAAGTTCAAGAGCATTATTTTAATTTTGCTCCACTACAGACTACATATATTAGTACTGGGTTATTTGGTATTTTCGGTTCCACTTTTAATGTTTTACAGGGAGTTTAGGGGCGCCACTCTTCCATAGGCCAAGGGCAGCTAAGTTATCAAATCCGCCCCCGCCCGCATATCTTGAAAACAGGAGATCCATAAGATGTCCTAGGTACGCTTGCAGCAGGAGTTTTACATTATTGAATAGGATAACTGTACCATAGGCACAACCACAGGAAATCCTGTGGGAAGAGTATGGGATCTATCAGGGATATCAGAATCTCGGACATTCGTCACTACCAGGGATATCCTAAGTTCTTAATTGCGACCGGATAGAATTTCCCATTAACATACCACGGACACTTTTCTGCTATGTGAGGAATGAGCTTAAATTAGATGCATAAACAGAAAGAAACATGAAGCGCTGGATAATAACAGGATTCAAGAACCAAAAGAAATCGAACATCTTCTAAAACAAATGTGGCACTCGAGTCAGACGAGAATACCAGGTTCAGAAGTTTACCTGAGATGTTAGAGGCATCGCTGCATTGCGTTAAACCTGCAGCGATGACTGTGCCAAGAAAGGATAAAACATGCTGAGGTGCAGCCGAAATACATGGCAGCAATCCATCAATGTCAGAAGAAAATTTCCAACTAAGCATATTGAGATCGCCAAAAATGATGATGTCATCTGAGGGTAATATTGGGGCCTATGCGAACATGTTGTTAAAGATCTTAATTGCGTGTACCACTAACGCAAAAAATGACACTCGCCTAGCAGCAACAGATAGTTTAGAAGATTTAGGCTAAATTATGGACATAAGACCTAGCAGTTAGCAAAACGAAAATTATTTTTTTTTTGTTTTTTTTTTTTTTATATAAATGTACTCCCACCAGAAGGGAACTCTCAAAGTACACAGCACCACAATATTTTGTGGGCGGTTGTTTTCAAATCGAGCACGTTGAAACTTAGAATTTGAAGAAGAAAAAAACAAAAAAAGGTCTCCAAAACCCCATGGGCATACAACATAAGGTGAATGGCAGTCAGAGGAAATTCGTTTCCAATTCATCAAACGCTGGTTCGTTGGCCAACGTTCTTTAGCCATCACCCAAAAGGCTCGCATGCCTTATGTCATTAGGAAGAAGCTAAGAGGCACATGCATAGCCGAACAAAAGCCCTTTGTCACCCACACAACGAAACCAATACCAGAGGTAGCCTCCCGGACAGAAGGCAACGCAAGCAAATATGGAGTCATGTCGCCCAGCCATCAGCCGCCGCTGCTGCTGCTGTCTTTTCTGTAAGTCCTCCTCGAGTAACACGAAAATCGGCTGATGGCACTGAAGCTGATATGCGTCTGCTGGCTCAAATTTTCGTAAGGTTTCACTGTATGGGGTTGAGGCTGCATGTGATTAAGGAGCGAGTCAAGTTGGTGTGCAAAGTACGTGAGAGCTCAGTAGACATCGTCAATTTCATATGCCCCGAACCTATCCCAACCAAAAAAGAATTGAGACGGGTTCAATGACCCTCCAAGTTTGAAGGCTTTACGCTCTGCGTGTGTACATGTATGTCAGCGTGCTGTGTTTATTAAATGCAGATGGGGCTGCGGCCTGCGGGGTTGACGGTGGTATGGGGGGCTGCTACTGCTTAGCTTATGGCGAGTTTGTTAATGTTTGCCAATATTTGCGTATGTGTATACAATGCAACGTAAGTATATCGAGCAACGAAAAAACTTATAAAAACAAAATTGTATGATGAAGGGTTATTAATGTGCGATCGTACAGTATATATATGTATATGCTGCTGGGCTTCGCATAATGCCAAGTCTACATACGCGCGCATATGTCAATAGCATGAAAAAGTGCAGTCATCCCGTACGCACACATTCGCATGTATATGGATCGGGTTCGGTTTTGTACGCAATGTGCACTCTGGGCTCGGGAGAAAAAAAACCGATGAGAAAAACAGTAATTGGCTCTGAAAGGCAGCAAAGAATTTGAGACGATGATGGTGACGGCGAAAGACTCCATCCATCTCCATCCGTACCTCAATCAAGTGGCAAATGACTATCTGTTAAAATTCCGTTGGCTGATGACGGTAATAACAGCAGCATCCACATGAACTTGGGGAACTTTCTAAGGAAATACGTAATAATTAGACTGCACCGCGTGCACCATCTACATATGTGTGCGTGTGTGCACCTATAGACCTACTATGGACATTGCACGCTACCAAAAACAACAACAAATAAAATGATGACTTTTTTTTTTTAACAAACAAAAGACAACGAATACGAAAGAGCCGGAAGTCGTTTTCGGTTCTAAGCAACTATGAAAATTTAAATACACACGTTACCTTCACGATACCTACTATTCCATCACACCGGCAATATATACTTACCTATAATGTGTCCCTTGTGTAAATATGTATGTCTGCCTCTGTATTATTTAGGCCTTAAAGGGGATTTCAATTTTTCCTGTTTGTTAACGCTATAATCATGATACAAAGGGGAATGTTTTCGAACGATACGCAAAAATCTCTTCAGGTTAAGCTAAAAAAAAAAAAACAAGTAATCATTCATAGCCAGATACCTACCTGCCTACATATATATGCATGTACCGCTTGGATTTTGGGAAACATTCAAAATAATTCCTTTTCTCGTTCTGTGCGAATCGACAGAACAATGTCATAGTGTGCATTTTTTTATTTTTCTGTGGAAGGAATTTAATGCTGATCATATGATACAAGAATAATCGGAACAGAAATTATTAAATAAACAGAAAAGATTAAAAATTTGACATTTGTGCAGAATGCAAAACAATACTTTGGTTTTCAGGTATTATTATGTGTATAGATGGAACCCACAGGAAATTGCACTGCAGTTAAAACACTGTAAATGATTTATAAAAATTAAATTGTATTTTGAACTTTCAAATATATTTTAATAACAAAAAGGATTTAATATCTCCTCGAGACCATCTAATAAAACTGTCAGATCCTGAAAATAAAATTTTCCATTTTAATTACAAATTGATGCTTGTCGTTTGATGTTTGTAAAAATGTATTCCATTTATTCCATCTAAGATGGTACATAGGTTAAAAAGAACACGTTCAGAATACACCACTGGGAATAAAGAAACACAGAATGGAGTAAACGGAATGTTCCGAGTGGATAAATATTTTTGGTGTATTCTGAACGTTCGGAATGAATAACGAAAACCACTCATAATTTAGTTCCTGTACATATAGAAAAGGAACAAAACAAAACAATTTTTAATGTTTGACAATTCTTTCATTTGACAAAAGCAAGTACAAATTCGTATAAATTATTGTTTATGAAAAACAAAACCATTTTCCAATGAAGATAACTTAAACTCAACTATTACCACCTAGCCTAGGCCAAATTTTAAACAACACATTCACGAATACAAATGAAAGTCGTTCTGTCTGAATCCGAGAAAAACTCAGATGCATTTAGAACCCTTCAAAGTTCGGAAAAAGCGACAACAGATTGAAACTAAATCGTTCGGACTGAGAAAGAGAATGACATGGATTGAAACAGATTCATCCTGAACGCGAAAAGGAGCGCAACATTTTTCCAATATATCATTTTGAATACAATTAAATTTCCTATTTATTCATGGAATCAGTCCATGGTTGTCTTATCACTGAATTTACTAGTTTTCTGTTACATGTACTATGCAAAAAATTATGAGGAGTACACCCTTGTGAAAAAGTAGCAGCAGTAGCGTACCTGGGGGGGCGGTAGCGCCGATCCGCCCATGACAGCACATATTTTGGGCTGGCATTTTTTTATATTTCTGTATAGATTATATAAAAATAAATATAAATAAAATAATGATGTTTAGAATCAATGGTAACAATAAGTATTCAGTGCAAACAAAAATGAGTGCTGATCCTGGCGCGGCGGTCCAACGTATCGTTAAGATTTTTAAGCTTAATCAGTGAAAAAAACACGTGCGTCATAAATTTGAAATTGCCGATGGCCACATAAAGGGACGTCGCTTGGTGGTAAAAATTGGAGCTGTAAACAAAATTCTTAAATCGGACAAGCGTATACTAATAGAGCAATCCCTTGAACAGTAGTTCAATACGCCCTTATTCATCAGTGTGTAAAAAACATGTGCTTGATTATTGAAAAATATAAACATTTCCCCTTCAGAAAAAACAAGGATATTTCTCTTTGTCACACACATGCTATGCTATATGCAATTCTTTCTTTCAAAATTTGAGTTCATTTATATATATTTTGGTTTTTGTTTTATTTTTTCAATGGTGCCTACTCTGATGGGTAATCTCTTTCTATTGAACAGGTGTTAAAGTGAATTCTTTTTAACTATATGCTCGCCGTTGAAAACTTTACGCGTATAACACGCGTATAGCACGCGTTGACAGGTAATATCGAATGTATGCTTGAGAGTGTTACTGGGTAATTTTAAATGTCAACGCATAAAATCTAACCGTATATTTTTCACAATCTTCGAACGCGATGCTAGCCCTGTATCGAAAATTCCAATCTAAGGTTGCCGCTTATGTTCAGGAGAATTATTGTAATGTTGAAAGTAGACGTACATAATACCTAATACAAACTACTATATTTTTGGTTGCCATTTAAAAGTAGTTATACTTATCTAATTTCTAACAACTTTTATCATTTTCAATTTTAGAAAACTCGCTTTTACACTAACCACAAATGTCAGTCGTCTATACACGTGTATAAACAAACATCAGCTGTTATTACTTCCTTTAACGCCATTATTGTTATTGCAAAAAGTGCCCCCATCATTCATAAACATTGCCAATAGGGAAGAGGAGCACAACAATTACTCATGGTGGTTGAAGCAAATTTAACTTAAGAATAATCCCAGCAAGAATAGATTTCCTACTGTTTTCTATTAAAATGCCTGCTTGTTAACAAAGGAAAAAAGAAGAAAAAAAAATTAATTCCTCCCCGAAAATTTCACGAATAAAGATAAAAAGCGCAAATTACATGCAACGCAGAAAAGTGGCAAATGATTAATTCTCGAAAATAAATGAGAAGAGGAATTGTTAGATTTTACTCTCATATATTGTTCCCGCGCTTTTATGATATCATATTTTTACTGAATTATTGACAGATGCCACCAAAATTAAACCCAAAGTTGTTGACAATGACGAAGTACAGTTTCATATTTAAATGGAAAAACATCTAGAATGTACCTGCACTACAATAACAAGCAAAACGTTGGAAAAACGGTCAAAGGCTTGTTGAACTTCTAATATTTATTCAATTCCAAATTAATTCTGTGGGGAGAATTTTTTTTTTAATAATAGTCATCAGTGTTACCAGCTGTGAACGGAGCTATTCAAAATTAATAAAAATTAAAAATTATAGTCGTTCCACAATGAGCAATTTGAGATTGCAAAATCTAATAATAGTTTCCATAAAAAAACAACTAACAGGATGACATTAATTTGGACAATATCATTCAAGGCTAATAAAAAAGTAAGAAAAATAAATACATAACCACGGTTACATTTTATCATTATGTGTAACAATCTGTTTAAATAAAAGAAATAATTTTTTTGTTTACTTATTTATGTTCAGTATTTGTTAATAAATAGCCACTCTTAATTTTGATTGAATTAGAAAGGACGGCAAATTGCGGACCGCCCCATGTGGCAAAAGCTTTAGGTACGCCACTGGGTAGAAAAATTTTTTTTTTAAAGTTATTGCAGTTTCTATTGGTGGAGTTTGGAGTATCTACTCTTACCCAAGTTAGTCAACGAAGGAATGCCACAGGAAGGTGTGTTTTGCTCTCATTATACATAAATGCATTGCATAGTGATCATTTTCATCTCTATGCTGACGATATTCAGATTTTTTCTGGTGCTGTAAAGGAGAATGTTCCTATCCTGATTGCAGGCATAAATGACATTCTTTCCAATGTATCTGATTGTTGTTATATAAATAAATTGACTTTGAATCCATAGGTAAAACACAATAAATAATAATGTTAGAGAATCTTGGACTACTGATGCATTCGAAACTTCTATGGGGCCCTCATTTTAATCGTATTTGCTCAATACTATGTCTTGGTCTTCATTGACTCTACGCGGTATTGCTATTGGTGTATCTTCCCGAAGCTATTCGAACTAAACTAGTTCGACCATTGATTCTCTCACATTTTTCTTATGCGCATGTTGCTATATATCTATTTCAACCAGTACCATCTTTACTCATGGGCCCGCTGGGCCTGAAATCAGGGCTTCGCGATCTATGCCGCCTCTGTTAGAGTTGGGATACTGAAAGTAGACCGTAGAATTTATTCGAACTTCTATACACGGCAAAAAATTGTATAGTGACTGTATTTGCAGCTTATTTTTCATGGTATACTTTCAGTATCGAAACTCAATTTAGTTGGTAATTTGCGAAAAAAAATTTATACTATTAGTTCATGTTAGGCCAAAGGTGTAATAGAAATATTTGTCATGCAACGTTTACGTCACTGTCCCTGTTCTGTCGCCTTGGGCTAGCTTAGTACTCATACAGTCAGTAACTGTCAGCCTAAAAATTCATAGTTTATATCACTATTCATCAATATAAATTTTAATGGGTCAGCTGTGAAATGTGTACTCGTCATAAGTATATGGAAAATATCAACTAAATAAACGCTATTTGGTCCTTCCAATTTACTGCTTAAAGGAAACTTTCGCTTAGGGTCGTAAACACCAACGCAGATAATCCTATTTTTTGTCTAAAGATTATTCCTATCCGAGAATAATCCATCTTAGTTTGGACGTAAACACCAACTCGTATAAAACCATGTTTTTTGCTTATGTGGCACTACTTTCGGACATTTTGGGTATGTCGAAGTAAAAAAGTGTTATGTTTTAAAACAAGAAATGTTGAATAAGCAATATAATGAATAAGATTAATTTAATTTTTAGTTTTCTTTGTCGTGAAGACTTAAAATTACGTTTTAGGTTAATGGAATTTTTTTTTCCATTATAATATTAGCTGTGTTCTTTTGTGTCCGCAGATCAGGGCAGAACAAAAGATACACCACAAAAGAACGCCTCATACATTTTCATAGAAGATTTAAATGAAGCGAACAGTACAAATAGTTCACTTCAATCGACAGAACAATTTGTTCTCTCCAGTATATAGGAATTCTAGAAGAAGGTACATAAAAAACCATAGCTAATATTGAAAAAATTAACTCAATTTAAGTAGAGAAAGAATTTAAAATCAGTACATCTCTACTCTAACCGAAGTAACATTGTCATGGAAGCGTGCTATTCTTTGTTGTCTGCTGTAATTGTCACTTAAATTCAAATTTAGCTCTTCCGTCATCTATTCGGAATAATCCTCGAATAGAAATTACATTACTGGTAATTCTCGGACAAAATATTACACTGGATTAAATCTTGATTAAATTTGGTTGATGTTTGTGCAATTATGAATATGGATTATTCTGGTTGGTGTTTAATGTTTGATGAACTACGATCCTATCTCGAAAAATTTCTTTAATATTTCTGTATGAATGTTGAAAAATTTGATAATTTACTACTATGGTTTTTGAGATCTGCTATAACTTACCAAAATACCAATATGTGATCATCAATTGAACCCGAAAAGAGACTTGCTGTCCTTTCTTGTCCGGTCTTTGCCCAAAGTAGGCTGGATACGCCTGGATCTGCCCTCCTATCTATGTATAGAAGAGCTGAAAAAGTTGCTTTATCAACACCTGGAGGGTGATTCTGATCTTTTGTCGTACTTAAGTGTCAGAATATACGCCTAAAGAATGAATTGCTTTTCTTCTTCCTTTTTATTGTTATTCAACTCATTCAGGTTGTTATGAACTAAAAATGAACAGAAAGTGGCACAAATTAATCACTTTGACCGTCAAGTGAAATTTTGTATATAAGTAAAGAACACTTTGATAATAAAGTGAATAAAATTAACACAAAAAAGTCCTCATATCATAATTATACAGGAATTTGTTCTCAATATTCTACATACCTAGCAAGTGTACACAAAATTTCAGTTACTGAAATTCAATGCCTTCTCATTTCTTAGCCAGTCAAATATATGCAGTTAAAAACAAATTTTTTTTATAGTGCCTTTATGAAAAAGTTGCGCTCATCCACTGTTTTGTGGATTTTTACTATTCGATTTCTTGAATTTGTGTTTAATTTAATTTGTGCCCGGGCATCTCAAATTCTATTCTATATACATACATGGGTCAATAATTATATTTTGGTACAAATGGAAAAAATAAAATTTGTAATTGATATCTTAAAATGTGGATGAAAAATATATTTATCAAAACTATTGTTAAATTAATAAATAGTTTTTCTTTTTGGCAGCGCAATTTTTCAAATATTTTGTAAATTATAAATAAAAATGTGCTCAATCATCCCAAATTTGTTCAGCTTTGTTACCAGAAGATAAAAACAAGAAGAATAGTTTTTTTTAACTTGTGAAGTTAATTACTTAGTTTTTTATAATATTTGTGCCAAACTTTATTCAAATTGAATTGAATTTAAAATTTAAATTTCAAATTTCCGAGAAATTTTGAGCTTATTTTCAGCTACGTTACTATGATGATATTTTTAAAAAGTTATTTTCAAATTAATGTAATTTAAACCGCAGCTACGTATTTTGTGTTATACTGTGAATGTTTCTTTTAAATATGAAAATAAATTTATAAGGGTTTAAAAGTTATAGAAATTAGAACAAAATTCAAAAAATCAATAAATTGGAAAATGTTTCAGGGACAAGTAGTAACATAGTGGATATTAAAGTAACAAAGTGGATAAGTTCAATTTCAAATGTTAGTTTTATTTCTTTAATTCATTTAAAACATACAAAATAAAGTCTCTTAATTCACAACAACATATAAAGTTTTAATACATCTTTGTAACAAGATTAATAAATAAAAAGAAATCCTTTTTTTTTTATAGGAACATAATATTATAGAAAACTTAGTTATTATTTTTCGAACACATCAATTGCATTTTGAAAATGATAGAAAATCCGGCTTCCGTGCATTTTAATTTTTGGATTCTGCAGTATTTTTATAATATTTTGGGCTCGAACATCGACAACTTCATTTTTATCAATTTTAATAATTTAAAAATTTTACCTATAATGTACATAAGAAATGTTAACAGTTTATATTCTTTCTAAATGTTATAAAAGCTTTTTATTTTGCAATTATTTGCATGCTCACGACCTCAGTGATGGTTGCAAAATGTATTTATTATTATTCTACCTCACCCAACATTCCGTTAAAATTTAACAACTGTTGGGAGTTAGTAATGTAAATTGATTGTCTTCTTTGACTGGCCCATTATTCATATCATGTTTGCCAATATAATTAGAGCTATAAATAGTCTGTTCATTAAATTCTTCTCCTTATTAAGCAAAGAAATTGTGCTATTTTCCATAAAATTTACCGGAATTACAAATAAAATAAAAAAAAGGGGCATCTATACGAAACAATTCAGACTTTATGGGACTTTTTTAGCTGATTTCCAAAAATTACGTTATTTACGGTCTCTCATTTTTGCTCTGAAATATATTTAATCTGTTTTTACAAAAATCATTATTAGAAATTCAAAAATATTATTGAATTTAAACACTTTTATTGCTCTAATTAGGTGTAGAATATCAACTTACAACAATATAAAATTTTTGTCAAAACCTCTTGAGCAGTTAAATAATTTCTCGCATATTTAGGCGTTTTTTTTTACGTTTGTTCACCGAAAATTCATTTTAGTTCATTTTATGGTAGATAATAGTGAAGACACAAAATGAACTGTGTTGAAAAAAAAAAAAGTTGCGACAAAAGTGAGGTGAATATGTGAAAATTCACGCCTAAAATGTACGACAAAAGATTAGAATCACCGTTCCTGATGTGCGTCATTAATTAGGGTTGATTTCACAGTTCAAGTTTAAGCTTAAGATGTGGATTAAACTCAGTTTATCTCTTCAACACAGTTTCACAGTGGTAAGTTCAACCTCGTTTAAACTTAGTTAAAACCACCAAAATTGAGCGTTTAAACACAGTTTATCTTTAAATGTGAATTAAATGACATTTCGATTTGACACTTTCTAAAGTAGATTGGTTTTTAAACAAAAATTTATATAATCAATTTAGATCAGAAAGATATAAGCGATGAAGAAATTGTGATTATGTTAACTATAACATCCAGACGACAAAGGACAATGAGAAAACAACCAAATTCTTGAGTTAATAGCACCAATATAGCATTATTGTAGCTACATAACCTTTGTTACCCGTAATCGTAAGAGTTTTTTAAAAAGTTTTTACTAATTTTTTACGCTTAATTAATTTATTCTTTTTTTTTCTCACAACGATTTGCCGGGCAAACTTTGCAAATAATTTGAAACAATAAAATATAAGCAATATTATTGTACAGAAAATAGCTTGTTAGTTCACAATTCCATAGTCCTGCCATATTAAAAAAGGTCGATTTCTGTAAAATTGAGTTTGGTTTAAACTCAGTTTAAACTACGAACGTAGTTTAACTAATTCTGATTTTAAACTCGAATTGTGAAACCGGCCGCCCTGACGACTAGAAGGTTTTGGTGAAAAGATTTCTAGCAGGTTAGCACAATGGGCCGCTCTGGCCTCCGTGCTTGGGAATTCTCGTTCCCTTGCCTACAAAAAAAAAGCTCTAAGGTCTATAAAATAAACACTTACATACAGATCTCCGCACATTTTTATCTTCAAATTGCTATCAGATTATTTCTTCAAATTGTTACTTCATTATTCATATATTCCTCTCACACTATTGTTACTTTACAACCTCTACAACGTCTACCAAAATAATAGCAGTCGCACGACGACAAAAATGTTTTCAGTGCATGCTCATTCGTATAAACCTGAAGACGCGATGATATTTTCTTCACCCAAAAGTTGCACACCGAAGGAGTCAAAAAGTCACCTGGTTGTCACGTTACACTATACGCGGATTTACATTAGAGCCTATATGGAATTGACGGTGCTGACAAAACTGTTACGTGATAAAAAGTCTCTAGTGCGCGAAGAATCTCCACTTGGCTAAAAACGGCCATAATTACAACATAGTGCCCAATGCTTTATCTATAAGCGATCGCAATAAGTGAACAGCGGGTGATAATTAGCCAATAAACATGTAAATAACCAAAAATTTGTTCAGCTTTTTATTTTCTCATATTTATTGCATAGGTTCCACCCTGTAAGGTGGCCAGGATTTCGTTTGTCGTCTTTCTTTTGCTGATGTGCTAATTTGCTAATAAGCGGATATTCAGTCTTCGGTAACTAATATAATTAACTATAAAATAAAAAACCTTATTGAAACACTTATTATGAGACTGTAAAGTTTTTTAACAATTTTTAACTATTTGCCATTACTTCTCAAATATATCATTCAGTTATTTACGGTCCCTGCATGAAATATGAAATGAAGTAATCTAAGTTTTACATATCAGAGTCATTTCGCATGTAATTTCCGAACTTCGATGTGAAGATATGGAACATCATGAACGAAATATCGATGTTTCAAAAACATCATTAAACATCGCCCAGCACCTGTCAAAACTTAAAAGCAATTTGGTCAATATACATAAACATGCATACATATCGTTTCATATCCTCAAAATTTAATTTTAAACAAAAATGGCTGCTATTTACAGTATTGATCTTTGGCTAAACAATCTAACTTTTTTTATCTGTAAATCAAAAACTTTGCAATGAAAGAGAAAAGCTCACGATCATGGACTACATTTTAGCACATAGAAAAATATGATAAAGATAAACTTAGTAATTCATTGCAATGGTTTCCTAGATATTTGAATCACCAATTTTGAAAATACTATGTCTTTCATAATATGAAATTAAGTTTACAATGCTATAGAATTTTTAACAAACAAAGAAATTTAATTTATTCCTGTCTGACCTAATGGCTTGGAATCATTAGCGCACGAGGCATGCATGACTCGTAGATCTGTAAAAAGGGATCTGGTCTAAGCTTTCATGTAAAGTAGTATAGCTTCATTAATTTTAGTCGGATCAACGCAAAGCTTTGAGAAAATAGACTTCACATGCCTTACTGTACGAAAATGTGAAATTATAAAAATCAAAAATTCCCACGGAGGCATACATATCTCCTTAAATATTTCAGTCTGCCGAATTTACCATCATTCATTATTTGATATACATATACTGCTACAAGATTGTTAATCTTAATTGGACTAAATTACAATTTAATTTAATTTAATTTAATACTCATACAAGAAGGCCGGTGATAAAAAATTAAATAATACTCACTCGACTAGCTATACAGTTTTTCTTTCTCTTTTATCATCGTTCTCGGACCAGTTCTTTTTTTTTCAGTTTTGCCCTAACAACTCTTTAACTAATATAATTTATATAAATAAGAATAGCGCATACTTCCTGTAACCTTATTTTAACTAAACTTTAAACTAAATCTAACAAATTTACGAACTTAAAATTAGCAACCTACATCCATCTAAAATTCCTAACATTTCTAACATTATTCATCTCTCAGCACAGTAATTTCGTAAAATTCAATAGAATAGTAGTGAAAAAAAAAATATAATAAAAAAAAAAATCATAAAATCTATGTATTCCACAAAACCAATGAAATCGAAGAAGCCGAATAAAAGAAGTTCTTGAATCTGTCATAGTTAGTTGATGCGAGCAGCAAGCTCTGCTGTATCGAAACAGTCAATTGGTTTCGATTCGTATTTTTTCTCTTTTATTTCGTAGCAGTTTCTTATTTCGCGGCAACTTTTACTTTACTTTGGGTCCAGAGAATCTTGATTTCTCAGCATTCAGCTTCGATTGATTTACCACAGGTGGGTAAAACACATTCAATAAAGCAAAAAGATGTGAACAAAATATATATCAGAGCAAGATTTCACAGACATATTAAAATGCATCTAGAACTTTGGCTGAAGAAGATATATTCTTGAAACCTGATTGCTTGCTGGCTGCTTTAGGTATAGTTAAGGCACAGAAATGCAGTTGGTGGTATCAAATTCAACATGACGCCTTTGGCCGCAAATAAATTTTAACATTGCAAGTTCAGAAGAAATCTATCTTCGATATATATACTATATAAGCCAAAAGTGAAGCCGTCAGATGCAATATAGTCTAGTATAGGAACTACAGCGAATATCAACATCAGAATTAACCTATAGTCGTACCTACAATAAGATTATCCAGTACGCATACATTGTTACACACTTTTATTTGTAGTTTGCAGATAATTTTCATTTTTATTTTAATATAATGAGCATGCTAGCTACAAGCATAGATGTCGCATGCAGTACCAAAAAGTATACAAAATTTATATGGCTGGGTGGTACATTCCGGAATGGACCACAACATTTGAAATGATATATACGTCGAGTGATTCATGTTATGGTCCATTCCAGAATGCACTACTTATTGCACAATCTGTATACTGTGCTCGCTCTAGTATGGCATGCGACATCTAGTTCTTGTGCCATCTATGCTACAAGTCAACTGCCTATATGCTAAAAATTATTACACAGTACTCGGAATCGAACTAATTTAATGAAGCAGCACACAATACAAAAAGGGAAAATATTTCAGGATAAAATCTAATAGTAATAAGTAAAAAAGCTAGAATTGGTCTAAGACCAATTCTTATGATAACTGAGATGAATACTCGTATGACATATGGTTTTCGCATATATTTCTAGAACGGTTCGTCGGTCGGACAGAAAAAATGATTATAACCAATTTTATAGGATATCGTATTCTGAAGAAGTTTTTAGTACATTAAAACCGTATAGGACTAATCGTTTTCACAGTATACGTAAAAAACCTAAATTTCTATAGCAACACTACGAGGGGGTTGCCCGATTTAGTCCATTTTTGAAATTATTTTTCCTATTACTATAAAAACACCATGGACCAAATTTTAACTCTCTACTTCTACGCGTTCTCAGGCAGTGTCCAAATACATAGTGGAAAACGAAATTTTTGTATGGTAACCCCATCTGATCGGTCTCATTTTCAAACTTAATTTTACTTTGTTTTTTTAAAGTCCGTGTACAAGATTTCAGCTTTATAAGTATACGCGCTCTCTAGTTATCGTGGGTACAGACATATAGACAGACAGACGGACAGACGGTCATGAAGAAATCAAAATAACATTTAATTTTATGCATGAGTGTCTAATGCATTTTGCTCTACCATCAATACATAGGTGTTACAACCCAGCGGGAAAAAAAGCGCTTTAAAATTCCTTTTTAAGCACTTCTGCGGAAGCACAAAGCGCTTCGATTGAGCTTCAGTTTCATATAAATTTTAACATTGCATGTCCGTAGAAACAAGCACTTCCTTTTAGCTTCGTTTTAATCGTTTTTAAAGCACTTTGTGTGAAGCAAATTGAAAGCTCTGCACGATTTCAGCTACTACAGTGTCGGCATAAATAGTTACCATATCGTTTCTCTTTTATTTACAGAAAAGTTACAGTTTGACAATTATGATTGTGTGAAATAAAAGAAAATCATATAGCTTAAACTTTATCATTTTTTCAATATAAAATATAAAATAAAACACATTCAACATATGAAGAAAGCCCGCTTTCATTTGTGCCTCAAAGTCCGAGTAGCTAAAGTTATCCTTTTTTTAAGCAACTGAAAAGAAAAGTGCGTTACATTATTGTATCATGAACACAAAAGTCAACAAATTGTAAATTATCTTTAATCGCAAGTTTTTATACACTTTATAATTTGAATTTCACCAAGCAAATGTCTTATCTGAAACTGCGAATCACAATGACTAATCGAGAAAAGAAACTTGCATGATCACGTTCGCATTCAATATTTGCTTCGAAATTGCTTCAGATTGCTTTCAGAAAAGCACTTTTTCGGAAGCATATCAGTAACCTAGATACAAGCGCTTCGAATCTGCCTTTCTTTGAAGCGCTTGAAAATTTTCCCGCTGGGAAGCGGAATGACAATTTTAGTATACCCTATAGATTTTATCTAGGGTGCAAAAATGAAATTTTTGTATGGTAACCTTACGAAGGAGTTGCCCGATTCGTCCCATTTTCGAACTTAAATTTTGCATGTTATTTTATTTTTTTATTTTTTTTTTTTATATATTTTTTAATCTGAGTGCAAGATTTCAGCTCTCTACGTCTACGCGCTCTCGAGTTATCGTGAGGACGGACGGACGAAGTATTGTACGAGGCTGCGACGAATATAACTCCTATAAAGTAGAGTCATAGACAAATTAATAACATACAAAGACTGGACACGTAGAACAAAAATATGCACCGCTTTTCTAGAATATAAAATTAACGATGCCTCGACGATGCCTCGACTTGGCACTTGATGACGTGCCCAAAGGGTAAGCCACCAATGCTTCGCTCCATACAAAATCAATGTTGCCTCGATCCGATGAAGAGAACGCCACAAGTTTTTCTTAGAAATTTACTGGAAATTTCTTCCTTGGAATTTTAATGCATTGGCTGAAGCCGAGAGCAGTGCCTCGCTCGAATATAAAATCTAACAACGATGTACATGCTGTACGTGTACCCCTGAAAATAAGTCTAGTCGGCCACTTAAATGAATAAAACTTCTACCGAAACATTTTGTGTAAATTTCTAAAAAAAAAGATTGCTTATTGCTTGTCTAGTGTCTACGCTCATAAAAATTGTTGTCGCCCTCCAAAAGTGCGTATGAATTCTAAGGACAAAATGTCCAGGAAATTACTAAGAAAAAATTTCGGCCTTCCCTACACATCAGGTCGAGGCATCGTTGTAAGATTTTATATTCGAGCGAGGCACTGCTCTCGGCCCGGCCAATGCATAAAAATTCGAAGGAAGAAATTTCCAGTAAATTTCTAAGAAAAACTTGTGGCCTTCTCTTCATCGGATCGAGGCAACATTGATTTTGTATGGAGCGAGGCATTGGTGGCTTACCCTTTGGGCGCGTCATCAAGTGCCAAGTCGAGGCATCGTTAATTTTATATTCTAGAAAAGCGTTGCATATTTTTGTTCTACGTGTCCAGTCTTTGTATGTTATTAATTTGTCTATAGTAGAGTCTTATCGGTCAAACACACTCATAAACAACTTACCGGATCTTCTAATACCGGCAAATTTCAAATACCTGTCACCCTTGCTCTTGGCTCAAGCGGATGCTTGAAACATCTACCTCCAAGAAGGTAGAATAAGTTTCTATGATATTAAAGGGGATTACTACAGGCGGTAATCCCAAATAAATCCCTCCAAGAGTCCGGAAATCGTTCGCGGATATACCCAGTCATGGTCATCTATAGCCCAGTGAGCCGTAATGACCCCTACTAGCTTCCTGGTATTTGTTCTGCTGCCATTAAGCAGTTTTCTTGTCCTTTTCCTGCCATATGCAGGCCACAATTGACTCGAAATACGGCCGATATCCTTGCTGGACCACTGGAGGCTTGCCTTTTGATAAGTGCCCCTGATAATATAATTCCTCTTTTAAAGCTCCGATTAGGATTACCACATAAGCTACCGCTGTGGAGCTATCAGATTCATAGCCCTTTTTGGCCAACTCATCAGCCATCTCATTGCCTGAGATATCCTTATGGCCAGATACCCAACATGGCTCACCTTGTGCCTTATAGTCAATTCCTCAAGGCTAGTCTTGCTTAACTACATGAATTTTTATTTTATCAGCACAGCATCCAGCGCCTTCATGGCTACCTGGCTATCAGTATACTATATATGCAGATATTCCGTGAGGGCTTTCCGCACATGGATATCAATATTGCCGCCTGATAAATCGCTGCGAGCTCTATCCGAAAAACACTGCATTCTTCAGCCAGTCTATAAGTCTCGTGCAACTGGAGATCTCTGGAGTACACTCCAGCCCCAGTGCCCGCATCCGTCTTGGAACTATCCGTAAAAATAGAAATGTCGGATATTACGATCATCTCCTTCCCATCCCAGTCACTCCTGGTGGGCATCATTGCATTGGCACCCCCACCAATAGTCAAAATGAAGATATTTATCGAGCATTAAGCAAGTGGCATAGAGTAGAAATAAGAATCGAATCGAAATTTTCTGAAATAATTTTTTTTTAAAACCAATAAGAGTTGAGAGTAAGCTTATTAAAAATTAAATTAAAAAAAAAAATTATAAATGTAGACTGTGCTAAGGAAGTTAGTACGCTTTTTGTAGTTTTATATATTTCAGTGCAACTGTACCAACAGATATACCAATTATAATATTAAAAGATTTTGGATTTCTAATTTAATTGTAGTTTTTCCAAGTAAACAGATTAATTTGTGACCGTCGCGTCGAGGAATGTTATTTGGGGTTTTGAAACTTATAAATAGAATACCTACAAATGCAATACTGTTCCAGGGAACATTGGAATCTAATCTGTTACAATGGGAAAAAAATACACATACATATATAGAAGAATTCAAAATTCGACAAAATTCAACATTACTCTAAAAAAGATCAAGTGACAATTTTCATTATTCAGCTATTTCGTATGAAATACTTATCTGTGTATCTTTCTAGAATATACGATTGTAGTATAATAGCCCCCAGCAAGAATACGGATAGTATACATATATAAAATGTCAAACTCAACAATATTGCTGCAGTAATTTTTCATTAATTTTGCATATAAAATGTTCAATAAATCGTATCTTTAGAGACATTATTAATTTATGATTTTTACCCGTAATGCCCTTACAATTGCTCTTAAATATTTGCAGGGTACAGAAAGAACAAAAGTGGTCCAAGAATCGATCCTTGTGGAACCTTTTCGTGTGTTATCTGTTCAGATTTTTTTTAACTTGCAGTATAGGTAACAATCCCAGATTTGGGGTAAGAATTAACTGACATTTAAGATAATATGTAGTTCCCACTGTCCATAATTGTCGACGAAAGATAATCAAAATCAGCGAAAAGCACTTAATCGGCTCGTATAATGTCCAATTGGAGCCATTAGCGATGGAAATAAACATAAGCAATTGTTCGACGACCGACATTATAGTGAAACTCACAAGCATTGGAAAGTTTAAAAGAAGGACCATATGAAAATAATGTAAACCAAGAAATTGAAAAAAAAAATTAAAAATCCGGGTCAGAAGTAAAAATATGTCCAGAACAGAATAAGATAAAAAGCCCTCTTCACTGAAAATCTATAATACTTGGGCGAGTTGTATCAAAGATAATTAGATGGTCACTGCAGACCGTTTATGCGCTAATTGTACCAATTATAATTCTATCTCATTCAGAATCCTTACTATTTCAAATTATATATTTAACTACGATCACAATATAATTCGAAACGCAACACTTTAATATCCAGTACCCAAAACTCCCATTACTTCCCACTTATTCTACATCCAGACAACATTTCTTAAGTTTTCCTTAAAGAAATGTAGCATAGTTCAAGAATTAATTTAATGTCTCAAGAGCATCTATCTCTCTTCAAATCTGGGTCATTGTCCTCTATGCCTATGTACAAGATTGTTTCAACATGCATTCGCCCTTCTACATTGGAGCTTACACGCATGCTGCATGCATACATAAATATCAATGAAAAATCCTTTAAGTTTGGCGGCCGCTTTAAAGTTTAAATTTGAAAAATTCTGAATCCATAGGAATGGAAGTAATCACCACCGGCAACCAGAAATTTAGCGTTTACCATTTGTGAAGTATATATTTTTTTTTTCATTTTGTTTTTTTTTATTTTTTTATTTTTTTTTTACATTATTTGAACTCTGAACAACAAAATTTGCGCATGCAGTTTTTCTATGCAACACTTGTGAAAAGTTTCGTGAATCCAAGCTTGTTTCCATTGAACTGATTATTCTTCTAGTCGGGCTATGTTAAATGAATTTTCTTTATAGAGGGTTGCATAAAATTGCGGAAAATGCAAAATCATGCGTACGGGGGCACAGAATTTATTTCAAATCGGAAATAAAAAAAAATGGAAAAAAAAATAAAACAAAACGTAGAGTTGGTTCAATACAGGGTCGGTCGTTGGCGCCACCCTAAACATCGGAAATTCGTATTCATAGAGAAAATTATGGTAGGGACGGCTTCTGACACATAAACTCTCCTCAAGCTTCCTGCAGAGAAAATTCTTCCACCTACAACATACGGGGTAGGCTGGATATATTCATTCGCACAAATATATAGTTATCCCCGTGCTCGGGGAACGCACATGTTTACATTATATGCGTTCGGCAATGCGTATATCCTTGGAACCTGGAACCTGGAGTTGGGAGCTTTTGCGAGGGTACAAAAGATTTGTTTACATAGGCATAACTCCCATATTATGCAAACAGCCATTTGATAAAAATATGCGTATATGTATGTACGTAGGTAACGTTGTGCATTATGCTTGCATTACTTTTGTAGTGCACTGGCCTCATTGCTCGCTCTCATGAAGGGATCAGTATTTTCAGTTTTTCATGAAAATCTGTGGTGCTGTCATTATATATCCCTTTTTGAATAACGAAAAAATTTCAACGCAAAAAAAAAATTTACTTTGAATGTAACTTTTTGCGAAGAGAGGAAAGGGTTTTGTGTTTCGGTTTTAGTATATACATTTAATATTCTAATGAGCAATTGAAAATGGGGCATATGTAACTTATTCAAATTATGTGGAGATCCACAATACCGCAAAGAGAATTCACTTTTGTAATTTGAACATGGTGCTTAACGTCAGATTCTACAACTGTTGCCACATAGTTAGTTAGGCAAGTTTTTAATATTCAATAAGAGGATCTTGCAATTTTTGATGAGTCAACATAGATAAATTTCGACATCCAAGTTATATATGCTTTCCCTTTATACAATTAAAATTCTAGCGCATTAAATTGAGCTTTAATCTACCCTACCTATAATTCCACCTTGTAGCACCCCCCCCCCCCCCTCCTTATAATAGGTGCTTTTAATGAGTCCTTTTATTTAGAAGGCTATAGAACAAAGAAAGGAATTCCGTTCGTTGAAAGGTGAAGCAGTGCGTAAAAAGGACATTTTTATTGTATTATGACAGTGATCTCGAATTTAGACTCCAAATCTAAAAAGAAGTTATTCGACAAAATCTACAAAATGCTTTCTAACCTACAAAACTGATTTACTTGGACAAAGTTGTAAGCTAAAACGGGATTGCATAGACATACTGCAAAGGAATACGCAAACATTATTTTCGTATATGGATTTTGTAACGGGAAGGGTTATACTGCTGCAGGGAAATATCATAGACGTTTTCCAGAAAATCATATACCCAACGATAGTACATTTAAGAAAACTTTTAGAAAACTAGGAGTAAAGCTGTTCTGTCTGGAGAACAATATAACACCGAAGATGATGAAAGGATCTTTGTTCTAATTAGAAGTAATCCTGCAATAATGACGTACTTTACTCCTATACAAAAGCTCTTCCAAATGACTACGTAAAAAGAATTGAATTTTGCAGTTGTTTTCAAATAGGCAACTTACAAGAATCAAGATTTCTGGAAAAGATTTTATGGACAGATGAATCCAATTTTACAGAGGATGGTGGAAATATTTTCCACAATTTACACCACTGATGTAGTGTTTTAAATTCACATAGAACAAAACCAGTATCTATGCAATACAAATTTTACTGTAAATAGATGAGGATGATAAAATTATTGGGCAGTACATTTTACCTGATACCTTTAAAGGTGAGGTGTATTTCGAATTTTGGATAACACATTAAGGGAGTTGTTGGCATTTAAGTTTTTACATAGATCTTGTACTACTTAAGGCATTAACTAGAGTGTTATATCTACATTTTTTGTTTTATATGGGTTCAAGGAATATAATTCCTATATGAAGAATTTACTACTTGACTATTAGTGCTATAAATATGAGTGTATTAGACTATAATTCCCAGAGAATTATAATCCCATATACATGTATGTAGTATTCCTATATTATATATGGTAGGGTAAATTAACCATGGGAGTACAGTTCTTGGGTCATGTAATCTTTGTATATAGAGTCCAGATCTCGAGTGAATACAGTGTACGTGACTAACCCACCCACTGACGTTCAGACTTCACTTAATAAGTGAGATTTTGACGTTCCTGAAAGTATACATTTCAAATTTCCGGGAGTTTAACGACTTCTTCAAGTTTATTATTAGTAATAAACATTAAAAAATTTTAATAGCGTTGTTTCTAAAGATTGAAGTGTATATTTTCATTTAATTTTAGTGTTTTAAAAAATTATTTCACTCTAATACATATAAAATTTCGCACAATATATTAAAAATTGCTGTCAGCGAGTGGCATAAGTTTTCAAAAATCAATCTCAATTCAACCCTTATACAAGGTGTCCCATAAGTTTTCTTGCATTCGAAGGCAATGGATAGATATCTTAATACAAGTAAAAAATTGTATGGGCCGTGGAGGGGAAGATATTTGTGGTATAGAGATTAAAAAAAATCTTTTACAAACGAAAAATATTTGAAAAAGAAATTTCTATAGAAAAGAGGGAGTTTCGTATCGGTAGGAACCATATACTCATCAGTACGTCTTGGTTCCTGCCTATCATATACGATAAAGTGAACATCCAAGCTGACCTCATATATGTACTTAAAATAATTTTTAATTGCGAATTTTATACGAGGGGAAATTCTAAGTATTTATTTGAATGCCTAGCAAGATTAGCCCTATGCCGGAGTAGCATTTTCGCTCTATTTTGCGTAGAAATTTCTTTTTCAAAGATTTTCGTTTGTAAAAGAGTTTTTTTTCCACTTATTTGGGTATGTTTTTATAGATCACCCTTAACTACTCTACGTTATATCATATGGCAATGACTTTAGATAGATAATTGTTGGACCTTTCCAATGGTCTGTAAACTTTTCCCCTCCTCCTCTCCATTTTGAAGTTATGGCTCAACAGATATAAAATTTCGGAATTTTAACTGGGTTTTTTTTTATTTAACTATAATTTTTATCAAAAAACACGTCATCAAGACCAATTTTTCATATTGGATTTAAAAAAAACCCAAAAACGTCACTTTAAAATGACCTATCTCACTCTATTATCACGCTATCAAGACTCAGCAATCAATGTATACTAAACTTTTAAATAGGATCAGGAGTATCACTTGGAAATTGTATTCACAGGTAGGTAGCTCATAGGAGATGCTAAAGTTTCATGTCGTTGCACGCGGGTACAACAACTCCGAGGAAAAGGTAAAAAAAGCTCTCCTTCGCATGTGCAGGCAGTTAAAAACAGTTTATAATTTCAATAATGAATATAACGAATGAGTGGAAAAAAATCTGGTACATATCATAGAAAAATAAGAAAAAATGTTCTAAAAATAACATCATCTACGTCGTTGGCTCGCAATACATCATCCGCTATGAAGACATTAATTTACAATAAATCCAAACTGCCACCAACAATTAGCCCCAGTATTGCTTCACTTTCAGTTGTGACTACTACCATGTTACCAGATATCCATAAATATTGTTAATATCAAATTGGTAGAGTTATACGTAATAAATGTTAGATGTCTAATTCGAAGAATCACCTACTAAAAGATATGATGCTCCAAAAATTCTTGCTAATGATGATCATCAGTATGATGATGATTATGATTCTGAGAGAATGTAAAAATTGCAAAATAATATATCACAAAAACGATTGAGAGAGTTGCGAAAAATTTACAATAAACATGCTCCGGAGTTACTACCTACTGATCCAAAAACATTACTGTAAACACTATTAACTAGAATGAATTGTGGGAATATTATACAAACAGGGTCATCATGATCGGAATCGGATGGCCAATTTTGCACCAATGGCTCGAGTTTTGTTTAAAATAATATTTTCGAAGCATTAATCAGCTAATGCAAATATGTGCTAACTATGTGCCAAACTGAAAACTTGTGTGCTCGATAATTAAACTTTTTTTTAAATATTTAAAAAAAGTCGCCCTTGTTTTAATTCAGCCAACAAAGTTTTGATTCACACAGAATTTGTGTGATATTTTTCTGCTAATTCTGTTCCAAATCTAAAAATTTTCTACTCGAAAGTTTAATTGATCAAAATGCGGAGTGCAGGCCAACGTCATCATTCTTAGTTAAAATCCTGCCAAAAATAGTTTTGTTTCACTCAGGATTTACGTGCTAATTATGTGCTAATTGTTTATCAAATCTAAAAATTTTATATTTGGAAATTAAATGTTTTTTTTTTAACCAAAATGGGGGAGTGCAGCGTGACGTCTTCTTCCACCCCACTCTAGTTAAAATGCTATCAAAATGTGCTAATTATGTTTTGCTCGATCCAAAATTTTTGCATTCATTTTTCTATTTATGGTTCTCCTTTTAGGGCATTTATTAAGAGTAAAATAAGTGAAGCAATAGATAATAAATAGAGTTGAAAAATCCGGAACGTTCCGGGACTATTTCGGTGTTTTGCGTGAGTTTTTCTAATACTCCTCGGAAATTTAAAAAAAACGTTTCCCTAATATAATTAAAAATTAAATGTAGTGATCGATCGTTCTCCTCTGTATTCAGGATGATTCAACGATCGAGGCTTAGGTCACGGTTTATATTCTTAAGGTGCTCCCAAACGATCTGGCAGAGTGCCAGTAGGACAGATCTCTCCCCACAAAAATTTACAGAAATCTGGCATTTTGCCAGATCATTTGGGAACATCTTTATAGGCAGAGTATGTCGCTACAATTATGGCAAAATTTCCTGTTGTTAAATTAATGGTCAAATATTCCGCTGTTGTCTTATGGCAGAGTATGTGCAGTTATAGTATATGGCTGGCAGATTTGCCACTGTTTGGTGAAAATTAAAATCACTTGGCTTTATATGCAAAAATTCGTCAATATTAATTACACTGCTAATTACATTGTAAAAAATATTTATGGACTATTCCCTAAAATGTAGGGAATACTCCCTAAAGTTTGAGGAAAAAAACCAACATTTTATGGTATATTCCTTAAAATGTAGGGAATAGGTATTTTTCGATAAGATTAGAGAATATTCCCTAAAATGTAGGGACTAATTACCTACATTTTAATGAAAATGTAGGGAATAGTCCCCACATTTATTTTAATGAAAATGTAGGGAATAGTCCCCACATTTTAGGGAATATTCCTTACATTTTAGGGAATATTACCTAATCTTATCGAAAAATAATTAAGCTTTGTGGCAGCAATTTGTGCAAATTTCTTACTGTGTATATATATTAAAGTAGAGTTATTAATAAGATTGCAAAAAATAAAAGAGTCTTAACTGCTATATTAGCTCTTATTTGTAATCAATTACAAAGGAACTTTATTATCAAAATGAGTGTTCGTTAGTGCAAACGTTGCGCATGTTGCGCCCATTTTACACGGCAAACGCGGTTCTCTTTCAAAATCGAATCTCCAACGTTTAGTGACCAAATTTGAGACGAAAGGTTCGGTAAACAATTTCCCAAAACCGGTGCGTGAAAGGAACGCCAGATCGATTGAGAACATCGCCGCTATCCGTGAAAGTGTGCAAAAGAACCCGAGGCAGTCAATTCCTCACCGTGCACAAGAACTCGGCCTTTCGCAGAATTCAACTTGGCGAATTTTACACCAGGACTTGAGCCTGCACCCGTATAAGATCCAACTGACCCAGGAACTCAAAGTTAATGACCATAGACAACACCGTTTGTTCGCTGATTGAGATTCGGGGCGTTTAGAAGAGAAGCCCAATTTTGGTCGAAAACTCATCTTTAGCGGCGAGGCCCATTTTTGGATAAATGGCTATGTTAACAAGCAAAATTGTCATATATGGGATGAAACCAACCCGCACAAGGTTCACCAGATGGCAATGCATCCATAAAAGATTACTGTTTGGTGCTGATTTTGGGCTGGCGCCGGTGTCATTGGTCCGTACTTTTTTGAAAACAGATTGATGATAAACAATTTCTTTTGGGCCGAATTGAACGATATGGCCGTGGACAGTATGTGGTTCCATTAGTACGGTGCTACGCGCCACACTGCGAACGCCACGATCGACATTCTGCATGAACGTATAGTTATCTCTCGCAGAGGTGGCGTGAATTGGCCACCAAGATCGTGCAATTTGACCCCGCTAGACTTTTTCTTGTGGGGTTTTCTGAAGTCGCAGGTCTATACCAATAAGCCGCAATCGACCGATGCCCTCAAAGTTAACATAACCGCAGGCCATTGCTCAAATTCAGCCGGATCTATGCGGCAGAGTCATTGAAAATCGGACCTCTCGGATTCCTGTCACCGTGAGAAGCCGCGGCGGACATTTGAACGATATCACATTCCATACATTATCTCATATGTGGGCCTTTCAAATAAACAGAGAACTTCGTGAATACCTTAAAGACAGCTAGTTTTATTCCATTTCAACATCGACCCGCCCTTATTGGAAAAACCTTTAGTTTTTAGTTTGTAATCAATTATCGTATTTCAATTATACCACTCTTTTCTTCATATATTTCCTTAAAAATTTCGTTTATTTTAATTTTCTTGTCTTTATCTTACTTTAGTTCTGTTTTACAAAAATATATTTGTTGACAAAGGAGTTAGTTTATTAGTAATTTTACGAAGTTTTTTTCTATTTTTTTTATGTATTTTCGTTCAATTTATTAGTGTTACAGACTCAATATGTAGCTCTGACCGCAGTACCTATTATAAATATTATCAACATAATTTTCGAACTTGAAATACGTATATACCTAAGATTTAAATTGATTTGTGACTATTGAAAGATGTAATAAAAGCCAGAGTTATGGATATTAATACTTATCCCGTAGCTGGTAATTTTTACCCCAAAACGGGATAAGTATTAAGTTCGATTTTTTTCAATTCCGTTGACTTCATGAATTTATGCAAACTCTTTGTGCAAATTTGATCTTGATTATTTAACCCATCTAAGGATCAATTACTTGCTTACGATAACCCTTAGTGATAGGAAATTATTACAATTATTCCAAATAGTGTTAATTTTGACGCCGTCCGCCCCTACATTATGGTCTAGCTTCTTATGGCACCTAACACCTTAAGTTCACAAAAGTTATTCCCTAGAAGATCCCCGAGCTAACGTAAATTTTTCGTTGGGGGAAAGAGTGGACATCGCTCATACCTTTAAAAGGAGAAAAATATACTGCATAAAAAACGAAGGCTACCACTCTGAACATTTACTAAGCATTTTAATAAAAGCTCCCCTGTGCCTTATTCGATTTTTTTTTTTTAAGTAAATGAAGATGAATAAAAAAATCATATTTATTTCAAGAACGGTTGCATGTAGGTAGGTACATGTGTGAAACCAATTGAAATGCAATATTCTGAAGTTTTCAAATCGTAAAAGAAAATTATAATAGGACATAGAACCTAATAGGAGTAGAAATCTGAATGATCATTTCATGGAACGCCTGGACGGAATATTCAGGGAGACTCAGTAAGCTCACTATGATTTAGCCTTGCATTCAATCCTTTATCAACCATCTTAGAATAGAGGAGAGCCTGTATGAATTTAACCTAAAATAATATGATGGAAAAATTATGGATCATCTTATGCTACATACATATATGCAGGTACCAATAAGCATCTCAAAAGCTTACTTAAGATCACGGAGAAATTTTCAAGAGACATATTTATGAAATTCGATATAGAAAAGTGTAAGCTGCAAAATATAGTGAGAGGTAGGTTGGTGTACCGTAAGCGGCAATTAATACAGATAGCGAACAACTAATTCTTATGACAGACATGGGGTATTGATATCTAGATATTAGGAATATCCCATTTATACACCATGTGTGTCATCAAATACTCTTAATATACCCAGAAAAACTAGTGGGTATAGACTAGATATCTGGATATCAATGTCCTCAAAAATTATTTGATATAGCCTGATCATCGGCACTTCTTAATTTGCGCAGCGCCATCTTGTTGTTGATAATAATATGATAATGTGTCTAATTAAGCAAAAATGTGTCTGTGCTTACCCAAAAATGCGAAAAAGAAGAAGAAGAACCAACATTTTCTGTCAAAAATAATAAAAAAAGACAAATATTAAACTCCGCAGAGTTAATAAATTATTCCATTACAATTTTGTTTTTTTTTTAAACAAACCGTCGACCACACTTTTCGTCGTTTCACACAAAATTGTGAATTGACACACAACATCCGCCGATACATTTTGCACCTCACTTCTCACTGCCATTTTCAAATTTATTACGCTTAAAGATCTGTAAACTGAATTGAAATGTCAAAGTACGGTTTGACACATCAATCCCCTTTTTATGTCTGTCAGGGGTACTTTGATATCTAGATATTCGAAATATCTAGATATCGATACCCCATGTCTGTTATAAGCATTATTCAACCTCTGAGGAGAAATGAATTGTATAAATACCTTGGGATATGCCAAACATTTAAACTAATTCCACACAACTTAAAAAATCGCTACCACTTAAGTTTGAGAGAAGGATTGCGATAATAATGAAGACATTACTATACTTCAGGAATGTGACAAAAGCTATTAATTAAATGATATAATTAGCATAATTAGCATGAGAATGACACTTATAAGGTATAGAGCGCATCACCCTCACTCAGTTCTGCAAAGAGTCAACTGTCCTAGGCAGGCTGGGGAATAATGTATATAAAAACCTTGCAAAGCAAGTAAAGATCCCAAGGTTAGGCGATTCATCTACATGGAAATAATGGCTAATGTCTAATGTTTATCAAGCTGACTAAGCCGCTGCATGGATAGTATCCGCAGGTCCTAGCAGCAATATATAAGCACGAAACCTTCCCTGAATTGGCTAAAGATTATGAAAATTATACCCTGAAATAGAGGACTTCATGATATCCATGAGGTTGTTCATACGAAAAAATACTGATGTGGGAGATAGTACAGTATAGAATGATGCCTATAGAAAATGTGCCAGAGAAGCGGAGACAATAAACCTTATCCTTAATGGCTGCATCTACTGGCGCCAATCAAATACAAAGATAGACACTCGTATAATGTGCGGTCGCTAGAAATTATGAATATACATTACTACATATTATACCCCGAAACCTATCCTCGACATCAAGTCATGTCAGATCTATTGGGATAGAAATCTGCTCACGGATAGGCCCATTATCACAATAGGTCAGACATATTAGTAGAGGATAAACTACTGAGCACAGTATACCTAATAGAATTTACGGTACTAACAAACAGGAATTTGCAGGATGCGTAAAACAATGAAATCCAGAAATACATCGAGCTTTCCCAAGAACTTACCAGCAGTGACGAAAAGAAGAAGGGTACTAATAGTATTCATAATAGTGCCATCAATAGGACTCACACTAAAAACTACTGTAGAAATATCTGAAA
Organism: Dioctria rufipes; assembly: GCA_963924295.1. Taxonomy (NCBI): domain Eukaryota; kingdom Metazoa; phylum Arthropoda; class Insecta; order Diptera; family Asilidae; genus Dioctria; species Dioctria rufipes. The sequence goes on from OZ002741.1 coordinate 217,818,711, forward strand.
AGATCGGTCTACCAATAACAAAACCAATCAGGGAAATATAAAAGGACGTAATTCTAATAAGTTGCTGATTATTGCGAAAGGTTTGGTATGCTCACTTGGCTAAGTTCAGGACCTATTTTTCCAATAGGCCTGATAGACCCATGTAGAAGACCCGATAATAAGAGAGCCCGGAAAGTAGAAAATCTTAACGTAACTTTTGAAATTTGGAAATGAACTTATTCAATGAGAAACTAAAAAAACTTGTTTTTTTGTTTTTTTGCCGTTTAAAATTTAAAATTTTTAGTCGGTTTAAGGTGTATCTTCTATTTTCATATAGTGCAATCTCTGCATCTGCACTCTGCTGAAGAAACTAAGCCCTTGTTTAAAATATCTCCGCAGAAGTATTTATAGCGGAACAACTATTCTTTTCAATTGTTTTAAAAATTTTTAGGGAATCTGAATAAAGAAATCAATATTTGATAATTTCCAAAAACATATTAGAAATGACCTTAGTAATCAGAGTAGCACAAAAAAAAAGCTTTAATCGCGAATAAGGAAAGTCTTATTCTTAGTATGCAGAGTGCCCGGAATTATTTAGAAGGCATGAGACTCGGAATTATTTAAATAAAACTAGGCTACTAGGCTATGAGGAGGACATGCATCCATTTATACATATTAATAAAAATGATAATAATAAGAGTTTGACGATGTGTTAAAAACTGTCAAAATCAAGACCAAGGGTCCCCTACTACCCTGACAACGCATTTTGAACCCCTTCCAAATCGTATTTGTCATAAGTTAAGGCTCTCCATTAGTTTTTGGAGTTTAAACCTTCAATTGTGGACCACCCTATTCGGCATGGGAACTTCAGGGCTTCCAATAACATATGTATATGTATATCACTGCTGATTGGAAATACTCAAAAATATAGAAATATGTCCTCAAGTCTAAGATTAAGAAGAAGAAATAGTCAAAACATACAGTTCACACTTAAAATCGAACTTAGTCAAGTTACCTAAAGCAACATTTTAAAATTGAACAAATTTTCATGTAAATATTTTAATTAAATTTACAAATCACAGAACATGCACGTTCAAATAAAATTTTCTACGAACATTGAAAATTTACTAGAGTCGCCAAACGTGTCTAGGATTCTTAATGAAGCTAATATTCGCTGTCTGGAGTTACTTCCGCAGTTAATCGATTTGCAAATTCTTCTTTTCACTAACTTATAATTGAAAAACAGATAGATTGGCAAATGTTCTTTTCAATTTCTATTCTTAATATACATCGATTATCGTCCATCCCAAGTTAGTTACTGGTGTCAATAGCACCTTTATACATATGTATATGTCCAGCAAATAGTAAGAGAAGAAATTAACACGCGAATTTCTTCTAATGCTGAAATCGTAAAATACGTGTTGCGACAATGTTCTTCTGATTGTAGACAAAAAGGCCGGCTTAAATCTAATCTACCAACCATAAACAGAGTCTTTATGATTGACAGTCCAAATATTTATTTTGCATAGTAATTATGATGAACGCAATGATCGAGCCATGGACAAGCATTATTCGCCATTGAATACGTGCAAAATTTAATTTGTTTTTCTGAAATAAAAGCAATAAATTGCGTTAATACGGGTAACCATTCGGAATATCAAATATAATTATATACGCGATGAATATGGGAATACCTTCGAAAAGAAAGTTATCTTTGTATTATGGGAGTTGATCAATCAATTTTTTTTTTTACCATTTTGAACAATAGCCAATTAAAATTCAGATTTTAAAACAAAATTTACAAAGGTTTTGAATAAGGACATGTTTCCTCTGTGTGTGTGTGTGTGTGTGTATGATATAGGAAATCTTTTCATTTGCTTTTTCCCCTTGTTAGGTTTAATGTGCGAATTATGTTGAGCAATATCTCAATAATTTGACATATGTTTTAGCGAGAAAAATTAGTTGCAAAAACGAAAATAGCTGACGCACGTATTTATGTCAGTAACGGACAGATGATAAAATTATCAATATAATCTTATCACCGTTGTTTACTAACATAATATATCACCTGTCATGTTTTGTTTTTTTTTGCAACTAATTTTTCCCGGTAAAACTTTTGACAGTTCGATCAAATCGTCACAAGTGTCATTTTTAAGCCGGAGATGCATCAAATGAAAGAAAGCGTAAATCAAATTCAATTCAGAATGAGTAAAGTGAAAATAACTCCTTTAAATAAAGTCAGAAAATATAACGATATTTTATTCGGAAAATTCACTGCCTGCCACATTGTAAAGTTGCTAAATGGAAGGGAATTATAGAACATGACAGTGATCCAGAAGCGTATCTAGGGCGGAGCAATGGTGACACATATCGAAAACTTATTGCCTACTTATAGCTCCGCAGCTAAACGTTGTGTCTCGACAGTAGTAACTGTACTAGACGTGGAATACTCTGAGTACTTGCTAAAGCTAAGGATAACTACAGCAGCGGCTTCATGAATGGTGGAAAAGAGGAGCTGTGAAGAACTGCTTACTTCAGCAGTGAATCATTCAGTGGATGCAGCTTTTAAAGGGTTTTTAAGAGGTGTTATTTTAATTAACCCGCTATTTCGGTAGATGTCACTTTTCGAGCTGTCATTTTTTGACATTTGACAAGTAGAAACTACGCCATTAATAAAAATGGAACGATACACGATTCAACAACGCACTGAAATTATTAAAATTCACTATAAAAATGGTGAAAATGTGGCAGAGACGGTTCGTAAAACTCGAACATTTTTGGGTCGTCGTGAAGCACCTTGTCGGACCGCAATACAGAAATTGGTAGAAAAATTCGAGCTGTTGGTACAAGTTAGTGATGTGAAGAATAAAACCCGTGCACGTCGCTCAAGAACAGCCGAGAATATTGCTGCTGTAGCCGAAAGTGTTGAAGAAAACCCAGGTTTGTCCATTCCTCGTCGTTCTTTGGAATTAGGCATTCCGCAAACGTCATTACACCGTATTTTGCATAAAGATTTGGGTCTTAAGGCTTATAAAGTTCAGTTAACACAAGAACTCAAGCCGGCCGATCATCAACAACGTCGAGTCTTTGCTGATTGGGTCCTTGAAATGCATGAAAATAATCCGGAATTCCATCGAAAACTCATCTTGAGTGATGAGGCCCATTTCCACCTCGATGGCTTCGTCAACAAGCAAAATTGTCGCATCTGGGGCTCGGAAAACCCAAGAGTTATTGTTGAAAAGCCTCTCTATCCTCAACGTGTGCTGTTTATGGTGCCGCGGGGTCATTGGACCTTACTTTTTCGAAAATGAGGCTGGAGCAACAGTTACGGTAAATGAATTGCACTATCGACAGATGATTAATGATTTTTTATGGCCGGAATTGGATGGTATTGCTCTGGACAACGTTTACTTTCAACAAGACGGCACTACGTGCCATACAAGCAACGAAACCATTGATCTTTTACGGGAAAAGTTTCCGGACCGTGTTATCTCTCGAAGAGGTGATCACAATTGGCCACCGAGATCTTGTGACTTAACACCTTGCGACTTCTTCCTTTGGGGCCACGTGAGAGAGAAGGTCTACGCCAACAGCCCAGCGTCGATTCAAGACCTCAAAGATGGAATTCGTGAGGCTATCGAGGACATAGGGCAGCCACTTCGCGATTTGGTTAAGGAAAATTTCATGAAAAGGATATGGTCCTGTAGGCATAGTCGTGGTGGTCATTTGGCTGATGTTATTTTTCATCATTAACGGCATACCTTCCTCTTTATAATGAAATAAAGATCTGATCATTTATCTCAAAAAATGGCATTTTTCTTTGAATATCAAAATAACACCTCTTATTGGAAAACCCTTTACAGTAAAAGTAACACAAATAGGGAATATCAAACAGATCGAAAGTTGAATTGAGATATACCCATAGCACTTGATCTAATTCGCGTTCTACTTGAATTAGGCACTTGTCAGCCTTTCCTTAAAGATAGTTTTAAAAATTTTCCAAAATATGAATCTCGACATCATTCCAGTATTACTTGAATATTGTCTATCTATGACCGATTCTAAAAATTATGAGTTCAATTCCCGTATGGGAAAAAATAATTTAAAATTTACAATTTGTGCCCTTTTATTGTTACTTCTTAATGTCAGCTGAAAGCAACTGTGGCTTAATAGGCTAGATAAAATTAAGAAATGCAAGAGGGAAAAGCATCTGTCTAGTTAGCTCAGTGGTGAGAGCAGGCCTGGAAAGCGGAAGGTCCCAGTTTAAAACCCCGAACGGGGCGATTGTTTTTCCCTTTTGTATTTATGATTTAATTTAGAATCCTTATAAATAAAAATTCTTAAAATTCTTTTATTGTTCATATATTAAAAGTATTTCAAATATCGAGGAGCTGTCCATAAACAGCGTATTAAAATTCATGATCTTTTATTTAATTCTATTTAGACTAACCTCTTGAGTTTGTATAGGTTTTGTATTCATTACCAATAAGTATTGTAATAATAATAATAATAATTCTTTATTTGGTTAGGTACAAAGATAGATTGGCTATCTTAGAATGTACAAAGTGCAGTGGTTAAATTAAATTTATCGTTACTCGATACAACTACGAACTAAGCAATGTAAAATAGAGAAAAAACAAAAGATTTGATAATGGAAGTAATAAAAATAAAGTAAAGAAAATAATAGTACTATAGACTAAAACTAAAACTAAAAATAGCGTACAAGAGAAAAAAATAAAAAAAATAAAACCCCAAATGTGCGTCACCATTACTAAATAGAAAGGTTTGCATGTTTAATGAGCCCACAGAAGTTTCTGTTGGAAGCTGTGCGCTGAATATTGCTTGGAAGCTAATTCCACCTCCGAGCACACTGAACGAAAAAGGAGCGCTCACCATATTGACTCCTGCATCGAGGAATCAAAAGGTTTACATGTCTGGTCGATTGCAGGAACTGTAGCTTCTCAAATAAGTATACTGGTTGTTTAAGATAAATAAGCTTGTGCAGAAATTTCAGGCTGCGAAAAGTGAAATGAGTCTCTAAATTGCAACCCAAAAGAGAGCTTGCATATAATGAGATGTGGCTACTTCTAGGCAATTTGTAAATATATCTAATCACATCATTGAATGCTACGAGTATTTTTCTCTGGCAAACTGAGTCCAGAACTGGAAAGATTATGCTGGCAAATGTGAAATGTGGAATAACTAATGTTTTAACTAACCGCTGACGCAGACTAAACGAGAGGATACTAGAGTTGAGCCAAAGTTGCCTCAAACAGCCATATATCTTCAATAATGTCCTTTTAATGTAATTGCAACACGAGAACTTCGAATTAAGTTCAACACCCAAATTCACGACAGAATCCCTATAAGGAAGTGTTACCCTGTTTAATAGAATGAGAGGAAGCATACTTGAGTCAATGCCATTTCTGTAAATTGCTAGGCAGTTTGATTTAGTTGGATTAAGTGCTAAACTATTATGTAATGACCACTCATGAATACGTTGGAGATCGGCATTAAGTCGACATACACAGTCCTCCATTAATCCTATTGGTCTGCTGAGATAAATTTGCACGTCATCCACATAGAGATGTACAGAGGCATCCAGCACTGCGTCGGGAAGATCATTAATATATAAACAGAACAGTAGAGGCCCCAGTATGGATCCCTGGGGTACGCCGCAGCTAAGGAACTCAGGCCTGGAATAGTTATTCTTGATTCGAACAATTTGACTACGTCCTTGCAAAAAGTTATTTATCAGCTGAATAGCAGACGAAGAGAATAAGAATTGACTTGATAGTTTTGTTATTAAATTTGAATGATTTATGGAGTCAAAAGCTTTGCTAAAGTCGAGCAGGACGAGTATTGTAAGACAGTCCTCATCAAGGGACTCGTGTATATCAAAAGTTACCTTCAATAATGCAGTCTCACAACTATGGGAAGGACGGAACCCTGATTGAAAAGTTGATAACATAGAATTACTGTTTATATAATTCATAATTTGCAAATAAATCAGCTTTTCAAGGATTTTACCTAGAAAGCAAAGCAGACTAATTGGACGAAAGTCTGCCATATGTAAGGCGGAAGACTTCTTTGGAATAGGAACAACAAGAGCCCGCTTCCAACGGCCAGGAAACTGTGAAGTTGTGAGACAGTGATTAAATATATGCGTAAGAACTCGTAATATTTCCGGAGCAATTAATTTGCCACTTAGCAACTCATCCGATCCAACAGCATTTGACTTAATTGCATGTAATGCTGATAACACTTCAACTTCATCAACGCAGCAAAAGGCAAAACCATAAACAGAGAAGTCTTCTATCATGGGACTGACGCTAGGTGTTTGAGATGAAGAAGCTGCGGTAGATGCAAAAAATTTATTGAGCTCATCTGGATCAATATTTATCTCAGATAATTCCTGACCGAATACACCCGGGTTGCCAATATTCGTCCATAAGGCCTTAGGAGGAAGATTGGTATTTAATTTATCTTTGTAATAGGCTCGCCTTGCGGATCGAGTTATAGTTCTAATTCTGTTGCGGACCTTTTTGTACCTGGAGAGCATCACAGGACAACGCGTCTGTCTGTATCGGCTAAAAAGAAAATCTCTTTCAGCCATAATATGACGAATCTCACTGGTTAACCATGGACATTTGGAGGGCTTAAAACGAAAGTGTAGGTGCGAGCGATCTGAAAAATCTGCAGATTGAAACTCATACGTCCTACCTGCGATCTGTGAAAACTGTCTGAGTTAGCCTTACTCTTCATTGAAAAACAGTTGGCTACTCAAGTGGATTAGAATATGCTTATAGATAAGTTTGCAAGAATGAAACCAAGACGAAGGAGGCTGTTGTAGTTGTCTTATTTATTTATAATTCATATCTACGTACATACCTACCAGTGGTGGCGGATCCAGGATACTTGTGAAGGGGAGCGTAACTATGATTTAAATGGTATATGCTGAAAACTGAACAAAAGTTTGAAGACACTCGCCATATACAAAATTTATCATTTAAAAGATATGAGTCGAACAGATTAGCAAGTGGCTACCACTCGCAACGAAGAAAGTTGCTCAAGGTTCTTTGTCGATCCGAAAAGTCAAAGGAGATGTTAGATTATTGATTCTGTTTTGGTTTGTAAATGGTGGAAGTGTAAAACTTCCCAATCATACATTTTAGTTAGTAAAACTAGGGAAACGTACTTTATTCAAATTCACGAATCATCATAAATTGTATCTTTGTAAAATAGAGGAATTAAAAATTTACGTTTACTTAAAATAGCAGTCACGAAATAGATCCAATACATATCTTATACGTATATAACTTCGTCGGCAAGCTAAGAAAGTGTTACTTCTTTTCTTTTTTATATTATTAAGCCAAGCTCAGGAGAAATCCTATGAACTAGGATGCAAAGCACAGCATGGCAAGAAGGTAATAAAGAAAGGAATTAGGGAACGTGAGTAGAGTGGCAAAGCTGCCGATGTAGTATGTCACCCTTAAACTTTCGCAGATTGCATGCCGGAGGAAAGACAGAAGATGGTAGTCTGTTCCACGTTCACACAGTTCTGGAGAAAAAATCATCACGGAATTTTACTCAACAGCCGAAAGTATTTTGAAGGTTAAAAGGATGTGCGGCGGTGCTCGAGTGAGTCCATATCACAAGTTCTTGCCACATCGCCAATGAGCTGAAGGCTCTCTTTTGGACAATATCCAATGATGCTACAGCTCTGCGACCAGCGTCGGCCTATATATGGAAATTGTATTCCATTCTACGCCCAATGTACGATTTGTATAGGAGCGCTAGAATTAATGGGATGAAATCTTTCTTACACCTTTGCAGAAATCCAAGATATTTCAATGGTTATTTGGCAACAGAGAAGTTGCGATCTGTTCAGCTTAACTTACTGCAAATATTAATGTCAACAATGCATAAAGACGGTGTATCGTCAAAAAGTGCTCCATCAAAATAAACGGGAGTGGAAAAATTATGATCTTGTTTTAAAGAGATGAGACAGCTTTGGAACTTAGATGTATTGAATTCGTTGCGATTCGGTTTGCTCCAAGCGAGGATATTATCAAAGTGGTTATTCAAAGATCTAATCATGCAATCTGGTTTGACAGATGTGACATTTCCTCTGTAGTCTGCAAGAGTGTCGAAGGAGTAAGCGAAACCAAGGGTACTGTCATCGGCAAAGCACTGCATGGTATTGAAAGTAAGGGAAAGCAGATCATCAATGAAAATTGAGAGACAGATGGATAGATAACAGATCTCTGAAGTACCCAAGCATTCATTGGCTAAGGTTGAGATGTTACGCCATCCAATCCGTATTAAGTGACCAGATAAAACACTTTACATTCATAATTGAAGAGGACGAGAGAGGCGAAGTGTTTTAAGTCTAGCTAAAAGGACTGAATTCCAGACACTATGATAGACCTCTGAAATATCTAATGCAAAGATTTAGGACTAACCAAAATTGAGAAGACTACGGCTTCAACGTTCCATAAGAAAAGTCAGAAAATGCAAAGCCATATTGACGATCGTTGTGAGTTTGATTGGTTTCTAGATACTTCATTAATTTAGAGCTAATTATAGATTCAAAAACCTTTGAAAGAATCGAATTGATTGTAATTGGTCGATAATTTGAGGGATCGCTACCCTTTCCTTTCTTGGGAATAGGCTGAACGTGAAGTAGTTTCCAATCAATTGGAAATTTTCCTGTACAATAAGACAAGTAGAATAGTTTTTGCCGAGCTTTAGCCAAGAATGAGGCATAGGTTGTATTTAACAGGGGCTTGAAATTATCAGGACCTGCAGCTATGCAGACGTTGATCTCCTTATAGGCCTTGAACATATCTCTCGTATGGATGTATATTGGCTCTTGTACACATCTACAAGGGAGATGGAAAGTGAGTGGAAAAGGAGAATTTTAAGTGATTCTAACAGTCTAAATGTTATTTTTATTCAGGAAGTCAACAATCACTTCATTGTAAAGTAGTCGGAATCAGAAACCTTTGCTGCCTTTGCGTCTTGCCAAGATTCTAACATTGTGGTCAAAAAGAAATTTTTCTCTTTGGATAGTGTTTCAGTTCTGGCCATGGATGCAATTAATAGATGCGAAAAGCAGACAATTTCTCTTTTATTGCTTGGTTATACTTATCCTTAAGCCAAGAGCAATTTTGGTGTTGCTAATATCTGCTGTATAAATACTGAATGTGTTCATGCATGCCCAAGACTTAGAATTGTACTAAATTCAAATATGCATTCATCAACATCCCTTGAAGCAAAACAGACCGGCCAATCAAAATCTCTAGGATACTCATTGAGATTTTCCCAATCTACAGATTTATTTTGTTTTTATTTAACGTTTGGGCTAAGTAGTCTATAAAAACTTTTGCATTTTATGAAATAATAATAAAAAAAATATTTAAAAATTAATCTCTTGCTTTAAATGTAATAACACTCACTACAAACAATGCCCAATGACTTGTTCGCCGTTGTGTAGTTTCGCTGAATTTCTCCAATTACAAGTTATAATTGTTTATTTAAATATTTGTTTTGCCACGCCCCGCGCCGATAATGTTCTAAGAAGCCATCTTTATATGGAAGGCTTATCAAGGACTCTTTGGCAGCCGTTTTCAATTAACGCAAACCTTCCATCGCGTTAACATCAATAGGCTCTGTCCTGCAAATTATGTACCAGCATAGTGTGTGCTGGTAATATAGAACAATCTTTTGAGGTATTCGATTTATATGTATTACCACGTATTTTAGATGGCCGAATCTCCCAGTAAGCTTATTAATATCTTTGGTTGCCCAATAACTTATTTTTGGAAAATTTATTTATTAAATATTTTCACCAAAATCACAAAGATTTACCAGTACTTGACTTTCCAGTTAATTATTAAAAAAGAAACAAATACAATATTACTAAATTTCCACATAAAAGAATGTATAAATATTTTTCTTGTTAACCCCCTTTTCATTTTAGTTTCACCTACGACTTTTGTGCAAAAGTGACACCTAGGGTACTTTTAGAATGTTGACATTTTCATTGCTATCTCAACAAAATTTTCTGCGAAGCCATTAGAACGTGCGTATAATGAACTAATAGTAACTACATACTTCTTTACAATTTATCGCTTTTACATAATTTATAAATTCACAAGATAACAATTGGACATTATCAGCTACAATAATCTAAGTTATGCCCTACTGTGTGTGTTTTTTTGTTTTGTTTTTTTTCATATTATTAAGACAAGCTCAAGGAATACCCGATTATGCAAAGCACAGCATAGCAGGAAGCAGATAGAGAAAAGAGTTAGCGAACCTGAGAAGATTGGCGGAGGTATACTGATGTATGTAACTCTTAAACTTTCACAGATTACATGCCGAAGAAAAGACGGAAGATGGTAGACTGTTCCACATTCGCACTGTTCGGGATAAAAAAAAGCATCACGGAATATTACTGTACGGTTGAAAGTAATTTTAATGGTATAAGAATATATGTACGCAATTTGCAGCGCGAATTTTGCTTACAGGAATCATTCTACAAGGGATTAAACTAGATAATTTATCGGAACATTGAGCATGCATATAGTGATAAAGCAACGAAAGGCATCTAACATTGTGGCAGTGCTCGAGTGAGTCGATATAACAAGTTATTATCACTTTCGGAATATCAGCCAAACACAGTTTCCTACCATAACTAAAATCTAATAAATACTATTGCACTTTTCACTCAATTGGAGTACATAGATTGGAACTCAGTACAATTTATGCCTGATGCTGATGATGACCAAATAGAGTTCCTAAATAATGTTTTGAATCACTTGCATGAGAAAGACATTTCTCTCATTCGCAAAAGATTACCTAATCTGAATTGCCCATAGACACCTTTAAGGTCTGATATCATTGCAGTGGTGCTAGAATGAATCGATATGACAAGCAACCAATTTGTTTTTTATTTCCTCTACTTAATTTGTATGTTTCTATCAATGCAATGTAATATATTTTTAACAACACAATCTTGTGAATAATTTAATTTCACTTGCGTTCCTCGGTTACTACTTTGTAAAGCTGGTACTTCCCAAACACTTCTGCAAATTATGCAGTTTAGTACCAGCTCCAATCGGCACCTTGAACGAAATATTCGGACTTCGGATTTAAAGAAAGTTTGTTTCCATCAAGGTATGGCAAAAGTATAGATGAAAATTATCAACATATATATTTTTATGTCACTGTGTCCAATGCAATCAAATATATTGTCCACGAACATAACGAAAAGTAGAGAGCCCAAAATTGAGCCCTGCGAAACTCCACATTATACTAGCTTAAAAGAAAAAGCCTATTGTCAGAAAATATCACTTGCTTCGAATAACTTATATCATTCTTAAACAAAAACAGAGCTTACATGTTCAAATTGAACTTCATAAACAGTTTTCGAAAAAGCATTTCGTAATTGACACAATCGAATGGATTTGAGTGTTCAAAAAAAAAACAGGGGACGTAGCAAACATGTCGTTACCTATAGTCCAACGAATATCATTGATGCTTCGTTCAAGAGAAGATAACTTATTATCTGCGCAAGGAAAATTATTTCATTGACTTTTGATAAGAAAAGAATAATAGAAATCGGACGAAATTCAAAAAAATTAATGATGGGTAAATTACACATTAAGTAAGGATACCAATTCAATTTCCCAGGCTATGGGTTGGAGCACATATGCAACGCATCGAAATGATAGTGAGTTAGACAGCCGCGCAGCATTCAATAAAAAGAGAAAATACAATACTGTAATATAAAGCCACAGAAATTTTATAAAATAATTTCAATCATTGAGTTCAGAGAAGTTCTAAAGTTTTCTGAACATCAGCATAGGAATGGTCCCACCACCATAGTGTTAAGCCATGCACTCATTTAAGTGACAATAAATTAGAAACAATAAATAATAGATGTACATAAAATTAAGGATTTACATTGATCATAGAATAAATCATTATTGATGATAAATTCAGAAGAATATAAATTAACAAAAAATAAATAAAATGAAAACAACAATAAGAAGAAATAAGCAGAATTTACCTCAGTCATTAACACCAAAGCCAAAGCAAAATGACAACCATGAGGTCTTCAAATCTTGTAAATATAAATATGTATATATATATATATGGTCATATAGGTATTTCTTTTGCTTGATGGAAAGGTGATTGGACTCTTTCACCAAATGGCTTTAAGATGCGAGCATTCTTTAAATCGCAAAAAATAAACGATTCCATTGCCGCTCTTTTGTTGATTGACCGCTTTGCTAGAGCACAGAACTGACCAATCTCAAGATGAACATGGGTACCAAAACACGCTAAACAGCTCTACGTATGTCTTTGTTCAGTTCATAGAATATACAGCTCATATCTTTACAAACCAAACCAGCATCCATCCCAGTATCAAACGGTTATTTTTCGTTTTTCACATCTCTTCTACACATCTTCTCTACACAAAAATTTTCTTACGAAATCTCTAGTCATTTCAAACCATCAATCTATATAAGTGCGTGTGTGATCGCCGCTTTAAGTATGAACAGCAAATCCATCTCGAGTTAAGCACAAAAAAATTCGCGCTGAGGCCTTGCCATTGCTATTGCCATTCTTGAGTGTTCGTTATGTAAGAAGTTTGGCTCAAGATGTATTATAGGCCTGCATGCGGTTCTCGGCTGTGCGGCTGCCCCAACAAATAATGGAAGAACGACCGAAGTAGCTAGCGTCTCCATAAGTTATGCGTGCGCAGCTCGAAAAAGTCGACTAAAGATGTTTCTCAAACAAAAAACTAATAGAACAGCATTAAATATAATGTCATCTCCCCGATGATGGACAAAAACTGGACCTTTGGTAAATGACGACGAAACACAAATGTGACAACATTCCGATTCTTATGTAGTCCTGCCGAGGTGCGGATGTATGGATCGTGTACACATTGTAGACCTTAATTTTTAGCAAAGCTATAAGATCCGTTGATTCGCTATCTTTACCTTGTCGTTTCTTTTCTCAGTCAAACTAAGATTTTTTTTTTCCCGACTTCGAGTGAACTAAAAGCGCAGCAAAAAAAAAACTAAGAAGACGCCGTAATTGCAGTTGTTTGGTACATTGCTCATTTCAGTGTCCTGCAGTCTTTAATAGTTGCTACGTGCATTTTTATAAAATTGTTCTGTACCGGTACTATCAGAAATTTATATCAATAGCAACATTAAATGATTTTTATATCTTGAATCTGGAGAAGATTTTTTGTTTTGTTTTGCAGATTGTGAGAGAAACCAGGAAGTTTACTATTATGTATGTGATCTGAGTTGTTATTTGGAAAACAACAAAAATGAAGATGGCAGGGGTGAGGAGAGTTATGGATATAAAATTGTATTTGCTCTGTGATACTACTACTATTGTACAATAAATATAATTTCTGAATATTTTTCTACTGCATCAGCAGATTTTTTTTTATATTCATATATATCCATACTTATGTACCTACTTTCTAGATTAAGCAAATGGCACCACATTTATTCATATATTTTTTACATTTTAACAGTTATTGTCAAAAATTTTTTAGTGATTGGCCACTAGTGTATTATATGTAGATATTGAAGCTGAATATGTTTGCCCTGCACTTAGGTATTAGAGCGCCATTATCTGTCAGGATAGCTTACTAGGCGTTTATTTTCCTCAGTGAAACTGACTGTTTTGGGAAACATTCAGAGTAACGTGGAGATTAACCCATTGCCACAAACTACGGCTAAAACCGTCCAATTTTTGGCGATGTGTAAACAAATTGCGGCTATAGCCATATTGCATAATTTCATTAGTAAAAGAGGAAAAATTTTCAGTACGGACTGTGGTAATGCATTTATTTGTTAATTCTTCAGTATACGTTGAACAAAAAATTACGTAAAATTGTCGATAAACAGTAAGTTGATTTTGTATTGTCTTGAACAAGTCAAAATATGTTCGCTTTAATAATCAAATAACGGGGCTATAGCCGCTTGCTTTTCTGAGCATGATTTTAAAATTAAAAGTGTTCGGCATTAATTGAAGAAAATCAACGTCGTTTTGTTTTCTATATCACAATTGAAGACGGGTGAGTCGTTTCTTCTAATTTTTTGTATACATATAGGCTTAAGACTATTTTTGGTCCACTACTAACATTGCTCTCCAGTTGGCCGTCTTCTGTTTTGCACATTTTTGTTCCAATGTCTCGAATTTATATTGGTACAAAAATAATTAATAATTAAAAAAAACAAATAACAATAATTAAAGTCAAAATAGATATCAATTTTCAAATTGCGAGATTATCGATAGAGAGACATTCTTAATCCACTGGAAACATAATAAAATATATAAAAAAAAAAAACCTTTGAAAATATATAACTTTTATAAATAATTGCATTAAAAAGTAAAAATAATTTTTACTTTCTCATTGATTTACACAAGAAAAGTTTAATTGCAAAATAAAAAATTTTAGAACTCAGATTAAATCTTAAAAGTTTGGACATCCATAAGTATAATCATTACAACTTATGCCCAAACTTTTAAGATTTGATCTGAGTTCTAGCATTTCTTATTTTGCAATGAAATTTCTCTTGTGTCTATCACACTATTTTTTATTTTCTAATTTTAAGTCATTACATTTTCGCTAACAATTCATATAACGGTAGATAATAATCAATCTGACATATACATTTTAATTCGCATAAGTACTTTCATGTTAAAAAATATTTACATGAAAAATCTGGAAGAATTTATTTCACATCAAAACCCATATAACGGTTAAACATAGAGAATTAAAATGCTCCCATGAAATATGTAAAACATTAAGCTAAAGTGTTTAACAGAAAAATCAGTCGTCCACAACAATCTACACCCTACGCTAATCTGTACACAAATCACGCATCTTAACGATATTCGGATTAAAAAAAAATCTGTTATAAAGTTTCTTAGAAAAGCAAAATTCCATTTAATAGCACTCAGTAAGATCTTTAACTTTATATCACACACGGACCAAATTTCACAACCCCGAGGAGTTTAGTACCACTGCCACCCACACCAAGGCCCCAAAAATGTAAAAAAAATTCACTGCATCAGAAAGTTCCCTATTCACTCATTCTAAATATAAAAAAAAAAATCCATGTAAATCCATCCACGTTTACTACCTTAAAGCTCTTTCGTCACGAATGTCGCCCTTACGGACAAAGTTATTTAATCAAGGATTTATCAGTAGATAAAAGTTATTTAAAAAAGGAACCTAATAAGCGGAAAAATATCAAATTAATTCAATTATCTAAAACAATTGTAAAATTTTCAAATGATAAATATGATGATGATCCAAATTGTACTTTAGGATTTGAATTGTACGCCGTTTGCGCTGTGTGAACGTTAAAAATTTGCATTTTTGAAGTTGGTTTCGAAGCACATGACACATGACAAATTTATCATGTATAATGTGCAGCAACTCTTAAATATCAAGAAAATTACTACTTTTGGACGCAATAATGTGCTAAAAAGTGCCAAAAATTGTGATCTAGTACAAAAGTTATTCGGTATGAATGGAGGGTCCATATGAAAATATTGCTCGAGTAAGTGATAGTGGGCATGAACATCCAACCATGTAAGTTCGAAACTAATCACAGCAATTTACTATTTCCTACAGCACTAATTAACGAATTTTAACAAAAAAGATCTGCACTTAAAGGTGCATAAAATTTATCTAATTAATCCAAAAACTTAAAAATATCGACCACCAGAAATACCATAGATTTATGAACTTGGTTTTAGAAAACACAAAATTTAATGCTGATTTTTTCGAAAAACTCAAATTAGCGGCGAAGCTCATTTTCATTTAAGTGGCTTTATTAATTATCAAAATAATCGCATCTGGGGTAGCATTCAAGAAAAACCATTGCATTCACAGAATCATTAGTTGGTACTTTAATTGAGGACGTAGGCAGCAGCGCTGATATTGTTAATGTTGTATGCTATCGAGAGATGTTGAACGATTTTTTTTTTTTTAATCAAACGAGCGATTTGATTTTGAATGACATATTGTTTCAAAAATATGCAACCATATACCATACAACATGTGAAACAATCACTTTAATTTAAACCAAATAAATTGGTCCTGGTCACGTTATCTCACAGAGTATTAATATGGATTAACCACCAAGGTCTTACCATCTAACCACATTGAATTCTCTTATCTGTGGATATTTGAAGGAAATCAGTTAATAACTTGGGTATAGTATTAACAGTGTTATTTGCAGATTATTTGCTACCCTCCGTAAGCTTTTAGCATCTGCAGTATATATTTCTCAAAATATTCGCATGTTTTTAGTAAAATCACTTGTAGTGTCGCTCATAACTTATGGATGCGAGATTTTTTATGCACTCGATTCTACCACCTAGAGCAAGCTAAATGTTGCTTTTAACTCTGCATATGTAAATTTGATCCTTGGATATACACTTAACTGGAAGTAAGAATACTGCTGTTTCTGCGGAGTATAATATATAACCAGAAGTTCATTTACTTATTTAATAAAATTAATATTTATACATTCATCGAGAGCACTTAATTTAATTCAGCCAAATTTTAAATACTGAACGTCAATTTTTAGTACAATCTGTGAGACTGTGGAACGCTCTCCCAATAACATTAAACAAAGCAGCAATTTACGTAATTTCCGAACCTATTTCAATAGTAAAACATTCAATATTCTATAGTCAATAATATAATTTTCTTATTTATCATTTAGTGTACATACTAATTGTAAATATAGCTAAATTAAATATATGCAGCACGGATTTATATAAATGTTAATGTATTATTAAGTATTAAGTTTTGTTTTTCGAATTTTCGTAGGTCATGCATATAAATTATAAAATGAAGAATTTCATTGTGTAGTTGTTCCCTAAATATACTGAATAAACTGAAACTGAAATTAGATCTTTCACCTAACTCCTTTAAGTTTAGGAATAGTAATCAAACCACTCTGTAGGTACTGTAGAACAATTTGGATTCTCCAATTCCCAAAATGTAATCCAAACAATAAGTACCATCCATACAAGCATATGTATGAATGAATGCATGTAGATACACATGCACAAAACGTTCCAATTAAAATATTAATGGAGCCAAAAAAATTGAAATCAATAGCGTGTCCGATGTCCACCTTTTCACTTCTATACCGCTTGCCTAACAACAATGTCGATAATTTTTTGTACACTTTTCCACACCTTAGAACTGTGGTGCGAGTGTGCTTCAATTGTGAGAATAAAGAAATGCGCGATAACCCAAAACAAAACGAAACAAGAAAAGAAAAAACTACCAAATCGGCGCGATGTAAATACCAAAGTCCCCCTATCCAAGCCAAAAGTTTTTGTGTGCGGTAGGTCGGCAACGCAATTTGCCCTATCCCGGCCATAACAAACTACGCAGAGTTGTCGCAGGTTATGGTTGTGCAGCCTTTTAGGTTATTGACTGTGTCTGTGGCTTTGGTCTGTTTTGGCTTCGGGCGTTGTCTTCGTTGTATTTTTTTTTAGTTTATTTTTTGTTTTTGTGTTTAAAAATTTACACGAAATCATCGGAGCCGAATAACGTAAAACAAAACGGGCCTGACAGGCCCACTTTTGAGCCTATAGAAGGGCAAGGCGATTACGATTCTAAACGAGTTTATTAATCCCCATACTTCGTCTACTGCCTTACCTGCTGCCCTCCCCCCTCCCTCCCTCCCTAATATGGTGGTCTTCTTGTGGCTCATTTACTCATTGCAGCGAGTTTTTTTCCTTCACCTTTTCTTTTGGTGAAGAGAAATTTTTTTTGCAGCTGCTGCCGCATCACTGGATCACTGCGCAATTTTATCGAAGGAAGCGAAGGGTCGGTCGCCGTACGTCCACCACAACTTAGGTACATTGCTTGCATGGACCAAAAGATTCTCCGAAGACGGATCACGGATCAGCTATCGAATGAGGCTGGTCGTCTAACTGAATTATTTCCTCCCCGAAATACACTTGGGCAATGAGCTTGCCTGCTTTTGTTTTTCGTTTTTTTTTTTTTTTTTCAATTCACGTCACGTCACGTCACGCTGCGATGCGATATATTCGGTTTTCGACGAATCGAAGTGCTCTCAAAAATCCTTGGTGTCGGTCGATGCCCCGAAATTGTTTTGGAAGAATTAAAGTAGAAAAGCATTTGCAGCCAGCAACAGGGAGTGCAGGGATGGGACTGGAACGGCAACCAAGCAACAGCAACGAGTTCAAGTTTTTGGTTTACTCACATCAAGCTGAGCTGGAAACAATTGATGGATGAGGATGACAAGGGCGGCATTGGCATAATGCGGTGGAAGTGGACGTCTTTAATTTTGCAAAGTTATGCAGCTGTAAGACAAATCGTTGTTTGGTTTAGTTTTTATCGAAATTTGTATGTATGCACGTAAACAAGCTTGAAAGCGGGAACGGAATGAATCGAATGCTGCTGTTAAAGTGCTTTTCTACAATCTCAATAGCCTACAAAATGACAATGCTAAATTACAAAGGATCTTAAAACACTAAAAGTACCGATTGGTCAAAATGGCCGGTTACATCAATTGTTCACAATACTTCCTCTTTAAATTTGATGATAATTTTATGACTTTTTTGAAATCTATTTTAAATGTCCCTAAGTCCGGCCAGCATCAGTCTGCAGCCAATTCCTTAAAAAAAACCAAATATGTTGTTAAATGTAATACATTAACATATTATGTTTTAATTTTATATCAATCATATGTCGTTTTAGCACACATTCATATTGTTTCATTTAGTTGAGGTTATTGGTATACGAGTAAATGGAACTTCAATCGGTGGTGTTTTTTTTTTTTTTTTTTTTGAGTGGTGAGGACATGTTGCTGTGTCTCGCGTGCAATCAACTCCAAGGGAAAATTGTTTTGAGCTGTAAGTCACGTTTCTTTATAATTACAGATTCCGCTTTTTGGTTAACTGAAGTAAAGGGTTAAATAATCAATTTTCTAAAACGTTATTGAAAAAAATATTTATGAGTAGGTAATGTATATAGAAGGCGGCTGGACTTAGGTTCATGTTTCGCAAAGAATACCAGTGCACGTCCACAATTGGCCGGTTTTTGGTTTTCAAAACCCAATTACGGTCAAATAGTTTTTACTTAAATATTTCTTAAATAAGTAATAAATTTGATACTTATTGCATAAAAATAAAGGCGTTCGAACAATAAAATAATAATAAAAATTTTTTCACTTAGCAAATAGTGTTAAATATGAAAGCAACTGACTATAGAAAAGTGTATGTAACAGATGCCCACAATTTTCAAAAGCCTGTAAAATAAACATAATTTTTTCAAATGTTTTAAAGGAAAATTTATTTTCTAAGGTGTTCCCAAACGATATGGGAAAATGCCAGATATCTGCCAATTTTTGTGAGCAGATATCAGTCCTACTGATTACACACCGAGCAGATATTCGGGCAGATTTCATCTACCATAGAATTGTAAAATAGTTTTCGGTCAGTTATCTGGCAGGCATCTGTCTTTATTGATTACATAACCTGCTAGATTTCATCTGATAAAATACTGCTTTTATCTTGTAAGATAAACTAATGTGAACTTGATTGTTCAAAGCTGACTTCTAGAGAAAGGTACGAGGCTGCTTTTATTGTGTATAGTGCATTTTGTACAAATGAAAAAGTGGATTTTGCTCAATTTCGGTACTCAAGCGTATTGTTTTACCACTGGTCCACATTGACTCATGCTTCCCTCTTCGCTTCGCCTTGTTTTCATCAGCCATTTTGTTGATTATGTATATTTATGCTATTTATATACTGTATACTCCTGGTAGATATAATAATATATAATTATATAATATAATACAAACCTTGTATAGACTTGTCTCCTGCAGTCTGTTCCATACTCCAACTCCTATCACTACATGCACAAAACTATTTTTTTGAATAGGTAAACTGAACAGATATCCGCTCAATTCAAAATTTTACTGGGCACATTGGCAGATGATGTTCCAAAATTTGCCAAATAGAAAAAGTGGCTGATTAAACATGCGGCAGACGTCTGGACATTTTTGAGTGCTAGATGTTGTCACCAGATATCTGTCTATATCTACCACCGTGATTACACATATCTACCCACAAAAATGGCCAGATATCTGGCATTCTGCCAGATCGTTTAGGAGCACCTTTAAATTCAAAGAAAAACAATAAAATTAAATTTGTTATTATAAATTTTTGCCGCTTTCAAATATTTAAATTCACTGAAGGAAATTCTTCGGAACTAAGATAAGTAGTATTTTTTTTGTTTTAATTTAGAAAAATGACAACTAAGTCCAAAACCGTAGGATACAACTGCGAGGATTTGAAGAAAGCTATAAATTTCGTTAAAAATGAATCGGTTGGAATAAGGACAGCAAGCTGAATGTTTAATATCCCAAGAACGACATTACAGGACAAATTATGTGAAAAGCTCCCAGAATCAGTGTGTAAGATTTGCCCTCCCACTGTTTTGACCACGGCTGAAGAGACCAGGATTGTAGATTGGTACAACACTCTCACTAGGTCCGGCTTTCCAATTAAAGGAGACGAACTTTTGAATGTGGTACAAAAAATTATCGCAGATGATTTTGTAAATAGTAGGCCTAATAGAAAATGGTTTGATCTTTTCATGAAAAGACATCCACAATTAGTTTAACGTACTTTGGAAAACTTAGCCAAAGGAAGGGCAGCTGTGACTCAAGGAATGATCGGCAATTGGTTTAAAAATGGCGAAAGCCACCTTAAAGAGATAAACGCCGAACATATAGCGAAAGACGTCAGTATAATATTAAATGGGGATGAAACTGGATTCAGCATGTGCCCAAAAACTGGGAAAGTGTTGGCTCCAAGAGGCTATCGCAATGTATATCAAGTTGTTGGAGGTAGTGAAAAGGACACAGTAACCGTTCTACTAGTATTTACTGCCAGAGGAGAAGTAGTGATACCTCTCGTAGTTTTCCCATATTTGCGTGCACCTAAAGAAGTTGTAGCAAGTATGCCTCTTGGTACCTTGGACGATCCGAAACCGGATGGATGAAGAGAGATGTCTTCTATGAATACGTGGCTAATGGGCTAGAAGACAATGAGATCGAAAGACCTGTAATATTTTTTGTAGATGGGCACAACTCTCACATGACACTGAAACTAAGCGAATTCTGTTTTAATAATGGAATCATTCTCCTCCTAATACGACTCACATGATGCAACCAGTCGACGTAGCTATATTTAAACCATTAAAATCCGAATGTAAGAATTTAACATCAAACTAGCAAAGATCGACTGCCATAAATAACGTTATCAGAAGTACGTTTTGCCCTTTACTGGAATCTATTGTTCGAATGAATACATTGCCCGAATGCTGTTGATTGTTCGAAATGCGTTCGAAATGCCATTGAGGATTTAAGTACTGCTGAAGAAAGCAGCAAACTTGAGCTTACCACAGCATCTGATTGTCATGAAAATGCCATAAAAGTAATCAAATCTGTATGCCCGTGGTGTAAGCCCAAATACCATCAATATAATCATTGGAAAAATAAGAAAGGCAAAAAAAATGTGACTCTTACACAAACACAAGTTTCACCGTTGGATTGAAGTCTTACAGTAATCCTTGCTGGACTTAATCCTGGAAGCTATGACCTCGATTTAGATGGAAGTGTAGTTCGAGAAATATTGTTCTCTGAGGAAAACTTCATTCAAAATATTGTTGCAAAATCATTCCAATTACAACGATGATAATCCTGTTCTTATATCCAGCAATGAAGACTCACATGCATGTTGTTCATCGCCTTCATCTTCATGTCATCTTAACAGAAGTAGCCAAATTACGTGATTTCGAGGTGATTTCGTCGAAATCACGCTGAAACAGCAAAATTACGTGATTTCGATGTAGTGAAAACGCCCTATTAGGTATAAAATAAAACTTCAACAGAAAAAAATTGAAAGTCTTCAGTCAATTGCGTTAAAAAGAAAACAAAACATTTATTGAAAAAGCCAATGAACTACTGCCATCGGAGTTGTTTTGCCTAGTAGAGAATTATTTAAATAACTCTACAATTTGTAATACAAGGCGTCAGAAAATAAGCAATTTTCAACAACACTTTATTTTTTTTATCGCCCACAGCTTACAATTTCTTTCAGAAGATAATGCTTTTACGAACAAAAAACTGACCAAATATACCTAACGAAATTTGTTTTAGTGAGCTTAAAATGAGGTCCCAACAATTGATGAATTTTTCTAAATTTTGTATTATTTGGAATTTGAAATGTCGTTAAAAGGAAATTTATTTTACGACACAAATACAGGAGAAGTGCTTGGTTTCCAAGACGATGGAGCTCTTCGGCAAAATTGTATTGCAACAAGTGCCTTTGTTATAATTGCTAGAGGCATAGCAGATAATTGGAAGCAGCCTTTTGGATACATTATGTGCAACAGTATTTGTTTTAAGACAAAAGAGATATTAACTAAAGCTATTCAGAAACTAAAAGATATAGGACTCAAACCGATTGCTTTAGTAACTGATCAGGGTACAAATTACCAAGCTCTAGCGAGTATTTTATCGATGCACAAATCCGATCCAACATTTAAAGTAGGTAATATGAAGTTAGTATATATATTTGATCCCCCTCACTTAATGAAATCAATTAGGAATGATTTAATAAAATATAATATGAAATTTTAGGGAAGCAAGATAGCACAATGGTCAAATATTGCCAATTTTTATAACTGGGATTGCAAGCATCAATTTCGAATGGCACATAAGTTGACAAATACTCATTTAAGTGCTAACAATATTGAGAAAATGCGGGTTAAGGTGGCAGTACAAGTTTTAAGTAGGACGGTAGCTTTTGCAATTTGAAGAAAAGTGAGATATGCTGAATTTATCAAAGCCAACAGATTACAAACAGTACAAAAATCCTCTTAAAGGTACGGAGTATCAGAAATCCAAAATTTGTCAGAATTTGTAGAATCTGTTGCAGTCATAAATCATGTAGGAAAACTTTGAAGTGTTTGGATGGTTTGTTAATCATAATTGCGGGTATTCGTCAACTTTGGGAGACTTTGAAGAATGAATGATTTCACTTTCTCTTAACTCGATGAATAAATCGGGATTGCCTCGAAAGCTTCTTCGGGACAATAACAAAGCTGTGAGGTAATAATCAGCATCCCACCATCCGGTCCAATTTATGAGGGCTTTTAAAAAAGTGTGTTCCATGAAATACATTGAATTGGTTGAAACTGGTAATTGCGAACTTCAAAGAGAATTTATATCCAGTATGGTCTTCCTCCTATACCTACCGCTAGCAAACTCCATTCCGTTTCTACGGCGCACTTAAACTTATCTTTACCAAATGATTTGCAAGAATTCGACTTAGGAGAAAGCAATTCTTTTGATTATTTTGCAGGTTATATTTAAAGAAAATTAAGAAATAGCCACACTTGCTCCGGACTGGAATAACAACAACTCTCGCACCATTCAACGTTCATAATGTTTAAAGAAGTCGAAAAATGCAAAATGGTAGTGCCACCCGAAGAGTTCGCTAAATATTTAAAAAATTTAGACGATACCTTTAAACAGCATTTCAACATATTAGTAACTGATTCTTATTTTGCTGAAAAACTATATTACATTCTATCAACTAATGTAATCTTTTATAAGTGTTGCGAGCAAGCTGACATCTAATTTAATTTAAAATTATTTATAAGAGTGCGAATTTACTTCATACTTAAATTTTTTAATACAGATATTAATACCCTAGACACACAGCACGACCTAATGAATCATTTGTACTAACTATTCATTAAAATGCCGTGTGTCACATATAGTATACGTCATTATAGCTCGAAAATCAGATGATAATGAAGTACACTAATGAAGTGTTTTCTTCCTTCATTATAGCTATAATGAGGAAAAATGTGCTAGATTTAGCATATAATTTAAGTATGGAGTTCCGTTGTGCATCTGCTGATTTAAAAAATAAGAAGAAGAAATGCAAAGCACAAAGTAATTATGTCAAAATATTTTTTAATAAAATGTTTTTTTCATTTCTCAATCGTTAAATGAAATAAAATAAAAATTAATAAAAACAAAGTTTGTCGCGTTGATTCCATCCATATCGCTTCTTTAATGTCGTAAGTAAATTAAAACCAGTTTAACAGTACAATTTAATTAAAGAAATGGTTGTGTTCTTGCAGTTTATAATGAATCATTGAGTGGTTAATTATTTCTTCATTAAGAGTGCTACGTGTCTAGGGCATAAGGACAAATGTTTTAAAAATAAAGTATTATCCGTTCGAAGTTTATAAGTCATAGCTGAAGTACATAGTACAAAAAGGGAATAGGGCAATAGGCGATACCCATCTTAAACAAAAACGAGTGGATTCAGTTACCTCCGTGGTGACTTGGAAATACTGTTTTACTTTTATTGGTCATTTTTTTTATTCATTTACCTTACATAAATAATCGTTTAATTTATATATCTCTTACCCCATCCTCAGCGTGATTTCTGAACTACGATTCATGTTAAATTTTTTTCACTCATAATTTTATGAAATTTTAATTTTGGCCTACTAGTCAAAATAAGTTTATTTTAAAACTTATTAAACTGAACTCAAAGATATTCAAGAAGATTTTATCATAATGGTAACCGTATGTACTTTCAGTTTTTGTTTTAAACTCGTTGTCTCAGTCGCACTACAAAAATACATAGCCAAGTTCTTTTCCCTCATTTATGCAAAAGACGAAAATATATGACATTACCTGTTTCGGCCTAAAAAAAAGACGCAAAATTTCCAGTTTTGTTCAGCTGCGCCCTATCTTCTTAATATTAGGTTATCTTTGGCATAATTCTGTCAACATTGAAAGAGATAAAAAAAAACTGTATGAAACATTATTTTATAATAAAACTAAATGTGGGGCAGATATGACCAATCAAATAAACAACTAAAGAAAATATATCCAGAAAAGAATTCTTGTTTTAATTAGTAGAAAGACTTTCAACAGAATGTAAAAATCCATTTGAACTAGAAAACTTAAATACGCTCTTGAAGAGTCCTGAAAGTTCCCATATACGAAAAACTTGTCAAATTGGTTTATGTAATAAAAATAAAACCACTAATATCTGTGCTGGTTGTAGAAAACATGTTTCTGATAAATGTACTTTTAAAAAATTCTCTTATATGTAAAAATTTCGGTGAGCAAAATGAAATCTAAATAAAAAACAAATAATATTACTACTATTTATGTAAATAAATATATCATAAAGAATAACTAATATTTACGATATCTGTGGTAAACTAATTAGTAAGATACCATAGAATTCTGCATGACCATAATTTTCTCCTTACAAGAATTTTTTCCGATTAAAATGAGCCCTGTTAAAACTACTTCGACATCTGCTAGTTCGGACGAATGAATTTATGTACATATATCTTGCGACAAATTTATGTGTCCAATGGTCAGCACTACTAGCTCTGGGAAAATATATCAAGAGCTATGCTAAAATATAAGATAAACCTTAAGTTTGATTTTGTAGCTACTTAGAACTTTATCAATGAAGAAAAAACCTCTGCGAGAAATATAAAAGATTTTTGTTTCTAAAAATAGTTTTTATAATAAAAGTTGCAATTAGCCAATACGTTTCCTGTATTATTACTCAATACATTTGAAATGCCCCTACTTAGTACTTGAACATAAGTATTTACTTGTACTTAAGACTTAGTTTTGTACTTATATACCAAGATTTTTACTTAAGTATTTCTGAGTCTATTAAGTACCTACAAATATCTAACTCTTCGTAGAAAAGCAAACACAATCTGTAGCGCAACTCCTTTTTTGTTGAGTTTGAAAGCACTCAATGAGTTGTTAAATTATGTGCCACACTCACGCGTCAAGGTAGAATCTTAGATAAACTAATAAAATACAAAAACCAGTAACGTCTCGCTTCAATATAAAATCGACGATGCCTCGACCTGATGACATAACCACTGACATGTATAATATGGACTGACTAAGTTCATAGAAATACACTGCAGAAAATGGGCTCACTTCTATATTGCTGACTCTTTCGGTCTAAGTACCAAGTACCAACTGAGAGAGAACTGAAAACAACAAATAAATTAATGGATTCGTCGAAATACATGATTTTAAATTAATCATTTAGGGTTATTACTGAAAAAAACTGTTTTACCAAAGACAATACATTCCTTAGATACGCAGAAGAAGTTCTAAATGTTTTATTACAATCACTTTCCGAGCTGCGTGCTCACTTTTTCAATTTCCCGCCAATGAGTATTTCAATGTTGGCACCGACGTAAGAACTCTTTTTGACACAAAAGTAATTGTGCCCACGTGAAATAGAAAAGTTAGCAGTCCATATTATATACGTCAGTGGACATAACCAAGGGTAAGCAAGCAATGCCTCGTTCCAATATAAAATCAACGATGCCTCGACCTGATGTAGGGAAGACCTCAATTCTTTCTTAGAAATTCACTGGAAATTTTCTCCTTAGAATTGTTATGCATTATTGGAGGCGACAAAGGGTGATGTAGCAATGAGGGGTGAAAGTCTACTTGCAGCACCGAAAACTATGAAAAACTGTAAATAGTAGCCACTGGTTACTATACATATTATAGTTTTCAAAAGGTATTTATTTATTAATATCTATTAACTGAACTCGATAAACTTCATTGTATTACTGCCAATGTACAAAGATTCTAAAAAAGTACTTCAAAAAGTCCTCAGTACTTTTTATAGACTTAGTACTTAGTTACAAGTACTTTTCATACTTGCGGTACTTGTACTTACGCTGAAGTACTCAGACTTTCGGTATTTGTACACGGTTAGAAATTTTGGTATAAATTTTATAAGTTTTCGTATCTATATATGTAGGTCCACTCGAAAATTCGTATAACTCTTATATATTTATATCCTATGAAACTTTATTCTAAATATTTTATACGAATTATAATAAAATAGTATAACGGAATGTATACGATTTGACTGCATTCTTATATGAGAAAAAGAATACACTTATTTATAATTCTGGTCTATACATTTTATACAACGCTCGAATAAAAGTGATATATATAATTGCTGCATAAAATATATACAAAATGGAATAAATAAATTTATCCAGGAATCAAGGATAAAAGATGGGTCTCTGAATTGAAAAAAAAAATTGTTTTAAATTTTTCAGAACTTTATTTCAGTTATTATATATTATTTACTATTTTTAAAATACATTTTTCGTTAATACATACATTTTGCTGTCCTTCCTTGAAGTAGCAGAGTCATATGTTTGCCAATTTTCGAAATTTGAATATTCAATAATTGTGGAAGGAAAAGAACTATTTGCTATAATCTCATAGGCATTATGAAATCCATTAAGGCCAACGCATTGAATTTCCTGACATAAAAGGAAGTACTTATGTTTATAAAAAAATATATCCCTAATTTTTAAAAAATTCTCTGGTATTTCTCTTCTATTACAGGCTAAAAATAAGCCGGGTCGTAAATGGAAAAATTGCTCTATCCAAGTTACGGAGGAAAATTTCTCATTTTCATCGTTAAAATACTGGATAATTATTTCGTTTTCATGATAAAACTCTGGATTAATAAGCGTTAGTTTTCCTTTTTGTATTGTTCTGTGAAAATTAATTCTTTCATAAATGGTTGCAAATTTCTGTTGATGTCGCCAGGCTAAAGTTTTACAAAGATTTATGTAATTTTTGAAATTATGACTTAAGTTTTTAAAAGTATAATGTTTGGACTCGTACCTCATAGTACTAAAATGTGACAGTGGGCACATTTTTTTAATTATTGTTGGATAATGTGTTAATATATGGTGTTTTGGCATTAAAGGCAATTTGAATTCGGTTGCAACTAGTAATAAATGCCGAGAAATCAACAATTCCAATCGATTTACAGCGGAAATATCTATTGTATGTGAAAATGCAATTGTTACTATTTGAAGAATGGTTTCTATTAGTTCCCACTTCTTCACTTCCACTCTCATAATATCACCAAATATAAATGGAATGTGGAATGTGTGTGAATCGTTTTCTTTATGTAATACATCGCTTAAGTCCGTCTCAATTGAGGAAAATTCTTTTTCCAGTTTTCGTTTTTTGGCCCTATCGTTTTTGAGTTTTATTTGGAGAAATCCCGTAGAAGAGTTGTTTATAAGAAGGTCCTAAAAAGTCAATAAGTGCTAGTTCCAAAGAATATATATATACTTACAAGCTCATTTTCTCCGTCACTTTTAAGACACGGAAACAAATTTACAACTGCTGATGCTGCAGCAATTAGCTCACTTCTTTGTGGAACAAATCCAAAATATTCCTCAATATACGCTGTAGCAAATGCAATAACTCTCCGTCTGTTGGTAGCAGACAGAGTACCTTTGTTCTCAAATTGTTGTAGTAGAAGTGGCCCGTTGCCTTTTTTACTAACATAAAGTCTCATCACCCATTAGAAAGAGAATACGATTAACTTTTGGCATAATATGTCTCACGTTGTGCAATTGCAGGATTTACATGCAGGATATTAAATATGCACTTTTGATCTAAAAATATTTTGCTTAGGTTTGGTGATGAAATACATACGTCAGCAGTAATATATAAACTTGGGCCACAGGCAGCGTTTTGTCTTTTTAACTGGCCAGGTGTGGATGTAACATTGGGAGTAGTTATAATTTGGTCTGTTTTATCACCTAGAAACAACCTTTAATCAATATTTGGTACAAAAATGAGCAATATCTTCTATTTGCTACCTAGATCATTCAAACCTATTTTGAGGAAGAACCATGGATGTATGTAATACTGCCTGACAAAGTCCACAAATACTTCTTCTTCAATACGAAAATCTACACATGTTAAAAATCCTTCAAAATCCTCTCTGTTAATATTAAAAGCCGTCAGACCTTTTGGAATAATTAAGGCATTACACATTTTAACAAAATAATA
Source organism: Dioctria rufipes (assembly GCA_963924295.1). Taxonomy (NCBI): domain Eukaryota; kingdom Metazoa; phylum Arthropoda; class Insecta; order Diptera; family Asilidae; genus Dioctria; species Dioctria rufipes. The sequence continues at coordinate 217,847,729 of OZ002741.1, forward strand.
AGCAAAAAAAAAAAAAATCTAGTTTAAGGAATATTTGATTTATATAGGAGATATCGAATGTCTTTGGATTTTATTGAACTTGTAATATGAATATTAAAGTAAAAATTAAACTTGAATTAAGATAAATGTCGAACCCATGACAATTAAATTGGTTCCACATAAAACAAAAAATGAAGCGGTCTATGTTATACATATCATATATCAAGTACTTAACTTTGGGACAGGTGTTATAAAGATTCTAGAGACAAATTTTAATGTGTAGTTACTTACATGCTAAGACAAAGTCATTATAAGACAGGTCTGGAGATGTTGACGATAGCACTTGCACAATTTTCTTAACACCGTTACATTCCATTTGGACAAAAATCCCGGAATACATTCTGACACTCACTTATTATGCACTCTGTTCAACTATCAATTGAATACTGAAATCAGATACAATAATTTTTGGCATTCACTCCGCTTTTCGTTTTACAAATTTCCAGAAATTTTGTAGAACAATAAGAATAACCATCCAATGAATACATGTGTATTACATGGAGATAAAATACAGTTAGTTTTGTCATAGTGTTTATATACATATTGTTACACAATCTCAAGTGCACGCTGCACAGCGACTTCAGTACAAACTATAGCTGTTTTTGAATTATCATAAACATCGATTTATATAAAAGAAAGTATAAATAAAAATTCATTTATCTTAAATTAGTATAACTGAACAGGCAATATACAGCTCAGTACAGATTTTATATGCACGCTGTATTATTTTTATCTGAATTCCTATAAAAATCATCCGACTCTCTTATAATTGCAGAAAGCATAGTTATTTCCTATAAATGTTTTCAAAGAATTCGGATATATCCTTTTATATTTGCAAATGTATATGGGTTTACACCAAAAATTGTATAAATAATTTAATAAATTTTTTGGAATAAAAAATTTCGTGAATTATACCAAAATTTCTAACCGTGTACTTAAGTACTTTTTCTTTGGTACTTTCCCAGCTCTGTATATAGAGTGTATAGAATGAAACAAAGTAAAAATCTAATTAAGCAAAAGACTAAATAATGTAATTATTGTATAACATAAATGAACTTAAAAACTAAAGAAAACTAAAGTAAAAACTAAGTGAAGTAGAGTAAAATGCTGAAACAATTAAATTGCGGGACTGAGAAAATTGGTAACTACCCACTTCAAACGGCGGAACGATGTGATGCCTTGCTTTATGATAGGGTAGGAAATTCCAACAGAGGCGTATCTAGGTTTACACATTTGGGGGAGCGAGCATATTAAAAAAAAGGCGCCACTGCATAGAAATGAATTTTATTTCATATTTTGAAAAACAAAAAAAAAACAAGGCCCCCAGCTTCAAGTATGTAGTTCAAACATAAAATTAATATAAGTATTTATGTACATATGAATTATAAATAAATAAGGCAACTACAGCACTCTCCTTCGTCTAGTCTTCATTCTTGCAAAATTATCTATGGTATAACAATAATATTATAATCTACTTCAGTAGCCAACTGTCTTTCAGAGCGAGTCTAAAAAAAATTCTCTCGTACAAAATGTTATGCAAGGAGCGAATTGTTTATGGATGTTATTTGGTTTATAGTTTCCTAAATTTATCTAAATGCTGATATCACAGACAAGAAATACCCAGATATCGACGGTAGTACAATTGATTATAGAAACTAGTAGATATGCAAACTCGGGAAGTAAGAGTTGTGTCATTAACACGTGTGGTGGCGCTAAGATTGGCTTTTTCCAATTTTTTGAAAGGTTTTAAAATTTGCTTCATACAGGTTCCTGTCATCGTTTTTGGTGGTTGACAATGGTTTTAATGTCGGAATTATACAAAACACACAAACACAGCCTATTATTGCTATGCGATGGACATAAGGCATGATGTAAAGAGTTGATATTTATTCTTTTTTACTCCCATAGAGGAAGAACTACGATTTTATTTTTAACAGGTTCCACAGAAAAATGAAGTAAAACACATTGCAGCTCAATATGTTTTCTTTCTAAGGTCATTAAAAAAAAATAGAATGTAGAAAGAATTTATGGAAATTATGGTGTTTGAACGAAATCCAAGCTACTTTTATATGAAAAACTCTAGTAGTAAGGCAAAGCAAGAATTGTGCAATGTCGGCGGCTACCCGACCCACAATGCTCGCCCTCGCATTTAAGTCGTACTTAATGGCTTGTTTTGTGTTCCGGGGAATGGGGATTTCATTATTGTGGCTGTTTCCAATAATTGCAGTATTTGATTTGTGTGTAAGTTTTCTTTTTCTCTATAGTAAATAAATTGATTTGTGGTGATTATTTAGAGTTAAGACATTTATTAGTGTAGTTGTTCTGTATATCATTAATTAATATTTTCTTGGTGACTGATTTTATTCTTCTGACGGTTACTCTGCTTATTTCAAGTTAGTAAGATTTTCCTCTATTAACTAAAATTTTTGGTTGTTTTCTGTATAATATTTTGCTTTGAAAATACATTACATATATTATATTTTTTTCCATTCAAAAAAACATGTCGTGCTCTTGTCGATATAAATATTGCATGAACATGTATTCTTCCTGTTCTTCCGTAAGTTTCTTTAATATTCCAAAACACAACCGAAAATCAATTTGGTTGAAACATTCTGGGGATATATACCTTCAGTTTAGTATTCTTCCAACTGCTAATCTCCGGTTTTATGAAGAACATTTTTAAGAGAAGGAAACAAGGACAGGAAAAAAAGTACTAAGCTCAGTAACAATTCCAAAACAGGCTGATCCATTAATTTGTTCGTGTACAGAATCGGTTAAAGATCCGATTTGCGAAGCAACGTTGGAAAGCACTCCCGCACCAAAACAAGTACCTCGTCGTGTTTAAAAAAAAAAAATGGTTCCTACAAGTACTGCAGTTGCCCACGAAACTCTTACAGATTCTTTATCCATATTCTCTACTAAAGAAAGCTCTGCAGACGCCCGTCGCAAAATGCTTTGGAGCACAATACACACGAATATCAAAGCATCATAATAGCTGGGAAAATGCATGCATATTGAAAGGATAGCACTGATTTTATCCAAACTAATCATTAAGATGTGCCTCTGCTTTAATGTCGATTCGTTTCTATAATCAATGGCAGTACTTAGAAAGTGATTTATAAAAAGAGCTCATAGCAAACCTCAATAACTCACTGATCTCGGCTAAATATATCATGGGTGCGAACCAAACAATTGTTTCAATATAGGCAAAAATTTTTTCTTAGAATTTAAATTGACCATATTTCTTGCGAATACGTGTGCATTATTGGTGGCTGTAGACGGTCCGAACAAACTCTGTCTGTGGTCGTATTGCGTGATGAGTTGAGTGTAAGGGCCTGGGTGGGTGGAGATAAACATTAATGCAAAACTTACTTCTTTTAATAGTTGGATACGCAAAGAAAATTACAAACTTTAGCCGAAAGTTTTTTGCATAGGTACAAATCGCACATTTAAAGCTTAAACACAATTGCGATGACAGACAACAAACGACGACGATATATCGCTGTCAAACTTCTAAAAGCGATCGACGATATTATCGTCGGGATTGATCAGTTTATAATTTTGTCGTCATCGCTGCAGTCCTACCAACAAAATTAATCGAATGAAATGGTTGTGGCATTCACTTTTGTCTTTTTTAGGTAGTAGCACGCCTCGGTAATTTTAAAATAATGAGCTTTGAGGAAAAATTGATCGAGAAAATGCGAAATCCATAATATAATTTATAATTTACAAGACAGGCAAGACAAATGGACAAAAAAGACGTGGGTTAGATGGATATTTCAAAGCGTTTTATTTACTTAATTTCCGCATTTTCAGCTTTTTTCCATACTTTGGTTCATTGCATTTCTTTCAATATAATATAAAATATTCTTGATAAAAATCTCCTTTTAAACCGATCGAAACGTTTAACAAATGAAATTTCAATATCTTCTTCTTTCTCTGTCGTTGCAATTGTGTTTAAGCCTTTAGGGTAATAACGCCTAAGCGGCTATCATTAATCGCCACAACCAAATTAAATTTAGCATTTTTTGGTTTCCGTATTTAAGAAAATTGCACTTTTTAACAAAAACTGGACTCGAAAGATATTATTTCGCACATTGGAAATATTTTAAATATGATTATTGTTGAGGTACAAATTTCATTGAAATTATATTAAAATTGCAAGTAGGGGAAATTTATCAGTAGAAATATTAGGAGAAAGTTAATGCAAATCGGCGATAAAATGCGAGTGCACAGTGAAATTTCAACTTACTCCAATAAATTCAGTTCATGGAATGTAAAGAGCGACAGTGCGTATGTAATTAAGTACAGCCAAAGAACGAATAATTGCTATGACTCTCAGCGGTTTCGGTCCCTAGTCGTGAAATATGAAAAAACATATCGGGATTCAAACTAAGAGAAAAAATTTGTTGTATGATATATAGTGCAAGGTATTGGAAACATTAATTTATTAATTCCCCCCGCCCCCCCCCCCCCCTACGCATCCTACAGAACCAAACAATCAATCAAGACGCCAGACAGTATTTGTTTGGACCGTCTAGAGCCACCAATAATGCACACGAATTCTGAAGAAATATGGTCGATTTAAATTCTAAGAAAAAATTCAATTTTTGCCTATATTGAAACAATTGTTTGGTTCGTACCCATGATATATTTAGCCGAGATCAGTGAGTTATTGGGGTTTGCTATGAGCTCTTCTCATACATCACTTACTTACTACTACTGTGTCGATATCTGGGTATTTCTTCTCTGTGCTGATATGTTCAAGTTTACCTGAATTAGTTTTAAATTTAATAACATTTTTACTTTAGCTTAAGTACATACCTACGTAATTAATTTTTAAATGGAGACGCTTAAGGAAACTGAGAAATATTGTAAACATATAGCCAAGGGATAAAACTTTTCGCGAATATTATATAAATACATCTATACACAAAAGCTACGCGTTCGTTCGTACTTTGAAAAATATACTAAAACCACATCAAAGAGATTGTATTAATATTACAAGCACAGTCCAGTAATTTCAATTATAAATACGTACACATATTGAATGTTGTCATATGAAATATGAATCTATTTTAAGTGGCGAATCACTGCGAAATGTAGATATAAAATCCTTACAATTTTACTGGTGTCGCCAACTGACAGCTATTTTGATAAGTCGTCGTGGTTTACACAAGACTACCGGTTTGAAAAATATTTGGGTATGTTTTTATAGATCACCCTAAAACTTCTGAATGTTACAACCTATGCTGATGATTTAAACTTTGGTAGATAGATAATCGTTGGACTTTTCCAATGGTCCCTTATCCTCTCCGTTTTGAATTTATGTCTGAACAAAGCAACAGTTTTGGAATTTTAACTCTGTTTTTTTTTTTTTTAACTACTATTTTAATCAAAAAACACGTCATCAATACTAATTTTTCATATTGCATTTATGAAGGCGAAAAGCTTAGCTTTGAAATGACCGAATATGATATTGGATACCTAAAATGTAACCTTTTCTGCTTTTTTTGCACTTCTTCGTAAGCATATCCAGCGAAAATGGCTGAAAAAGGTCATTTCCAAAAGATAATTGCCTACTTTCTGGCACTTATTAAACTTTTTCAGCCATTTTCGCTAGATATGTTTAAGAAAAAGTGCAAAAAACGCAGAAAGAGTTACATTTTCGGTACAGTGTGATAGGTCATTTTAAAGCTAAGGCTGTGGGCTTCTTAAATCCAATATGAAAAGTTTATATTGATGACGTGTTTTTTGATAAAAATAGTCGTTAATTAAAAAAAAAGAAAAAAACGAGTAAAAATTCCGAAAGTTCAATTATCTCCCCCCCCCCCCCACCCCCCAGCTCGTCTAAGCATGACCTATCCGTAGTCTTCGGATATTACACCACTTACGGGACACCCTTTATATTCAACAATTCTGCAGCATCGCAAACCAATTCAGAGGCGAATACTGTTTTAACTTATGACAAAATAAATATGTGTTATTTTCAGAATTCAGTATTACCTGAGCAAAGGATATAGAACTTAAAAGCATAAAGCACAGATAAGTTTTTTTCTCATGCTCAAACCATTATAGTAGTGGATAGGATAAAAATTTGATTTTTCTGTTCACTGGTATTCTCTTTTAAGTACCTATATCAGAGACAAACTGCTTCACCACACGAAAATCAGACATTCAGTTTATTTATATTTCGTTGGTAGGAAGGCGCCAATTTTGATAATGTAACCCAGGGGGAGAGACCCCCCCCCCCCCTATATACGCTTCTGAATTTCAAGCTTGAGCTCCGTGAACTAGCAGTGACGTTTTTCTTTGGGAGATAATTTCTGCGGGTTGATGAACTAATTTCTAGTGTCAGATATATGTAGGTACTCGAGAGCTTTGTAATGAATGATTTTAAACATAAAGAAAAGTGTTCTCTTATAATAGATAAAAAGAGGGCACCAAGCTAAACAAAACAAGTAGAGGAGGCATGATCGTATCTACGCACCGAATAGAAAAAATGAACACATGAATTAAATGCCACATTGAGTTTGCGTTTAGAGTATGAGCTAGCTTGACAGTATATTTGTAATATTAGAAAAAAAGTATTACGATAAAAGTAAAGAATATGTGAAAAATAGGACATATCAAGTTCATGCCTGTATATTACAATACAGTTCGACTTCCGGAAGTTTAAGAGAATCAAATTAATTACTACATAATCACGGATATTGCAAAGGACCTCGTTAATTTTGCCTGCAGTATCTTCAATTACGCCAAGATGAGATCCGGGATAGACATCATCGGCATATAGAGGTGAACCTGAGAGTGAGTTACTACAGAAGGTAGATCGCTTATAAAGCAACTGAAAAAAAGTGAACCTAGGACAGAGCCCTGAGGAACCGCTGATAATATCAAGAAACAGTCTGCTAAGATATTATTTACAAACATGCGTTCGTCCATATAAAATCAATGCTACGAATAAGTTCCGTTATTAAGATGCCAAAATCAACTGAGTCGAAAGCCTTTGAGAAGTCAAGTAAAGTAAGAAAATTAACCAGATTATTATCTATATTCTTACTAAGATCGTCGATAATTTTAACAAGAGCTGTAGTGCAGCTCTGGACTATCCTGAAACCAAATTGAAATCTGGAAAGCAGTTTTTTGAAAGTGACCTAATCATTAATTTATGAACACATTATGCGTTCCAGACTTTTCGACAATAAAGGGAGTATATGAACTCCTCTGTAGTCATTAACAGAGGAAGGTCGAGAAGTTTTAGGAATAGGAATAACCTTAATCATTTTCCAGCTCTTGGAAAACATAGACCGATTTAGGCGATTATTATAAATGGCAGTAAGAGAGTAAGAGAGAGATTGGAGAGACTGCCAAAACTACTTCATCCCAAGCTATAGGATGGAACGAAAAACCAGTATCAACTGACACCTCCTGTATATAAGTAATAGTATGTCAATTTGAGGAGCGAGAGTTTTGACCAACGCCACTTATAAGGTGGGAATTCATGTCATTAGGATCAATACACTGTAAAAAATGTACAAATTGTTGCCACAAATGTAGGGAATATTCCCTAAATTTTAGGGAAAAATACTTAAACTTTGTGTTAAAAATTGTGCAAATTTTTTACTGTGGGCAACCATTCTTACTGGTTGCATCAGTAATTCCCAGGTTTCGTAGTATACTCCACAGGATTTTTGGACCGAGATCGGCATCTAGTTTAGAGCGGAAGTAAGTTCTTTTGGCATGCTTGATTTGCATTTTAACAGAATTACGTGCTCTGCGATTCAATTCCCGGTTAACGCTTGTCCGGACCTTTTTCCATCTTCAATACAGTATATTGTATTATACGTTTTAAAGGTTAAAAATTTAGAACGAGTTTATTAAAGGCCAAAACCACCTCGTCAATTCATGGAATATGACAATTTCCTGCCAAAGGCAGTTACCAACATCCACACGTAAAGTCGCTAAATTTAAATTTTACCAGTCCTGATAGCAAAAAGACACTCTCTCATTAACTAGGTCAAATTGAATATTATAGGAAAAAAAACTAAGTGTTGATCAGAGTTACCAGGAAGGATGAACTGATCACGAAATAAAGCTTTGGAAACATCGCTGGATATAAGTAGATCAAGTAGGGAACTACTATTATCCCCAAACCTGGAGGATAGGGTATTTAAAACTTGCATCCAACACTGAAGAGATTGCCCACCAGAGTGGGGGATTAACTATTGACGACAAGAAGATTTATATTAAAATCGCCGGTTAATAAAACCGTATATAAAAGTAGCGCTCAATTAGCTCATAACGTCAAAAAGTTCAGTAGTTGAAGAGCCGCCTGAAGTTTCATAAATAGATGGTACAAGTACCTTCTCGAAACTCAAATTTATTTCAACAAAGATGAATTGAAAATCACTCGATGACAAGAAAGCTACAGTTCGAACCTTTAAATCTTCTCTTATGAAAATGCAGGTACCACCCACGTCTTCCTATTCTTTCATGACGAAATAAATTATACTCCTGAATTTTCACCAATGAATCGGGGATATTTTCAGATAGCCAAGTTTCTGAAATACAAAGAGCATGAAGTTTACTCGCCTGTAACATATAACTAACTAAACTGCATTTATATGACTCATATGAAATCCATTCACCCTATTAAACAATATAATTAGTAGAACTTAAAAATTCACCGCACAGTTCACGTTAGCGTCTGTTAAGATATTGGGTATGGGAAAAATCGCCAGGTCATTCTTTTCGGGTAGCACCAAACTCAAACTAGACCAGCAATGCAAAATATCATGAATGTTCAGCATATTAAAAATAGAAAAATAATAACGATGACTTAAATTTAGATATAATAAATTAACAAAGAAATAGAAGCTACTACATTAAGTAAACTAAACGAAAACACGAAACACAAAATTTTGAAAATTAAAAAAAATACCATACATACATTGCCTCACAATTCCATCACAAGCAAAGTAGAATATTTACTTATGTTTGATGATACAAAAAACCTTTTTCTCACGCCGCCGTTCATTTAATTCCGCAACAGGATTTTTTTTTTTTCAAAAGTCATATATATTGAGTAAAGGTAATTGTGAGAAAATTGAATTCGAATGCAGCTGATTGTTTTTGACTAAAATACTTGTAAAACAAAAATCCTGAATAAAGTAATAATGATGTCATTCTAACAGTGGCTCATGAAAATAGGATAATTTCGAAATTTATTAGTTTATTTCTAAAACAAAATTAGCAAAATTATTAATTGAAATGAAAAATATAGAGTTGGATTTAGTTAACTTTCAAATATGGTGATGAGTAACAAACTTCAGGTGTATTTAAAAAATCCCAACCATCCCTTCATAATATTCAATTTTTGTAATTCGTTTATACTTGAGAGAAGTTTTTTCACAAGCAAGTATGAAATCTAAAATTGGTCTAAGAACAATTCTTATATGATATCCTATAGATGAATGCCCAAATGTAATTTCGTATGGTCTCCAACCTGTAAAATTGATCGTTGAATTGATTTTTCGCATATATTTGTAGAACGGTTCGTCGGGGAGTAATAATAATTATTACCAATTTCATAGGATTCTATATTCTGAAGAACTTTTTAGTACAAAGAAAACGTCTAGGATTTATCGTTTTCAAAGTATACATAAAAATCCTAAATTTTTGTATGGCCGATTTAGTTCGGTTTTGATATTTAATTTACTATTTTTATGAAGACCCGTGTACATAATTTCAGCTCACTACCTAGGCATGTTCTCAGACAGTGTGAAAATGTTTATATATGCAGTGCAAAATGAAATTTTTTTATGGCAACCATACGAAGGAATTATCCGTTTTGTCCCATTTTATTTTTGAACTTAAATCTATGATTTGTATTAAAACGGCCGTTTGCAAAATTGTAGTTCTCTAAATGAACGAGCTCTCGAGTTATGGAAAGGAAGTACAGACGGACAGACAATCAACTAATCTAGCACCAAAACCTAAAAGACAGTATATTCCATCAGACAATTTACACTTGGATCAGACTGCCTATTGGAGTTTTTTTTTTATATAATTCTACAACAAAATCTTGTCTTTATAATTTTCATTATGAACAAAAAATCTGAATGTAGTACATACATGTTTCCCTTCGTGCCAAACATTTAGCACATTTATTTATTCATTATTGAAATACCTCAACTATAATTTGACCAATTTTGAAGTTTCTGTATAATTTCGCCTATAGGCGGCTTAAATATTTCTCGCATTAGTAAGCAAACGACACATTTCAAAGAATTTCTAGCACTCCATTCGATTCTCTCCACTTCAATTTATCATAATTTTAAATTTAGTTTGACGAAAAAAAAAAAATCTTGCAATAGAGGGCTAAGCATTTTCTTATTGCGATTCAGAGAATCGTGGTCCATGGGAGACTTCCATCGTAATACATTAAAAATGTTTATCAGAAATTGTCAGTATTATTCAAACTTAAACGTGGAACCCATGCCAATATCGTCAGGAAAAAAATCCCGATTTGCAGGCTTTAAAAATATGTGGAGATGTGGCACAAACATTTTCGGAAGGATTACTTCATTCTGGAAATATTCGAGATAATGAATAAAAAGCCTAATTTTAATTTTGCAAATTTTACGTGGAATTGCATAAAATTAGGCGCAATTACCATCGTGAGTAGCAGAATTAACGAAATAATGAATCATAAAAACTGGCTTCTCTTGAGAACGGTTGAATATATGTATGTGTAGAATAAAATGAAATGTAACATTCTGAGGTTTCCAAATCTTGCAAGAAAGAGTAACAGTTATCAGGTATTTTGGCGGGAAAATCGTTAGAATTTAAAATAATTTAATAAAAACCTTGCAATAAAGTATTACGGTATAACGGTAAAACGGAACTTACAGAGCTCATTGTCTGCAGAACTTCATGACCTTTTCAACGACTACTCGACCAGCAACGTACTCCTCTCCCTTCAGAGGCTTACGCACATCTTCGCTAGCGTAAATTTCAGATAACATGCGTTTGTTAATTATATCTGCAATAAAACAACTTTTCAATTTGTAATTACAACATGTAGAAAAGCTAGAATTGGTCTAAGACCAATTCTTATGATACCCTAGATGAATGCCCGTATGAAATTTCGTATTGTCACCCTTCCGTGCAAGTTTGATTTTTGAAGTGGTTTTTCGCATATATTATATTTCTAGAATGGTTTGTCAGACAGAAAAAATGATTATAACCATTTTTATAGGATTTCGCATTCTAAAGAAGTTTTTTGTACAATAAAGATGTCTTGGTCTGATCGTTTTCAAAGTAAACGTAAAAAACCTAAATTTTTATATGGCAACACCAAGAAGGAGTTGCCCGATTTAGTCCATTTTTGACTTTTTTTGGTAGTACAATGATAACACCATGTACCAAATTTCAGCTCTCTACGTGTCGACGCGTTCTCAGGCAGTGTCCAAATATATAGCGGAAAACGAAATTTTTGTATTGTAACCCCACGAAGGAATTGCCTGATTTGTCTCATTTTCGAACTTAATTTTCTTTGTTTTTTCTGAAGTCCGTGTACAAAACGAACATGCAAAAATCAAAATAACTTTTAATATTATGCGTGGGTGTCCAATCCATTTTGCTCTACCATAATTATTTCAAGGTGTTACAAACGGAATGATAAACTTAGTATACCCCATAGATTTCATCTATGATATAATAACACGTCCGCGCACTCAGAGAGTTGTATGAAGACTGAACTTTTTCATTTGATTAGAGTAGGGGTGATTTCCCCCATCGCCCCTTCCCTCCCGTATCCGCCCTTCACCAGAATTAGTCATTACTAGCAAACTTTCAATATACAATTCAAAATCTATGAAATTAAGAAAATTCTAATTTAAAACGTCATAACTGATTTTTTTCAATTTTTTGCTATTACACTAAAAATTCGATTGCAGAAAAAATTATATAATTTTATATGGCAAAAAAAAATAAAATTAGTTACGTTTCATTCTAATTTACACTGCTATTTCTTTAATTATGCAAGACGATTTGCATAATTAAAACAATCTACGTCTCTGCAGAGATATGGCAGCTATTTGGAACCGTCGTAATGGTATGGCATTATGATTCTCGTAAATGTTTACTTGAATATTGTCATTTAAAAAAAAAATTATTAACGGCAAAAAAGTATGGCATTGCGCTACCGCCATGTTTATTTTCATGGACTACAAAAAATGTAAGGTTTTTTGTGTAACAAACCGTCTGAATACCGTAATTTTTCCGACAATTTTAATTAATTAGCCTGTAATTACGCCGCGCCGGCCAGTCCTAAAATTATGATTTTGGTTTCTTAAATCAGCTATCATCAGCTTATCATTTCAACGTTAATCTGCGAAATGTTTTACTTGCTGAATTCTGAATATCAGTAATTACATAAAAAGCTAAAAGCAATAAGTATACATCACTTTACATTGGATAGAAATCTGATTAAGCCAATAGGATATCATATAAAAGTTAATAACATATGAGTGAAAGTATACGATATTATTTTTGTTTCAATACTTTTTCTGGTTGAAATCAATGCAATCAATGAGTGGCGTAGCTAGAGCTTTTGACATCTAGGGTGGTCCCGAATTTGCCACCCTTTCTAACTTGATCATAATCAAAAGTGGCTATTAAAAATTATTGAACATAAATAAATAAATGAGTATCGACGCATTCCATCATAGGAAAATTGCAATAGCGGTTGAAATTTCCCATTTGCCCGAAATTAATGTAAAAATGAATAACAGCATCAAAAAAAAAGTTCTTTCCTGCATTTGGAGGCGATAGTATAAAAATAGAATTTTTCTTAGGTACTAACTTATCAACAACGTTATACAAATTTTTTAAAAAATCGTGAATCTCTGTTTTACTATTTTCAAATAGAAATTTTAATAGATTTTCTAATATGCTTATTGACTTATCTACATCATAATAATAATTAGAAATATTCCCTTGAGGAGCATTAAAAAATAAATGTTGCGGTTCGCAACTTTCGAAATGCTTATAAATTTCTTTTGTACACATTTCATTATACATATTATTTACTATCCTAACACAATTTCTTATTATTACACTATTTAAATCATAAAAATTATATTTTGATTGAAGCCAAGCATTACTACTAAAAATTTGGTTTAATGGCGACGTTGGTCTCCTCTTGAGAAAAACGATGATTTCATTTCTTGGTCCTCCCTTTCTAGCTTGGGTATCTTTTTGAGGTCTGTTACTGCTAGATTCAGAAGGCGCCGCACTAATACTTCCTTCGGGTCCACAGGAGATGAAGTGATGAAAGTGTTCCGGTATGTCGCTTGTTGCCACCATTGGTTCTTCGGGACATGCTGGATCTTCCCAAACTCGTATATGTCCATCTTGATGACTCTGTATCCACATTCTCCCGGCGACTTCAAAGTGACAACAAATTCGCCGTCCTTTTTGGCTATACTTTGCTGTATTGAGCCTGTGCTGGAGGTTGTATTCGATGGTCGGAATAATTCTTCTCTATTGTATCGTCTTCCAAATCCATGCGTGTTATCTTCGAAGTACTTGGTGAACTTACATCTGCATGAGTTGTTACTGTAAGCACAGTCGTGGATGGTGTGGATGTGGTCTCCATAACTAAAGATGATGAGGACTAATCCGGTAAAGATTCTAATAAGGAATTCAGAATCCACTCCGAATCGTCTGGATCGAGTGCCTCGTATATATCGTGCAATATACGGTTTCTCGGAGGATGTCTACGAAATCCTCTATTGAACAAGTTGATAGTTCTATGTTGCGAATTTGGAGGTTCTCTGTTATACACGATATTGCGGATAACATTTGTTCCAATATCCGCTTTCACGAAATTTTCCTCTTCTTCAATGACAGAATCGTCAATTTTTTCAACATTTCCGGTAGAATTAATAAAATCTCCTCGAACCAGACAAGCATCGGCGTCCCCAAAATTATACATGAGTTGTGTGCATTCGGTTCCTGCGATTGTAGAATTTCTTCTATAGTCATCAATTTCAATTTCCTGGAATTTGCTATCACTAAATTGGTTTCCTCTGGTATCTTCCTCTTTATCGGTGTTTTCTTCTTGGTTAATTTTACTGATGTCTGGGGAGTAGCTGTAGCTGCAACTGATTCCAATTGAATCTCGTCTTGTTTCAACGCTTGTTGATTCGTTGGAATTTCCTGAGATTCGTCTTCGTTTCCTTCGCCAAACATTGTCATCTTCGCCAGAGGAGTCAGTTCAAACGCTTCGTCGTCGGACAGTAAAATTTCCTCGTCGCTGTTTTTTCGAAACTTTAACAAACTTGTCACTTTTTTCGTTTTTGGTAATGGCGGTAATGGCATCTTGATCACTTCCAGAATATATATATATGAACAACACGCTGAATTTTAACTAACTGATCTGCTTCTACACTGCATTTAAATTTCATTTAACAAACAAACCGCTTTTATAGCACAAAATATCTCTAGCAACTTTCATATTTTTCTGTAAAAATAATTGACGACGACGACAGTCGTCGCAGCTTTAACCATGTATGCATAATCATGGGCTTCGCCCGATCGCTATATTTTTTCGATATTTTGTTTAAACAGATTGTACATAATGATAAAACATATTTTTATTTATATATTAATTTTTCTTGCTTTTTTATTACAAAAGTCTTGAATGACATTATCAAAATTTATATTATCTGTTATTTCTCCTTCTATTGACAGTATCGCTAGATTTCGTAATCTTAAATCACTCATTGTAGAACGAAGATAATTTTTAATAAATTTTAACTTGTAAAAGCTCCTTTCACAACTAGCGCCACTGATGGCTATTATTAAAAGAATTCTTAATAATATTACTATGTTGGGAACAGAGTTTTCCAACCTATATTTTTGGGTAAATATTAAAAGTTCAAGAAGCCATCCTGGTTTTTTCAACCTTTTGCTTGCTCTTGTACATCATGTAGAGACATAAAATTCTGGATCCTTTTCCTTTCAATATGACATTGTTCGTCGTCGATGTCAACAAAGTTATTTATTTGACATTCAAAATTTTCAATTAAAAGATTAGATGGTATTAAGCACGAATACTTCGCTGCAAAGCCATGTACTTGCTAAACCGTACTTTTATTTCCTGGATAACTCTATCCAATGACAAAAATATTTCTCTTTGTATTCCTCCTTCTAAAGATAGCCCCACGTCCCGCAAATTTTTTACCATAATTTTCCTTCTAACTCGACGCTCAGTGGATATCTCTAACTCTTCACATATTTTTTTGGCTGTTGTAACTGCTTTTTGTACTAGATTGTCCCTTTGTCCGATGAAATACATTTGTAAAGAATTCGGTTTTAAATCACGTTGATAGATATTTAATCCCTTTGTTTCCCGGTATTGTTGCGCATCATTAATTTCTAAAAGGACGGATTCTCATAAATGGAGGTAACACAGAAAAGAAAACAATTGCATTGAGTTGAGTAATATTTCAGCGTCTGATCTCGTTTTAATATTTTCTTCCTCAGATGTCAATTTTTCTAAAGCACTTAAAATGTTTAATAAATGTTTTTTTTTTTTCAACCGTCTACACTGCGCTTAACACCTTGACCAGTGACAGAAAATATCAAATTTTATATAAAAAAAATCAATAAAATTTTACAAAATTTGGTGATTTTTTTTTTTAAATTTGACTGAATATTAATGAAAAATGAATGTTTATTGCTCATCTCATTTCTCAAATTGCAATACAGGGTGGATTAGTCATATAAAAAATTTACGAAATTCAATAATAAAATTCATTTAATTAATTTAAATTACCCAAGAGGTGTCAAAATGACTGCTTTTGGCCAATATTGGTATAACACAGACATACAGGGTGTTTCCGCCTAGGAGGTCAATGGAGCAGGAGTTGATAGTACTCACCTAAATAAACAATTTTTTGTATTGTATAGCAGGGGGCCATATCTACCGGTTAGAAGTTACAGGGTTATTAAGAATGAAAGTTAATTTTTCACAAAACACCCTGTATCTTAAAAAGTACAGGGCATACGGTCACAGTTAAAAGCTCATTGTATGCAGACCTTTTTTCTTAATTTGACGTCTATTTTTTTTTTTTTTTTTTTTTTGCAAAAAGGTGATTAACATAATTTTTTTTATTAAAACTATAAACTGTGGACTCTCCTTTTTTATTTGACCTATTATATCCTCTGTGCATATGTAACCGTTAAAGAGTTATTACCTCTTAACCTATTTTCCAAGCTATTCTCAATCCTATTCTTAAAGATAATTTGTTGCCTTGGTGACTGTAAACACGTGATTTAAAAAAAAAAACAATCGGCTAATTTCGGTGTGACCTAAATAGCTCTTCGGTATGACCTAAATAACTCTTTAACGCATACAAATAGCAAGGGTGTAATAGGTTAAATTGAAGAGGAGAGTCTACAGTTTACAGTTTTTATAAAAACAAGTTATGTTAATGACCTTTCTGCAAAAAAAAAGAGGTCAAAATAAAAAAAAAAGGTAAGAAAATCCAAAATTTTTAGTTTTGACCACAATAACTTTTGAGACGAGTTGAATACCGGACTGGTTGAGCAGTTGTTGGAAAGGCCATGAAGTTCTGCATACAATAAACTCTTAACTGTGACTATTTAGAGCAGAAATAGACCTATACCAACATCTCACCCACATCATCATAACAGGAATCAGTTAGTTTAACTTTAGACTCAGTCGAATAAGCATCTCGGCTTCGAGACCTGTTAACAGTGCCAGCTCGATTAAATATAATCATTTTGCCAGTCAAAAGCTTGTGTTTTCTTTCAATAAATCCTTCGATTCCAAGCTTTTACTTCGTCTACTTACTAACAGTGACAGTACGGTCTGTACTTTTTTAAGATACAGGGTGTGTTGTGAAAAACTAGCTTTTTTACTTAATCACTCTGTAACTATGAAACGGTAAATATGGCTCTCCCACTGCCATACATTTTTTTTTTTTTGTTTAGGTGGATACCATCACCCCCTGCTCCATTGACCTCCTAGGCGGAAATATCCTGTACATCAGAAATGAGAGGGGGGGAGGTTAATACAAATATAAATGCATTTATACAAAGTCTCCAAATTTTCAATTTCTAAACGAAATTAAAAAGCAATCTAGTGTTAAGGAGATCTCTTCTTACTTCCTAACTTGTTCTTAAGTTAACTTTGCTTCAACTGACACGTATTTGCGATGACCATGACCCATGGGGCTCTGTTTACAATAACAACAATTTAGACAGAAATATAAAAAATGCCGCCCCAAATATGTGCTGCCCGGGCCGGACCGCCCCCACCGCCCCCCTAGATACGCTACTGGGATCAATCCAATTGAAAAGTAATGGGAACCCCATATTGTTCTTAAACAATTAAGGAATTATAAATTAATCCAATTTCCAATTATTTTAATAGGAAGTTTAGAAGATCAATTTTTTTGTTATTGAACTGATTGAAATGCCATATTGATTCTTAGAGTAAAACTGGTAATTATTTCTTGTTACGTTAAAAAAAACAATATGCTAAAATTGTTAAAATTACATATCACATTTTTCTGAGTGTGATACTGAGATATCTTTTAAAGGTCAAACATTTTTCTTAGAATAGTAAGAGGGTTATTAATAATTCGTTTTAAATAAGTTTTCGGAAGAATTAGCTCCATCAATATTGTTAGGAGTCCTTCAAACTTAAACTCTCTCAATCAAACCCGTTTCTACTTGAAATTTTACAAAAAAAAAAAACATTCAAAACAGAAATATTTGCAAACAATGCATGCGAATACATGAAAAGTTGATTTTTAAAAATCATGTAAACATCATTAGCGAAAAATCACTTTTGAATAGAACGAAATTTTCTGATTTTGAATTTATTGTTCAGCAGTAGCCTTAGCCCCGTTGTCGTCGCCCGTCTACATTAAAACAATTGACAAACATGGGTTGGTTACATGTCGACTAAATTAGTTGATTGCCTCTAAAGACACCGAACAAGGCACTCCATATTGGATCCATATATAAGCATTTCATGCATGAACATTCGTTTTATTTGAAATGCTCTCATCAACTGGCTACATCGACGGAACTCTTCACGTTCCATCACCGCAAATCACTGCGACCTCCAACTCCCTTGTTTTAATTAAAACAAATCCAAACAAAAAAAAAAAAAGGGAAAAAAAACTGAAGCCAAAACGCAAATTCATTCGACTATTCTCTCTCTGCACGCACAGAACGGTTTCGAGTTGAATCAGCACGCATCGTTCTCTACTGCTATTAACAACATTTCATAGGAAAGTATCCGGTTGGTTTCAATTTCATCAGCAGGGATCCAGGGATGAAGAGGAGCACATCGAAACCTTTATCCTCTGTGTTTGTCGAGCATTAGAACACAGGATGGAACTTCAGCTGTAGCGAACTCTGTTCAAATTCATTTCATTTTGCTAAATAGCTTTAATGTCAAAAGGAACTTTTTCCGAGAGCTGGTAATTGGCTGCTGCGTCTCTTGTTTGCAGAAAAAAAAAATTCAGAAAATGGGGAAGAGGATCCAGCCCCATATCCGTACAGTACGGTTACGGTATCAACATTCAACAATATTCCACGAAGCTCGTTCTAGTTAACGCACCCTGCTCTAATGGGGAGGCTTTTTGCATTATGTACATATTTCTGATGGCGAAAAATCGCCTTCCGCTTATAAATTGTGAAATAAAAAATTGTGCGTTCCCGTTGAATAGGAGTTTTCATAATAAAAACTGATTGCAGGACTATTTCCACTCATAACGTGCGGATTTAAAAAAAAAAAAAAAATAAAAAAAAAAACTTTTTGCAATCATGAGATGTTGATTAATTGTCGCTTTTTCGTTCGTTAGTTTCGCATCAGTTGGAAACAGAATGGAAAACATTAAATATACGCCAGTGATTATTTTAAAATCATCGCCATGCTTTTATCAGCATTGTCCTTTAGTTTCACCAAACAATGCCTTGAATGTGAGACGGAACATCTTTTCTTTGCGATTTAATTTAAGCAACATAATACGCTCATTTGTCCAGGTGAGGAGGGGGGATTGATACCTGGATAATAAAAATTACAATACAGTAGAGACAGTTAGTGTTGCAGAATTATCATTGCAATTTCCAATAGCATTTTCTTCTACAAAAGATTAAATATTAACCGGGGTTTTTTGTAAAATTAAATTGGTGGCCTAACAAAACTTGCGTTATCTCAAATCCTAGATGAAATCATTGGGGTATACTAAGTTTGTCATTCCGTTTGTAACGCACAGAGTAAAATATTAAAAGTTATTTTAATTTTTACATGTCCGTCTGTCCGTCTGTCTGTTTGTCGTCACGTTAACTCGACAACGCGTACACTTTGAGAGCTGAACTTTTACACGTAGGCCTTAAATCAAAAATCAGAATTAAGTTCGAAAATCAAACAAATCGGGCAACTCCTTCCTGGGATTGCCATTACAAAAATTTCGTCTTTTATTTTACAGGTTATTCTTAATTAGGATGGCCATATGAAAAAAAAGTATAGATCTCAGTAGAAAATAAAAATATTTATGTTAAGGGAGATTTATCTTCACCTCCGTGGGACATACAGAGACTTGAAGTTTTTTTCCAGTGTTGAGTAAGTTCTTCAACATATTTCCCAATATCTCTTAGCTTTTTTAATATATCGAAATGAATCTTTTCCTAGCGGATAGCTAATCCAATGCCCATTAAGTAGGTGTGCAATGCTTTTACCTATTGCTAATAAAGGGCTTCCCAATAAGAGGTGTTATTTTGATATTCAAAGAAAAATGCCATTTTTTGAGATAAATGATCGGAACTTTATTTCCTTATCAGGAGGAAGGTATGCCGTTAATAAAGGAAAATAACATCAGCCAAATGACCACCACGACCACGCCTACAGTACCATATCCTTTTCATGAAATTTTCCATAACCAAATCGCAAAGTGGCTGCCCTATGTCCTCGATAGCCTCACGAATTCCATCTTTGAGGTCTTTAATCGACGCTGGGCTGTTGGCGTAGACCTTCTCTTTCACGTGGCCCCAAAGGAAGAAGTCGCAAGGTGTTAAGTCACAAGATCTCGGTGGCCAATTGTGATCACCTCTTCGAGAGATAACACGGTCCGAAAACTTTTCCCGTAAAAGATCAATGGTTTCGTTGCTTGTATGGCACGTAGCGCCGTCTTGTTGAAAGTAAACGTTGTTCAGATCAATACCATCCAATTCTGGCCATAAAAAATTATTAATCATCTGTCGATAGCGCAATCCATTCACCGTAACTGTTGCTCCAGCCTCATTTTCGAAAAAGTAAAGTACAATGACCCCGCGGGACCATAAACAGCACCAAACAGTCACACGTTGAGGATAGAGAGGCTTTTCAACAATAACTCTTGGGTTTTCCGAGCCCCAGATGCGACGATTTTGCTTGTTGACGAAGCCTTCGAGGTGGAAATGGGCCTCATCACTCAAGATGAGTTTTCGGTGGAATTCCGGATCATTTTCATGCATTTCAAGGACCCAATCAGCAAAGACTCGACGTTGTTGATGATCGGCCGGCTTGAGTTCTTGTGTTAACTGAACTTTATAAGCCTTAAGACTAGTAATGAGCAAAATTGGTCTTGGTCTTGCAGTCTTGGTCTCGGTCTTGCAGAATATGCAAGACCGATACCAAGACCAAGATTGTAAACATGCGCACAAGACCAACACCAAGACCATGTGTACATTAACAAGACCAAGCCCAAGACCACATTATGCAAGACCAAGACTCTTTATGCAAGACCACATTATGCAAGATAAAAATCTGGTAATTTGTGCAATAGCGAAGCATAGTTATGATCGGTACGTATACTTTACCGGAATTTGAGGGAAAAACTGGGCAAAAGAAATGTAATAAATATATTGGATTCACAAAATGTCGTTTCTGTTGCTTCCTTTCTCTTTCATTTTCATAGTTCAATCACAAGTCATAGCACTATTGTATTTTATTTATATAAAGATTAAAAGGACACAAATAACACATCCCGTGTACAGACAAGATTTACTTAGACGGGGATAAGGTAGTTTTTAACTATTCATAAATTTATGGCATGATACATCAATTATAGAATTGCGCAATAAAACGAAATCCTAGATTAAAACTAAAACCAAAAGTTGACTGTGCAGCCCAAAGCTAAAACCTACTATAAGATCACAGACAATACCAAGACTAAATTGCAAGACCAAGACCTAGATCAAGACCAAGACCAACACCAAGACTTGACTATGCAAGACCAAGACCAAGACCAATATTATACCAATCTTACCAAGAGCAAAACCAAGACTAAGTTTGCAAGACCAAGACCAACACCAAGCCCATTATAGTCTTGGTCTTGGTCCTCTATTTTCACATCACTACTTAAGACCCAAATCTTTATGCAAAATACGGTGTAATGACGTTTGTGGAATGCCTAATTCCAAAGAACGACGAAGAATGGAAAAACTTGGGTTTTCTTCAACACTTTCGGCTACAGCAGCAATATTCTCGGCTGTTCTTGAGCGACGTGCACGGGTTTTATTCTTCATATCACTAACTTGTCCCGACAGATCGAATTTTTCTACCAATTTCTGTATTGCGGTCCGACAAGGTGCTTCACGACGACCCAAAAATGTTCGAGTTTTACGAACCATCTCTGCCACATTTTTATAGTTAATTTTAATAATTTCAATGCGTTGTTGAATCGTGTATCGTTCCATTTTTATCAATGGCGTAGTTTCTACTTGTCAAATGTCAGAAAATGACAGCTCCAAAAGTGACATCTACCGAAATAGCGGGCTAATTAAAATAACACCTCTTATTGGAAAACCCTATATATTCTGAGTTATAGTCCTTCAAAGTCCAAATTTTGAGTCAAAAAATTAATTAATTTTTTAATTCAAACGCAATTATCTCAACATTTCTCCCAATTATTTTTTATACTTTTTGGTCCAATCGATGCTCTACAAGTCAGTGTTCACAACACTCAAAAATTCCACGGTTATCAAATGATAACGTACGAATTTAAGGTTTTCACTAGAACAAAGTGAAACAAAGTGAAATCCTTTTCTGAAATAACTATAACAATTTTCAGTAATCTAATAAAGCAGCAAATGTATTCGAAAAGAATGATGAGAATCTGGTGACTATACCGCAACACCTATACGTACACTTGATTATTCACATCCTCAAATTTTAAGCAAGTCATAAATCAATTCCAGTTTTTGGTCTAATTGCAGGTAATTTAAAGTATTGCTTTAGGGGCACGAGCATTACCTAGAAATATTGCGGTTTGAATATTTACATTTTCATACCATCGTTTTTATACTTACCTATTTTTCTAAGTTTATTTTCATCCAAAAATTTTAATATTGTAGTCAAAAATACAATTCACTGTAAAGAGATTTTCATACTATGGCGTGGATAATTGAGTGTTGCTTAGGTTATAAATAGCAGTTTTAACAAAATATGTAATCATTAGTCCATATTTTTTCAACTGATAACAAGTAAAAATTAATAAAGAAACAAAAATGTCCGGGTATAGTCAGAGCTGGGCACAAGACCGTTAATCCGTTAAGCGTTAATTAACGAAGTTAACTTTTCGAGTAACGGATCAACACTATTTATGACGAAAATGACGCCATGCCGTGAAAATCATGCTCTGACTAGTTTGGGTCCTGTATTTGTGTGGCTACGCGTAGGCTGCGTGCATAGGAGCCTCCTGTTGACTGTTGACATCACGCTTCAAGAAAAAGCTCAAGCATATCTCGGATCACTCCTACCGGTAATTGCAGCAACTGTATTTTATTTAATGAATATCAAGGCTAAGGGTCTTGTGAATTGCACAAGTTTAGCCAATGCCTTATTAAAGGGCCTAGATAAAAGGTTTAAACCTTTTCTGGACGATGAGCAATGCGAACTTGTTGCGAATTTTCTCCAGCATCTCCAGTATTTTGGTTCTCCCGTAATTTTAGTTTGATTCCGAAATAATTATTATTACAAAATAAGAATTATATACTGTTTGTTTATTTATCTTCCATGTCGTACTTAATCTTCCTCAACCAAACAATTTTTTTTATAAGTAAGGGTAATACCCTAGGCGCACGATTCGTTGGAATTATCATTAATCCAATTACGTATTTAATCGAATGATCATTGATTTGTAAGTCAGACACACGATATCTTGACGGCACTGACATGTATATAAATGGACTGCTTGTTGAACCAAAAATGCATGAAAGCAAATGGCACCACTTTCATATTCCTGTCTCTTTCCGTGAGAGCATACTTTCCCACTGAACTGTAACGATTAGGAACGAGAAATTGCTTGTAAAAATCCTTGATAAAAACACTTTCTTCGACTCATAATTAAAATTTAACGATACACATAGTCCCAAATACTTTTGTGGTAAATTCGGTAAATCACACAGGCATGCATATAAGTAAATTCGCAAATAATTTAAATATAACGCTAATTTACGACAGTTGGTAGCATTGACAGTGAGAGCATACTTTCTGAAATCAAAATTGGTGCCACATGAAACAGGAGATCAAGCAGTCCATTTATATATATGTCAGTGCTTGACGGTAATTCGATTTAACAGATGACAGTTCTCAATTTTTTGTAAATTAAAAACTCTGAATTGTAAAGTAATTTGTGAAAAATTGAATCGAGCCTTGTATTAGATATATAATATGAGAAATTTTTTTCAATAACTCGCTGTGGAAAATTAGCTAAATTTACCTTAAAAAATGTATCAGCAAATTTCACAAATGACATCTGACAGTGATGGCTGGAAAATCAGCCGATTTTTCCAATAACTTGCAGCTCCTCACCACTGAAAGCGCATTTATCAGCAAAATGAATGATAAGTAATGCATAATTGCAAACGAATGAATTTATGGAGGCGTTACTGGTGAAATGATTAAACGAATGATCATTGCGCCAATGATGCAATAACACACGAGCTATGGAATGATTATTGCTCCACCAATGATCATTGATATATTCCATGTGTTTAGGGGCATAATACGTTTGATTTACTTGCTTATTTCACTAATCTTTACAATTACTATTATGAGTTAACGATTAACGATTAATGTTAACTTTCGTTAAATATACCGTAAAGTAATGCTTTAACGTTTAACGAAGTTAACTTTTTTAGTAACGGATTAACAATTAACGAAGTTACTTTTTTTATTAACGGTGCCCAGCACTGGGTATAGTAACAAAGAATACGCTGATTTTGTTAATTATTACGGCGCTGCTCTAGGAAGTAGTCGAGAGGCTTAAAGCCTTTATTTTGGAGCATTTCCCAAACGTAGAGTATCGCACAGATCCGTATTTGCAGCAACGTACCAAAGATTGTAGAAGAGTGGAGTAGTCAGCAGATGAAGAGAAGACGCCCGACGATCAGCATTTATGGTCGAAGCGGAAGAACGAGTTCGAGATCTTATAAGGAGCGACCCTGCAATAAGTGTAAGAAGAATTTCTCTTCAAACTGGAGTTCCACCAACATCTGTTTTCAGGATTATACACGACACCAACTCCAGGATGCACCCATACCATTTGACACCTGTTCAGGACCTCTTACCCACGGATTATATGTCATTTCTGGACCACATTTTATGGATAGATGAATACGAAATCTGACGTGTCAAACTTCCACAACCAACATATGTGGACTGCAGAAAATCCTCATGAATCTCGTCGATCATCAACACAACATAGATTTGCAGTTAGCGTGTGGGCAGGAATTGTTAGAAATTTTCTGATTGGCAGACTATTGCAGTAATAGGAACAATTTTTTCCAGGAACGTTTACTGGAACGTGTATACATAGGAATCTGCACTGCAGTTGCCGTCGTCCGTCGGCCTCTCTTGCCATCGTAATTGAATTAATTGATTTTCGACAGCGAGAGAGGCCGACGGGCGACGGCAACTGCAGATTCCTATGTATACACGTTTCATAAAACGTTCCTGGAGAAAATTGTTCCTATTATTGCAATAGTCTGCCGTTTGCCGTCGCAATTGTGCTTAGGCCTTTACACATAGAGAGTCCGGGAATATAACGAAATTCTTCGCAGCTCCTTTCATTTATGAATTAAGATGATGACGTTGGGTAGTAATATTCCCAATCGTTCAGCACGAGCAATGGTTTTTATTTCTGCCAAGAAAAAAGTGTTTGCCTATCTGCAATTGCCATGTGTAATTATGGCTTTCCCCTAACAACAATTGATTTACGTTTTATTGTAAACAATCATTTGGATAGTTTTGGACGAAGGGAAGTAAGATTTAAGAACAGTGTAAGTGCCAAGCGATGAATCAAAGGATTTTTAGAGAAAAATCAGTCCACCCTGTCAAAGCGAGTATGCAGCAAATTAAGCATAATTAGAGCCGGAGTAGATGAAAGGACCATGTCGAAAATTTTCGACAACTTCTAAGGAGAATATGAAGGAGTACTTTCTGAAAATATGAGAAATTATTATGGAACGAACCTAGTTGATGATTTCATTATGAAACTAATATTGACTAAACGGGGATATAAATATTCTAAAGCACGGGTGGGCAAATGGTCGATCGTGAACAGTTTGACAGTAGATCGCAGACATTTTAAATAATTTACTAAGTAAATTTTAAATCTTTTAATTTAAAATGTGTACTAAAAATTTAGCAGATGATAAAATATGAATTTAAAATCAAGTACGTATCTTTTCTACAACTGAGCTGACTAATTCTCAAGCAGTGCCAAAGATTATTTAATAAAAAGATAGAAAGGAGGTCGAACAAAATAAGAAATTTTTCGTGTTTTCTACAGAAATCAATAATGTCACATACTTATGTCTTTTGTATGAATTGAGTGGAAAGAACTTGACTATGCATTATTGTAGTGCGACGAAGATAACGAGCTAAAAACAAGAATTGAGAGAATGTAGAATTACCCGAATGACAAAATCTTCTTGAATATCTTCAAAAACCATTCAAACTATTCATAATAATCTACATTGGGTAACCCTACCTCAAATTTTCAAATTTGCTTTTGCATAAATAAATTGGTTACTGACGGACCTTCAATGATTGGTAGAAATAATTGATTTTTAGCCCTTTGCAAACAAAATGAACAGTTTCCTGATTTCATATCATTTCATTGCATAATTTATAATAATGCCTTATGTGCAAAAATGTTGAATGTTAATAATATAATGGATATGGAATATGAAGATTTACTTCTTTTTTCTAAGCCTTTTGAAATTATTGCATTTTTGGACACATTGGGAGAAAAACATGAACAATTAAAAGATTCAGTATAGGTAAAAAAATTATCATTTCTTATAGATTTTATGGACCATTATTACAACTCGCTTAATGTACGCACTGTTTTTGGCTTTTCACGCTTTGGTTTATCGATGAGGATGCCAGTTTCTTTCACTTTTTTCACAAGATAACGAACATACGGAGCTGACGGTGCTTCTCTTCTTCATTAACATCAACATTACCATGATTTTCAAAGTAATGTCGCAATATTTCCCAGCGTTGTTCAAGCGTATACACAACCATATTCGTTCAGCGGAAGAATAAAACTAATTATCTGTCAAATCAGACATGAGCTAAGTGTTACCATTCACGAAATAAGCACTAGTTGAAAAAAAAAACGTTAGATGGCGGACCCTATACAAGCAAAAGGAAAATATTGAGTTGTTCAGTTCGGTAAATGCTTTTAAAGCAAAATTAAAATTTGTTAGATCACAATTAAAAAGGCAAAAGTACAAATATTTTCCCTATTTAAAAAAACATATTAAACTTACTGGTGAATGTAATATTGAAATTTTTTTTTCTGAACTGGAAAATTTTAATCAAGAATTTTAGAGGCGATTTGCATATCTCAATAATTTTCAAGGGATTTTTGAATTTATTTCATTTCCTTTTGGAGAATTCGATAACGAGTATATTTCATCAAATCTAGCTCATATTGTTCAATGGAATTCATCGAATCTAGAGCTAGAAATTTTAACAATACAATCAGATATAATTCTGAAAGCACATGCAAATGAAAATTATTTTTGGAATTTATTATCAGATGAAAAATATCCATTATTGCGATCGGTGGCAATGAGGATATTTGGATTTTTTTTTTTTGCTTCTACTTAAGAAGTACGAATTTGGTCTTGCAAATTACTGAATTACGCCACTGTATTTCTCACTTGCTCATATACCTAGAATTTGTATTGCTATATAAACATCGTAGAGAAAATACCAAAACAAAAACATTCATATACGCTCTAGGGTACGTTCCCCAATGTTGGAGAGACGTCAGGGTGGTATATAATACCCAAAGCAGGAAAAAGGGCTAGTTGTCTAATTCCGACCCATCAGTCTCTCCTCATTTTAACTTAAGTCTATGGAAAAAATCTTAGACCTACACAATCGAAGTGAAATTTTGATTAAATCACCACTTCATTGTAAGCAGTTCGCTTATCAAGCTGGCAAGTCTACCGAGACTGCAGGAGGATAACCACTACTCTAGGGAGCAGCAAAATGCTGCCCACAAGGAGGAGCTCTCTCTCCACTCCTGTGGTCAATCGTAATTGATGACCTGCTGGAGAAACTTACCAGTACAGCTTTTAATGTAAAAGACTACGTGGATGACCTGGTAGTCACAATACGGGGCAAGCATAATCATATCCGACCTCATGTAAAATGCCCTCTCCAAAATCCGCACGTGGTCTTTAAACAAAAGCCTTAGCATGAACCCCAACAAGACGATTATTGTTCCGTTTACAAGAAGATCGAAGTTTTCACTAACGGCTCCCCTTCTTGACAACACGGAATTGATATTCTTAGACGAAGTTAAATATCTGGGGCCAAGAAACTTACCTGGAATTCGCATCTGTCCAGAGTGACGGATAGAGCGGTGCGATCTCTCTAAACGTATCATCGCTTCATTGGTAGAACATGGGGTCTGAAGCCAAAAATGATGTACTGGATGTACATAACGGTTGTTAGACCCATGGTCACCTATACAGCCCTCGCATGGTGGCCAAAAACAAATCGAAAAACGACTGAGGCTCTGCTTCAAAAGACCCAGCGGCTTGCTTGTCTAGGAATAACTGGTGCCATGAGAGCCTGTCCTACAGCACCCATGGAAGCCTTACTAGACTTTCCTCCCCTACATTTGCAGGTGAAAAAGGAATCGATCTCCAGTGGAATTAGAGTGCAAAAGCAAAAACAGTTAAAGCCAGGCGATCTATTTGGTCATTTAAGTATCTTAAAACAGATGTGTTTTGAGCAAATGACAAAAATATCTGATATAATCACACCCAGAGTGGATTTTGTAAGACCATTCCAAGTGGTTCTGGGAGACCGACAGCAATTGCGTTCCACTAAACCGTCCTTCCAACAAGGATCGATGGTGTGGTATAAAAATGGTTCAAAAACGAAAAGTATAGTCAGACTGGGCGTACACGGCCCCAAATGCCATATATCAAAGGCTCTGGGCTCTTCTCCTACCGTATTGCAAGCCGAAGTATTGGCCTTAATAGAATATGCCAATATCTACATTAAAAGAGCCATAAATGGGTCAACCATTAATATCCTCTCGGACAGTCAAGCTGCCCTCAAGGTCTTAAAGTCCTACAATGTCAAGTCAGGGATAGTCTGGGAATGTCTAAAAACCCTCAAAAACCTATCAAGGAGAAACAAAGTTATCCTCATGCGGGTACCTGGACATGAGGGCCACAAAGGCAATGAAATTGCTGACGGCCTAGCAAAAATAGGAGCAGAAACTAAGTTTGTCGGATCAGAGCCATTTTGTGGCACTTCAAAGTGTTACCTCAGAGCTGCCCTAACCAACTGGTAGAATAAAAAAAAATCCCTGTACTGGGAAAGGCTACAAGGACTTCATGAGGCAAAAAAGTCTATCGACACCTCTGGCGGAAAAAACAAAAGAACTCCTACTCCCTAGAAGAACAGAGCTCAAAATGATTACTGAGCTCTTCTCAGGCCATTGCCCCTTAAGGTATAACCTAAACAAGCTGGGCTTGACTAAGACTTCATCTTGCCGTTTCTGTCAGGATGCTCACGAAATCCCCGGAGCACTTGCTCTGCAACTGCGAAGCATTGGCTAGGCGCAGACTACTCCTCCTTGAACATGCTTTTCCTCCACCACCCTACGTGTGGAACCTCAATCCCAGAATTGTTCTAGACTTTATTAACAGTCTGAACCTAGAAAGGGAGTAAATGCAACGGGGTATCACAAGAGATCTTTCAGGTCGCAGTGATAGCGAGTCTAACGCCTACACACGCCTTCATAAATCTAATCTAATCTTCATATAGCACCTAAGTTCCTATTTCGTGGCGAGAATTCATATATGAGAATTCCGATCGGTCAGAGTGGTTTGCTCTTAAAGTCTTCCAGACGCACGATGTATTTCGGAAGGCATTTTATATTTGAGCAACCGTTCGGAAACATACTATATCTCGAGATGACAACTTTGTATGAATTACAAAAATTTTCGTCCCTATACCCAACTAGAAGTCTTTTCGTTATACCTAATTCCATCAAATGCAGAGGCTCTGCAACTATAAAATCATCTATCATTTTCAAGGGAAGCACATGCCACGACATTACCTTTACTTTAGCATCTTCTATGAGCTTTGATATAGGAACACATTTTCCAAGTTATCCCTTTGATCCTATATAAAAGTTCACTAAGTACTGATTGCTCATATGAGCGTTGATATCGAAAATTAATTCTCACTGTAATTACTTATTCCTCGCATGCTTATATAAGGGTTGGTTGGAGATTGAGTTTTTATATATGAGACTTGATATCTGAACATATTTTCCAAGAGCTGTACTCCCATATATAAATTCCAGAATACTGATATAGGAATGTTATATATGATTACGATTCTCTGGGGATTATATTCCTATATACTCACGTTTATAACACTAATGTTCAAGTAGTAGATTCGTCATATAGTACTTATACTCCTTATGGCCAGTTTCACAGTCGAGTTTAAACCGACGTTTAGTTTAAACCACCCTCCAAGTTTAAACGTAGTTTTAACCAAATCGGGTTTCACAGTGCATTCTTTTAGTAACGTTGGTAGTACTGATTAAATTGTGAACTAAATTGGTTATAGCCACCATTGTGAAGCAATTTTGCAATGAATCAATCTGTCAATCAGAAAAAGTAAGCAGATCAGAAATAAAAAATATGTAGTTATATTTTCTAATTTTAAATATGCCAACATTCAAAAAGGATGAACATTTTAGCATAAGTGAAGTTGAGCTATTGCCTTCACTAATGCATAAAAAAAAGATATATAATAGAGCGCAAGAGGACGGCCAAGAATAGATTCGAAGACAAAGTGACAAAGTTCTATACTTAAACTGAACCTAGCATCAAAATCAAATCCATGATGAAATTATTTTCTTGATACAAAAAAAGCAATGCTACTGTCAAAATAAAATTATCCTGAGTTTAAACCGAGAGAGGGCACGGTTTAAACTCTAGTTTAATCCGGGGTTTAAGCCAAACTGTGGAGCTCATTCGTCGAGTTTAAACTAAATATTTGGTTTAAGCTCACACTGTGAAACTGGCTATTAGACTCATATAAAACAACAAATGTAGATATAACACTCTAGTTATTTCTTTAAGCACTACAAGATCTATGTGAGAACTGAAATGTTGATCGAGATTTATATAGGATCCATATAGCAAAAATTCCAAATTTCCAGCACTTGAAGTCTTAACGATGTTCCTTGAGTTCAAAGCCTTACACAAAACCCAACTCGACTAGACTTGTTTCGTGAAGTTAACATGGATTCAACGAAAACTCCGTTCCAAGGATCACTAACTCGAGTTGAACTCTACATGGAAATATAGTACTGGTCTATAGTTATCTGGTCTATCTATCTGGGATACTGATGAAGATTCAAATGGATAGTAAAGCAAGATTTTACGTGTATATGGACCGTAATATTGTTTCGTTTAGGTTGGATTCTTCTCTTATCATATTCTACACAGTAGAGCTCTTCGCTTGCAAAATTACCAATAAAATATGCGTGTCGGTAAAATAAACAAATTGTCAAACAGGCAGATAACAGAAGTTACTAAAACTATTAAAGTCGTATACCCTCGAGTCTAACCTACTCTGAAAGTATTGAGGGTAATGAAATAGTTACAAAGGAAGGTATCAAATCTGAGTTTATCAACTCTGAGCCACTCTGCAGTCATGCAAAAAGCCACCTATCGGCACAAGTCACTTGTGGTTTGAAGGGGAGGGGGGGGGGGGGGGGGGGCTGAGAACTGAGACAAATGAAAAAATCTACAATATACTCACTAAGAGAAGAAGTACTTCTCATGCTAAGCAGAGTAGATAGAAGATCATAACTGACCACTGTGCATTATCTACTAATACTATCTTAAAAAGATTTGAGGAGCCGGTAATAAGAGCCAACTTATACAAATGAGACACAAAAGTAGAGAGGCTTTTAGTGGATGCGTTCATATTGTGTCGTCAATCTAGTCTGAAATAAGACATGAAAAGTAACTGGAACAGTGCTGCTAAGAAAATCTCATTTATTTTAATAAAAGAGGCTCTAATATTGCGTTAATAGAATTCGAGTATAATTATAAAAATCATTGGACTGATCACAAAATGAAAACTATCTAAATAATTTACATTGCGCGTACATTGCGCTTTTTTATGCTTTCATCGTGTTGATGTACTTCATGGAACTGCTTTCATGTTTCTACAAAAACTATGAAAATGCTGTGCAATTGAAAGCGCACACAAATCTTCACATCAGAACCGGTGAACTCAGAGTGAGATAAGTATGTAAGTATTTTTCTAATGAAAAAAAGACTCGAATTGTATCTCAACCGGATGTTGCAAAATTGCTGTAGAGCAAGAGCATGCAACATAATTGGTAGCCTATTGCACTCCCAGATTAGGTTCTTGATTTGCGCAGTGCCTTTAGGCCAAGCCGAAGCGACCTAGTCTTATATGGTTTGGTTTTAAACTTCAGCATAAAAAACAACCGGAAAATACGAGAAAAGTGTTCCGTGATTATCCAAGTTACTTCGATATTGCTGCGGTTTAAAAGGAATGAATGGATCGACAGATGTTCTGATATTACTATGCCTATAAGAATGTAAGTATGTGCTGCGCATTGTAGGCTTGTGCATTGTAGATTTTTGCATATAAACACTATGAGACTTTAATCTTGAGAGTCCAATTTACTTAGAAATTTGATGCTCCGCAGTATCTGTTTCATCATACGAGCTTTGCTATTTGTCTGCATTTGGGATAAGAGAATTCATGTTCGTAAATGAACCCATTATTTTTATATAATATTTTGCAAATTCTTCCTAGATGTAAAATTCTCTATAATGAATATGAAAATGAATATGCAAATATTCATAACCCTAGCTTATCATACCAATTTTTATTTTGCCCTAGATGAAATATTAAGTTATACTAAGTTTGTCATTCCGTTTGTAAAGCACATAAATAATGATGGTAAACCAAAACTGGCTTGATATCTACGCATAATATTAAAAGTTATTTTGATTCTATGTCTGTCTGTCTCCGTTTTTAAAAGAATTGTAGATTTAAGTTCGAAAATGAGACAAATCACGATTTTTATTGCTGTATACCTTTTGAAAGATTAGTGTATATTTTGTGGTTCAGGTTGAAAACATTAAAATGTCAGTTGAAACGTTCAAAGTTTGTATAAAATTCAAAACTGTATTGGCTTATGATTTCGCTGAAAGCAAACGTGCTTATCCAGATTGCTTAATTTTATTGTACCCCCAATAACAGGAAAATGATTTTCTTATATAAAAATTAAAAGACAATTTATCTAGTACATTTCGTTCAAGAATTAAGTAACATTGGGGAATTGTGAGTCATGGGGAATTGTGAGTCACGTCAATATTTCACCATAATTGGAAAGTCTGACTCATGCAAATGGCTGTCATTGTCTTATATTTGACCAAACTCATTTTCCATTAGCAATCGATGCGTGTACACGTACTCGTTCGTTCCGTGCGGCAACCACTTGGAAAATTTTCTCAAAATATTTATTCCGAGCGTTTGCATTGATGTGACAACGATTTTCGGAGAATCGATTCAGGTAAATATATTCATAATTATCTTATGGCATCGACATTTCAACTTTTAAAAGGAATTTCGCATAAACATGCAATGAGCGAATCATACACGGCCCTCTTGTCAATCAAAACGTTTGGGGAATTGTGAGTCAGGTGAAGATGGAAAGGCACCAGTTCAAAAAAAGCGAACATGTCGAGCACAATCAACAACGAAACGAAATGCTTCTTCTTCTGAAGACGAAGAAGTTGACTTCTGCATACTTTGTATGGAGGATATGCCGAAGAAATTGAACCGAAACAATTCCATTCGCTGCGATTTATGCGATCGAGCTGTTCATTTGAAATGCGTCAGTACTGGAGCCTATTTCACATGCCCGAATTGCGAATCCGAATAATTTTAATACCTTCCTTTTATTATATATTTTTTTAAACTAATTGTTATGTAATTTCCAACCATAAAATAAATATTTTACAACGATATTTTTGATTTTCCACTTAATTCAGACGGTGACTCACAATTCCCCAACATTTTTAAAAATCTCAAAAATGCATGTTTTTTGCCAACGCTCAGATTTTTTCAGCAGATAATGATTTCAAGATACTGCTTAAGCTAAAAGTTATGGTTTCCTTCCTAGTAACATAAACCATTTTGAAATTTTAAAAAATTTTGATTTTTGTGGCAGTTATCGAGCTTGGAAAAAGTGTGACTCACAATTCCCCAATGTCCCATACAAAATATCATATCTAAAATTGAAATTTTCGAAGTAATTAAAAGTGATTGTAAGTAAGTAATTCCCAATTTTTTAAATGCTTTGTGATATTTATAGCTATTTTTGTAATGGAATCGAAAATTCGTTTACTTTTTGATATTTTAAAGTATTATTTGCAATTCGTGTAATGGTACTATAAAATTTGAATTTCAATACAGGATTATTAAGCAGTACTGGGAATTTTCAATTCTTAAATACTTGGTATTGATAAATTAGCAGGTCACCATTAAATACTAAATATTTTACAGGATAATTTAGAATGTCCTTATCATACCAAACTTATATATATATGTATACATACCCAGCGACAAAAAACCTTCGCACCTTATATTTTATGAGATCTCATAAATTTTCCCTTTTACCAGGAACTAAAATCCTGAAGTAGCCTGAAATTTATACCCTAGGCAGACGGACAAAATCAATGATCATTTGTTCGTAATTGATTTTTTCAAAAATCTATTTACCTTTGAATTTTAATTTTAATTATTAAAAATGTGCTGTCAATTACATATAAAATTTTACAGGACTCTCGTTTTAATTCACAAAATCTTGGGTAAGCTGATTTTTGAAAAATTCAATTACGAATGAAAGATCATTGATTTTATCCGTCTGCCTAGGGTATTAGTTTCATTCAAGCATATTAAAAGAAAGTTTACATGTACAGTCCTCATTGCTTAATTGAATATGCAATTTCGAAAAGGGCACATGTCGGATATTTTGTCAAATACGTTTTTTTATACCAATGTGACGTAAATGCTTGTCTACACCCATTATGATCGAAAACATCACATCTCTGGTATTAATTCTGCTATAAACGTCAGAAACAATTTCGGAAAGGTCACATCTCTGGGAGATGTGCCCTTTTTGAACTTCTTGATTTAAAATACGACCGCCATGTTTCTCTCTTTTTTTGGTATGATGTAATATAATCAAATATTGCATCAGTCATTGTTTTGACAGCAGTTAGCTAACACGTCACGTTGCGCTTTCATAATGAGTTATTTTGATTCCGACAGTTAAACTCCGAAAAAAAAAGGTGTTACAAATACTGAGAAATATAAACATGTTGTCATTAAGACTTCTAAAATCAAAAGTTTTCCGCATTTAAACCACAAAGGGAAACGAGTACCAGGACGACAAACAGGAGTCAGTTGCCGGTAAGTTCTTTGACTTACATAGATTTATATAAATTTTTAATCGTTTAAAAATGATATTAGATTATTTCTAAGCTGTTTCTCATATATTAAGTAAATTAACTTTTATATTATGCTATGGGCTTGATTTATTTTTTAGGGTGCCGTACCAAAATGTAAAAAAATGTATCTCATGAACCGTGATAGCTAGACAGTAGAAATTTTCACAGATGTATTTCTGTTGCCGCTATAATAACCAATAATAATATTGTGGTTAAGCAACTTTGGACGGGTGACTAATTTTATAAATTCATTTTTTTACCTATTTGTACGAAACCCTCTATGTCGCGAATCCAGCTCGCACTTGTGCAGTTTTTTACATCTTTATTTGTCAAATTATGTATGATGACCGATATTGTTTTAGGTGCCCCCAAAAATGTTTTGAGAAAATGTCTGAAGACGATATGGATAGCTTGATTGAACGAATCAAGTCTTTTCGGACAAAAAACGAATAAGACATATATCTTCAAGGCATGATACGGTTATTTGTACCTAAAGACACCTCAAAACGAACCGAGGATCAGGCTAAGACAAAACCTAAAACTATTTCCTGCAAATATTTTGTCGACATTGGTACTGAAAGGAAAAAGGTTTGTAAATCTGCGTTCGTAAGTTTACATGGAATAACCGTTAAGAGATGTCGACGTTTGGCAGAACTAAAAAAACAGAATAAAGATCTGAGAGGCAAAGCAGAAGGTTCAAGAAGTAATATTATTCCTGGCGAATATTGCATTAAAATTCACGAATTCATAGATTATCTTAATAAGAAGGAAATCCATTATTCTAACGATATTGTAAAGCAATATTTGTCATCCTCGTTAAATATCAAAAAATTACATGACATGTTTTTGAGCCGGTTCCCTGAAATGACAGACAAAATTAACTATCAATTTTTTCGACAATATTTTAATCAGAATTTTGACCTATCATTTGGTAGACCACAAATCGACGTTTGCAGTAAGTGTGAAGAACTGAATGTTAAAATAAAGGATCCTCATTTAAATGATGGCGTTAAGAGAACAGCTGCTGCAGAGTTAATAGTGCACAAGCGTCGTGCAAGCAAATTTCATAAAAAAGTTAACGAAATACAAGAAAAATGTGCCAGTGATGAAAAGGTTTTAGGATTATCTTTCGACTATATGCAAAATTTACCTTTGCCTGTACAAGAAATTTTTTATTATAGACAAATTTGGGTATACGAATTCTGTATACATAACATGAAGACTGGCAAAGGAACAAGCAGATTCAATAAAAGATCTTCATCTTTTTTGTGACGGCTGCCCAGGACAGAACAAGAATAACGCAGTTATAAGATTTTTAATGGCCTTGTCTGCCCAAAAAAAAAAAATGATGTTCCATATATATTTTCCCGTACGAGGCCATTCATTTAATGACTGCGACAGAAATTTTTCTGTTGTCAAAAGGAAAATAAGACGCGAAGATCGGGTGTTCACTCATGAACAATATATTGATCTGATTATAAAATCGAGCAATACCGCGAAATTTAACGTGGAAAAAGTCAATACAGAAGACATTAAAGATTTTAAGAAATGGGCTCAAATTAATTTTAAAGCTAAATCTTTATCAGTGGAAGTTATGGAAAAGCTGTACCGAAAAATCAAAAGGTTACTTTTCAAGTGTCGACTTATTATGAATTTGTTTTTGACCCAAGTAAACCTGGTGAAGTAATCGCAAAAAACTATATAGATAGTGACATTTCCCAAGAAGTTTACATTCTTTCAAAAGTAAAAGGTACTTGTAGTAGCTTACCTAACCAAGCAAATTTAGCTTATAGTGGCAAAGTACCTATAAATCATCTAAAAATTGCTGACATTTCAAAGGTGAAACAATACGTACCGGCAGAATTTATAGAGTTTTATGAAGAAATTCTACAATGGCCAACTACTACCGAAACAGAGCCTGCAGAAGAAGATTTTTAATAAAAGTTAATTACTTATCATTAATATTAGTAATATGTTTAATTTTAGATGCCAGAAATAAAAATTATATATATTTCAAATGTTTTTTTTTATTTATTGTACTCAAATCAGTAAATTTCGAAAAGGGCACATCTCACAAATATAAAGAATTTAATAAAACATTGATATTAATTTTAAAATAAATCAATTTAGCATTTTTCGAAGGCTTATTAACATCAAAATATAACTCAATACTCACTTTTAGAAATTATGCACTAGTTTGAAAAATAATCAGTTTTTTTCAATTCCTGGACATTTTAAATTTTCAGAGATGTGCCCTTTTCGAAATTGCATATTCAATTAGTTATTGAAGTGTTGACAACAAAGTGTGAAAAGTGAAAAAAAAAAACCATGAAAACGTATAAGCAATTAAGTATTGAAAGAGAAATTGCGTGTTGCTACTTTGGCTGAAGAGGGGTACAAAAAACGAGAAATTGCGCGTCGTGCAGGGTGCAGTGAGTAGACTGTAAGAAACATTTTGAAAAAATATGAAGAAACTGGTAGTTTGAGAAGAAAATCTGGGAGCGGGAGACTTCGTGTCACTACAACTTTGGATAAGCACCATTTCAAATTGAGTTGCTTGAGAAACAGATTTCTTATTCTTCCTGCTACAATGCATCAAAAGGAACCAGCGGAAATTCACACGAAAGAGAATGAAAGACCGTGTAGTGTTAGAACAGTGCAGTGAAGGCTAAAAGCCATGGGTCTACCTCTGCTGAGGCCAGCAAAATAGCCTTTACTTTCAAAACAAATGAAGAAGATAAGACTTCAATGGAGTATAGATCGCGAAAATTGAACTTTGGATGATTGGAAAAGAGTAGTCTTTTCCGATGAATCGAAGTTCAATTTGTTTGGACTAGATGGCATCTTGAAATTAAGGCGGAAAAAAGGAGAACGATACAACGAAGATTGTATCCAACCAACGGTAAAACATTCAGCCTATATTATGGTCTGGGGAGCTATGACGGAATATGGTACCGGCCATATTATTACACTAAGGGGACACATCAATGCCGAAAAATATTGGGAAATAATTAATGAAGGTGTTTTACCGACCATTAAAGAGCTAACGGCAGAAGTTCCAGAACCAATACTTCAGGACGACTCTGCGCCCTGTCATCGGGCCCGCTCTGTAAGTAATATTACTCTATATAGTTTATAATTAAGGTTTTACTGAATAACTTCAACTATTTTCATTATGCAGATTCAAAATTACAAGGAGGACCTTGAAATCATATCCCTTTCATGGCCGGGGAACAGTCCGGACTTGAACCCGATAGAAAATCTTTG
The DNA here is from genome assembly GCA_963924295.1 of Dioctria rufipes. NCBI lineage: Eukaryota > Metazoa > Arthropoda > Insecta > Diptera > Asilidae > Dioctria > Dioctria rufipes. The sequence goes on from OZ002741.1 coordinate 217,886,195, forward strand.
AGTGATAATAAAGAAAATAATCAAAGAAAAAAAAACACACACACAGCTTAAAAAATCTACAGAAAAATATATTTGATGTGTGAGAGAATGAAATAAATGTGGAATTATTAAATAATTTATATTTATCAATGCCAGATACAGTCAAGGCAGTGATACAGTCCAAAGGAGGTCAAACAAAGTATTAAAAATGTAGGACTATTACATTTTAAGAAAAATTTAATAAAAGAAAATGAAAAAATTATGTTTTGTCTAATGTTCTATTGCTTTTCTTCTAAAATCAACAAAAAAATCTATACTTATTGAACGTTGCCAGACATTAATGAAATATTTCTTTAAGATTGTGTTTTTGCTGTTGATGCGGTTTTTGTAGTTTCTACGTGTTTTTTTTTTTATATCTGATAATGTATACCTTTTATAAAGATGATTGAATTACCTCTGAAATTGTTAGTATGTTATGAATAAATCAGATTATTTTCAATGATTTTTAATATTAAACAATTTATGTTCAAAAAATACAGTAAATATTAGAAATTCACAAATGCGAGGTTTTTTTTTTGTCGCTGGGTGTATATCCCATCCAGTTGTTAATGACTAACTCTGGCTTTAATAATCAGCGATATGCGGATGACCTGGTAATAACAATCAAAAGCACATATTATCGGGTAATCTCTGATCTAATAGACAATACTCTTAATATAGGCCACAACTGGGTGCCAGATGATGGAAATTCTCAAAAATAGTTCAAATATTTAAGCATTAACCTGGATAGCAGACTAACTTGGAAATATCTTTTGAGATACCAGCATGATACCCTAGCAAATTCACAGTTCATAAACTTTAGAATCACCCTTATTATCGTTGTCACTTTAAGTGAGAAATGGCGTTACGACACAAAAATGGTATTATGGTTGTCGTTTAAAGTGACATTTGTCGAAAACATACGACTTTGGACGTATTACTGTTGTCGTATTAAGTAGACAAATGTCGATGTAAGTGACAATTTTACTCACTTGGTTTTCGTAAGTGACAGACAGGAAAATGCAAGCAGAAAATGATAAATTTTATAATGGCTTTCTAAGTTGTTCATTAAAACATAAAATTCAATAGATTTTTATAAATTAAATTTTTTTTTTTTGCAATTGTAGTGTAAAGATTACAACAAAAAAACAATTTGAAGTCATGATAGATTTTATGGTGAAGCATCCTGTTATAGCTAAAGGGCTAAAATACATCGCGTTTATATATATTTTTTTCTTTTAAACACTTGCAAAAATAACAACACCACGAAATAAGACAAACCTCACTTTTGTCTACACCCTGACGCATGCCCTGATGGTACCTGTCCCTTTACATAAGTGACAACTATAATACGGCTTTGAAGAAAAATGTCACGTCACACCGTTCGACAACGATAATACGAAAAATGAAGTGAAGTGAGAGTGACTGCGAAGCTTGTCACTTTGGTGAGTCGACAACTGTAATAAGGGTGAATATCTTTTATACATGTAGCAGGATCAGATAAGGTAAATAGAACATTATCGGCATACATCGACATAATGTATAATAAGAAAAGGAGGGGTCCGAGAATTAATCCCTGTGGAGCCCCTTAGAATGTAGGAAGCATTAATAACCTCTTGAAACTTATCCGTAAGGTAGGAAAAAATTAAATTAACCGCAGAACTACTTGTTCAGGATTCATATTACTTAAAGAAAAAATGTATCAGAGGTCTACATTAAAACAACTCCCTAGTGAAAATAAGCAAGCCAGCAACAAATGCCTACGGGCATAAATTGGCACATAATAATTATATTTATTATTCATTAATTATTTATAATTATTAATGTGCTTAAAATATTTGAAATTTAACATTTTTTATAAATTTAGGATAAAATTGAGTAATCAGAGAATTTGTAATTAGGTAAAAATATTTTACAAACAATTTTATACACTTCAAATAAGACATAAAGAAGTGCAGTTGCCCTTCCAATTTATTGTTGCAATGCGCCCTTGAAAACTCATTGGCTATATAAACCGCTCGAACTATTTTCCAGTTTACCAGCACAACGATCAACTTGGTAATTTCTATGTTATTAACATATTTCCTTGTAGTATATTTCCTATTAACAAATATAGACTTAATTTTGGGTATCGATTGAAATAAAGTCTCTTACTGTGGATATCGACAGTAGGAAGCATTTAACTACTTTTTCTTCGGGTATCGACTGAAATAGGAATGCTTTCTTATGTATCCATCTCATCTATCTATCTACTTGATCTATTCCCCCATTCCTTACTATCGATCCATCCATATCATATATCGACTGCAATAAGAAATTTTACTAACCAACACTTTATTTTGGGTATCGACTGAAATAAAGTTTCTTTCAGTGAGTATCAACTACAGTAAGAATTACAAACTTCACTTTATTCTGGGTATCGACTGAAATAAGAATAAACCTCAATAAAATAGGATGACAATTTGATCAAGTGCCAAATATTTAGCTGATGAGTACATAGTCAATTGAAACAAAATTCTTTCTATATCAATAATTTCAATTTACTTTTAGCTTTACTCTTTTAGCATTTCTTGAATATTAGTTTAAGCTTTACATAACAGTTTTAAATCAGATTGGTATTCACTTTAAAATCTTTCATACCATTAAATTTGTAAATATATAATATAATAATTAAGTGGTAGTATTTATTTGTATTGAAGCTATAGTTTAAGTTTAGTAGACTTATTGTTAGTCGAAAAAGATAATAAACTACTAAATACTAAATTATTGACTTTTAACTAGTTTAATTTCCATCACCATTTATTCATTAATTGCTTGCTATGAGCAATGATACTAGTCGGCCGTTCATATTTGATCTAATATGTGTAATTCAACTGTACTATGTATATCCTTTGCGGAAGCCGGATTGAATTGCATATAAAAGATACTGATCAGATATAAAGGTTGAAATTTGGTCACAAAGCAAATTTTTCAATAACTTTCGAGCAGAAACTAAGCATGATAATTGAGCGAAAATCTTCCTTAAGTCAAAGTTTAAGTTTTATTAATTGGAACGATTTCTGCATATTTTCAAACAGACAGAAATTCCAATGTCATGATACAAGTATTTATTATATTCGTCAAAACAAGTACTATGAACGGCAATATAAGGCTTAGAAATCGCACGTCTATATCATCAACTCCAATTGCATTGAAATTGTTGAATTTAATGGAAAGTATAACATCGTCGAATTAAATAAAAGAAAACCCTCCAAAATTTAGTTCATTGCTTAATTCCTCCTAAGAGTTAGCAGCTCTGTTAAAGCAAGACTCTTAGGTACACGAAATATTCATTTAATTCATCAGGATCAATGTTGTAATAAGTAGATAATCTCTGATGTTTTTCCAAAGAGTTTGCGGGGGGAGTGCAGTGTCAAGTTTCTGAAAACAAAAGTCTCGCGTATGTAGCTCAACGAATCGCTTGGGTAGTTCTATTCCGTAAATATTTCAAGTGTTTCAATTTTATAGGTTTTCTACAGCTCATACGCACAATCTCACTCACTCCTGAGGTTTTTAATACGTTTGCTCATCCACGGGGATCTATTATTGAGTAGTCTGGATTAAATGGGGACAAACTCATTATATAGGGATATATGTATAGGGATAATACGATACCATTTAAGAAATCAACTTGAGTATCGACGTCTGATGTTTCATAGATAGAATTAAAGGAGACAGCCTCAATGGCAGTAGTAAGTTCTACAATGTTAATGTTATCAAAGACCCTAAACACACGCAAACTATTCCATTCGACAGGAAAAGGAAAGAATGCACATACTTCTTCATGATCACATATTCCTGGCAATCAAAAGTTGTAATTATAACGTCAAATAAAGAACTACCGAGCGGATGGTAACATATAGGACATTAACTATGGCTAGATCTGATCCATTGATGAAGTTAAGGAAGCCACGTCTTGAAATATAATTAGCCATCAAATATATATTAAAATGGCTAAGTAAAGGGATAGACGAATATTGGCTTGCGAAGAGCATGAACGTTTCATATATACACTTATATACACGAGGTAGCAGTAATTTATAGTAGTACAGCATTAATTCGAGATACAAGAACTCGACATAGGCACATAGACTATCTGAAGTAGAGGAGATTATCTGCCTATGTAAGCTATTGCGAAGATAGATGGCTACTCCATCGCCTACAGAATATCGGCGATCATTTCTAAAATTCTGGTAATCTCCCAGACCTACTACATGATCGCTAACGCCATCAAAAGGTCACGAGACTCACTAATGTAAATTGTGTCAAAATTCAGAGGAGTGAAAATCTGTTCGGATTCTTCAAAGCTACAAAGGAGGTTTTACAGCAGACCTGAAACTCGAATGGATGCCCTAGAGCACTTAAGGGTAATGTCATATGTCGCTATGACAAAATGATAAGCGGAATCTCTGTCTGCATCTTCCACATTAACAATAATTATAGTTTAATGAAGTTCAATGATAAGAAGGTACAAGCAAAAAACCTGGTATCGCTGACCCTAGCTAATATTGGTATAGCATTGTCAATATTCCATTGCAGTCTTATAAGATAGGGACCTACATATGCAAGGTTTACATATTACTTTCAGTTAAATTAATTAATTAATTACCGATGTCTAATTAAAACACTTAAATAAACTAACTTTCACTATCCTACTAATACTATTAAATGTATGAAAAGCTGTTAATTTAATCTTCTGAAAACATTTGATGAACTTTCGCTTTCCTCTGCCTCAACAACAATATTGTGCACTTCTTCATGTACCTAGTGTTAGTATACATACATATTTATATATATATACAATGAAAAGTAAATTTTGTGTGTGTTGTGATTTTCATCTTCGATGCCAAATAAAATGAAAGTGAAATACAGACATTCCCCCATATACCGTTGAAAATTTTCCTCTGGCATATATACCCTAGAACGGTAATAAACTACAAAAACCATATATTCAACAGGTCCCGAAAATTTCCATGAAAATTTCTCTTACTCCTGAGTCCAGGCACTATCATAGCTTTAGCTGCTAGATATAGAACCAATGCTGGGAATGTTCTTCCTGCAACCAGAAATTTCATTCTGTGCGGTCTGCATGTTGTTATTTTCCTACCTGTTGATCTATACATAAGAGATGTATGTGCATCATACTCGCATACATATAAACTTATAGTCATAAGTTTTGCGTGCTTTAAACTGGTCTGATTCATTCAGAAATTTTAGTTTCAAACTCAATATGGGATGAGAATGAGATTAGCTTTTAGGGGTGATTTTAACTGTTGATCATATTTAATCCCTATATTAAATGGTGACATGTTTTCTTGGTTTTCCTAATACGGCAGTGATTTGTGTGTAATTAGAAATCAATTTTATTATGAGAATTAGAGGTATGCAAAACTACATATTTTAATTCATTTTCAGTTACATTATTGAACTAAAATATATCAGAACTATAATTGACATAACCTCGCATTTTCTTATTTCGTAATTTATTCTGAAATAACACTTAAATCTTGTCCTAAAAAGAATTTTGTATTGTAAAAAGGACAGTAAAACCTTTGGGAATAACGAAAGAATTGTAATAAAAAAAGTGAAAGATCGCCTACATCAAGGTATATAGAAGACAAGCTATTCCCATTAAGAACCATGTTCCACCATTAGGTGACGTAATATTGTGAAATGTATAAGAAAGTATGGTACAGAGAACACAATACGCTCTCTCCTCTCTCTCTGTCTTTCCTATAAAAATGTATATACATTAGTCACAGAATTATGTCATAGGCTATTAGCTGCAATGTGTCAACATTTTAATGAGAATACCTTGTCTTCTATATACCTTGGGTGGAACGTGGTGGAATACCTTGTATTCTATATACCTTGGCCTACATCAAAGATAACCTAAAAAGAATTGTTAAGTTAACTTTGGCCCTACTATAGGATGTCCCTCAAATTTTAAACAGTTTAGGTCAGATCAGGCTAGAATAGCGGCTATCAAAATACCTACAATCAGCCACACTTCGACCGTCGATCTAAGAGGAATTGCTCAGCTCATAGCTCTTGAGGGTAAACATGAATCTTATCGTGGCCTCAAATCTACCTAGAGCAAAATGTATCTGATGTGTAGCCCATCCTCTGCTACGGCTCCACGGTCTGGTGGACGGCACTGACAAGGAAATGTAACCTTGATGTGCTGTCAGAAATCCAGAGAGCCGCTTATGTGGGAATAACTGCGCACCACGCCTTCGGCGGCACTGGAGGTCATGCTTAACTTATTGCCGCTGGATCTTTATTGTAAAGGTTTGGCGGCAATCCAGCTATCCAGCTGAGGGCGGGGGGATTGTAGATGGAGAGGGGTTTTGGGCACTCCAATATACTCCAGAAAATAGACTGTAGTGATTGCAGGGAAGATATAGACTACTAAGTACCCATCTTTACTTTTGGTGGGGGTGTCAATACAATGATGCCCACCAGGAGTGACTGGGAGGATAAGGAGGTGGTCGTAACATCCGATATTTCTATATTTATGAATGGATCCAAGACTAGTGCGGGCAGAGGGGCTGGAGTGTACTCTAGAGATCTCCAGTGGCACGAGTCTTATAAACTGCCTGACAAATGCAGTGTTTTAAAGGCATAGCTCACAGCGATTTACCAGGCGGCAATATTGGTATCCATGTACAGAGAGCCCGCACGACACATCTGCATATTAACTGATAGCCACGCAGCCATTAAGGCGCTGGATGCTGGGCTGGTTAAATCAAAATTGGTACAGCTATGCAAGACCTGTGTGGGGGAATTTACTATAAGGCACAAGATGATCCTATGCTGGGTACCTGGCCAGGATATCTCAGGCAACTAAATGGCTGATGAGTTGGCTAAAACGGGCTCCGAATTGGATACCTCCGCAGCAGTAGCTTATGTGAAGATCCCAATCGGAGCTTTAAAACAGGAAATCATCAGAGGCGCGCCTATCAATAGGCAAGCCTCCGGTGGACCAGTAGGGATACCTGTCGTATTGCGAGGCAATTGTGGGGGTCATAACGGTTCACTGGGCTATAGGGGACCATGCTAGAAGACTGGGTATAGCGGCGCACGATTTCTGCAGGAGCTGTAAGGACTTGGAGGAAATCGAGTCCGTCCAACACGTGCTTTGCGAGTGCCCCGATTTGATGAATAAAAGACGTAGGCTATTGAGTAGCTACTTCTTTTCAAGTCTGGGGGAGCTGCAAAGTGTTGAATTTAAATGTATCCTGAGTTTTCTGAGAGAAGCAGGATGGATCTAGGTTAAAAGTCTCAGGTAAATGCTGAGTTTCCTAAGGAAAGCAGGATGGATCTGATGCTTGTAAGGATACCCCATGAGGTCTAGGGGCACTATGGACCCACTAAAGGTCTAAGTAATGCAGGCTAGTCGTCTGGCGGCAGCCCTCGTACCTAACCTAACTGATGTGTATGTATGTAAATTATAAAAATTGCAAAGCGTCTAGGAAAACTGAACAGTAATCTGTTGTTCGATTTTCAAGCAAGAATACAACAATCTGAAATGTTCAATAATTAATTATATTTCTTGGTGATGGTTTTCTGTTCTACAAGGCCATCCAATTACTATTTGCCATTTCATTTATTTATAAAATTATACACAAGATTTATAATCTCATATTTAGTATAATTTATTATAATAGCAGTAAAAATAAAAAACTTAACAGTAATCTACGTACACAACTATAGCGAAAAATTACAAATGAGCTTTTCAAATTCGTTAACAGAGGTTACGTAACTTATATTAGTAGGAAGTGAGTTCCAAGCTGAGCAACCTGGAAAAAGTAAGATACTTCAAAAATGGATGAATAGTAATTACCAATTTATTATCTGCTATTCCTTATTTAGGAACAACTCTAGTACAATGAGTATGAGGAGGATTTGCAGTAGATAAATTAGGATGCTACATCTACTCTGGAATTGCAAAAAACTGTATATTACCATAAAGATACGAAAGCACACATGTGTGAATGAGATTATACAGAAACATGAAGGCCTTTTTTTTTCAGATATGTGTCCAGGGAATAGGAAAAACTTTAAGGCATAATATTTGGAGATCTACGTAGATCAAATACAAAGCTTGTGCAATCGTTAAAGGCAACTTCAAGTTTTCGTTTATATACCGAGTCAAGTTTTGAGAAGTAAAATGGGGTATTAGCTGCACCCTAACCAGTCTCAGCCTGAAATTCAAGGATAGAATATTGACGGATAGCCAAAATCTTAATATGATCACAACATTACAGCCTAGTGTTGAATTTCACTCCCATATATTTGACACGCAATGAACATAAAGTGGTTTCACATTATTGAGAATTATAGAAGGAAGATTATGAATATGAAACTCCGAACTAGTCTATCCTACCCTGCTCTGATGCAATAGAACCATAGTCTGAATAGACATGTAAACTAACGTCATGGACTATATCACGAAAAGATCATTAATAAATAGGGTAAACAGGATAGGTCCTAATATTGAGCCTTGCAGAACACCACAGGACAAAGGTATGAGCTAAGATGCAATCCCATCAATAATCACTTATCGACACCTGTACGAGAGGAAATGAGATATAAACTTGAAGGCAGATAGAGAATGGTAAAAATTCGAAAATTTATTTACGGAGCAGCTTAGCAGCTTGTCAAATGCTTTAGAAAAATCCAAAAGTACCAAAACACCAATATCACCCTTATCAAGAGCCGATCGCAAATCTGTAGAAACCTTGAGTACTTAGAGCAGTTTCTTAACTTGTTTTCACGAAAACCAGACTGAATTTTTGTGCAGAGATTATTAAAAGCTTTATATTTCCGAATCTGAGACTACTAAGAGAACTAAGAATGCTAAATGGTTGATACTGGGCCAAATCAATCTCAGGTGCTTTTTTGGATATTTGTAGCCACTTTCCAAATGATGTTTGAAAAACTGAGAAAACCGAGTATTCATAATATGCAGAATTTATGAAGAAATGTAAAGGAATATCAGCTTAATAAAACAAGGGTTTAGTCCATCAAAACCAGTCGCACAGGATTTGATACCGTGTACAGCTTGATACACTTCAACATATTCAATACAATGGATTCAATTAAAGTTACCTTCCTCATAATAAGAGTGAAGAAAAGTATCTTAGATGAATAATTTGAAAATTATAAATCATTTAAGCAAAATGCTTAAGTGCTTTAGTTTTAGTAATGCGTATACACACAAGGTTAACGAGTGTCAAGGACATGGAAGATATCTGTTAGATTCTAACATCGTTCATAGTGAATTTTGTAGGCTTTTGCGTAAAACATTTTAACTTCAGCAAACAAAAAATTTTGTAAAATTCACCTCTGTGCGTTCAGTAAATCGACAAAAATTGCAATTATGTCAATTTACTAATCCCATAGATGACACAAAAACTAGATGTCGCATGGCATACTAGAGCAGAGTATACAGATTGTGAAATGGGTAGTGTCTTTTAGAATGAAACATAAAATGTTTTACAGCGTACCGAAAGCAAATGTTTTTATAATAATAATTTTGTATATATTTAATGGACTTCCTCAACAATTCGGATACGAAAAAATATAAATCACTCGACGTAAATATTGTGGTCCATTCCGGAATGGACCACCCAGCCATATAAATTTTGTATACTTTTTTGATACTGTATGCGACATCTAGTTCTTGTGCCATCTATGCTAGTACCCAACGATATCTACTCCTATTGTATGCACAAAGTAATGCATAAATTAATGTTGCTCGGCGGCAGTCAAGAATGTAAGAGGAGTATGTTACATCCATTGATACATATATGTATACACGAGAACTAGGTTATGTGGTTTGATCGGATAAGCTCTAGATTATTTTTGGAAAAAGGGAACGAATAAAATCAGCGGTTTTCAGTATTCAAAGTCTTCATTTCATAAATGAGGGGGCTATTTGCAAAACCCTCCTTATTCTTTCTAATACTCGTACGTTTTCAGATAATGACTAAAGTTTAAACTACCAAAGTAGGCACAAAATCTAATAAAATTATATTTTTATATACCTTCATATATTAAATATATATATATAAATATTAAATAATTAAAAAATTATGATAAAAAAAATAATAATTAAATAATAAATTAAATAAGGAGACTTTAGGACAATCACTTAAGTGGATAAGGCAAATTTTGGAAAAGTTTTTCATTTCAAGCTACAATTTGAGAAGGAAAACGTGAGCTTTGGAGCCTGGATGTCATTTCAAGCGATTCAGGGCAACAACAAGAGCATAGTATTGTATTTAACTCGATTTTTCAAGATATGGATAAGGACAGTTTTGGAAACGGCCTCTTCAAATATACCTACTCTTCTCTTGGGCAGTTTTAAATTTTTCGGTGGTCGCCGATCGCCGACATTCCCATTGCCAGAGAATGTTATAAAAATGGCCCCAACGAATGAAATAGAGCTAAGACACTTAAGGGTAATGTCGCAAAAGATCTAACATGTCGTAGTTACTAGATCAAAGGAGGAAGTCTGTCTGCAATGCATCCTCCATTTTAATAATAACTATAATCCTAGAAGCTTCTGACTCAGTATGACTTTAATCAGCATGCTGATAGAAAATGATGCATATCTTAAATCTTACTTAAATTTACTCTTCTCTGGTTACATTACTGCCGGAGCTCGTTTACGATACACGCACGCCAGAAACGTTCTACCAGAATGGCTACCAATAGAGTTGATTTTTTCCTACTTTTGTCATCATTATGACAGCTTACAATAAGGTTATAATTAGAAACCTGACAAATGATGTCTCCAAAATAAATAAAGATAGTCCGCTCATAGGTAAAATTTTAAATATATATATAGGGTATAAGTAAATAGGACAGCAGGTAAAGATATAAAAATAAACTAGGAAATAAACTAGATATATGTAAGTGATCTAAGGACATGTCCGAATCTAAGTCTTCGTCTTCGACTTCATCTTGTTATAACAGCCGGTAGTACATGCTCAGCTATTATAAGAATTATATGAAGCTAGCCTGTCCGAATTCGTGTGCTTAGCTTAATGTTTGACGTTTTATTAAGAGCTTGTGCTGTTTTATATGTTGTTTGTATTTCTCGCCCCGTGCGGCCATGCATTATTCAAATTGAAGACAATCTCTCTTGAACCTGAAAATCAAATATGTTAGGATAGGGCTGCCGTCTGTAAAATCATTAAACCAGAACAACGAGTAACAAACTGACTTCTGCAATTAGAGGAGCTAAGCCTGAGTATTTTTCTTCTCAATTCGATCTCAGTTTACCTTCCAAAACCTTGTGAGGAAAGGCGAAACTTGAAGCGAGCTTCCATTTATTCTGATGTCAACCCTTAATGCCCTTTGGATTCTGAGGAACTTAACCGGCCCTTTACTGCAGTTCCAGCATCAAATTTATTAATTCTACAACAACCTAGTATATCCTTTCTTACTTTAAGTGAGCAAAGTGTTAATTGCTTCTCTTTCCGGTATGTGGAGAATGATGAACTGTTTAAATCGATGTACTCTATTAAGTCCCATGTTACTGGTTTTGATGAACTATATCCTCGTTTTCTCAAGATCTTATTGCGTTACATTTGTCCGTATATTCGGCATATCATGAACACTCTTCTAACTGCATCTCAATTCCCAGAAGTATGGAAAATAGCTAATGTTATTTCTATTGCTAAAAAAATGTGTGCTACTGAGCTGGCACACTACCGTGCCATCAGCATTCTCTGTTTTCATTCCAAAGTCTTGGAAAAGCTTATACGAGCCCAGATTGAAAATTACGTAACATGTAATGATCTCCTGACGAAATATCAGTTTGGTTTTCGTGCACGACACAGTTGTGAATCTGCGTTACTTAAAGTCACTATGGACTTGCGATCGGTTCTATATGAGGGAGATCTTGATGTGATGCTTTTGATAGACTTCTCAAGGACATTTGATTGTATTGTACATAAAAAACTGCTGCGTGAGTTATATGCAAACTTGTATTTCTCCTCTTCTGTTGTTAAAATGATATCCAATTTTATCTCAAATAGGTCGCAACAGATGGTCATAAAAGGAGTTCCGTTTTCCCAAATGTATTTAACATGTGGAATTCCTAAAGGTTCAGTCTTAGGACCTCTTCTCTTTAGTCTCTACATTAATGATTTATGTGATGTGGTGCATGATGTTCAATTGCACCTGTATACAGATGATGTGCAATTGTACTTATGTAGATCTCGTGGACTGATTGAGAACTGTATCTGCAGAATGAACGATGATTTCTCAGGAAATTTTTATGTGGTCAATTAATAATCAACTGCTTCTTAACCCCAATAAATCACAATGCATAGCCCTCTCTAATTCTGATCTTAATATTGAGGATCTTCCCCCAATTATGTTTAATAAAGTGGAACTACCTTATGTAAACTATATAATCAATTTGGGGGTGAAAATTATTAATCGTTTGAGGTGCTGTGATCATATCAAATCTATGGTAAGCAAAATTTATGGTGGACTTAGGAGACTCTGGCTATCTGCAAATATGCTTCCCGCCGACTTGCATTTGAGACTAGTTAGGGCACTTTTGATGCCTCTTTTTGCTTATGGTAGTTAAATATACATGAGACTAGACACGGTTTGCAATCGAAAGCTTGAGGTTGCTTTCAACGACTGTATGCGGTTTGCTTTCGGTTTGCGACGTTCTGCTCATATCTCTCCTTATAGATCATTGATCTTGGCTTGTACTCTAGATTCGTACCTAAATGGTAAAGCACTGACTTTCCTACATAATCTGATTCACACAGGTGAGCCAGAGTATCTTTTTTGTAACGTCAATTTTCTGCAGTCCCTGAGAGGACGTAAACTTCTAATTCCAAGTTTCAATTTATTCATTCTTGAGGGATCTTACTTTGTCCAGGTTGCACGCCTTTGGAGTTCCCTACCCACCCATGTACAGAGTGGTACTTCTATCAGTGAATTTTTTACTAATAACTGGCTGATTGTGTCGAACTCTTTTCTTTTTATCTTTCCACTATGTTTTTCTTTTCTTTCCCTTTATATTTTTACTATTTTTCTGATATATTGTAAGTATAACGTTTTATTTTTTTCTCTCTTTTTATTTTAATTTTATTTTGTAGTTTATTAGCTTGTGACGGCCCGATATACGGAAGATTCTTCCAACAGCCAAGGGCATTACAGCGAAATAATCAGCAATTGCTAAACAATAACCTCGCATGGTATTGTTCTGCAACTGTCGGTTTTGCCGATTAGCCCAACAGCTGGCTGCGATGAGCGCTTAGTGGAGCAATCGACGATTACGATAATAATTTACCTCGCATGGTAATTATTATGTAAAGCGATTGTTTACAACTAAGCGACTCAGGTGCTGCAACCGGTAGAACAAACGACAAGGTTGTTGTCGTTTGTTTACATCCGCGTTGTTAGTAAAGTTTACTTCCGAGTATCGGACATAAAAGACCAATGTCTGGTCTGGCGAGTGCCGTATTATTATCAGTCATCGCAGTAGCATGTTTCGGTTCGGGTTAGTTATATTAGAGTTAAGATAGGTCAGGGAAAGTAATAAAGTGTAAAGAGTTTTCAATTATTTCGAGTGTTTTTATTTATTCGCAAGTCTTCCGTTTTTCAGCTAACTGAGAGTTTGAATGATACAATTGCATTGGGACACGACAAGCTAACCTAGCCGTACTTTTCATTATACTAGTATAAGATTTTTAATATTGTGTACAAATTAGGTAAAATAAAATGATTGATTGATCAGTTGGAAAGCCTTTGATCTTGAAACCCGGACATTCTTGCCAGATACTGTTGCTTATTTTATTTACTAACGACATAGATTCAAATTGTTATACAGCGTTTCTCTTTATTTATCTATTCATTATAAAATTAGTCAGTTTACAAAAATCAGTAAAACAGTAACACAAAACGATGCCCATGAACTAAATTAAATCTCTCCTCCATTTAAAAATAAAAAAACAAATCTTCTAAAAATTAAAAATACAATTTTACTTCTGCAAAAACAAAACATAAATTATCTAAATATCTAATATTAATTAAAGGAACTAAAAACATCAACTTATTACATTTTATATTTTTCAGTCTGCCATAAGTACTATATAGCCTTCAAAATAGTTTCCTTGCTCAGTAAGAATTTATAAAAATCAACACAATTAAAATCTTTGAAATTATATTTTGCGTTGATTATTGACGAAACGGTTTTTGTGTTCAGTGTTCAGACTGGCTGACACTTATTCACTTTTATTTTTATGAAATAACTGCCAAAATCACAATAATAGCAATTAGTGCTTTTTCCTAACTAATGGCACCTAGGCAATGAAAATTCCTGCGTGGAACACTACTAGTAGATAAGTTGGGATGTCCGATACTTTTATATTTTGACTCGTCGAATGCGTACATTAACCTTTTCGGATTAAAAAACAAAACCTCCCCAGTTGACGACGATTTACGATTTATAACTATTTAAATTTAAACCCACCGTATGCTATTGATAATAAACATTACTTCGTTGAGTGGGCGAGGCGGCAAGGGGTGCAGGACGCATTTCGCCCATCTCGCGCGATGCGTTCTTACTTTACGCACACTTCGTTGGGAAATATTTCCTTCATTTTCTGAAATGATTTTTGGACATTATTTCATCAGGATCAATTTTGTTTCTTGGGCTTTATTTCATTTACGAATTTTGGATTTTATATCAGTATGAAATAACGCCCCAAACCAGTAAGTGAAATAAAACTCAAAAATGTGAAATAACACGCAAAAATTCTGGACATTATTTCACATTTGACACGGTTAAATTTATATGAAACTTTCGGGTCTTATTTCACTTATCACTTTTGGGGGTCATTTCGTTGGGCGTTATTTCCCGGAGCCCAAGGCAACGATAATGAAATGAAATCGACTTGCCGCCGATATTTTAACTTTATGCGGTCATAAATTCGTTCGTACGCTTTGTAACATTATTTCATTGTTCTAAAGGCGCATACACATATAACAAACATTCCCCAAATATTTGACAAACATTTGACAAACATTTTTACATTTATCAAACATTTGTGCAGTGTCTTACAATTTTGGATTCTTAAAAAAGTTTCAATTTAATCCAAATGAAATGGAAAACTTAAGATTTTTATTAAAGTTTGTGCAGTACTTTCAGTCAATTTTTAAAAGCTATTGAAAACAGTATTGAGAATTCATTTTGAAGTTTTGGAATTTTTTAATAATAAAGTAATCATGAGTGAGATAAGGGAGTAGATAAATATTAAAAATTAATAGAACTGTATTCTACACACCGAATTTTGTGGAACAAATCAAGTGAAGAGTACAAAGACCAATTAAAACGTTTTGGGTCCTTCATATAAATTGGAAGTGATTTATAATAATACAATAGAATAGAATATATTTCATTTGTAGTACAAAAGATAATATGATCTTAAACGTACAAATAGGTTTGGAATTGTACATACTTTATTAAATAATTGTACAACATCAAATTTGCTGGATTACATTACTTTACAAAAAACTAGAACTAAACTCAGCCAAACTAAACTCACAAATAATTACAGATTTAACAATAGACTCTATTTCTATTAGCTTATGTCTAAGTAAATGGAGTTAATTTATAGAAATAAGAGAAGATTAAGAAAAGAAAAAAAAATCATGTACAGTAAAACCTCGTTTATCCGAGCTAATGGCGATACCTCGGATAAACGAAAACTCGGATAACACGAAAGAAATGAAAAATTCGTAAGTTTTAATCATTTTTTATGTATTTGAATTGGTAGAATAAAATTTAATCACAAAAGTATACAAAAGTGAAATTCTAACGAATGTAGATTAATCTTTGGAGTACAAAGCATGGCTACTACATAACGTGTACTTTGTTCGTCCAATGGCTCCATCCGTTTTATCCGAGATTTTCCGTATAATCCAAGCATAATCCACGATTAATGCGGAATGTTCGGATAAGTCCGTTGCCTCGGATAACGTGAAGACTCGGTTGATTGAAGGCCGGATAAACGAGGTTTTACCTGTGGTTTTACTGTATACAGTTAGAAAAGCTTAGTGGAAATACGGATTTGTGATTTACAACGGGGAATCGAAAGGTTCATGTACCGGGATGACTGCAGGAAACTCAATCTCTCAAATATAGTAGATATGAAGGCTGCTCGCTATACATAAGTCTATAAAGAGTTTCCTACGACAGACTGAATTGAGAACTGGAAATATCCTACAGCCATATGTGAAATAGGGTAGCAAAAGGGTAGAATTAAACTAGTTAATTCGTAAATAATGCATTAGGCAATCGGAATTAAAGCAAAGTGCCGCAGGCATCCATATATTTTTCTTAGTGCAACACTGACATAATAACAACAGGATAATTTCGAGTTAAAATGATACCCTAAGCACTTCACACTTACATATGCTAGTCTATTTATTGTCTTTCAAGTAGATCAGTAGTATAGAGTTTTCATCAATATATACAGATTAATGGCGACATCTTCAATAACATCTGGGAGATCATTGATATATAGGCTGAACAGCAAGAGACCAAGAATAGACACCTGAGGCACGCCACAAGACAGAAATACGAGATGTGTTCATACTGCTCGAGCCAACATTATTTATTTTTACAAATTGGCGACGCCCACTTAGAAAACTTTTAATGAAGGTTATTGCCGAAGAAGAGAAAAGGAATTTATTACCCAATTTACCTAGTAATTTCGAGTGATGTATGGAGTCGACCGACTTACTAAAATCAAGTAGCGCAAAAATAGTCAGATGATATTCATCAAGGGCCATGTGAATATCCGATGTCACATTCAGCATAGCGGTTTCACAGCTGTGATAAGGGCGAAGCCCAGATTTCCAGGTTGACAGTACACAGTTTCTTTTAGTGTAGTTCATGGCTTGCTGATTTAATATTTTTTTAAATCCTTTAGCCAAGTAGCATAGAAGGCTAATTGGACAGAAGTCACTTGGAATACATGCAGTGGACTTCTTTGGGATAGGCACCACCAATGCTTGTATCCATTAATTGGGGAATTGAGATGTTGTGATGCGGTTAAAAACATGCGTTAGAACTTTCACTATTGTAGACGTAATAATTTTTATAAATTTGGATTATATCCCATTAGATCCTGCCGCATCTGATTTAATAGTGGATAGAGTAAGCATAACTTCAACTTCATCAACACAATGAAAAAGCAAAACCATCAGCTGAAAAACCTTCAGGCCAAGGAGAAGAGCCCGTGACGTCTGTCGCAAAAAAAATTAATTGATTTGGGTCTGTATTTACATCTTGTATGTCTCAGATTTATCAGTGGCTGCAAGTGAAGCAAGCAAAAAGCTAAACTCATTGCTTACTGAGTACCGGCAGGAAAAACAAGAACAAAGGGTCTGTAAAACTGATTTTTTGCTATGTTAATATTTGCCGATATATAATGTTATATACTACATATTAATGCCTTAGCTACTTCAGGAACAATTTTTGAAATCAACTGTTTTGAGACTTTAAACAAATATATTAAAGAATGATAAGAATCACCCGTTGCAAAAAACTTCAGTCTGAGCAATGGCCACCTGTTCATCTATACTTATGTACACCATTTCTTCTTCTTCTTATTTTTGTCCCGATTCTATTAACTAGAATTTCGAAGTCACTTGAAGAGATTCTTGCAAAATTTCGAAAACTCGAAAGATTGTAAATTTTTAAATTATGTAATAAATCACGACCGTTATACTGTAATCTTCTGTCTAAAAATTTTCTATTTCAACATCTCCCTTTTAGCAATTTTTCCTCAAACGTTTAGGCAAGTATGACGAAAGGTGCTACAATGCACGTTACTTCACTAGGAGAATACATGATTAAAACTAAACATTTGGAAAATATTTTCCACGCAAATATTCTATCAGATGTTTGACAAATGTTTGACAAACATATGACAATCATTTGTCAAACATTTATCAAAAATTTGTCAACTGCCTATAGATTGTTTCTCAAATGTTTTTTCCCAGTGTTTGTTATATGTGGATGCACCTTAAGGAAGAAATGTAAAAAATGAAGGAATGAATGCATTGCGAAAATGTATCTAAAATGAAAATTCTCCAAAAAACTGTAGCAGTAATTTTAGTACAACCACAAATTGTCACGGCTTTATGAATATTATCCTAACAATCTTGTTTTTTAAAGAATCAAAGCCTGCGCAATATTTATGCATCTTTTTGCCAACGTTCGCCGTTTTCCCATCAAGCTCAAGACGAAGCTAACCTGTCCAAATTCGTTTGCTTACCTTGATTTCGCAGACAGCAAACAAACATAACCTCACAATATGTTGACTCGACGATCAAGCTAATCAGATTTTTCAACTGTTATATACAGTAGCAAAGCTCGGTGGCATAGACAAGAGCAATTTTGGGCGATACCCTTGATGAATGCCCGTAAATATAGTCACCCTTTTATTTTTAAATATGCAAATTAGAAGCGATTGATATTTATTTAATTTTATTTTTTACTATTTTCTTGTATCACACAACATTCACTTGATTTACATATCATTACATTGGAAGGAACAAAATTAAATTATAAATATATGGAAAATCATCCGAAGAAGATTTCTCGTCTAACAAACTGAAATTTATTAAAAATAATTTCAATAAATTTATAAAATGCATTTAAGTGCAAGAAAATGATTGAACTTTTCGACCCAGCGATCAGAGGAGTCTCATCGGTATGGTTATCTCCGATCGCTTACCATAGAAGTTCAATGATGGACGTCACACATAAGGAAAATCGTTTGTTTCTTCAATTTTTCTATTTCTACAAAATCGTAGAGATTTGGTAATATTTAGATATGAAGGAAGTTTCCGCAAACGCTCAATCTCTTCCTGGTTGATTGCAATACTGTTTGTCTTGCACTTTGGAAACGTCAAGATCTTCTAATCGAATTCCATCGAACGATCTCACTCGACTCAGCGCGACGTATGCTTGACCTTTCGGAAATACTTTTGATCCCAAGTTAATGACTGCTCGATCGACCGTTGAACCTTGCATTTTGTGAACTGCCACTGCCCAACATACCTGTACCTGCCGACAAGTTTGACGGAAATTTGACAGTCCTTAGCTGGATGATATGTTCACCGATCCCATTTATTTTTACATTGGGCAAATCTTCTCCATACATTTGTGCTCGACGATATAATAGCCAAATTCTTTCGCCCATCACACCATTAACGAGTCCTTTGCTTGTATAGATGTTATTTCTAAGCATCACCTTCGCACCGACAAAGAGCATCAACTTCTTTGGCAAACCACCGGTCTTGTTGATGGCTTGTGGAATGAGCCTTACATCGGAGATGCTGTCAGCTGCTCGAAGATTTACCACTTTCACGCCTTGTTGTTGGTGGCTTCAAATAACTCACAGATATAAAATATAGCAAAATCTCTGTACACACTTTTTTTCTCGTTTTCACCGGACAAACAATTTTCGGTACTAATTTTAACAGCCCAGAGCCAACGGTAAAAATATTCAAAATTTCACAAAGTCGTTAAATTATACTTGTTTCAGGATGTGTGAGCGAGCGTAATGTGTGTGCGTCTGTCGTGTGTGTGTGAGGGTGTTGCTTTTTTGTGTTTGCTTTGTTCGTGTGTGTGTGTGTGTGTGAGTGTGAGTGTGCGTGCGTGCGCGCGTGTGTGTGTGTGTGTGTGTGTGTGTGTGCCCACAGTGCATTGTCATTGATATGGAAAATTTCAGCTTGATTGGATACCGGGAAGTGACTCAATTTTAACATTCTAAGTCTACGGACAAACCTGGCGGTTAAGTTAATATAAAGGACTGTCCCGAAAAATTTTTGTGCGGTTGTGAAAATTTTCTTGCTTAGCGGTTCTTTTACTTTTTCAACGTCTTTATATCATTTTTTTTTCTTCACTCTCTGAACCATTGAAGGGTTCGCTTTTGTCTTTATCGCTACATCATGCACTGACATCTATTTATTCTTATCGATGCACTTCAACACTAGTTTGTTAGTTGTAGTTCCTTTTGGTTTGTCTGATTACTAATAAACTTCTTAATTGTATTGTTAACTGTCCTCCTAGTTATTTAGCCATTTTGGTTATGCACGATAGGCTGTTGTAAAATTTTTTGCGCCGGTGATGATGCCAACCACAGTTCTACATTGTTTCCTACCGAGCCCCATGAGAAAATCAGAGATATTCCTATTTGGTCCATCAAGAAACAATTTTGTGCACTTGTGAGTACTCAGTTCGCCCATTTCTGCTGATGCTTGCTATAAACATCCGCTTCGCTTTGATGAAAGAGCGGATACTCGAGGTGGCAACTCCTATGGGCGGTTCCAGTCCAAGCAACGAAGAATAAGAGCCAGCCCTAGCTAAAAGGTCAGCCCTTTCATTCCCCATGATCCCTATGTGACCTGAAACCCACTGAAGGGTTACCTTGTTTTGGATACACAACTTATCCACAGACGACCTGCAGTCCTTCAGTAACTTATATGTTATCCGAGGCCCCAGTGCCACTCAGAGCCACCAAGGCTGTCTGACTATCCGAAAGGATAGCAATGTCCTTTCCCTTTATCTCTATATCAAGAACTATCTTCGCTGCTATTGTGATGGCGAAGACTTTAGCCTGGATAAGGGGGTTACCAACGAAAACCAAGCTCACGATTTCTGTTCTCATGCTCAGTGGAACTAAACGCACTGACACTTTTCCTTGTAATTTTTCTGGCACAATTTATTACTTGGGCAAATTTTATTGTACTGAAGCCGGTCATCAAATAAAACTTTTCCGAGAATTCTAAGTTGTAATATACCACATAATTTTGGCAATGCTCACACTTTATCAGTTATTATCATTTTATTAACTAGATAACCACAAAATTACCAACAACAGAATTTCCAGGTTCAGCTATATGTCTGGTAAAATTTCCAATTCAATTTCCCGTGGTCTATCATGTACTGTATATGAATCAATTTCATCTCGATCTAATTCCTCGATTTCGTTCGCATAAAATTTTGCATGTTTCAGGGAACCTAATTCAACAAGTGATAAGAACTATTTTGCTCGTAATGATTATTTAAGTTAAATTTATTTATTTTATTTATTTATGTTTTGTTGAATTCGATAAATCAATAAACTCTTGCAAAAGGATTACATTGCAAATATGTTAAGAAATACAGAAATGTGAAAAAATGCAAACATACACAGTTACTCGGTGAAAGAATTTGGAGATTTGATAATTCCCTGAGTGCACTCACCTCGTAATGTATCTCCCAAATTCAAGTTTCACCTCTGGTCCACAAATTTTCTATTTTTTACCATTTCATAATTTCATCCACTTAAAATAGGACGCGGGACGTGGTATTCAAAGAATTAATTGATTCTTTCAGGCAAAAAGCCGCTTGAGAGTCACACTAGTCGGAATTAAAAAAACGCTAGACTTACTCGTTGAAGATCTTCGGTTTCCAAGGAAGCGGTAGAATGTCAAAAATTACTTTAAAACTTGCGTCTAATGCATATACCAAAAACATGGCTCTATGAAGCAAAAGGACGAGAGTCGTCCATGTAAATGAAGAATAAATTGATCCTGTTATAAGATAAATAATCATAAATATAAAATATTTTCAAAAAAGACTCTCACTGTTTCTAAGAATATCGCAGAGATATCAGAATTCTGCAGCTGCTGAAATCAGAACAAGATGCTGCTCTCTCTCTCTGGGCCGCTAGCCAGTCTTCTACTTGAATTGTACCAGAAGAACTAATCTTTCTTTAAATGAATTTAGGCGATACAGATACTGCATTGATAAAATGATTGATCACATAGTGACAGCAGCTCGAACTTTTAGAGGGAACGAGCTTGAATTAAAATTCAAAAAAGAAAGAAAAAATATCGATATTGCGCATTTTGAGATATTCAATAATAACGGAAATATCCAACCATTATCCTTGAAAGTAAATTTTCAAAAAAAGGATCTTAATTAATTTTTCTCCAAAACTTCAAAGCTTCCCAAAATAAATAACGCTTTTGGAGATGCAATGAGAACATTCTAAGATATCAATTTGTAAACTTACATCTATAAACAGAATTTTCCAGTTTTTTGAAATTTCAAAATATCATATCTCGATCATAAATGGATCGCAAGAACAAAATTTCCGGAAAAATATTAATTACAATATAAGAGGAACATTTTTACAATACAATGTAGCCAACCTTCCTGTGAATTTTCATAAAAATCAGAAATGGTCACAAATTTACACAACATTGGTCGAGTTTCTGTGTAACAGTCTTAACGGATTATTTCCCTTTTCAAATATACAAATTTACACACCTAGTAATATTCAGTTTTCTCTTCTTTATTCCATAATTATTTAACCGAATTTTACTAACACGTCCCATCACTAAAAAAATTTCGTTACCTATAACCAGAATGGAATTGCCAAAAACATTATTAACGTCCCAATCAAAAATATGAATTCACCAATGATAAAAATATAAATATTCCACGAAATCTACACACATATTCCTAATTCAGAAAATCGACGGCATACACTTTTTTCATATCTGACGATGATAACAACAAATTAAAACCGCCAAATTGTATGCAAAATATAATAAGAATAAAGTTTTGCTGTTAGCATCGTTAACATTATTGACTTTATTTCCTTTACGATTACACTAAACAATTTGAGTTTTACAAAATAAATAGAAAATAGTTCTTTGTTATAAATTCAACTTTCTTTGCAATAATAATAATAATTTTGATAGTTATTCCTTTCTGAAAATAGCAACTTTCAAATGAAAATATATTAGTAACCAAAAGTTTTCCCTCCGTCACTTCCTCTTCCACCTCAAGATTTTCCATACTCAAGTACAAATTTATCTACCTGATGTAACATTATTACGTTATTATGTACCAAAGTCTGTAAATTTCATGAATTGTAGAGTTTTTTTTTAAAGCTAATTACATACATACAAAGCCCCGATACATATCTTTAATTTTGTCATGTCATTACCTAAATTTAAATTTAACTATGTGCAATTTTAATCATTGATAATACGCACAGATTTGACAGGAACTTTTACTAACTTTTCATGTTTTTTAAGACTTCAGTGGTAACTCTTTTATGGCAACTGCCAATACCTCTACATTGATTCGTAGCTATTATGGTCCTATTATTATAAGTGCTGTGTTAACTATGTATAACAGAAAAAACTTCTGAAATAATTCACTCTAAAAATCAATTCAATCATTTTATTATAATTACAATTATAAATAATTATATTTAGTTGTAATTATAAATAATGGTAATTGCAATTGTAAAAATCATTTCATCACTTTGCACTCGAGAGGTGACTCTCACTCACCACTTTGTTTGAAGTGGAAATTCGATGCGCGGCAATAACAATTTACATATGTTTAGTTTCTAGCTCTTCCTTCTTCTTACGAAGATGATATAATCACCGTCTTCCAAGAGGTAAGACATTCACCAAAAAGCGCCACAAAACACCTCGTATTGCTGGTTCGTCTGCATGAAAACGGCCTCGAGTGCAAAGGGTTAAACTCTGGATGAAATAATGTGGAAATGTCACTCTATTTATATAAACTGCTCTGATAAAATCCTTGCCCTTTTCAAATTCCTTGTAATATATTGTATATTTGTATGCATACATCCACCATCTACATAACTGTAACAATTTTGAAATGATAGAATACAAACTGTTGAAATTTCTATTGTGGACCTATATGGCTTCTCAGTTGGTCCAACAGTAGCCCCTCTTCCTACTCCTTTCATCAACTGTACAGATTATGTACCCATCATAATAACCCACGCATCATTAGAATTATGTACTCCAAGCTGCAGCCAACTATTTGCTAGCAGCTAGGTAGTATGTATATCTAGAGCTAGACTGTATTGACTTTGTCAACATTAAAGCCGACAAATATTCAAGTGAGGTGGTGATTATGCTGCCAATGATTTTTGCTTTATAAAATTTTTACAAACTCTTGATTAGAATGCTGCTGCTTTACTTTCTTTCATTTTCTGGTTAATTAGCTTCCAATAAAAAGTTTATCGCGCACAATTAGTTTGGTGAAGTACGGCAGTGCAAAGTGGAGCGCCAGGACCCAGTTTCAGCCCCAGCAAGTTCCAATTTAGAGTCATATAGTGCTTTGCAGTTCGTTTGTTTGTAATGCAACCGTAAAATCTATAGATGACAGGGGGCGAGGTTTACGTGCATATATATCTTCTCTTCTTGCAGCCCACGTTCACTCTACAATTTTCCGCATATTGAATATGTGCGTGCATTTCCCATTTACAACTTTTCTATTTAGAACCGATAAAGAGTGCCCCCCGTTATTGAACAAAGGGGAGCATAATATATTGAAGGGCGGAGAGGGAGGTTTTGTTGCTCGTATTCTCATTCCAGTGGACTTCAGTGCGTATTTTTGTTGTGCGTTAAAATAAAGCGTAAAAGCTGCAGGAAAACTTGATTGAAGGCTATATGATTACGGCATTGGGTCGCTTAGGGTTGGAAACTAAAACTGGCAAACAGCAAAAACCCCAGCCCTCTCAAGCTCCCAATAACGGCTGCATCAGCACCCAACTGTACAGGATTTGACTTCTCAGCATGTTTATGGCTTTATAGCTTTTCAGGGCATTGCCTTTACCGACCCGGCATACAAGAATATTCCTTCTGACTGATTGGTTGGCCTTCAAGCTTTGGGAAAGCATAAAAACCTCTTCCAGGTTTATTTTCTATTAATACTGTAGATGGTGGAATGATGCATAGCCAGGGCGGAGACGAAAACTTACACACGTTCGCGGTTATTTTCATTTCTGAATAAGAAAAATTACTTTTCTATGGAGCAGTCAATTGTGGAGCTCCTGTGAATCGCAATTATATACATACTTAAGTAAACAATGGACCCATTAGCAGTAGTTTTTGATGTTCAAAAACAAACTTTGATCTTGTTCAAACTGCTAATGATAAATGCATATGGAGTAGTAAGTGAGACTTCAATAATGCGCACTGAAGGATTTGAAATTCAAAGGATTAAAGTTTTATG
Organism: Dioctria rufipes; assembly: GCA_963924295.1. NCBI lineage: Eukaryota > Metazoa > Arthropoda > Insecta > Diptera > Asilidae > Dioctria > Dioctria rufipes. The sequence continues at coordinate 217,911,366 of OZ002741.1, forward strand.
GAATTTTGTGTTGGGTGCTCTGTAATTTTATTTAAAAAAAAAGTGCCTGGCTAAACTTACAGCCACGAACGAGGAGCCCTCCATTTTTCATTCAGCTTTCGGAGCTGCGCTCTCTAACTGCAAGCGACTTCGCAATACTATGCTAGTAGACAAGTTACGTGGAATAGCTTGAACAGCTTCCTGGCGAACCACCACACAAATATAGCATGGCATGACAGGACATGTTCGATCTCCCAAGACGAGTAATGATTGATATGAAAAGGCTAGCTAGGGCACTTCCTGGTCATAAAACAACACCTCTTCAATAGGCAAAAGTGCCCAGCATGCACCTTCTGTCCAAATGCGCCCCTTACGGCTCACCATATATTTCATAGACGAACGATGCATAACTACATGATCAGAATTTCCGGTGCTCCAGAGAAAACACAAACGACTTCTCCCCGCACTAAAGCACTACTTTCAAACTAACAGACTAACAACAAGATTGTGACACACAATCAAAAGGAAAATAAGGACATACAGTTAAAAATCAAAGCTATGAATTTCAAAAATAACATAGGCTAAAAATGTTGAACTCAAGTTTTAATCCTTTTTATATATAAATACAAACTGTCAAAGAGACGATTATTAAGCTCAAATTTAATTATATACATAATTAAATTAAATTTTTGTACATGTATTGTATATTATTGAGTACATATACTGGAATAGGTTAAGGATATCGTGAATTGGAAAATAATCTTACCACACAACGTCATTAAAACGAAGTAGTTTAAAGCGTAGACTTAAGTTAAGCTCAACCCCAGGTAAGCCGTAAATGCAAGGAAATCCAAAATCATGTAAGCTTCAGAGCATAAGTATCAATAACGAAATAACAAATTATATCAAATTGTATCAACATTTAATCACCTTTACCTCATGTTTCCATATTAAAAGCAAAACTAGCAGAACCCGAATGGCCTAGATGCCGCATGCCATAAATTTTATTGCACTAGGCTTAAGATTCGACTTAAGGTTACGCAATAAAGAAACTTTTGACTTTGAATTTGAATTAATACAACTCGGTTAGCTATAATTTTTCAATCATTTCGTCGATCGAGATTGAAAAGAGTTTCAACTATAATATTTTTGGTACTTGGGATGGCGGGTCGTGAATGATACAGCAATACCTCGACTTTTGTCGGTTTACAAATGCATACATACAAAATTTCAGATTTTGTTACTTTCAGTTTGCAAAATTAGAATTTTTATAAAAATTTTTAAAGATATAGAAAAAAAATCGACAAATTGTCAAACTACTTTCGTACAAATTCTTTGCTGCCGGTACTTATACTATATAAAGTGTGACAAAAATGCCGAAGGTACCAAGCATTTCCTCTAAGTCTTACTCGAATTAATTTTGAATATCTAAAACATTATTTTTGACGCTTTTGGAATTCTTTCAGAATTTAGCAAGAAATCCAAACAAAATATCGAACTTTCTTCGAAATTCTTCAGATAATTTCTTGAACGTGGATCCGAATATTCGAAAAACATAAATTTTGGGAATTTGATTTCATTATTAATCTTTTTCGAAATTTATTCATACGATTCTTAAGCTCCGAATTTGGCATACAACACACTGGTTTGCTTCGGTCTTTCCTCTAATTTCGTCACTACCCCCTGCTATTTTGGTTCTTTCTGCATTTTCATGGAATCCGTATGTATGATTAAACATATGATTAAACATATTAACTAATACGTATTTAATACATTTGTTTTATTAAAATAACTGAACCATATAAAATGGGTTGGGTACTTTTCCATTTCGATAATTCCAATAACAAAATACCAAAAAACAAAATTCCATAAATGAAATTCCAAAAAAAAACATTCCTAAATACATAATTCTGTACACAAAAATCCATGTACAGAACTCCAAACAGATAATTCCACAAAATAAAATTGCGTGTGCCTCTCATATTTTAATTCCAACGGGATACAATTTAATTGGATGGATTTCTGATCGGTCCTTTTCATAAACGGCACTATGCACAGCATTTATGCATTTAGATTCAGAGCTTTAAATAGCTTTAAATCATACAATGCAGTTCATAATCACGTTGATAAAGATGATCCTCACTACTAACCCGAAAGGGTTATATATATTTAAAGTTAAATACCGATATTGCTTGAAATATTTACATTGTTCTCCAGTATGAGTCAGATAACTTTATATAAGTTTTTGTGAACAACAAGTTGTTGATGTTAAATAATATTTATTACGGTGTATTTAATCTATGAATTGATTGATCGCGACTATCTGATAATATCTGAACACAATAAAAATAAGTTTAGTTATAACAAACAAAGGTGGAAAGTGTTTGTTTTTCATCATCTAGACTCAGAAAAATATGAAATTTTCAAGTAGAGCTGTACCAGCAGAAGCAGACTTAAATCTGCTTGTAAAAATAAAAAAACAAAAATAAAAACTGATCGTAAATTGATCATGCCATTCCTATAATTCTCAGGGTTTTACAGAAGCTATATGCATTGCTAATGAAACAATAAAAATATTAGCAAGAACTACTTACATACTTCATAAAATTATTCTTAATGCAACAGTGGAATGCGACCCGAGTTGTCCCGTCAGTCTTTCCAGCAAGCAGAATGAGTTCAAATGTCATCAGAGAGCCTTCCACCATAGAAGAAATCGACATATTCGAAAACTTAGGTTTTTTGGAAGGAGTGCTATTTCTTAGTTCACACAAAGGATTTTATGGGGAAACAAGAGATAAGGTTATTCTAAAACCAATAATATTATACCCTAGATAAAAATAATAGTTAAACGAAGTGATAATCCATACAAATATACTACTAAAGTATTGTATGGCAACACCAAGCAGGGGTTGGAGTTGCCCGATTTAATTCATTTTTGAAGAAAAAAGTACATTTAAGTTCGAAAATGGGACCAATCGGGTAACTTCTTCATAGAGTTGTCATACAAAAAAATTCGTTTTTCACTATTTCCTGAGAACCCGTCGACGTACAGAGCTGAAATTTAGTGTTTTCACAGGAATAGTAAATAAGATTTAAAAAATAGACTACATCGGGAAACCGCTTCTTGGTATAGTGTGAAAACCATCAGTCCTAGATGTTTTTATTGTATACTGAAAAGTTCTTCAGAATATGAAATCCTATGGAATTTGTTATAATCATTTTGCTCTCCAACGAACCATTCTAAAAATATATGCGAAAAACTACTCCAAAAATCAAAGTTACACAGATGGATGACCATACGAATTTATATATGGGCATTCATCTAGGGTATCATAAGAATTAGTCTTAGACCAATTCTACCTTTTTTGCTTATTCTATTTTTCATTTGTTCCTTCGAATCACTCAGTTTCGCTATTTGGAACCTGTTTATGATTCAAAACCAAGACTTGCAACTTGCCACCCAAAATCAAATAGGTTTCGTGATGGAATAAAAAATAAAATATTTTCTAATTTTTTCGGTTTTGCTATTGTGCCGGATAATCCAAAAAATTACCTTCTTGAACAAATACAAAATTTGCCCGGTAATAAATCAGAGTAATATTGTTAATATTTTTATGAAAGCGTGAAGTACAAAATTTCAGCTCTCTACGTCAACGCGTTCTCAGGCAGTGTCCAAATATATAGTGAAAAACCAAAGTTTTGTATGGCAACATCAAAAATACTTGCCCGATTTGGTGCAATTTTGAACTTGTATTTGAAATTTTTATGAAAACGCCGTGTATGATACTAAAGTTTTGTCACTGCTATAATTTAAGATAAATTTCATGTCACCCAACACAATCAGAATTCCAAATTATGACATAGTGACATTAGGCTGTTCGCGTACTTCTCGTGCAAAAACTTTCTGGGTAAAAACTTACTCGTGTGGTCGGGGAAAACAAGAAGAAGAAGTGTGGAATAACATTTGCAAATAGAGTATTGTTTTATTTTTCTAAACTTGTTGCACTCTTGCAAAGTCCCATGAGAGCATTGAATAGTTAAACTATCTTCATTCGACATTTTGATTGTGCTTTAAAAACCTTTCAGAAAATTAAAAAAACGAACTTTCCTATGACAGTTGTCAATTTTCCTTGCAAGAATGGAGCAGTAACTAAAAACTTCGGGTAAATCATGCAAGAGGGGAAGCTGTGACGGCACGTGGGTAAGTTCGTGCAAATTCACTGCAATGCATTGTCCCAAAACTGAGTACGCGAACAGACCTATTGCCTTTCCTTGTCATTGTCATTTGTAATTTTATGCTTGCCGAAAGCGCATTTAATTGTATCAGAATCCTGCTGCTTTTTACACACTAGCGAATAAGGGTATATTGAACTGTTCAAGTGATTTCTCTTTTAGTATACGCTCGCCGATCTTGTATGCGAAAGAACGAGGTATTGAAATATTACTGTGTTACTACCAGCTCTCGCAAGCTGTATGACATTTCTGTTTTGAAAACTTCAGACTTCATCACTGAATAGCGCACAGTTTAATTTAGAGTACTGATGAAACACAGTTCAGTTCAAATCAAAGTAAGGTCATTCGACCAGTGGTTTTGGTTCATGAAACGTACAATGCTAGGACAGTTCATTAAACAGATCTAATTTTGTGACAAAATCCTATCGATCTAGATTGTCAGTTCCGTTAATTGAATTGAAAATTATGAGTAATATCAACATTCGCAAATATTTTACAAAATTCATCAGTAAAAGATTTTATTTCAAGTAAAAATTGCAACAACAACAACCGGAACAGTTGAATAATTTGACAAATTATTTTTAAAAATTTTTAACATTGTGTGATCTGCCAAACCTTACTGATAAGATCTGCGTTTCATTTCGTTTTCGGAAGCAAGTCAACTAATCGTAGTCTACAATATAAACTTCTTGTGTTTTTAATACATTCCTTATAATTATCAAAACTATATACAAGTTAAGAACATAAAACAAATGCTTAAAAATTATGTAGATTATGTAGAAAATATGCTAATTCCAAACGTGTTTATATTGATTACGATCAATTAACCTTTCCAAACATGGCCGACCAAACTTATATTCATGGCCATACTTACTCTACACTTTGTAAAATGATTGTAACTGAGAAGGGCAATTATTTGAAAGTAGACACAACATATAGGCAATTATATATAAACCGAATGTGAATTATATGTCCTTTCAACTCCAATCATTTTTGAGTGTTAGAATAATTATAACTACACAAACTCTTAGGTGTTGACTTCATAATTAGATACCTTCTTTATTTAGTTCTTGCGTTTTCTTTACATTTTCTGTTATTAAAATAATCTGTAAATTAAAAAAATATATACTGTAACCTAAACTATATGTGGAATTATCTTTGATACCTATATATATCTTTTCTCATGGGTAATGGCTTTCTGAATTTATAAAATTCAGTACTGTTCTTGGTCTTTTGAATTTCCGTTTTCAAATTATTTCTACGGCGTTTATCAAGGATTTTTGTATCACCAAATTCCTTCTTAACAGCTCTTAGTCTACTGAATTACAGATAAAAAAATCGACAAAGACTGTAAATTACAAATACAAAATAATTACAGCAAATTTACTTACTGCAGTGGAACATATGATAATTCCACGGACCTCTTCGATATAATAAAACCAATTTTTTTAGGTAATACCAACGATTTTCTTAAATTTGTTGGTTCATAATCAACCTCATGACACTTTGGCATATTATTATATTTGGGATCGGTATGCGTACTGAGCTCTTTTAACTGCCGATTAAGTTGATTAATTTTTACCTTTTCATTAATTTGAGAATATAGAAAATAGGATGGGCGATGGTTTTCATTATGCATTTTGTTTTGTTAAAAATTTAAAATAAAAGAAAATTAAAGAAAAAAAATTAAAAAAAAAACTTTCTTAAAATTATTATCCAGACATTTGTAATTTTTTTGTAAAAGCTTACTATGGTAGAAATGAATTAAATTATTTCCAGTGTGCAAAGATATTATTTTTTTTTTTTTTTTTTAAATTACACATCTCATTTTGATACAAATTTAAGTTAACAGTCAGTCAGTCAGCTCAGCTGGTACAAGAGTTGGGAGTTTGGTAGTGTATACAATATATTAACAATAGTAGTAAAATTATGAAAACAATGGTTACATTAACTATAATACACTGTGAACATATTACATAGGTAAACATATCAAAAATACATTTTTTTTTCTGTTAGTAAAGACAGTTTCAGGTACATAAGCATCCGGTTTTCTTTATATATCCTAATTCAGCTGAATTTGACAAAAATTTACTTATAATCTTATTTTGACATTTCAGGCTAATTTAAGGCAGCTGCTCTTATTACTTGTTTAACAGTATTTAAACTATTCGATATTTTACATTTTGACTAACTAAAGCTAAAAGTCTAATTAGATTGCACTTGGGTTTATACTTACAGTATCATGATTTTTGATTAGGTGTCACCGGATTGTGGTTCCACGTCTTCATGTCAAATATTTTTTAAATTTTTTAACAAACACTGATAGTGTTGGGGTGCCGATTTAATGTTGTCTGGCAGCTCGTTGTATATTCGCCCAACGGTGTTGAGTAGGCCTTTTCGTCGTCTTTCTGTTCTTGACTGGATTGGTACTACATTGTTCCTGTATCTTGCTCTATGGCTATTTATTATAGTTTAGACATCCGTCTTGAGTCTTTTTTAGCATTGTGTCCAGTTTATTAGGTTGTATCGTACATGTGATAGGACGTGTATATTGTAGATTATGTCCGATACAGGCTTTTGCAACCTGATATGCTTTTTCATAATCTCAATTAAGGAAGGAAGTTTCTTTCCCAGTTTTGTAATATGCTTTTTCCAGTCCAATTTCTCGTCAATTTGTAGTCCCAGGTAGCTTATGACACTAACTCTTTGTATGCTATCGTCGCCTATTTTTATGTCAATGCTCTTGTCTGGTTTGTTTTTCTGTTTGAAGATCATATATTTGGTTTTGCCTTCATTTATTTTTAGTTTGTTTCCGTCCGTCCATTTCTTCAATATTTCCAAATCTTCGTTCATCATAAGTTCCAGGATTTCCATATTTCTCGATTTGTAAACGATAAAAATACGTTCAAATTTTCTAATTTGCATAGTCCCCGAATTCATCCTTTACATTCATTACATTTAAGGAACCTTTAGCATACCAAAAAACATGTATCATTTTCTATACTAGGTATGAAATAAATAATTAAATCTATTTAATAAGCTGCTCTATAGCTTTATTAGTTACTTCAAGGAAGAAGACTGTGACACGTTTTTTCAGGCTTACTTCAAGGAACTTCGCTCGTAACCAATAACACTTAACTCCATTATTCCCGGAAACTCTGATGCAAGAGTCTGCTGAAACGAAGATTTGGGGGCCTATTATTGAATTACGAATGGTTTTTACGAATTCGTTATATAACGAATGGTTGTTAACGAATCGAATACCATGTTCGTATTCTTGAATCTCATCGTTATAAAGTCGAAGTGGTGAAAAAGTTTTTCAACATAACGACTGTGGTAAGACTAAGTCTGTCAATTTATCAAATTAATATTGTCAACTATTTCTTGTTTTAATATATAATTTTTAAAAAATGGCTAGCTTCAGTGAATTGTTATTATTGTTTGCGTCTGAAATTGTTGAAGAATCTGTGGAAACTGAATTACAACGATCGTTAATCACTTCCTGCACCCTTAATTCTTCGTTGGATAGGAAAAATTTTGCATGACGACTTCACCAGTGCCATGCAAATGTTTTTTTGCCGCCGCAGATTTTCCTTTTACCACACATTTAAAATCCTGCCAACTCTGGAAATTTTCTATTAGCTTTATTTTGTATATAATATCATAAAAAATTAATATAAATTTTTATATGAATTTAATGCTGATGTTAGCTTTCGCCATAATGGCATCTTTTGAACTGAAAGAGTTATCGTATTTACCAAATCTTAGTTTCGTATTTTCCTCTAAAAACTCAATTATTTTAGTATTTTGAACATATGACATTTTTGCACATCTTTTACCTCCCATTATTACTCGTAAAATATCTGATTCACTCATAGTTTGGCATAACGAATGGTTGAACCCACTCGATAAATAACGAAGGTTTTTGCGTTCGGTATATAACGAATGCAGATTTCAGGAATACCACGTGAGTCGATTCCGAATGGTTTTGACAGTATAACGAATACGTAATATGTCTTCGTTATTCAACTTAAACGAGCCAATTTTATTCTGCGTGTCTCAACCGGACACAGGAAAACATATGTATACAGACAGTTTGCGGACGTCTCTTCCAATTTTCAATACGATTGCTTCACGCTCGCTATAGAGCAACAGCTTCTGACTCTACCTTTCCAATCAAACCTGTATGATGGTTCACCTGCTTCCACGTAGGATGCTTCTCTCAATCTTCTCCCAACCCCCCCCCCCCCCCCCCCGGTAAATTCGTCATTATTATCACTCTCAACGCTTATTCTTATCATAGATAAAAATTAGAAGAAACGAGGAGGGAGGAAGAGATGGAGGGAGTAAAAGAGGAGAAGTATTGAAGCTTATAGCTCTATAATCTATTATGTAATACCTTTGTATTTAACGTTGTTATACATTATGTAGTTGCTGTATCAATGTTACTTTATGTAATCTGATTTTGTCATCTCGTTATTACCTCTATACTTGATAATTTCTACTGTAACGAGTCTGTTCGCTGCACTTTTCTTGTTTTTTTTTTTCTAAGCTTTTGTTCTCATTCGATATAATACTGTTATCTATTTCAAACTCGATGTATCTAACATTAAAGACGTAGCGTAAGCTGAGGTTTTTTAATAAATGCTCTTCTATTCTATTCTATTCTAAAAGGGCAGCAAAGAGCACAAAAGGAGTAACTTAGAGCAGGCATTTGACTTTTCAAATGAGTAACTTAGAGCAGGCATTTGACAACTGTAAATGTATCTGTGAAAAAAAAATAAGTTTCTTGACATTAGTCCTTCAGAAACTTCAAAATTTCAGAGAAGTGTGGTTCATCTTCGACTCTTTTCTGCTCTAATACTGCCCTGCTTTGCCTAAGCAGCTCTGAACTTGTTTCAAATTCATTAAGCAGATCTATTATAAGATATTAAGAAATATTCCCAATATTCTCTTCATCTGTTTATTTATTCACATTATAAACAATAGTCACAAAAATAAAAAAAAAAAAAAAATTGTAAATTAATTAAACCAAACTTTAAATACCTAACATGTATTGAAAAAAACATTATGGTTCCCTCTTTCTGGGCTGCGCAAGTTCTATTATTCTCGGGGTTGCCTTGTAAGTTAAAGCTGTAGGAGAAATTTTACCATCCGCAAATTCTTGTTTTGGATATTCTCTAGGCTCTGCTAATTCCGTTATCCTTGCAGTTGCTTTATATTTTAATGCATTCACAGGAATCGCGAAAGGATTATCTTTTGTATCACTGTCTCTTGCTCTTTTTCCGTGTGGCTGAGATAATCCCTTTATTCTGTCGGATGCTAGAAAAAAAAACAAAAAAGTTAATTATAATCAAAAAAATTTTTAAAAAGATTAAAACGTTATTGTATAATACAAACTTTTATATTGTAGTGCTCCGCGAGATATTTTTGCAGGGTTTTTATAATGAGTATCTTCTCTAGTTTTGGGAATTGCTAATTTATTTGTCCTTTCACTTGGTTTCTGCGTACGCATTATTTCTTTATACATCCATTCGTAAGGTTCATCATAGTTCCTTAAACGGTGCTTAGCTAGCTCGTTAGTTCTTTTAAAACTTTCCAATGGTTTTCTTTGACGTTTCTAAAATAATATAAACTTGAAACAATGTCAGTCTTTTCGAATTACTCTTGAAATTACAATTTTTTCCGGTATTATATGTTTTTTTGGAGCAGCCAATGATTTTAGACGCTTCTTGAAATACTCCCAATCTTCAGCAGTCCATATATATTGTTTTTCCCTGATTTAGAAACAAATTTTGCGTTTCTGATTTTATGCAAAATTAACATAAATATAATATACATACCTCGGCTTTGGAGGAATAACATTTGCAAGTCTAGTGTAAAGAGAAAGGATGGTCTTACGTATTTTCAGATTTAGAGATTGTAAATGCTTTCTACCGAATAAATAACCATACTCTGCTTTTATTGAAAGAAGTTTCCTAAGAACGTAAGAAATATTGTTTTCAATATATTCTGGAAAATATCTACGAAATATCTGTAAACATACCTGAGTTGAACAAAAGCTAATTGTTCTAAACGTGTAGAAATCGGATGCGGTCTAACAAGTTCAATAGATCTTTTAAACCGATTAATTGGCTTAGGCTGATATTTCTGACGACTGCGACGAATCTTTGGTAAAGCAAGAAAACATGTTCTTCTAAAGCATTTCTCGAAAGCCTTAATTTCTTTGGTATATTGCTTTATGGGTTTATATGCTTTGCAAACTTCATCCCAAATACAGCATGGAAATGGATATGGATATACACGGGAATTTGGATTATTCTTCATTTTTACATTTTATATAACAAGAAATTTGAATTACAATAATTTCACTTTACAATTTTACATATTTCAATGAATTGATAAACGTAGTATTTTATTTGACAAATTCAACACACACTTGCTGTGATAGGTATAAAAAAATTCTGGAACATAATTATGATATTGTCTATGATGAAAAACGAACAGTTATATTCATTTTTTTTTAACTATTTTTATAAAAAAACAAAAAAAAAACTAGTCATTACCACTTCCCAGTTGAAACCTACTAGTAAGTAACTAAAAGGGAAGGCCCATCATCAAAAATTTTCGTAGCAATCCTAAAGCTGCTTACTTACTTATACGCATACTATAAAAATGTGTATGCTGGCGATGGAAAAAAACGTTTATGCGGCGGACCTTGGTGCGGATTTCGAAAGTATGTAGCAAAAATTATTACCAGAAGCAGTGCTGGTAATATAAAACAATTTTTGAGGTAATACATTTAGGTGCGTTACCGTACCGCGTATTTTAGATGGCTGAATCCCCAGTAAACCTATTAATATCTTCGATTGCCCAATAACTTAGTATTTTTGAAAAATCTATTTCAAAAAAATATATTACAAATTAAATACTTTTATCAAAATTACAAACATTTACCAATATTTCACTTTCCAGTTTATTATTAAAAAAGAAACAAATATACAATACTTATTATTAAATTACCACATAAAATAATTTTGTTCAAGAAAGAATTTTTTGGGATTCCCGGTAAAAAGTCCAAACGTAATCTTTTTATTTATTTTTCCTCCTGGGCTTGTATAGGAGTGTTTTTTCCTCATATAATTCACACCTAGAATTTGTTCTGAGTTTATATGAGACGAGATCAGTTTGATCTATTTTCAAGCGTCTGCAGCATGTAGAAAACCAAGCAGCACCGATGAGTGTAAGGTCTTCTGCTGACACGAAACGCTTCGTCTTCTTCGTTTTCTTCTTTATTTTTCAGCCCACTGCGTGGCGTATACAGGTTCGATTCACTTCGAATGAATCTGTTTCTTTAAAAATTTTTTAAATTTTTTAAATTTTTCTATTTTTCTCAAACTTTTCATTTTTTTCTTCTTTTTTTGTTTTTCAAATCACCCAATTTCGCTATTTGTGACCTGTTGATGAGTCAAACCAAGACTTGAAATTTGTCACCAAAAATTAATGGATTGTGTGATGAAATAACAAATTATTACATTTTTTAGCTTTATCTATATACCGGAGAATCCCAAAAAATTCTTTCTTGAACAAAATTAAGTTTAACCCGGTAAAAACTCCAAACGTAATCTTTTTACATAAAATAATGTAAATATTTTTCTTCTTAACCCTCTTTTAATTTCAGTTTCACCTAACGACTTTTATGCTAGGGTACATTTCATTACCGAAAATAAACAAAAGTCACACCTTGGGTACTGTAGTCAGAGATGCAAGATGTTAGAAAGTGAGAAAAATTGCCACTTTCGCCACGCAAAAATATATAGCATATTCCCGCAATGGACTCTTCTTTAGTTTCTTATTCGTAGGTTGACGGCCAAGATCCAATAGTGGCATCTTCATCGGTATTCACATTGAAGATTGTAACTGTCAAAAGTACGAACTATACATCGCAATAATGTTAACCCCAATGACATCAGCTTCAATGCCGGTGACGATGCCTGGATCAGTTTATATTTGATATGCAAGGCGGCATTAAGTCACCCGAAATGTTTTGAAAGTTAAAATAGAAATATTTGAATTGAATTTTGAAGATAAAATTATGGAATTTGTACGGAAAAGCCATGTCTGCATCTAACAAGTGCCAAAGGCTATAAAAATAATTTAAAACAAGGGAAAAAGTTATAATTGGTTCAAGACCAATAATATTATACCTACCCTAGATGAAAATAAGAGTGGAATAAAGTGAAAAGGGAAAGTTTTGTATGGAAACACCAAGAACGGGTTGCCCGATTGGTCCCATTCTGAACTTATAGTATTTGCAATTTTTATAAAAACTCCGTGTATTTAAGCTCTCCACGTCGACGCATCCTCAGGTATTTTCCAAATATCTAGTGAAAACCCAAATTTGTGTAAAGCAACACCAACAAGGAGTTGCCCGATTTAAGCCATTTCTCAAATTTTATTTACTATTACTATGAAAACACTATGTACCAAATTTCAGCTCTTTACGTTGAAAAAACGAAATTTTTGCATGGTAACCCTATGAACCAGTTGCCCGGTTGGTCCCATTTTCGGACATCAATTTTCTTATTTTTTAAAAGGCCCGTATGTAAGATTTCCGTGCTGTAAGTAAGTGAATGCGTTCATGAATTATCGGAGAACAAACAGACAGACGGACAGACAGACAAAAGGACGGACGGATAGACGGACATGAAAAAATCAAATAACTTTTAATAGTATGCGTGGGTGTCCAACCCATTTTGCTCTACCAAAACCCTCGAGAATACTTCCCAAGCCATGAAACAGAAATCTTCATGTGCGCGTGTGAGTCCATTCTCCAGAATGTTCTATATTGATACTTATGGAAAAATGACAACATTGATTTTTTATAAGCTATAGAGTCTAAACTACTATACATACAGGAAAATAGTCTTCTAGTAATTTAAAGGTTGGTTTGATATACACTAGACAACTGTTTCCATAATGACTTAATATGAAATTCAGTCATTCCAAGGAAATGAAGAGGTGACAGACTGTGGACGAAATTTATTTCATTTGGTATGTCAATGACACTTCCTGAATGTGAGTAGAGATCATGGCCGAGTTCAATAATTTAATTAAATGCTATCAACGAAATTTGTATTTACTGTATTTTATTGTTGAAAGAAACCAAAAAGAGAAGAAATCGGGAAAGAAAGTTTTTCATCATCAGCTGTCACCTGTGAGTTGTCACTGCTAACTTAATTGGAAAAACTTTCCACTTTCCAATAAATTCAGCTCATTTTAATGTCGGTAGGTATCAGTTTTACTGCAATTTCACTAAATGGAGTAAAATTTGGTCCATTTGAAAATGCAGTGAAATGTTGCAAATGTGTCCTTGATGGACCTCATTCATTTGACACACTAAACATTTGACTCCATTTCATTAAAAATTAAGTCATTATGGAGACAGTTTGTCTAGCGTATATCTTCCCAAAGGCTACACTTACTATGTACATATATACCTTACTTAAGAAAATAATAAAATAGTTTTGATTTAAAAGTAAACTTACCATTTTACGCTCAATAACTCTCAGCTGAGCAATAGTTGCAATAGTGTACGTGCGGCTATAGTCCGAACCTGTAGGCAGACTGATTCGATTTCATCAGACCACGGTATGGCACGGTACAGCGACACATACACAATTATTACTCAGCTGAGGGTTTTGTTTGGGGAATCGTAGTCATTTGGTTAAGATAAATTTTGTTAGGAAGGTACAAAAAATTTTATTTCAGTTCAGAAGATAAGAAAGCAATCTTAAGATTATTAGAACAACATTTTTCTGTATGAATAGTAGTTTAGGACGGAGGAGCTATTCAAATCAAACTTTTGGCAGTTTTACATAAGAATACTGCAAATATTTTAGAATGTTGGGACTCAGTTGGGGCTCTCATGTGGTATTGAGGGAAACTGTTTCATGGCTCGTGAAATATTCTCGAGGGTTTTGGATCTACCATTATTATTTCTGTGCGTTACAAATGGAGTAACACACTTTGTATACGACCCTATAGATTTCATCTAGGGTATAAAAAGATAAAATATGGAGCAAGTTAAATTGTGTAATTGTTATTCAATGCCATCATTGTATTATGATTAACTTAATGCAGTAGACGATTTCGATGCAATGAAAATTCCAATTCCAAAGCCGATGCCCCTAATGAGTTTTTTCCTTAAGCATCCGAACAGAAATTTTGAAAACCTTCTTTGGAATGAGGAATATCTTGTTTTCTCTATTCCAATCTATATATTTTTACGGTTCCGAACAATAAAATTCAAAAGTGAAACCGTTATAAAATCGCTCGTTCATCCATCCGTTTGTCTGTCATAGACGTTTTTCTCGAAAACGCCATAGGAATTTGAGATTTGGCAGAATGTTAGATCTCTGTGAAGCGCTTATATGTTGATAGTCAAAGGTTATGAAATACTTTGTTTCCAATTTTTATGGGGTTGGGTGTACCCACTAAAAAAAAAATATTATTTTTCGTATCGTGTGGGGTATCGTTTAAAAGAACTACTATCAAGGATTAAAAAAAATTAAAATTTTTGGTAAATTGGCTATAAAGATATCGCCCAAAATGTGCGAAAAAATATTATTGCCCCGCCCCCTGTTCTTCTAGGTTTCTAAAGCTAAAATTTTGTTATTATCAGAGTTAATATACCCAGTTATATTGAGTCATAGATAAAAGGAAAACCGCTACTTTTTTCGTCTCTCATAGTTACTGGAAAAAGGTTTTTCGTGTTAACTTATAAGAAAACTCTTACTAATAAGAGCAACCCTTATGAAATTACCTTTGTGTCCATCTAATTGAATATTATTCAGTTATCATAGGTAAATTTGATTTAGATTTATATATATAATTCAGTCTATCGGCTGTTCTGATACGGAGCTCTGATTGCAAAATTAATTAATCAGTTTGTTTGAAATCTACATACATGCATAGTGCAAATCTTCAAAGAAGAGGATACAAAGGAGACCTACCTTCTCACAGCCCTGCTTACTTTATTCAGTAAAATATATGATAGATTACTTATAACCAACTTCAAAATTTTTATCCATAGCAATGGTGGATTTGATAAAAAGCAGTATAGATACCAAAATCAAAGCCACCTTAAAACTGCAACTTATACCTGTGATACACATGGGGTAAATCTAATCGGTTACTTAAATTAACCTGCTTTTACTCCATATGTATCACCAAATACCTCGAGTATTCTGACAATTACCCCAAAAATGAAACGAGTAATTTCGGGGTATTCTATATCCTCAAAAACTGCTGGGTAATTGCAATTACCCTGTTAACATCGCCAACTGGTAGTCGCTAGAAATATAACATTTGCGTTGGTGTACATATTCAGCGATAGGCAGTGACAAGCCAAAACCAAAGTGGAAAAAAAAGTGACAATTCGAAAATTATTATCTACATCGCCTGCTGACGCTAAAATTAATGCAATTATACATCCATACTAAATGTCAAGCGTGCGCATTACCATTCAAATTACCCCGATTTATTTGTATTAGGGGTTCCAACTAACTAGATAATTCAATTACCTTGAGGTGTTATTTTAATTAGCCCGCTATTTCGGTAGATGTCACTTTTGGAGCTGTGATTTTTTGACATTTGACAAGTAGAAACTACGCCATTAATAAAAATGGAACGATACACGATTCAACAACGCATTGAAATTATTATCACTATAAAAATGGTGAAAATGTGGCAGAGACGGTTCGTAAAACTCGAACATTTTTAGGTCGTCGTGAAACACCTTGTCGGACCGCAATACAGAAATTGGTAGAAAAATTCGAGCTATCGGGACAAGTTAGTGATGTGAAGAATAAAACCCGTGCACGTTGCTCAAGAACAGCCGAGAATATTGCTGCTGTAACCGAAAGTGTTGAAGAAAACCCAGGTTTGTCCATTCCTCGTCGTTCTTTGGAATTAGGCATTCCACAAACGTCATTACACCGTATTTTGCATAAAGATTTGGGTCTTAAGGCTTATAAAGTTCAGTTAACAGAAGAACTCAAGCCGGCCGATCATCAACAACATCAAGTCTTTGCTGATTGGGTCCTTGAAATGCATGAAAATGATCCGGAATTCCATCGAAAACTCATCTTGAGTGATGAGGCCCATTTCCACCTCGATGGCTTCGTCAACAAGCAAAATTGTCGCATCTGGTGCGGTTTATGGTCCCGCGGGGTCATTGGACCTTACTTTTTCGAAAATGAGACTGGAGCAACAGTTACGGTGAATGGATTGCGCTATCGACAGATTATTAATGATTTTTTATGGCCGGAATTGAATGGTATTGATCTGGACAACGTTTACTTTCAACAAGACGGCGGTACGTGCCATACAAGCAACGAAACCATTGATCTTTTACGGGAAAAGTTTCTGGACCGTGTTATCTCTCGAAGAGGTGATTACAATTGACCACCGAGATCTTGTGACTTAACACCTTGCGACTTCTTTCTTTGGGGCCACGTGAAAGAGAAGGTCTACGCCAACAGCCCAGCGTCGATTCAAGACCTCAAAGATGGAATTCGTGAGGCTATCGAGGACATAGGGCAGCCACTTTGCGATTTGGTTATGGAAAATTTCATGAAAAGGATATGGTCCTGTAGGCGTGGTCGTGGTGGTCATTTGGTTGATGTTATTTTCCTTTATTAACGGCATACATTCCTCTTTATAATAAAATAAACATCCGATCATTTATCTCAAAAAATGGCATTTTCTTTGAATATCAAAATAACACCTTTTATTGGAAAACCCTTTATATACCTTGCCTGCAAGTTGTAGAAGGCCCGAAACAACGCTTAATATGTAAGCCTGCAACAATTAAATTAATTTCCCTATCGCTATTTCAGTAAGCATTTACAAAAGCATGCCCGCCATTTTCTAAACTCAAAGCCATTTCCATATCTTCTTCAGCTAGAAATCATATTCATATCTAAAATAGAAATGATATATTCATAATTTGAGTTTTGCAAGCTATTATTATATGCTAATAAACATACCTTTCAAAATGCGCAAGATATTCAATAAAAATATTAACAGCTCAAATAATTTTCAATTGACGTGAACGCCACCCAGAGAAGAATATCCTAGACGACGAAATAAGCGATTAAAGGACTGCTCCTATTTTCGTGCACGCCGTGCAAAAACTATACCGTGTTAACGCACAGCAAGTTTTTCCCTTCTTGCACAAAACTGAATTGACGATCACGCAATGCAAAAACTACACCGTCTAAACAAGCCTAAATACGCTACAGAAATTCAGTGTTCTTGTCTTTGTTTAAAAAAAAATCCCTGATTGAACTTTATCTTCTCTTCTCTGCCAAAGAGGTATTAATGAAGCGTATTGATTACATTTTTCTTTTTTAAGTCAAAAATTTCTCTTTAAAATACTTCTCTAGGTCTTTAAGCAACTCCACAAATAATAGAAGTACCTAAATAAATAAATAATATATAAATATTTTCACTTTTAAAATTAAAGCTTAAGACAAAAGCATTGAAGTTTAGACACAAGCCAAGCCAAGTTATAAGGACGTCAAAGTAAAAATATTTTTTTTTATTTTAACAATTCCCTGAAAAATGTCCAAAAACCATTACAAAAAAGTTGCTGTTAAAAAGTTAATTAGAATTTTGAAAAAAATTACAAATATTTAATTCTCCAAAAGCGAAATTGAAAAATTGTATATAGGATTTTCGATTTTTATTATTACAGAGTACTTTAAGGACACTCTGTACAAGTAGCATTCGATTCCGTATAGTAGTTTATTAAATGATAAGCCTTGGATTCCAAATACCTGTTGTGGCATTCGTCTGTGATTACTTGCGCGATCTAAAGCTCATCGGTATAGTATCTTCCAGCGACAAACATGTCACCGCTGGTGTTTCTTAAGGATCTTTCCTTGGACCAATATTACAAATATATGCTGCAGATTTTGTCACTATTACTAATTGTTATTCTTCTGTATTTGCAAAGATACAGCTAACTTTAGTTCTGTTAACCCAGCAATAATCTCATATAACTTGCAACAGAGCCCTAGGTCTTTAATAAATGTATGCATATATATATGTATATCATTGAATAAATAACTAATAAGGAAACGGCATATCGGTTGAAAACCTAAGCCATTCGGCGAAATGTTATGGTGTGCTGTGTTTGTATTCGTTTTGTCATGGCAGTAATGAAATACTGACATTTTGAAGGGGGACATTTTTATACCCTAGATGAAATCATAGGGGTATACTAAGTTTGTCATTCCGTTTGTAGCACCTCGAAATAATGATGGTAGAGCAAAATGGATTGGACACCCATTCATAATATTAAAAGTTATTTCGATTTTTGCATGTCCGTCCGTCCGTCCGTCCGTCTGTCCGTCCGTCCGTCCGTCCGTCCGTCCATCCGTCTGTGCGCACGATAACTTGAGAACGCGAACACGTAGAGAGCTGAAATTTTGTACACAGACTTTAAAAAAAAAAAGTAAAATTAAGTTCGAAAATGAGCCAAATCGGGCAACTCCTTCGTGGGGTTGCCATATAAAAATTTCGTTTTCCGCTATATATTTGGTCACTGCCTGAGAACGCGTCGACGTAGAGAGCTGAAATTTCGCACATGATGTTTTTACTACATTAGGAAATAAAATGTCAAAAATGGACTAAATCGGGCAACTCTTTCTTGGTGTTGCCATATAAAAATTTCGGTTTTTTACGTATACTTTGAAAACGATCAGTCCAAGACATTTTTATGGTACTAAAAACTTCTGCAGAATACGAAATCCTATAAAATTGGTTATAATCATTTTGTCTGTGCGACAAACCGTTCTAGAAATATATGCGAAAAACAACTTCAAAATCAATACTTGAATAGATCGGTGACCATACGAAATTTAATACGGGCATTCATCTAGGGTATCCTAAGAATTGGTCTTAGACCAATTCTAGCTTTTTTACTTGTTTATATTCCAAAATGATATGTAAAGTAAACAAATTTTTAGCACCATCTTATTTTCAGATAATATTTCTTAGCGTTGCCTTTGTATGACTGACATAATTTAGGCAGCAATTACAATTTCATAAAATATGAAATGTCAGAAATGTTGAACTGACGCACGATAGGCAGTAGGCTTAGAATATAGAGACAAGAGGAATTGTTGATACCTGCGAAATTAGCGTGCCTTACCGTGGATTTTTTCAGGGTATCGTGAAGTAGGTCAGAATTATATTGAAGAAAGAGACAAATGTATTTTCAGCTGTCAAACGAAGTTTCCAAATTTGCAGCCCGTGAAAATATACGTAGGAAATCATTTTTTAGGCAAGTATAGTTATAAAATATTATTTTGTGTACTTTGCACACATTTTTATATTAAATTAAATTGAAATTAATAACAAAAACGATGAAATATTTGTTTATTGAATATTTATTTATGTTTGTGACAGCTGAGAAACTCCCAGGGTATCTTGGCGCAGTGACAGCGACTAAGAGCATGACTAAGAGTATTTTCGGTTGGATCAACTGCAGTATTTTCAACCATATATCTTGTTGCCCTACTCTCTATATTAATTCTACTACACGGCTGTACTGAGCTTCACTACAGCGATAACAGATACTAACCCAACCAGAATTTGACTACGCCAAATTTGGCTTCTCACATTTCTTGTACTGTCTATATTCTAAGGCAGTAGGCCCTCTTGTTATCCCCCCCCCCCCATCATAGGTCATACAGTCATTGAATTGCTTAAACTTTCTCTTTTACTGACCCCCAGTAAAAGAAATCTAATGGATTTCGATCGTACCAGACCGCCCTATCCATCTGTCCGGATATTCTTCATTGAGATATTCTCTAACTGAAAGGGCATAGTGCGCAGTAAAAGAGAAAGCTTATAAGAAGTCAATTGAAAATTTAGCTGAGCTTCGGCAAAGAATTACGGAAGCAGTTGAATTTGTCAACAACGGAAGAATTGCCTGTCTGATAACCCGATCTTTTTTAAGAAGATGTCGAGCTTGTATTGTAGTTGAAGGAAGGCAGTTTGAACATCTTTTGTAAATAATAAATCTTAGCATCGAAATAATTGGTGTTTAATTTTAAAATTAAGGAAAATTTGTCCTGAATTTAACAAAAAGTTAGCATCTCTAACTTGAAAGCGTCACTACCTGTCGCACTCACATTTCATGCAATCACTATCCGTCTCACTCAAGCTAGAATCTTAAAGTTACGCTCTTAAGGCAAACTTTGAGTAGACTAGAATCATTTTTAGTAGGTGAGAAGATGTTTTTCGAAACTGGGTTTCTTGAAGAAAAAATTTTTTTTTCCGTAATCTAAGAAATAATGTAGCAAGTGTTGTACCATTTTAGAATCCTTATTAAATGCGTCAACTTTTAAAGTTACTTGCCAGACTGGCGTAGTACATTTTTTTTTTTTTCAGTACAGTCAGTTAAAGTTCAACGAATTATTAATTTTATATTGTTGGTTCGGCAAAATGTGACATTTTCTTCCAAGCTGGAGCAGGTGGCTTAGAACTTAAAGCAACAGGTTACATAAGCACTATTCGGGATTACATAAGAAAAATGAAATTGAAAAAAGTAAAGATTTGTAGCAACAGGAGCTAAAAAACCATCACAAGGTGTATATTTTCTCGAAAACAAAAGAAGTGCCTATAATTTGAAAAATACATGACTTAGATTTTTTTTTATATTTTTCTGGTAACTGTTACGATTTGGGTTATCACCCGGTTCCGGCTTGACGTCAACTTACGGGACACCCTATATATATATATGCATATAAAAAATTTCAATTTCCAATAAAGCGAAAGCATTTTAGTTTGGACACAAACCATTTATGGTATTTTAACTGAGACTCATTACGCATTTTACTGAAATAAACAAACTTGTCCAAAACCCATTCTGAAGTTCTTTATGTTGCCGCATCAAAATAATCTATATTCATTCTGGTTGTAAATTGGAATTACAAATTACTTTTAGAAGCTCTGTGACGAATTTTATTAGTAATAAAAAATTTAATTTTTGTAAGAACGAAACATAAGAAAATATTCTGAAGTCACAAATGTTTATTAAAATTACAATAAAATACAATAATAATTCAAAAATATCAAAATTAAATTTTACAAGCCATTACCTTTCGATATTTATTTCCAGGAAGTTTTTATTATTATTGTTATTGTTATTATTGTAGTTATAAGTAGCTACTAAGTATTTTAATTAATCTACTCGCTATTGTCCTGACAGAGTGCTGCCACACGATTGGTTTTTTTTGGGCCTTTAGGATCGTATTCACCCAAAACTCGTAACTTACATAATTATGTCGGTCATTAAAACAGTCATATTCAATCCTAAACAAGGAAACAACGGAGTCGAAAAGAAAAATTATTATACACTTATATAAATCATGTCGTTCGCTAAGAAAAATTGGAAAAATGATTGACAGACCCCACACAACTATTAAAGAGAAAATTGACCGATATGGGATAAGAAAAACTAATAAATGGGCTAAGCCTTAAGGCTTCACTTACGCGTCTAAAGTGCGGTATGCTAGAGCCAAGGAATTTTTCCACTTATTTCTTGAAGAAAAATTGACATTTGGTCAAGAAATTTCTGACAATTCGCGTTTGACACTTGTTCTGACAATAAAGAAATAATAAAGAAAGTGTAGAAATGGATAATTCCCAATGAGAAATGAAGATACTGTAGCGCATCAAATACCAATCAATCAAATATTTTCAATAAAATATTTTCATCAAATTCACACGCTCTAAAAACAACAAAAAACTTTGAAATCAAAAGAATGAGAACAAGCATGCAAAAACATAATCACATTTATTATGATTCATGCATAATTTCCATTCATGAAAATTATTGTAATGACAAGGGCAATGCACCCCAGTGCGACACACGCCAGTTTGCTGACACGGCATTTCACACCATTCATGCATTACACTGACCTCAGTGAACTCGAATGTGGGAAATGTTGTGAATATGCAACATGGCCAAATTTTAATATTGATTTGGAAATATTGATTGCGCTACTCCGGGTGAATAATCTATATTGCAATAAATTAACTAATTGGTAGATTTATACACTAGGTAGGGGTAGCGATTGAATATATATAGAACTTGATTCGAAATAAAGACAGTACGTTTTAGAGAAGAAAAGTGTTTTGATATCAATTCCTCTCTCTAATAACTTCGGCAGTCTTTGACGCCATAAATCGTGCGAATATCGGCTGAGCATTCTCGCCTGCACTTCAGTATTAATATCGGCTGAGCTTTCTCGCCTGCACTCCAGAATTAATTTCGGCTGAGCAATCTCGCCCACTACGAAAGGCAGTCTCTGACACCAATAGCCACTCATAGACAAGGAGAAACGTTGCACCACATCCATCCACGGGATAATCATTACATGGCGATCCTGCACCACGAACCAAGAAGCATACGAGACCAACTGAAAGAAGAATTGGAAAGAAACCCTAAGGCTGGACCAAAACCGCTAACAATCGAGGAATACAGAGCAAGAAGAGCCAAGCAGCAGGAGAAGCAAAATCAGCAAGAAGAACAAGAAAGACAACAGCGAAAACAGCGACCAAAGAGAACGAGGGCAGGAAAAGCAGTCAAACATAGACGGAATATCGCGGACCTATATCGGCTGGCAAGCCTGTCAGTAACAAAAAAGGAAAAAAATTACTTCCTCGAGACGATACGCTTGAACAATCAAGAATACAAGAAGATAAATAATGGGAGGAAAGGAGTCCAAACCAACGAATATCGTGGCAAACAACGCAGCAACAGCAACGACCACAAATTTATTTGTCAGCACCTTTGAGGACCACATCTCAGACATCAAATACTTATTAAGTACCATTATTTCAATTATTGTTGTAGTCATTATTTACAATTATATGAAAAAGAAAATTAATTCAATAATAAATAAAAAGGTCAGCAAAACAATACAGGTATAAGATGATATGTACATAAATAAATAAATAAATAAACAAGTATAATGCACATTAAGTCGTAGTTGTATAATGAATAAATTGAAAACCACAATAAAAGAATTAGAAAGAATATTAGACAATTTTAAGAAAACTCCATACAGAGAATATAGTGCAGAAAATCTGTTAATGAAAAGAAATAAAACAGATGAGCTAAAAGTTGAATTCAGAGAGATATACGGTGGACTGTCAAAAGAAGATAAACAGATCAGCCAACCAATAAAAGATAAATTTCAGGTGATATACGAAGAAGTAGAGACACATATCAAGAACAAGACAAAAGAAATCTTAACAGAAGAAGGAGACAACGACGAGAGAAACACTAGTGATTTAAGGGATAAAAATACAAAAAACTCTGAAAGTGCAAAATTTGACAAAATGGCTTTGTTTGACATGCCATTAACAATGAAAGTGGTAACTGAGTTCGATGGAGATCCAAAGAATCTAACAAACTTCATTAATCTCATAGAATTCCTTCATGATTCAATAGAAAGTGCAGATGAAAAGAAAAAGCTAATCAACTTCGTGATTAAAACAAAAATTTCACAAAAGGTACGTAACAAAATCTGCAACGAACCGACACCAACATCACTGTCAGAACTTAAAACATTGTTCCAAAAGATATGCAGAACTAACAGGAATCCTCTCAAAATTCAAACTGAACTAGCCAAGAGCTACCAAGGTGAAAGACCAGTGCAAGACTTTGCTAACAAGATTGAATCGCTGGCAGCAGAACTAAACAACATCCAAATAATCGAACAAGGAGAAGAGAACCGGCAAATAATTGCTAAATTAAATGATCAGCTAGCACTAAATGCTTTTAAGTCAGGCTTAAGAGAACCATTTAAAACCACAGTATTTGCCGCACAACCCAAAACCTTATCAGCCGCTGTACAACTTGCGACAGAGATTGACACTGAGAACAGACAATCAGGAAACATCCTAAGATTCTCTTCACACCCAACACGATTCACAGACTACAATCGCAATCGAAACTTTCACCAGAACAACAACAGAAGAGGACACAACTTCCAAGCATACAGAAACACGCAAGGGAACCAATACAGTGATAGATATAATCACCAAAATCAAGCAAGAAGGAACATCTACATCCCATCAAGACAAAACCACAATCAAAATACAACACATTTTAACAATGTACGCACACAAAATAGAATTCCAGAAACACGGAATCAGAATCGTCCATTTTTTAGACGAATAAATGTATTGAATTCGGGAAACGGACAAGGAGTCCCCGAAACACAGCTTTCAGGGGACAACGAATATCAAACGAACAATGCATAAAGATGCATAAATTCATGGTCAAAAACCTGACCAACTATGTAAATATAAAAGGCGATGCAACATCAAGGAATGCATCATGGTTCATAGATACGGGAGCGGATATATCAGTAATTAAGAAAAATAGCTTAATAGATCACTTAGAATTAAGAGAAGAATCCTGCAGAATAACAGGAGTAACAGAAGGTGAAATTAAAACAATTGGAACATTAAACATGAAATTTGAGGTCGAAGGAGACATAATAGAACACAAATTACATGTCGTAGAAGATAATTTCCCAATCTCTACGGATGGATTAATTGGACTAGACTTTTTGACCAAATTCGGATGCAAACTCGACTATGAACAATTCATTCTAACAATTTGCACAGAAAATAACAACATTGAGATACCAATCATGACTAGGATCCCAGAAGTAAAAACCATCACAATTCCAGCAAGATCGCAAATATATCAAGCAATGGATATAAAAGTAAACGAAGACAGCATAGTTTTGAGCCAAGAACTCCAGCATGGAATTTTTATTGCAAATGCCATTATACCAACAAAAGGGATCGTTCACGTTAAACTGCTCAATACACTGGAGCAGGACATCAGTATCGAACCACCACAACTGAAAATTGTGCCTCTAACAGAATACCATTTCATAAGGAAGGTGAAATCAATAGAAAACGACAACGAGACACGTTTCGAAAAATTAAAAAAGGAATTGAATATAAATAACCTAGATGAAAGAGCAAAAGACTCACTGTTTGAAATATGCAGAAACTATTCAGATATATTCCATCTAACGGGTGATACACTAACAATGAATAATTTCTACACGCAAAGGATAAGTATGACAGATCACATCCCAATCTACATAAAGAAGTACCGCTTGCCACAAGTGCAGAGCGATGAAATAAACAAACAGGTAGATCAGTTACTGGAAGAGGACATCATAGAACCCTCGACAAGCCCATACAACGCCCCTTTACTAGTAGTTCCAAAAAAGGGAACTAAAGATGAAAATAAATGGAGGATGGTAGTCGATTTTCGACAATTAAACAAAAAGATAATGGATGACAAATTCCCGTTAACCAGACTCGAAGACATCCTAGACAATCTGGGGAGAGCAAAATACTTCTCAACCCTAGACCTAACAAGTTCTTTTCACCAGATCGGATTACACCCACAATCACGACCTGTAACTGCCTTTTCGACCAACAAAGGTCACTATCAATTCAAAAGATTACCTTTTGGATTAAAGATCTCCACTAACAGCTTCCAAAGAATGCTTACAGTAGCTCTAGCAGGTTTAGATGCCGAGACATTTTTATATGTCGACGACATAATAATCTTTGGATGCAGCTTGCAACACCACAACAGAAACTTATGCAGAACTTTCGACCGATTGCGTCAATATAACCTAAAATTAAACCCACAAAAATGCAACTTCTTGCAAACAGAAGTGATTTACTTAGGCCACCTAATCACTAACATGGGAGTAAAAACAGACCCCGCAAAATTCGATACGGTGACCAATTATCCAAAACCCACAAATGCAGATGAAGCAAAAAGATTTACGGCCTTCTGTAACTACTACAGAAGATTCGTACCAAACTTTACATCCATAGCCAAACCCTTAAATCTTTTAGCCCGCAAGGACACACCCTTCATCTGGACAGAGGAATGTCAAAAAGCTTTTGACACCTTGAAACAGAAATTAACCAACCCACCCATATTACAATATCCAGACTTTTCAAAACAATTTGTCTTAACGACAGACGCATCAAATTTTGCATTAGGCGCAATTTTATCTCAAGGAGAAATAGGCAAAGACCTACCCATTTCCTACGCAAGCAGAACCCTAGATAAACACGAACTTAAGAAACCAATCATAGAAAAAGAACTTCTCGGAATCTACTGGGCAATAAAACACTTCAGACCATACCTTTATGGAAGAAGATTCACAGTCGTGACTGATCACAGACCTCTAGTAAGTTTGTTTACACACAAAGATCCATCATCAAAGATGACAAGAATCCGTTTAGAACTATCTGAATATGACTTCGACATAATATACAAAAAGGGTTTACTGAATACAAATGCAGACGCACTATCCAGGATAAAGCTGAACTCGGATATGCTTAAAGAAATGATACCAACAGCGCAAATTAAAATAACAACGAGGAATAGATCAAAGGAAGCAAAAGAATCAGAAGCATGCGAAAAACTTGGAGATATTAAAAGTGTCGATGAATCGTCAGGCCAACTTTTCATCTACGAATGCACTTCAATCTCCGAAATAAGAAACGTAAAACAATTAAAATTCATAAAGATAAAGGAGGACGTCCAAAGAAGAAAGTATAATAAAAAGAAGAGTATACTCATATCAAAAAATGAAGTTGCGATCGAGTACTGCGATAATCTGAATCTGAACTTAGGATCGATATTGGAGAAGCTTACTCACGCGATGATTGACAACGGAATTCAAACGCTAGCAATCTCAAAAGAAGAAGAAATATTTAAAAAAGTCGACATAGAAGAATTTAAGAAGAAGTTTAATGATCTGCAGAAGGGAATTAAAATAAAAGAAAAGAAAAGTTTGCGCATGATAATATTTAAACCACCAAGAAGGATACTAAACAAGGAAGAACAATTAAGCATAATCAAACAATTTCATGACACTCCATACACAGGTGGACATTCAGGAGTCAAACGCACAATTAATAAGATTAAACAAAGATTCTGTTGGAAAAATCTCAGCAAAATGGTCAAAACTTACGTAAATAACTGTGAGAAATGTAAGTGCAATAAAATAATAAGGAACACCAAAGAAAGAATGATAGAAACTAACACACCAAGTCAAAGTTTCGAAATATTAGAAGTTGACACAGTAGGACCCATTAAACAAAGTAAATTCTACAGATACATCCTGACATGTCAATGTCAACTAACAAAATATGTAGAAGCATTCCCCATGGAGAATAAAGAGGCCAAAACAGTCGCAAAGATATTAGTCGAAAGAATAATCTTGAAATATGGAACCTTCAAAATCCTAAAAACGGACCTAGGCACCGAATTTGTCAACCAATTAATCTCAGAGGTATGCAAAATTTTCAAAATAGACCAAGTCACCTCAACTCCGTTTCACCACGAAACTCTAGGTGCAATTGAAAGGAATCATCGTGTACTGAACGAATACATATTATCAATAGCTCAGAATGGCGAATGGGATGAATGGTTACCCTATTACACATTCTGCTACAATATCACACCTCACTCCGAAACCAAAATTTCACCACACGAACTAATATTCGGCAAATTAGCATCGCTTCCAGACACATTAGATCAAAACAGGACAGATCCGATCTACAATCTAGAAGACTATTCAAAAGAACTAAAGTTCCGACTACAAGAAAGTCAAAGAATAGCCAAAGCACTATTGGAGAATTCTAAAAAGAAAAGAAGCGAAAATCTTAGCATAATTACTAACCCACTAAAAATTAAGATAGGAGATAAAGTATTGTTAAAAGTAGGAAATAAGAGAAAGAATGAACCCCCATATAAAGGGCCATACATTGTAATTGATACGAATAACGTTAACACTAAGATAAAGATAGATAAAATAATAAAAGAAGTACATAATAATCGGCTAAAAAAAATTTAAGGTTCACCATAAGTAGCATGTAACAATCGAATTGGCTGTATAGATAAGAATTAGATAAAATATACGAATCATTTCATTAGGAGTATTAGATAGAAAACTACACTATAAGATTAAAACAAAAATTTTCCTTTAATAAAGCAAAATTTTTTTTCCATAAGAGGAGGGATGTAGCGCATCAAATACCAATCAATCAAATATTTTCAATAAAATATTTTCATCAAATTCACACGCTCTAAAAACAACAAAAAACTTTGAAATCAAAAGAATGAGAACAAGCATGCAAAAACATAATCACATTTATTATGATTCATGCATAATTTCCATTCATGAAAATTATTGTAATGACAAGGGCAATGCACCCCAGTGCGACACACGCCAGTTTGCTGACACGGCATTTCACACCATTCATGCATTACACTGACCTCAGTGAACTCGAATGTGGGAAATGTTGTGAATATGCAACATGGCCAAATTTTAATATTGATTTGGAAATATTGATTGCGCTACTCCGGGTGAATAATCTATATTGCAATAAATTAACTAATTGGTAGATTTATACACTAGGTAGGGGTAGCGATTGAATATATATAGAACTTGATTCGAAATAAAGACAGTACGTTTTAGAGAAGAAAAGTGTTTTGATATCAATTCCTCTCTCTAATAACTTCGGCAGTCTTTGACGCCATAAATCGTGCGAATATCGGCTGAGCATTCTCGCCTGCACTTCAGTATTAATATCGGCTGAGCTTTCTCGCCTGCACTCCAGAATTAATTTCGGCTGAGCAATCTCGCCCACTACGAAAGGCAGTCTCTGACACCAATAGCCACTCATAGACAAGGAGAAACGTTGCACCACATCCATCCACGGGATAATCATCATCATCACGTAAAACAATTTTTATTCGTCCAGTTGTCATTCTAAAAATGATTCACCTCTTGCAAAATCGCCGTTCCTTCCTTCAATTGTTCAATTAGTTCACCAACGTCAAAATTCCTTACAGAAATAAGTGCATTCGTACTTATTTCTTCAAGAATTGACATAAATGGATTTTTCGCAAAAGAACATCTGTTGTCAACCGACGAATAAGAGTTTTCCTGTTCGATATTTCTTTTCTCTAGCATACTGCTTAAAGGGATCGGCAAAAAAGAATTCCTTGAGCATTCCATGACTTTTTTTTACATGGTTTTTGTATAGGAACAAAAAATCCTTGGCTCTAGCATACCTCGCTTTAGAAGTCAAATTTTTCAAAAAGCTCTATAATGCACCTCTGCAATAAAATGAGGATCACCATGCAAAAAGAATAAAAGACGAACCAATGGAATAAAAATTGTATGACCTCAAGTCAAGTGCTTTTGCGCTTTCAAATTTCTTCCTTGTCTTCCTCTTTGGATTTTGTTAGATGATTTTTCACATCCTCCAGATTGTCTTCTTTAGGGCGTTGGGGCTTATCTTTGGCCCTCAGTTCGATTAGATGTTTTGCTTTTATCTTCTTTTTAATCCTTGGTTTGGTTTTTATTACCTCTCGTGTTGTTGTTAGTTCTTTTCCTTACAGCTGTTGCGCCACATCAGCTGTAGTTAATGACTTTCTCGCAAGAGTTTGTTGTTAAATTTGGGAGGGACTGGGAGGGAGTGAGGATTGGATATGTTGTGGAATCTTTAGGAAGTTAAGGACTGGAAAGATCCTATACTGGCAGGTTACATCAGGGACATTCCCGAGTTCTTGAGGTTATTTGGAATTACCCCCTGTAGTAATCTCCTTTGGTGTCATAGAAACTTATTCTACCTTCGTGGAGGTAGACGTTTCTAGCATCAGATTTAGCCAAGAGCAAGGGTGACAGGTATTTGAAATTTGCCGGTATTAGAAGATCCGGCAAGTTGTTTATGAGTGGGTTTGAATGGATAGGGATTTTCTCGACTTGTTTTTCGGTTTGACCGAACAGATACTCTTTGATAGGAGTTATATTGGCTGCCTCGTACAATACTTCGTTGCGATAGTATTTTCCGTTAGCTCTTCTATGGAGTCCTGTGCAAGCTCTAAGGATCTTTCTTTCGAGCTTACTAAGGCGGTCCATATAAGTGGGGGAAATTGTGTGCCATATGGGAAAGCAATAAGTGATGACAGGCCTTATTAGTTGCTTGTACATGAGTAGTTTTGTCTGGGTTGTGATTCCGTCCCTGACATTGATTATAGGGCTTATAAAGCTGTACGCGAAATTGGCTTTGCTAGTGGTTGCTTTAGCATGGTTATTGAATCGTAGGAGTTCGTGGAAATTGACTCCTAGATATTTCGCTGTTTGTGTGGGCTTTATTATTCCCCCATTGTAGACGGCAGTAATTTTTTTGGATTTAGCGACTTCGCGGTTTCGCCCGGTGCTACGTTTCCGAATACAGATAAGTTCGGACTTTTGGTCGTTGATTTTGATCCCCCAGTTTTTGTGATAAGAGTTGAGCTTGCTGAGGTGTAGGTTGACTTTATTAACCGCCAAGATCGGGTAACGAGATTGGTCGTATGTGAGGGGTCATCGGCGAAGAGGAGCGTTGTGGAACCCTGGGGGACTCCTGCTGCAATTGTTTTTAGCGGCGATTTATGGTCATCGAGTTCCACATAGAATTTCCTAGAAGTTAGGAATCTGTGGATAAGTCTGTTTAGGTGTGGAGGAAAACTGAATTGATTTAATTTGAATATTAGCCCTGCCGTCCAGACTGAATCGAAAGCTTTTTCAACGTCGAGAAAGCACGCGACCGTGCATTCGTTTCTGTTTAGATCTCTTGTAGCATCCGTATGGAATTTTAGTAAAGGGTGGAATGTAGAATGTTTAGGCTTGAAGCCGAATTGAGAATTTTGGTGGATGTGTTTTTCTTCACAGGTAATTGTTATTTGTAGCTGGATAACTTTTTCAAAAAGCTTTCTCAAATTTGAGATGAGAGAGATTGGTCTAAATTCCTTGATGTCTTTAGACGAAGATTTTTTCGGAATGGGGAAAATTCGTGAGATTTTCCATTTTTCCGGAAAGTAACAGTTATTTATGCAATTGTTAAAAATGGTTGTGAGGAAATCCAGTGCTATGGCAGGTAGCTTTTTGAAATTTTATCAGGGCCGCTCGATTTTGTGCTATTTATTGTCTTAGTTAATACGTAGAGTTGGAGGGGGTTTGTGAAGGTGTCTTGATCTTCTGGGTAGATTGCTGGGTTGTCCACAGCGAAAAAGGTTTGTGGTATGGATTCGTTAGCAATAAGAAAAGTGCTAACACACCTATCTACATCACAAGAGAAGGTTGGATTTCTGAGGCTTAAGTTTTCTTTGAAGGTGTTTTGGAAGAATGTTGCAAAGGCCTCGCACTTGTCCTGTGGAAGTGATAGGGCTCCTTCGCTGCTGGTTATGATTTTAGGGAGTGTCGGCTTCCTAGAACAGATTTTGTTAATATTATCAAAGGTTTGTGGGCCTGGTTTTATTTTCTCGAGTCTCTTTCTAAACTGTTCATCGCAGAACAGTTGAGTTTGCTCATCTATAATCACTGATAAGCACTTGACTTGAGAAAGGACAGACTGATAAGCAAAATTTTGGGTATTGAGGGTTCTATGGTAAATGCGGTTAAGGATTTTCCGCAGCTTTTGTCTATATTTATATAGACTCTGCAAGCCTGGGTTTATATAGACTCTGAAAGCCTGGGGGAAGGTTCTTAAATTGGTAATTCTTTAGCGGGGTTGTTCTGGAGAAGTGGTTAATATTCCTTTGAAGGCAGCTGGTAAAAAGCTCAATTTGGGAGTCTATCTCCAAATTTGAGAGATTTCTACTGTTAGCTGGGAGATTTCCTTGGTAGAGTGATGTCAGTCTGTTTTGGAATTCATTCCAATTGACGTCAGTGAGGGTGGAGGATGTTGGTAAGCTCATAGTGAGTATGTTTATTGGGGATATTAGTTTTATTGATAATTCAATAGCTAGGTGATCTGAAGAGGCGTGATGAGTATCGCAGCTGGCGTTTGCGATTTGAAGTAGTAAGCTTATCATGCTTGAGGAGACGAGGTAGAAGTCTATGTGTGAACCAGAACGAGGAAATGTTGGTGTAGTTGGTGAAACAACAATAAAATCGTGGCTCTCTTGATTTCTGTCCAGCCAGTTGGCAATAGTTTTGCCAGCAGAGTTTTCAATAGGGTCATTCCACATGGGATGCCTGGCGTTGAAGTCTCCTCCAATAACCGTGTAGGTAAAGTCCTTTGAGACATTGTTTAGGATCTCAAGATTCCTTCTGATTTGAGCCATCTGTGCACCGCACCTGTTGTACAGGGAGATTAGTAGAATCGTTTCTTGAGAGGCGAGGAAGACCTTCACTGCCGTGCACTCCATGTTGCTGAGGGGTCTAATAATTTCTTCGAATTTAAGCCCATCCCGAATTAGTATTGCTGTACCCAAAGCTGAGTCAGTTTTATCAGAACGGGTAGTTGAGAATTTCTCAAAGACTAGCTTGTGACGAGGGTTTAGTTGTGTCTCTGATAGGAGGACAAAGTTAGGTTTTTGTTCCGCAAGGAACGAAGTAAGGGCTATTCTTTTGCAATGCCGCACAAGTGAGTTGCAATTCAATGCAATTATTTTCAATTTGCTTATTTCCCTAGACATAGGCCGAAAGCAAATTGAAGATAAGCACTTTGGCATTCTGCTAAAGAAGTGAGCTTCCTGTATTGAGGAATAAAGTAATTGATTTTCCCCATGAGTGTGAATAGATCACACCCGAAAAGGGAATTTGCCTCCTGAGTGCGGAAGTTATCTGACTCATTTTGTGATGGTCTTGAGGCATGTGTTACTCTTGGGCCTGGTTTTGGTATCGCTGGGGTTTGTGGGAACTTAGGATTGTTAGTGTAGTTGTTTTTGTTAGTAAACTTGTTATTGCTTAATATTTGCGAGAAAGTCATATGGCTTGACGTAATTCCTTGCTGATTCCTGCGCGAAGAGCTCTCGTTGTTTCTATTGTTCCCGCCGTTTATTTTTGATAGCAGTTACCTCCTTGTATTTGGGGCATCCTCGAAAGTTCGCTGGGTGTCCTTCCTTTTGGCAGTTGACGCAATACGGTTTTGTTGCCTCATCGTTTTTAATACGGGAACATTCTCCGGGTCCATGTAATTTTTCGCATTTTACACAGCGATAATGTTGGCCGCAGTTGCTGGCGACATGTCCGAAGCATTGTGCCACTCCTTTGGTGACATCCTTTTCGCAATGCACGATCTGGTCCAGAAAGCGGTCCACCTTCATAATCTCATTAATGGCGTATTGTGCATCAAAGGCAATAATGAAGGCATCCATCTTCTTTCCCGATTTCTTGCTACGGGTAGTTTCCAGTTTGACTACGCTTCTTATTTTGACTCCTGTTTCAAGAGCTGCCTTGACTTCTTCCACTTCGAAGGTGTGCTGACATCCTTTCAAAACAAGAGTCGTTTTTCGTCCTTCTTTGGGAATGAAGGTGTGGGACTCTACCCTGATTCTACCAAGCAGATTAAAAATGGCTTCCATGTTTTCTTCAGTGAATGGTTTTATTGTGCATTTGCTGCCGCGTCCCATTTTGATGAAGAATTTCGGCCTGTTCTCCATGCTTTTTAGTATCCTATTGAACTCCTTGGTGTTCAGTCCGTGGGCGATGATTGGTGGTGGTCTGCTTGCCTTTTTTTTCCGCAAGTTCTACTGGCTTTCGGCTAGATAACATGCCTGTTTTCCATTTGCAGCACCTGATAATAGTTGCTGCTAATCCTTGGGTCCGCTGCCTTGATCTTTTACGTCGCTTCCGAGGTTTTTGGCGGATCTTTTCGCGGTCGCCTCTTATTCTCTACCTGCTGGTAATCGCTCTGGTCTGTGCTAATTTCTATTTCGTCCTCAGACATATCCTCGGAGGACAAGTTATCGGTTGAGCTTGATGAACTTGCTTCCTTTCTTGCAACATTCTTTTTGCAAGAGATTCTATGATGTTTTCAGGTACGTTGGAGATGTTCCCAGTCGTGAAAACCTCACGCATATTTGCCTTAACGGCATTGAAAATTTGATCCTGATTGACCATTTTAGTGTCCTTTTTCACTTCTACATTCACTTTAAACAAAAAAAAATAATATGTGTCCTTTATCACCGCACTTTTATAATTTTACCTCATGCAAGTCTTTTTTTCTCACTATTTTTTTTTTTACTATTGTTCAAACTATCAAAATGCCATCAAAATAAAATGTCATATATTTCAAATAATTTTATCATGAGTTTAAACCGAGGGATGACACGGTTTAAACTCTAGTTTGAACCGGGGCTTAAACGAAACTGTGAAACCCATCCGTCGAATTTAAACTCAGACTGTGAATCTGGCCATTAGAATCTACATTTTTGAAAAACTATTAGGCTGAACTACAATAGAAGTAAATAACTTTACGAAATTAAACGAGACTGAAGTTTACTTACGAAAAATTGATATTTTTAGCCTAAATATATATCACATTCCGTAAGAGTTATTATCTTGATATTTAATGTTTTCAATTTTAAAAAGTGGTAAAAGTGAAAAAATTGACAAGTGGAAGTTGACCTAATTGAAGATTTGTGCTTTCTATTAATTCGCAGTACCATTTTTATTCCATTTTAATTTTTACATTGCACTTTTAATCATTTAGTAATAATTTAATTATTTGAACACTTCGCGTTCTTACGGAATGAGCGATACTTAGCCCACTATACTTACGGAAAATTGGATATTTAAACTTAACGAAAGTTCCCCTCACACGAGTTAAAGTTAATCTGTGTACGCCTATTAAATTAAAGGGCGCGTTCGCTTTACGTAAGTAAATGTACTTACGTATACTTCTATTGTAGTTCAGCCTATTGATCATTGAAAACATCCAATTTACAGCCATGCGAAATTTCAGCGCTCTATGTCTATTTACCCTGGAATAAAATAACTGAGACTTTAGGCCAATTTCAGCCTGTTAGCAATAGAATTTTTCACAATTAATAATAATTATTGCAGTTGTCCATGTTGTTCTTGAAATGCAGTGATCAATCAATGAATGGATATTTTCCTTTTATAATTATAGAAGAAGAAGATTGAATTAGTTTAAGCATGTTCAATTTATTATTAACATTGTAAAATTTATATACGCAAAAAAAAATACAAAAAATTACGCATGAAAACTTAACGTAAGATTTTTCTTCAATATGTCTGCACACATTATTCACTATCCATACCTTTCTTTCGGCTGGGCAAGTTTTATAATTCTAGGAGTTGCCCTATAAGTTAATGCAGTTGGAGATACCTTACCATCCATAATTGGCTCTGCTGGATAATCTTTCGGCTCGGCCAACTCCAATATTCGTTCAGTTGCTATATACTTTAGCGCATTTTCAGATATCTCAAATGGATTGACTTTTATATCGCTATCTTTTGCTCTTCTAGATTGTGGCTCAGCAATTTCATTTATTCTATTCGTAGCTAAGTACATGAAACAAAATAATAATTAGTCAAAGATTGGTGAATATTATAAAAAGATTGAAATAAACCTCGATATGTCAATGCGGATCGACTTATATGTTCAGGGTTTTTATAATGAACATTTTCTCGAAAGCATGGCATCGCCAACTCTTTAATCCTCTTACTCGGTATTTGTGTCCCCATTGACGATTTATAGACCCATCCTGTAGACTCTACTATAGGTCTAACAAGAGGTTTTGCTAGTTCATTAATTCGTTTTAATTTTTCCAGAGGTTTTGATTTTCGAGGCTAAGATCGCAGAGTAATAAAAATTCATTTAAAAACAATAAAATATAATACATATTACTTACGATCTGGGCTGGTTTCTTTTGTTTTTTTGGCGCTGCCAATTTTTTCAATCTCCTTTTAAAACGTTGCCAATCTTTTGGGGACCACTTGGGACCCGCTTTCCTAAAATTATAATTCTTTATATTTATTTTTATTTATTTATTGAATATATTCATACTCTCGTCTTGGAGGCACACTATTTGCAAGTCTAAAATAGAGGGAAAATATGGTATTTCGTATCTGTCGATTCACAGACTGTAAGTGGATATCATCGAGAACATGGCTATAACCATATTTAGTGGAAAGGAGTCTCCTGTAAGATGAAACAAAAATTAACATTATTTAAATATTGTCATTGACGGGCGTTAGTCAATTAAACGCATTCCATAAATAATTTGGTTAAATAGTCGCCAATTACAAGGTTAAGCAAAACCATGTAAAGCGAATGGTCTAATATTATGATGAATTGGTACAGCCAATTTATGCTTTATTACGTTCAACATTAACCAAAACGGATTAAACTATTTAATTTTTATTTAATTATTTCAAGAACCCGGATTAGAGCTCAGATATGGGACTGAGTATACTCCAAAATTTGGGACACAACGTTTTTTTCTATACGAATTAGACCTATTAGGTACTTAGATTATGGCATCAACATGGCTCTCGAAATAAATTCTTTTTCTGACATGAATATTTTCATTTTACTTGTAATCATATGCATAGTGTGACTAGAATTTTTGGGGAGATACCTATTTTAATGCAGGATAAAGTAAATTATCGTTATCCATAGATTGCACAAAAACTAGATATCGCATGCAATATCAGAGCAGAGTATACAAAATTTATATAATTTCCGGAACACAACATGAAAAACTGCAGTTAAAGCAACATTCTCTCACGGCTCTCTATAGAAATGTTTTGGTCCATTCCGGAATGCACCACCCATTTCACAATCTGTATACTCTGTTATAAAATACCATCTAGTTCTGATGCCATCTGTGGTATATCCTAAAAAAGACGCCTCAACTACAAAAAAAATATAAGACAATATAGGGTGTTTCCTCCATTCATCTAGGGTATCATAAGAATTGGTCTTAGACCAATTCTAGCTTTTTTACTTGTTTTATAAGAACTATAACACAATTTCCCTCTCTTCTCGGTGAGCTTTTGATCAACAACTTAGCTCACTATTTGGATGAAAAAAAAAACTTTTAAAATTTTATATAACAAAAATTCAAAATGGCGGGCGAGTCTTATCGTTTTTCTTTTTGGTGGTGAAATCGACAAACAAGCGGAAGGGATTCGAAGGACTCGACTGCAAGCTTCGAATGATTTGGAACTTTTATTTATTATTTTGCCCTTTCTAGACTTTTGGAAATGTGTGATTAAAGATTTTACCCTAATTAACAGTGAATTTAATATTGAAAATTTCAATTTTTTTTTCAAAAATCCGTAATGTCCACTCCAAATCCCCAAGATACCGAATTTGTCTGCCATACTGAATTTGTAAATTTTTACTAAAAATTCGTAATCCGCCACCAGATGTTAATTTTGAATATATAAATAATGGAAAAATTCGTCCACCTTAATGTACCCACGCAAGATCATGCAAGATCTGGAAGTGTGCTATATTTTAGCTCAAAAGCTCAACGGGAAGTGGGTAAAAATAGGATTATGCTGAGCTGAGCACCGGTCACATTCCTCCGTTTGAACCATAAACATCTCATTCCTTTTGAAATGCCTGGAGAGGCTTGTGGATGAATATATCAAGGGAGTAGCCCTAAAGGTTTTTCCCTTGAGTACCTCACAGCACACTTACCGGAGGGTATATCTACGAAGACGACTCTCCATTCAATGGTTACTGTCTGGGACTGGATCGTTGACTGTTTACCTTGGGAGCCTTTCTGAACATCGAGGGAGCATTTGAGATGGCCACCCCCGAGGCGCTATGTGAGGCAGTTCGTCGACATGGTGGATGTACACCTCAATCCCGTGCACACATATGTGTATGGTGGCCGAGGACGCTAGTGGGGACTGCGATTCGGAAGCCGACGGGCCTGCTTCATGCTCCATGCGATCTACGGCTACTGTTGCTCTTAAGGTCCTACTTAATTTGCCACCTCTGGATCTTATCATCAGGCAGATGCCAAAAGTGCTGTGTGCAGATTGCGCTTGTGGGGATGCTGGGAGGATGGCTGGACTGGCTCTTCTCATTAATCTCAGGCGTATGAACTGAACTTGGAAAACTCTTTGGCCAGTACACCACGTGATGCGATGGTACCCGAGCTTTGGACGTCGCTTCTCTGTGAGCTTTCCTGTAAAGGAATCGTGGACTGAGGAAAGTGCCTTATTGAGCCTTCCCCGCTCCGCTCTTAAAATTTTCACTGACGATTCTCTCACTAATAAGGGAGCTGGATCGGATGTCTACTTTCCTAAGCCTGACATTGGGATGGAGTACTCTCTTGGAAGACACACCACTGTCTTCCAGGCTGTAGTCTTCGACACCTCAATGTCAGTTAAGATAGCCCTCGATATGCAAATCAAGGAACGATGCTATCCTTTCGGATAGTCAGGCAGATTTGATGGCTCTGGTCCTCGGAAACATTTAAGTTACTGGGATATTGCAGGTTGTCTATGGATAAGCTGTGTATCCACAACAAGGTGTCCCTTCTGAGGATTTCTGGTCATGTGGGGATCATGGAAATGAAAGGGCTGACCTTTTAGCAAGGGCTCGTCCTGATTGTCCCTTTCTCGAACCGAAAACTGTCGTCGGCGGATCTCTCATCAAAGCAGATGTTCATAGGGAGCATCAGCAGAGATGGGCGAACCTGGTGCACAAAACTGTTTCTTGATTGGCCCAATAGGAATATCCCTGATTTTCTCATGGGGCGCGGAAGGAAATGTGGTTGGCATCATCACCGGCCACAGCTCGCTTCACGCTCACAGGATGGGAATTGTTGAAGCCCTGAGTGTGTTCTACCTGGAAGGAGAGCTTGAGAAAACCGAACACTTTTTCTGTGCATGTCCGGCCTTCGCCCAGAGCAGGCTGGATAATCTAGGGTCTGCCCTTCTATCTATAGTTAAGCCGAAAAACTGTCCTCACTATGATCTGATGTGCTTCATTAAGAAGACAGAAAGGTTTTGGTGAATGAGCTTCTAGCAGGACAGCACAATGGGCCGCCATGGCCTCCGTGCTTGGGATGGGATCTCCTGTCCCCTGCCCCAAAATAAAAAAAATGCGTTATTGATTCTTGTGTTTCCTCTTTAGTTAGTTCCATATTTCAAATGTTTCAAACACTATATATTGTCAAATTTCAATAATATTCAAACAGACGGACGCAAGATTGATCTTATAAGAGTTGAGTTGGTCTGCACATATTTGCTTGGGAATATTTCTTCTTCGTTGACAAAAATTAATATTTTAATAGAACAAGTTATCAATAGTAACTTTTCATATTGAATTTAAGACCCTCACACTAAAATATGGAAATTATAATGTCAGTAAACCACTGCTATCACTGGCCTCTTTCATATTTGAACACTCATTTTATATTATGTACCTACTATAATCTATAATCTCGGGCTCGTCAATTACAACTAATAACGCACCATGATTGATGTATAAATGTTACATCTTCATTGTGCTGATTACTAAATATTATTTATTGATGGCGGTACTATTATTGTTTATTCCAAATTGGTTGAATTTGCACTACTCTGCTTGCATCGTTTAAAAATATTTGAATTTACTATCAGAAAGATCTCAATTCAAATATCTGAAGACTGAGAAGGAAAATAACAAAACCGCAAATCTTTTACCCTTGGTATACTTTTAGGCTTTACTTTCTTTTCTTGTATGTTTTCACAAATAATTCACATATTTATAGACTCTGAGATTGCCTCAGATACCATTGTTATTTTGTCGTTTTTTATCAATCAGGGTCTATTTCAAAATCAAATAAGGTGGAATTAACGCCCAACCCTCCATCAGAAGTATCAGCATATGTACTGATGAATCGTTGAGTTAAATATCCTTTTCCAATTCTTCCCATTCGTATTTATGATTCCGAAAATTTTCAATGGAATCTTATAAGGAGAATCAAATAATTTCATGTATAAAATATAATGATTCTTTATACCCAGGCCAAGCCATATAGGGCTATTTTGAATTGATGAGCTTAAAGGCCGATTCACCTCGCCGCGACAGCGATAATCATAGCGATAAACTAGCAACATAATTCCTTTCACACCAACACGATAGATCACAGCAATAGTTACATGCATATTCCTGAACCAAATAAAGACATTCGGGAAAAATCTGAACATGGGACAAATTAGAATTAGAGTTTCCAAATTGTATTGGCTAGTATGGATGATGGACATGCTACAATTATGTGCCAATTCAATGTGTACTGCTCGACTTATACTGGGTCGATTATTTTTTTTTTTTTACTGACCATCGTTGATATCGAATATCATATAGCCTACGTACGTAAAGTTAGCACCGCAACTTCCCCTGATTTAACCTGGAACTATTTAATAATTAGTCGTTAATTTGTCGTGAAAAACATAAATTTTTCGGGTGCTTTTTTCTAAAGGAAACTGGATGTGGTGCTAAGTTGACGTCAATTTTACACCACATCCAGTTTCCCTTAGAAAAAAAGGACACGAAAAATTTTCCACTACAAATTACAAGATGTAAAAATTTCCACTCCGATAAAGTTTGACCGAGTTCTTGTGAGTTGTGGTGCTAACTTGACGTCAAGTTAGCACTACATCCAGTTTCCTTTAGAAAACTGGACACGACAAATTTATGATTTTCATGACAAATTATGAGATAGCTCCGAGCTAAATCGGGCGAAGTTCCTTTATATGATTTTAATTCATTTTTCAGCACCCAATTGAATTGGCGCCATCCACTGTGATCTCACAACTCGCGATAGATAACTAAAATTGTGCATGCTGTGATAGACATTTTAATCGCTGGTCAAACGCTGCAGAAATTCTTTGTATCGTTGCGATCTATCGTCAAAGTCAAAAAATTGCAAAAAATTCCTACTTTGTTTTAAATATTCACGATTTTTCCGCCAAACTGCCTGATAACCGTTACATTTTCTTACAAGATTTGAAGAGCTCAATGTTACCTTTTATATGATCCTCCAAATGAACAGTACCTACATGCAATCATTTTTTAGATAAACCTGTTTTTATGATGCATAATCACCTACATACTCTGAATTATGTAAAAAGTACAGTACGGCCAAGGACCACATTCCGCTTCTCGAGTCGAATGTTCGAAAACGACAAATCGGTATTCCCTAGCAAATTTTCGACACTCGATTTCGATATACATATATGTATATGCGGCATTCCTCTTGTCGAAAACGAGAAATGCGTTATCAGCCCGAGATATTTCAAGATGAAATTTTAGTAATCGAGAATTAGATCAAAGGCGTTTATTAGGGAAATACCAATCATAAAAATGTAAATCAAATAAAACATTTTATGAAATATAAATTATGCTAAATGGATTTTATTGAAGGGTTAAAGGGAGAGCAAAACAGGCAATATATGAAAAACTTATTGTTAAATACGGC
This sequence comes from Dioctria rufipes, assembly GCA_963924295.1. NCBI lineage: Eukaryota > Metazoa > Arthropoda > Insecta > Diptera > Asilidae > Dioctria > Dioctria rufipes. The sequence continues at coordinate 217,952,956 of OZ002741.1, forward strand.
ATATAATGTGGCATGACAACACCACACAACTGAATGCAAAGGCAAGGAATTCCAAAAGCTACGCACTGTATCTGAATTAGAGTTAGAACTCAAATTTTGAATTTTTGGATTTATGTTTGAAATTACAAATATAATTAGAGATAAACCCAGCAATATGATCATGAATTGTATACTTGGATAGAACGGTGCTAAAAATTAAGTAGCAAGAATTACCAGTCGAACTGTCAATTGTATTCACAGTATATAACATAATCATTAGGATTGTTAATAGTGAAACATAACTAGACATATAAGGTTACAATTAAAATTATAGATCATAGAAAATATGTAGTAGAAAATCAACTAGAATTAAAATCATCTAAGTTAATATCTGGCAGAGACCTAATGCTCTCGACGCCGTCCGCCAAAGCTAAACTGTGCTAGGCTTAAGGCTATGCAATTAAACAATTTAAAATAAAATATAATTTTGGACATTCGTACGATATTGTTTTTTTAAACAGCTGGAGCAATAAAAGAACGTGGATATACATATACCTACAATGACTCTTAGTAGGTACAAGTGAATTATGCATCTAAAAGAAAACCCACGTTAAATAGATTGCAAAGCTCCCTTATGCCGTGGGGCACATCGAGAATATTTTTCGGCCCAAAAATTATATTTAAACTCTTCCTTGAACTTTTACTATATATTTATTGTGATAACAATCTGAATTTATGAGATTATTTAAGTGGTTATTGTATTATGCATAGTTAGGAGAAGATAATAAGAGCAAGCAATACGTACCTTGATTGAGGGAAAGCTAATTGTTCTAAACGCGTCGATATTTTATGCTCTCTAACAATTTCGATGGATTTTTCAAATTTTTTAACCAGTTTTGGTTGATATTTTTCATAACGACGTACTGGTATAGCAAGCTCGGTAATCCTCTTGTGTTTTTTGTCATATACCTTATATTTCCTTGCACATTTCTTCAATTTTTTGTACATGCCACAGATGTTTTTCCAAACACAACATGGAAAAGGACAAGGATATACACTTGAATTTTGATTACTTGGCACTATTTGTTTCATTTTTAATTTTTTTTTATGCTAAAAGTCGCGTTAACTAAAATAATTTTTATAAAACAATTTTTTGTTTACGAACAATTTTGCGTGCTCTTACTTAAAAAATAATTTTGAAATGCCTACATTTTCACCACACTTACTATGACTTGTCTAAAAAATATTTCAAAGGTTTTTCGATTGCTTTAGTGTAAAAAATATTATATAAGTAGTGGGCAACTTTAAAATTAATATGGACAGAAGAATTTTTGAGATTTTAATTTTTACAATTCTAAATTAAATTATTAAATACAAAAGAAAAAAGTAATCCCCTCGTCCGGAATCTTCTGCTTTCCGGGTGATTACTCTTATTACAGAGTTAAGTTTTTTTCCTCTTGCATTTCTTAATTTTTCTATCTTATTAAGCAACAAACACTTTCAGTTGTCAGTCATTAACCATTAACGATGAAAGTGCACAAACAAATTCGACTTATAAGCTAAGTAGATTTAGATTTGTGGAGGGGTGTGCAGGCGTTGGCCCTGCATTCACTGCGACCTGAAAGATCTATTGAGAGTCCCCGTGTTTGATTTACTCCCTTCCCAGATTTAAACTGTTAATAAATTCTAGTCCATTCTGGTACTTAGGTTCCACACATAGTTTGGTGGAGGAAAAGCGTGCTCGAGGTGGTGAAATCTCCGCCTACCCAACAGAAGCGGCAACATGAAGTCTCGGCCAAGCCCATTTTGTATAGGTGATACCTCAATGGCCAATGGCCTGAGAAGAACTTTGTAATCATTTTAAGCTCTGTTATCCTAAGGAGTAGGAGCTCTTTTTTTAATGCTACACTATTATTTAGCTATTATTTGCTTAAGCTCCCAAAAATAATAGTAAGAAATTGACTCGATATTTTAAGCTTCTTTTCTCAAAAGCAAAAAATATTTGGTTTTCTGAATTTTTCTATGTTCCGAATTAATAATTATTATTTAACTTAGGCAGAACTAAAGCATACGATAAATGCCATCAAGCACTATCCAAAAATCACCGTAATACATTAACATTCCCATCCCAAAACGTATCTCATATTCTAATTTCATCATTTGGAATTACCTACATATTTTCATTCCAAAGTGCAACTATGGGTTTTTCGATATTTTTAAAGTCAATTTATTTTATATATTTTTCTAAAAACATTCTATTAAGTTTAAATCGCTGTATATAATATACCAATACTTCAACCACATTTCTTTTTTAAATTTGTATATCGTACTAACGTACTATCCTATCACACACTACAATCTACATACATATACATCTATATTTAGAAACTATACCTATGATTAATTTTTTTTTTTCCATTTTTGTTACTGCATCTAGCTAAAGTAATAAATAAAGTTAAATAAGTTAAAGAGACATAGATATTGCAAGTGGTAATAAGAAATGGCAATAGCGCTACGTTTATTTACAGACATATCCACATTGCGAAGAGTCAAGTTTACTACTGCGTGTGAGGTATCAAGGCGCAAATGACTATGTTATGGAACTATGAAGAGTGATTCGCTTGGGACGTAAAGTCCCGACTGTCAGCATGAGCTGACAGATCACTCGACGAACAGCGTTGACTGCAGGGCGGCACGCTAGTTCGCCACAGCTATTGGCGGAGAGTGTGGGGGGTTCCACAAAAACCTGCCGCTGCCATCAGCCATAATCAAAAAAATTTTCGTGCCTATCACACCAAAGCCGGCACACATTCGGTCCTGAAGGGACCCTTACGTCACTTACCTGTATCCCATCGAAGGCGCAGATGGTCTGCCTTCTTTGCCTGCCCTATCCTCCCATCTGACTCTGAGGGGCATAATTCTTCAGAGTCCCTAGTTGACCTGTAAAGAGAGAAGAGACTATAGGCGGACCTAGACGACCTTCACATGAGAGGGCTCCAGGATGGTGAAGGAAAAGAATTCAAAGCTCACGGAGACATTACGTTATAAATTGTATTTAATTATAATAATATCTCGTCAAAGTTACAAAGCTTTAACCTTTTAACCTAGTAGGTGACTTAATGACCTCTTTCTTTCCAGTTTAAAAAAAAAAGAAAAAAAAATCTCGGAAGACCTAATTCTTCCTCATCTTGTGAAGACAATCAACATCACATTTGCGATGCACTTATACGCTAGCAGTATGCAATATAGAAATTAAGAAAACGATATGAATAAGTATACTAATACAACAAGTACCAATTACTAAAATAATAATAACTTAAGAATACTAGTACATTATCTGATTGAAACTTTCCGTGATAGGCATGCGCTCTTGATTAAATTTGAAAATGCGTAATTTAAATCATGAATGAATAAAATAATGCATTATTATGACGGACTCGTTCTGACAAAAACTTACTCGGCCAGGAAGGAACGAGGAAAAAGAAACTTTATCATGCCCGGCACTGCTAACTAATATTTCATATATTCCGTTGAGTCACAGATAAGACAATCTCTCATAAAAGGTAAGAATTTCAGGTAAATAAAAACATGAAACTTATTTATCAAAAATAAAAAGAAAATTCATCTCATTATAACACATTTTAGGGAAATCTTAGTAATCGTCTTTTACTCGTTTTAAACTTTTTTGAGAAATTATGCGAAGATTGTAGGAAACAGTTTGTAATTTTGTTAAATTTGCGCGATTGCTTTCAATATTGTAAAATTTCTATAGTAAAGATCTTTAAAAAATTTTCCTTTTTGTTTTCTTCTTTTTTGGTTATCATTACATTTCTCTAGTTACGTGGTGCCGATAATTTTTTAAACCTGTTCTTTAATTTATTTTCTCAAAACGATTATTGACGAAAAGAACAAGACTACTTATTGACGGGCTTTGTATGCGGCAAAAATTTATAGATTATTAACGTTACTCACACAATAAAATAGAGTTTAGAACACTTACATGGTAAAAGCAGAGGATCCACCGAAGAGGCGCCTCCCAAATGGTCCGCTTGCTAATCTCTTCGTTCTAAAAAGAATTGTTATCCAAATGATAATTTTAACTGTAGTATTATTTCAAGTCGCGTTAGCTGTATACTGTAAAATTATCTTTTAAAGATGTCATTCCGTCTTTAAATTTCACACAAAAAAAACGTCTTGCATTTTCAAATCAGGAGCGAGCTCAAAGCCTACCGTCTGAGTTGCAGATGACGTGACTAAATCAATACAATAATTATTATTGGCATCCAATGCGTTTAGCATAATTCTTAAACTAATTGATTCAAACAAACATTTACTGCGCCCTATCCTGCGGCAAGTTGCCTTCCGATGAGTATACGTTTATCACTTACTCTTAAGTCGAGAAAGAATGTTCTCACAGAGAAATTTCAGATGACCTACGGTCGAACTTGCACAGAGCACTAATGGCATTTCTATAACAAAATCATGTTGAGGCACATCTTGGATATCGGTGGAGCATCCCCCAACGAGTGCTGAACCTCACATAAGACTGATGCATTTGTAGCACATTACCTATTTTAATTTATACTGCGGAAACTGAATTTCCTTAAAACGTAGTAGTGAAGCGAAATTTTTTCACAGCACCAACATCAATTATTTTCTTTGTGCACTTCTCGAGACGTTTGTTTGGTGATATTCTAGCTAGAGTTGCGTATTTGATAGATTCGTGGAGAGGTTTCTTCAATTCTTGTCATTTCCTCATTGTCTTTTAATATTTTCAATAGATAGGGAAAGAACTTTTGTGTTGAGGAATATTTTCAATATTTTCACCGTTCCTCGTAGTTGAGTTGATATCTTCTCCTAATTCACGAATGCTTAAAGGTGTTACAACTTATACATACGATTTTGATTCCCTTGATTCACTTTCAGCTTTTTGTTGTGGCGAAGACATGCAAACACTTTCGTTGCGATTTATTTTAATTTTGTCTAACTGCCCGGTGAGAGACAGAATTTGGCCCTAAATCGACTTGCTGAGAAGCTGCTGTTGCCGAAGTTTTGATTGGTGAGGGGTATTTGAAAATAACTAGATTAGTGGAAAATAAAGTAGTCTGGGGATTGAAAAATATCCTAAATATACTTACAAGTTTTGTTTTCTAGTGGATGTCTGCGAAAATACTTTGGAGTTATTCCTTGCACGGCTATACTTGACGATTTCACCATACGAGAAGATTGTCTTCTTCTTCTTTTCCACCGTCAGAATGTCACTCCGAGCTCGAGGAAACGCACTTCTCTCGGTCGGGGTGCGTTCAATTTTTCTGCTTGACAGCAGCCGGCTTACACGCTTCAGTATTTCGTGTAGCATATTGCTATATGCAATACGCTACAACCACAACAACTAAACCGGTGTTGCCATTAGTATCTTGTCTTGTCAATAACCAGACAGAGACTCCAATAATCTGACTTTCCAGTCTTAGGGCACGTTTTGCATTTATAAATTTATAAATGATATCCAGCGACAGAAAATATTCCACAGTCGCTGTGGAAATAAGAGCTCCGATGACACTAAAACAGGTCGCTTTTTGAACTTTTGTTAGTCTTTTGGTGTGGAAGAGTGTATCAAGTGCACAATGCCGGGAGTGGGTGCTGCTTTGAATATGATAAAAGAAGTTTTCAGAACAATGCACAACTACGGAACCCAAAACACTATGTAATAAAAAGTAAGGAATTAAAACAATTTTTACAACTTTTAAAAGATTTTATTCGCCGAAAATATTTCTAGTTTAAATAAAACATTAAAATGATGCATTTAAAAAATATGTAACAAATAAATAACTTCCTGCAGATGACAACAATTCGGTAATAATACTTTAAGAAGAAAATCAAAGAGTCATTAAAATATATGGCGGCGAAATAATTCAATGAATATTATATATGACTGCACGTGTAAAATCTTGGGTAGTTGATTGTCCACCCACGTCTTTAGTTTTGATCTTGCCTTCTTCAAGAACTTTGGTAATAGCGTTAACAATTTTATCACTGTATTCATGTAAATTTATATGCCGCAGAAGTTTTGCTCCACACAAGAGCATGGCTGTGGGATTAGCTACATTTTTTCCAACAGCTTCGGAGAAAGTATGTCTTGCACCCTAAAAAAATAGAAAAATTGTAAGCTTATATCTTTACCACTAGCATTATTTATTTTACCGGTTCAAATACAACAGTTTCTGCAGAATATGACGCACCAGCCACGACTCCAGCACCACCCACTAAACCCGATGCAATGTTATCAACAATGCTACCATACAAATTTGGAGTAACCATTACATCAAACTAAAAAGATTCATACCAATTAGTTTCTTAAATAATTCAAATTTACTACATCTTTCATACCTGATTAGGATTAGAAACCAGCTGCATAGTTGTATTGTCGACAATCATCTTCTCGAAGTGAATTCGTGGATAAAGTTTAGCCATTTCTTCGCAAGATTTCAAAAATAGTCCATCACCTAATTTCATGATGTTGGCCTTATGAACAGCTGTAACCTTCTTACGATTATTTTTAGTGGCATAATCAAAGGCGAATTTTGCTATTCTCTGAGATTTTTTAGCAGTAATAATTTTGAGGCATTCAACAATTCCCGGTACAGATTCATGTTCCAAAGCGGAGTATTCTCCCTCAGTCTGTTCTCTAATAATTACACAATCAATATTCTGAAAAGTTTTCAAAAAAAGAAAAGAACAAATTATTGAAAATGACTTTACAAAAAATATACGCTTTCTACTTGATGTCTCGTGACTACTCCAGATAAACTTCGAACATGTACAACATTAGCATAGAGATCTAGATCATTTCTTAGCTTCATGTTTAGCGTTTGCAATTCACCTGCTACGCTATAATCAGGAGTTGCCAGAATTCCCTACGAAAACAAATTCTTCTTAATGACGAGCAACAAAAATATTAGATCCTGTCTTACCTTAATGCAGATTTTATTTTTCTGAATCGATGCAACCACATCTTCCAACTTTGCACTTAAAACAGGATTAACTTCTGACAAGAAATAACTTTCAAAATCAACGGGAACATCTGCAGCCTGCAAAGGTAAGGAAAGTTAAATTTTATTGGATAAGAAAAATTTTTGATAAGAAACTGTAATATAATTTTTAATTCGACGAAATAGATATGTATCATACATGTAAGTTATTTTTTCATAAGAACATGATTGCTTTGATTTGTTTGTTTTCAGTTTGAACACCATTGTCATAGACTTACAAGAAACCATCCTAAATGGATAGTTACGTACCACCATGTGACGTAGGCTATTGTAGTTTTTTTTTTTTAATTTTGAACTAAATATAAAGATAAGAACATTTATGCAGAGTTAAGGTAACAGAAAAAACTTTTAACAATCACCTCATAACCACAGACACATATTCAAAGCCAATCGGAAAGTGATGTTGAAAGAAATTAAAAAAAAGATGTTTTGCATTTCTTTATAACAATGATGTAAGCCTATCACAGGATGCAGTCTGTATTCATCTAGCGAGAGACACATTTTCTTTGGTTTGTATAACACTATCCTTGGAAGTCTTTCCCACGAGGACCCGCAAGGCACTAAACACGCGAGGCACTAGTCCTGCGAGACACTAGACGCCAAGGTTATGTAAGGAGAGGAGCTCTGAACATTCCCGGGAGTGGGAACACGGACACGCAAAGGTTATCGGTTTGATTGTCGTATTCGACATTTCGCAGCTTTTATGAAACATGGAGAGATCGTAGTGTTTTACCACTTAAGCATAGGTGCAATTATATAAAGAAATTATCTCTAAAAAAAATCTGTCGACTACATTGTATGCCTTCTTCTTGAATACTGTGGCTCCTACAGTGAATTTCTGCCTGAAAGACTCAATTCGTTCATTGGATTCCATATCCTGCTTTTATTTTATATCAATTATTAAAAAGGAGTAAAAAATGTCTGGACCATAAGAAGGGTTTAGATGTGGGAGCCACTGTATTCGACACTGTATTCTTAGTGGTTTAACCTATGCAGATATATATATCTAAGCTGTTTAATGTGAAAAACTTTTCGCTGAATAGCACTGGGAACAGTGATTTTGCGACACGAGGTTTGAGAGCCGATTTTTAGTTCGCTAAATACGAAAATAATATCAGATTTGCTAAATTGGCTGTAGCTTTCAGATAACAACAACCTACTTATAATAACATAAGAATGTAAATAATATATTAAATATATATTGAGACCTTTATTTTTAAATAAAAATTGCGTTATAAATAGTATTTTATATAGCATAAATTACATGAAAATAGAAAATACAAAAATAATTAAGAAAAACGTTTTCTATATGACAATTTACTGTATTTTTGGCTAGGACAGTCCCTTCGTAAGGTCCAGCAACAGTCCGACATCATATGCCCGTTCCACCGCCTTTGGTACCTCCCCTCCATTATCCTCATGTCCTGGTGTAACCGCTCTCCTTGCTCTTCACTGTAATCGCCAAGGGTGTCGGGGAATTTATCCAAATGGATATTTAAAAAATGTAGTTTGACACTCATATTAGCTCCCAATTTTTCAAAATTTTCAAGGATTTTGACGTCTATTTCGGCTTCTTTTTGAATCCCCACAAAATTGTTGATAACTGCTACAAAACTTCTCCAGGCATCAGATTCTATCTGAGTCATGTGGCTTGTAAAATTACAATCTTTATATGAGTACGGATTTGCGGACCATCAAGGATGCCTGCTTTTAATTTTTCCATACTAAGGCCAGGGCAAACATAATTAAAACAATCGTCACTCTTTTGTTTCATTAGCCCATTTTTTCGCGGCAAATGTCAGGGGAACAATTCAAAATCGTAGCGTCTGGATCGCCTGGTGTCCTGGTCATGTGGGCATTCCAGGCAACGAGAAAGCAGACTGTCTGGCCAAGAGCACAGCCGAGAGCGAGGAGATCATTATAAACCCTCCAGCGTACAAAGCTGTGCCCTCACGCAATACAAACGGCTACGAGACGCCCTTAGACAACTGGCTTGGAACAGCTCAGGCGACTTCCTCGCCAGCCACCACAACACCACCAATTGTCCAGAAATGCTCGATCTACCCAGACGAACAATGCTCGAGATCGCCAGAATCAGGCTGGGGCACTTCCTGGCCATTAAGCAACACCTGTTCAGAGGACAGCCAACACCACCTTGCACCTTTTGGGATGGCGCAGCGCTGACTGCAAAACATATCTTTCACGAATGCGGGGTACTACCCAGACTACTCTACGAACGAGGTATAACGACAAGAACAACTGAACTCCTGAAGTACTCCAGAGAGGCTACGAATGGACTAATCCCCGCACTCAAACAATACCTAACTGTCAACGGACTAACAACGAGACTCTAACGTACCACATACTGAACTTAAACGGATCCTAATCAAATCCTAGCTACCTCCTCCACAGTAAGCCACAAAGTCTAGCGTTAAAGTATAACGTAGATTTTAAGGATTAGTGGAAAAATCTTATAAAATAATGCAAGGAAAAAACAAGTAAAAAAGCTAGAATTGTTCTAAGACCAATTCTTATGATACCCTAGATGAATGCCCGTATTAAATTTCGTATGGTCACCGATCTATTCAAGTTTGATTTTGAAGTTGTTTTTCGCATATATTTCTAGAACGGTTTGTCGCACAGAAAAAATGATTATAACCAATTTTATAGGATTTCGTATTCTGCAGAAGTTTTTAGTACAATAAAAATGTCTTGGACTGATCGTTTTCAAAGTATACGTAAAAAACCTAAATTTTTATATGGCAACACCAAGAAGGAATTGCCCGATTTAGTCCATTTTAGAAATTTTATTTGCTAGTACAATGAAAACACCATGTACCAAATTTCAGCTCTATATCGATGCGTTCTCAGGCAGTGTCCAAATATATAGTGGAAAACGAAAGTTTTGTATGGCAACCCCACGCAGGAGTTGCCCGATTTGTCTCATTTTCGAACTTAATTTTACCTTTTTTTTTTTAAAGTCCGTGTACAAATTTTCAGCTCTCTCAGTATACGCGTTCTCGAGCTATCGTGCGCACAGACGGACAACATGCAAAAATCAAAATAACTTTTAATATTACGCGTGGGTGTCCAATCCATTTTGCTCTACGATCCTTATTTCGAGGTGTTACAAACGGAATGACAAACGGAGTATACCCTATAGATTTCATACAGGGTATAAAAAGCCGATGCTCCGAAGGTACTGGGCAGTCAATTTTTTAAAGTATCACTAATAGGTTGACCGCCCACCATTGGTAAGGCAACGTATTAGCTAACCAAGTTATACAGAAGATATAGTTCAAAGTAAAGATAAAAGAAGCCTAGAATAATAAGTGCTAATAGAATCTAGTTTTTTGGAATTTAATTGGGTTGGTGATCTTCGCACGTATCAAGCACTCCCAGTCCAAGTTACGGCCGCAATTAAACGACCCGTAACACTCTATGTAAGATATTTGTGTTACAATCTATAAAGTTTGCTTGAGCAAAATAAAACACTTTCCTTGATCCGCATAATGATGTGAGATTTGAAAATTCTAATTTATGATTTAAGGCTTAATATGAGTAGTATGAGGAGTGAGAGTTTTTAAATTCACCATTCGCAAGTAACACTGAAGAAGCATTATCTATCCTAAATGTCGTGCATCTTTATTCCGCTCAGAGCAATCGAAATGCTCTGAACACCGATTTCTTGTAACGATATTTACTTTCAAAGTACTCTGAGCGATCTGAACGCATACCTTTATAATTACTCAGAGTGCCTGAGAATTTAGAGCAATCCGTCAATATTACCAATAGAGTGGAAAAAATATCATTAAAAATGTAAGACTTTTTTAAATTCGGTGACTTCCTTTCCCTCACCTCGTATTCTTTTTTTTATAACGAATCTTGTATTATTAATTCAAATTTCACAAATCACAAGTGTCGCCAATAAAAAATAAAAGCTAGAATACTCAGAGCCCACTGGATTTGTATCTTTTTTCCAGTGCTCTGGACGTTTTAAACAATCTGTTCGATCTACAGAAGGGAAAAAGGATACACGCTCAAATGTTAACAATTATCTGGCAATTGTCATTTGAAGACGAGAATCAAAAATTCAATAGGTATCAATCGCTCTTACCAAAGTGAAAAAGATCATTTCTCTCCCAGCAGCACATAATTATTTTTCCCAAGTGATTTACACCAAGAAATTATCAAATATTTCAATATATTCAAAGCGTCGTTCAATCAATATAACACGAAAAATTCAAGACAATTCGCTGGAAATGATATTTCTCGCCAAACGATGTTGCAACACAACAAGTTCCTCTGAAATCGACCATATTTGTATCATGCCGTGCATTCAGCCACATACAGAATGTCACATAATATCATATTTTTACACACCATGTCGTTCAGGCGACCGATGCGTTGTCATTTCCCCAGCACATCAAAGCACATCGCAGCATTCAGCAGCCCAAAATGTGCACACCGGTGTGCACATTTTTACGCTACGGTCTGTTAGCGCAGTGTCTCGGTGCGTTTAGTAGTTTTGACGTTTAGCGTGGTTTTATGCTTTCAAAAGTGACATTTAGCGCGAATTTGCAAATTGAATTCAATTGATTGCAAATTAAAATTAAAAATGGAACATATTTAAAATTTTATTTTAAACGAACATAATTCCTTTTTTCAAAAGGAAAATACGGTTGCTGTTTTGAATGATGGTAAAAATTCCTCAATTTAGTAAAAAATTAATTTTTTAATAAAATAATTTATTTCAGATAACAAAATCGTTTTCATCCAAATCAATCTCTATCCTATTGGGCTCAGTTCCTTGTAAAGAAACAATTCCTGTTCTTATAATAACATCATTATCATCATCGTCGTCCAGTTGAATAGCAGCTGCCTTTGTAATTTTACTAATTTATTATTTACATGAATGAGTTCGTAATTATTACCATACTTGAAAAGAGGCAATCCGTTTCAAAACTCATTTGAGGTTTCAATTGCACCGAGTAATGTAACTTTGTTATTCATTTCCCTTTTTTATTTGCAAAATGTTCACACTGACAACTTGCAAAAGTGACGTTTCGGATCGAAGTGCACACCAACCGTTCAGTTGATAATTCGGTGTGCGGTGTGTGCAGCTACTTTACTATAATAACGATTAAAACACCTTGCTCGATTGAAATCTATATTGAAACTGAAACTTTATTACTTATTCTAGATTTACAGTTTTCATAGGTTGTTGCTTTTTCTTTTAATTACATTGCATCAATATCTTTATATACGCATTTCATGTCGATTCACTTAGTTCACTGACATTTATAAAATGCTGATGTAATGAGTATAAGGTTTATTGGCGTGAACTATGAAATGCTGACGCATAAGGTCATTGAGTTGATTGACTTTATAAGAAGTGTTAATGTAATTTTACCTTAAATATATTAATGCAATGTAATCACATAATTCCTGTACACCTTCTCTCTTTAGGCGTGTGATCTTAAGGATTACACGTGCAAAAAAAAAATAAGATAAGCTTAGAAGTAAGTTTTACATAACTAATACAATAAAATTTATAAACAATTTAGAAAATTTATAGACTATTTAGAAAATGTATTCGTTTCGATACCTTCCCCACATGGAGTCAAAACTTATCGCTGTATATTTTTTTTTTATTATTTTTTTTATTATCTTTAAAGCTAAATAGTATAAATATTTTAATGGTTGAATTATAGAATTATTCTGGAATCCTTATTATTTTATTAGTTATTCGTTTATTATTATTATATGTAATATATGCTATATATTGGCCAATATGTATAAAATAGTATTCAAGATATTTAAAACGATTAGATATATATTTCCTATCATTACTATTTTATTAAAATATTTAGTTTTATTTTCATTTTTTGTTATATTAAAGGGTTTTCCAATAAGAGGTGTTATTTTAATTAGCCCGCTATTTCGGTAGATGTCACTTTTGGAGCTGTCATTTTTTGACATTTTACAAGTAGAAACTACGCCATTAATAATGGAACGATACACGATTCAACAACGCATTGAAATTATTGAAATTCACTATAAAAATGGTGAAAAAAATGTGGCAGAGACGGTTCGTAAAACTCGAACATTTTTGGGTCGTCGTGAAGCACCTTGTCGGACCGCAATACAGAAATTGGTAGAAAAATTCGAGCTGTCGGGACAAGTTAGTGATGTGAAGAATAAAACCCGTGCACGTTGCTCAAGAACAGCCGAGAATATTGCTGCTGTAGCCGAAAGTGTTGAAGAAAACCCAGGTTTGTCCATTCCTCGTCGTTCTTTGGAATTAGACATTCCACAAACGTCATTACACCGTATTTTGCATAAAGATTTGGGTCTTAAGGCTTATAAAGTTCAGTTAACACAAGAACTCAAGCCGGCCGATCATCAACAACGTCGAGTCTTTGCTGATTGGGTCCTTGAAATGCATGAAAATGATCCGGAATTCCATCGAAAACTCATCTCGAGTGATGAGGCCCATTTCCACCTCGATGGCTTCGTCAACAAGCAAAATTGTCGCATCTGGGGCTCGGAAAACCCAAGAGTTATTGTTGAAAAGCCTCTCTATCCTCAACGTGTGACTGTTTGGTGCGGTTTATGGTCCCGCGGGGTCATTGGACCTTACTGTTTCGAAAATGAGGCTGGAGCAACAGTTACGGTGAATGGATTGCGCTATCGACAGATGGTTAATGATTTTTTATGGCCGGAATTGGATGGCATTGATCTGGACAACGTTTACTTTCAACAAGACGGCGCTACGTGCCATACAAGCAACGAAACCATTGATCTTTTACGGGAAAAGTTTCCGGACCGTGTTATCTCTCGAGAGGTGATCACAATTGGCCACCGAGATCTTGTGACTTAACACCTTGCGACTTCTTCCTTTGGGGCCACGTGAAAGAGAGGGTCTACGCCAACAGCCCAGCGTCGATTCAAGACCTCAAAGATGGAATTCGTAAGGCTATCGAGGACATAGGGCAGCCACTTTGCGATTTGGTTATGGAAAATTTCATGAAAAGGATATGGTCCTGTAGGGGTGATCGTGGTGGTCATTTGGCTGATGTCATTTTCCATTATTAACGGCATACCTTCCTCTTTATAATGAAATAAAAATCCGATCATTTATCTCAAAAAATGGCATTTTTCTTTGAATATCAAAATAACACCTTTTATTGGAAAACCCTTTATATGACTCAAATAACTTCCATTGTTTATATTTTATTTTTCTTCAAATTCTCTATTAAATTTCTTTACTCTATTTTTATGTACCACAAATTCTTTACCATTTGCATCGAAAAGTATACAATTAGAACGTTGTATTTCTTTCACAGCATATGGTCATGCGCAAGGTCTTTAAATTTTTGTACGGAGATTAATTTAAATATTTCATCATTTATTGGGAGTTGCAACTCGACGATTGGTACATTACCGGCTTCTTTTTCGAGCCTGTGAAGTACTAGTGCTAGGTTTAGCTTTTCATTAATAATGCAATCACACATTCAATATAGAAAGCCGTACGCTTATTTTTCTTAACCGTACATTTAGGAATTGGGGTGCTCAATTTGAACTTTAAGCGTGAGTAATTACGTACTTCGTAAGGATTTATTGTTTCATAGATATGCATTTTACCGTGCTCACTTTTAGTTTGCTGATCATCAGGTCTATCTACTACATTTTCGGCGTTTAGTTTGTTTTTATTTTTGGAAGCTCTCGTGGCAACTGAAGAATATTGGCTGAATGTGGGTCTCTTTGTTTAATAAAGTCAAAGTCTATACGTGAAAGTGCATCTGCCCCAGTATTATCACGACCTCTAATAAATTCTATAACAAAATCATATTCTTCAAGGTCTAGTCGCATCCTAGTTAACTTAGACGAGGGTGATTTCATGGAGAATAAGTAAGTTAATGGTCTATGGTCACATCTAACTAAGGCCTTCGTTCCAAAAATATACGGACAGAAGTAATTTAAGACCCAATGGATTGCCGTGAGGTCACGCTCAATTACAGCTTTATTTCTTTCACCACGAGTGAAACTGCGACTTGCGTAAGCTATAGGAAGTTGAACGCCATCATAGTCTTGACTTAACACTGCTCTGCAGCTTATCAAGGAGGCATCGGTAGTTATGCAAAACTGTTTAGTAAAATCTGGATATTGAAGAATAGGAGGATTGATTAGGGCATTCTTTAAGTAATTAAAGCTTTGTTCGCAAGCTTGCGTCCAATTAAAGACAGCATTCTTTTTAGTAAGTTGTATTAATTGAAATGAATACTCAGCATTTGTTTTTCTGTAGCTGCTATTACCACTATATCGTCCATATAGATGAACGCTTTTTGCGGAGTGATTAATGAGAACGCTAAGCTCATCATTCTTTGGAAGCTATTCGGAGCGATCTTCAAACCAAACGGAAGTCGTTTGAAGCGATATGACGCATCTTCTGTAGAAAAACTAGTAATATCGCGTGAATTTTTATCAAGTTCTATTTGATGGAATCCGGACAACAAATCGAGACAGGAGCAGAAACGGCACTTCCCGAGCTAATCGAGGATTTCGTCTATTCTGGGTAGTGGGTATCGATCGGATAGGATTTTCTCGTTCACCCTGCGATAATCTAGTACCAATCTCCAGCGTTTTTCGGAGTTTCCAGGAAGTTTTTTTGGCACTAACAAGAGGGGACTATTGTATTCTGAAGTAGATGGTTCAATGATATCTTTTTCTAATAATTTTTTAACTTGGTTTGTTATTTCATCTTTTTGAGAGTGATGTACTCTATAGTTTTTTGAGTACACGGGAGTCTCATCTTTCAGTCGAATCTTTTGATTGTAAAAATTATTCATAGTGACTTTGTCTTCCTCAACAGCGAAAACATCAGAACATTCAGTACATAATACTGTCATCGGTTCAGCGCCGATTTACCAGAATATTATTATTTAAATTAGAAAATTCCGTTCTTGAATATAATGACAGACTTGTGAAATTCAACTTGTTATCGCTGGAAAAACGCAGAATCTTTTTAGACATGACCTTCTTACATAAAATACTGAATAGTACTATAACTTGCAACTCACTACTTTCTAGTATAAACTTTAATGTCCCTTCTCGCAATTCAAGATATCAGCCACTCTTCAGACTTCCGATATGCAGAGCTAATTTGAAAGAAAAGTCGCCCTGCTTTAGAATTCAAAAGTCTTACAACACCAAATTCAATAATATTGATATTCTTGGTACTAGTTTACTGGCATTTAGAAAGCTTGTCCGGCTTGAGATCAGTCATTAATTGCTAAAATTTCCTATTATGTGATTGAATTTCCGTCCTCCGCTATTCCCTTTGCTTTGCTCGTATTCTAATCTTTCTGATGGATAATCCTCTTTTGCTCAGTTGCCTTTTTGCCTCTTTTATTTTTTATTTATTTTTTCTATTTTTTTTTTATTTGCTTTTCTTTTCATGCTCTCTATTATTATTATGCTTAAGGTATTTCATTTTTGTTTCTCTTTGTATCTTATTACTTGATTTTTTTTTTCTTAAATTCCTTCGGCCACATATTTATATCTCCTAATAATTTCCTTCCTTACCTTTAAATTTCTCCTGCTCTACTTATTTTTACTTTTTTAGTTTTGTATACTTTTCTTTATATAGCCTTAGTTGTAGTAGTATTATATAATTCTGTCTTCTCCAAACTTTCTTTTGTAACCTAGTAGTTTAAATTTAAGGTAGTATATTATTAGATTTAATCATGTTTACTACTCTTGTTAATTGCTTATTAAATAAATAAATAAATAATGGAAAGTTCTTTTGTAACTTTTCTATAACGTGTCCTTGATGATTATTTCCGTGTTCTTTAAAAGTATAGATATCGTAATCATCTAAACTCTCTGTATGTATCCTAACATTTTCTAGGACTGCGTATGCAAAATTTGTGTTGATTATGAGAGCATATGGATTTTTACGTGAGACAAGAGTACGTGCTACAAACACACCAGCAGCAATTTGCTGATTAGGTATTAAAATATGGTCTTCATTAGCCTGAACAAAAAAATTCCGGGATACTTCGCTTCTGGCAGGAATCAATAACATATTTTTAGACGGCGATGAGTATATTTGAAGTATTATCTCACTTTTTATATTATAAGGTCTAAGAGTAAGCAGCCACTCGTCACAATAATACAAGTTTCCTCTGTATTTTAAAATAAAATCAAGTCCTATTATTCCATCTTCAGGTATAGGGAAATTCTCATCTACTATTTGGAAGTCATGCTCAAATTTATAAGGACCTATAAGAAGATTTGCTCTTACTTCGCCCTGTGTCTCGACCATACCATTGATGATACCACTAAGTTGG
Organism: Dioctria rufipes; assembly: GCA_963924295.1. Classification (NCBI taxonomy): domain Eukaryota; kingdom Metazoa; phylum Arthropoda; class Insecta; order Diptera; family Asilidae; genus Dioctria; species Dioctria rufipes. Next base: position 217,970,339 of record OZ002741.1, read on the forward strand.
TATTTTTTACCCCAATTTATTGAAGTTTTTATACAAAGTTTGTCGATTTTCAATGTAGAGATAGTTGCACCTGTGTCTATTAGATAAGTATTTTTCATACCGGTTACATTTGATCTAATTTTAATATAGCTACTTAACGATAAATTCAATGATAAACTTGATAACTAGAAAAATGCTCATCTAGTATATCTAGTTTAGGTTTTGATTTATTTCCCCCAGTGTTAGTACTCGCTGGGGGTCGCCCAAGTTTTCCTGAGCGAAATCCCCAGCGTAACGAACATTCCCATGATGATTGGATACATTACTAATATGTCTTGATCTGTTGTTGCTATTAGTGTTTTCATATCTACGCCTATTATTTTGATATTGAGCCTGTTGACCGTAACCTCGATTGTAACCACTTTGATTACCACGACGATTCATACCACGATAATTTCCATTATTATTGGCATTATTGCGATAGTTTCGATGAAAATTATTACGACTTCGAAAATTGTTATAATACAAAATGTTTTGCGTAGGCCTTTGTGTTTGTATCTCTAAATATCTACCTATAACTGGATCTGGGTCTGGAATAGGTGCACTAAATAAGGCAATTCTATGAGCATTGTCAATCGTATTTTTACATAAAGTATCTCTGGCTGCTTTTGCAGCTCGTTGCTGTGCACTGTTTTCATCAGCGACTTCAGCAAGGTAAGATTTCCTAAGACGCTCACTTATTTCTTCAACTTCCCTTGCAAAATTGACTATAGATTCATTTCCCTTAGCCAGTGCTGACAATTCAGCTTCTACCACAAAGGAGGAGCTTTAATTTTTACTTTAAGGGTATTCTTAATTAATTCTGGTGTATTAGCAGAAGTGGGTACTACTGAACGGGCTTTACCTATTAAACGAGTATTTAAGAATGCCACTACGAGAGCTTCATTGTTTTCACTAAACGTATTAATTTGATCTATACCTGCCAAAAATGCTTCTAATCCATCAAAGTGACCATTATATGGAAGTGGAATTATTTTGGCAGCTGCTGCTGCGAATTCATGTGCTAGCAAAGGCATATCGGAATAAGATTCTTCCTCTCCTTGTTCAACAATGTTCTTTTGAACTAATTGGTCTATTTCGTGTGGTATTATTATTTTACAGTTCGTCTTACCAAACACTGATATTATTTTGTCCGTTAGTATTTCGTGAGTACTTTTTAATTCTACTTGATGTTTTTCTGATAGCGCATCCCAACTTTCGCTTATAGTTATTTTTATTTTATTAAAGGTTGTAATTAGAGCATCAATGTGTTGCTCTATTATCTGCTGCGTTTTGGGCAGCTGCTTTTTATTAAGACACTTGTATGATCGTGAGAAATCAGCGGAATGGATATCAATTAATTTCTCAATTTCTAACCAGGTTTTTGACATTTTATATCATGATAGTCATAAGAGTTGAGCGCTATTGATTATTACATACCTAATAAGTAACAATTTAACGCCACATCAGAAAATATTACACCAGGCCATGAATTAGTTGCTGCATACAGAAAAAATAGGGACGGAAAAACTCTTCAAGTTGTTAGAAAAAACGAAAGAGCATATATGTATGTCATCCTTAAAATATTTATAGAGAGTAGAAAAAAAGTATATTATAAAGATACCATTTACCATGAATCACAAGTAGAATATATTTTAAATGAGAAAAAAAAATATTTAAGGTTTGATCAATTATGCTATGAAGATATATACACTAAAAGGAACTAGTTGGTAAATAATAAAATATATATAAAAGAGTAACCTAACTTGACTACTAATAGTACATATGTATAAGTGAGTACTCTCCTACCTTATAAATTTCATCACACAATTTTTCTTTATGAACACTTTTACTTTAAATGTTTCTATGCATAATTTTATATAATTTAATTCAAAACAATTTTTTTTTACTATTATTGCTTCAGTGCTCCTCTTTTTTTTTTTTTAACTTATATTTTGTGTATTACTGGTAGCTCGTACTTCTTAGTTACCTGCTTTTTTCCAGTGTTTATAACCCATTATCAAAAGTTTCATCAGGTTCAAAGTGACTAGGACATATAACAAGATTATTAAATCGTTATTCACAACTTGTGCATTCACTATTTTGATGTTGTTTTCAATGTTTCCTTGAGTTTCACTTTTAGAATTTTTGGTACCCATTTTAATAATAAAAATTTCACTGCTACTTTAGCATAATTTTATATTGCATTTCACACTTTAATATAAATCTCTTCTTAATAGGTATACTTGTTATAGAATTTCATACTTCACCTCAAATCTTCGGCGGTATCATAATATCATATTACACCATTCAAGAAAAGAATAAAAAAATTGGCACTAAAAGTGAAAGCGAGATTTTTTTTTTGTTTAATTAGATCGTATTTACATTTGTCACGGTCACCATGTGCAGCTACTTTATTATAATAACGATTAAAACACCTTGCTCGATTAAAATGTATATTGAATGTTGTTGCTTTTTCTTTTGATTACATTGCATCAATATCTTGATATACGCATTTAATGTCGATTCACTTAGTTCACTGACATTTATAAAATGCTGATGTAATGAGTATAAGGTTTATTGGCGTGAACTATGAAATGCTGACGCATAAGTTCATTGAGTTGATTGACTTTATAAGAAGTGTTAATGTAATTTTACCTTAAATATATTAATGCAATGTAATCACATAATTCCTGTACAGGTGTGTATCCCTACTTTTTCAAGTCACGTGACATGCACATCACAACGCTTCAAATCACATCGGTGTGTGACACCTGAACGCACGGATGGTGTAGACAAAAATATCATGACAGTAATTGTCACGCCATTTTCTTACGTAAGCTACTGTCGCCGTCTAAATGAAGCTTAACTCAAATCTTAATAAGGGCAGTAAAAACGGCTAAAACAGAACACAAAATCAAATTATTAAACAATCCAGTCTTTATCGGTTGTCGCGCCATCTACTTTCGGGTAGTATAATTAGTTCACAATTTGAGTAAAGGAACGAATTTTTAAATATTAATATTAGCTGTTTTTTGTGCTCGCTATCCAGTTCACTGCACTGCTGCTAAAAAGGAACGCTTCACACAACCAATGAACCTTATTTTTAAACTTGGCAGCTTCCGCACTAAAACACTCTATACTAAAGTGTTAATTAAATTGAGTGAGTTTTACAGAGGGAAAAAGGAAAGCGTGATTATATAATATCTCTTTATAAGCGCATTTTTATTAATTTTAACGACAGAGCTTGATAAATGGAACTGTATTCAGCGGTGCAGTGCTAGAATGCACTGTCCAATGATGTCTGCACCAGTGCAGGAGGCACAAAAGTAGACACATAATTCACAGTTTATACAAACACAAATGAGATTTTTGCAGAATATATCGTAAAATATCTCATTCTAAGTAAACATTCACAAATGTGAATGAGAACGTATTCGAAATTCACCTCTAAATATACAGTCCTTTTTTTTAAATGAGGAAAATCTATGAAATGCAGCTAGTCTGATAAACTTCTTGGACTGGACCTCCTTAATTTTCTCCGTAAGAACCATATAATTGGATTTATTCCAATTTGAACAATACAGAAGCCTGGAGTAAGTTATAGACGTAACAAAAAACAATCTTTTTCGCAAATTTGAGAGAAAGAAAGAGTACAGCAAAAACTCATAAATATAAAATCGACTATGTTTCAACTTAATTAATTTAGAGACACATAGCCCAACAACGGTTAACGCCACGTTCAAATACAAAATTGACATACCCAAACCTAATGTAACATTTATATTTTTCTTAAAATCTATTCCAACATTTTTCTTCAAAATTTGTATGCACTATTTCAGGCCGACTGCAGACTACGATCTAAAACAGATGCAACGATTTGTGTGCCTGGCTGCACCGTCGGTAATTTATATGTGGTTATAGTAATATTACATGATGCTCTAGAAGAGATTGTTGTGTGGTCATTTAGCGATAGAGTTACGATAAGTCCCTCTAAAATCCAAGTCTACGCCATACGACCAGGCAGATAAGGCTATAACCTGACTTCACATATATTTAATTATTTTGTTCCCGACAACACACTACCACTAGATTTGCTAATTAATCCGCGTGTCATGTATAAATCGTATATAAACCTGATCTGGTTACGACTATACTTAATACTGTGCACTATATGCAGCCTTCCATCATCATGATCAAACCGCCATTGGATATTAGCGTTAATTTATTTATGTACATAGGCGCTTTACATGGAATGGAGTAGCATTGATACCTAGCGACTGGTTTTTTCTAGGGATTGTATTCATTTTGATAGCAACATTTTCCTACATGCTGGAACAATTTTTAACAATGTACCTAGAACCATAGACACAGCGCTTGCTTCAACAATTTCTAATGAATTCTAGTTATTCAACTACTTGATTTAATGGTTAACTACTCTACCCTTTAATTTTCAATGTGTGATAGGACAAGCTCAAGCAAGTCAGTCGAATAAATATCCGGTTGGCTCAGACAAAGCTAGAGCATTCTATACAATGACCTAGGATGTAAATCGACATACATATAGCAAGCAATAACAAATAATTGAATTTCATGTATTTATTCGTCTAACTTACTGACCTTAAAGACTTCTGTAAGGGAATAGACCAGCTCAGGGCCCACACCATCGCCTGGAATCAAGGTACATGCAGTTCTTTTAGCTTCATGAGCTGATGGATCCTAAAATGTGATGTTGAATAAACTCCTATAAATTAATAAAAATAAAAATACCCCTTTCGAAACAGCACCTGTTGTATGGATGCTCCTAGCAGAAGTAGAAGAGGAAGCCTGCAAAAAAAAGATATTTGGTCAAAAGTCGAACTTAACCTAACATTCTTATGTAAACATCTCACCCTTAAAAGAGTTCGTGTTAAAACTCTCGCAATAGTTGACATCGCGAATTTTGAAATAGAATAAATAAATTATTATACAAACTCCTCTGTACAGGATAAAATCGAAGAAAAGGAAAACAGCAAAACTTCACCAGTTCCAAAAGTTCTTTGGGCAACCGTTTGAAGGATATTACATACAGTGCATAGCATAGCACAGTCGCGCGGTACGGTTGGATTCAGCGATTCAAATGACATTTGCAAAGTATTGACATTTGCTATCACCGCTACTATCGATTCCACAAGCGAAATCGGAAATTTGTTATGAACTTAAAATTTACAATTGATCTTAATTTATATTCTTAATTTTATAAATAAAATTTAAATAACTAACTGGGTATTTACTTACTAAAAATCGTATTCCCAGATTATTATACTTACAGTGGTGGTAACTGTGTACTAAACTATTAATCTAGTCGGTTGTGCTCATCGTTAATTTGAAGAAGTTGTCATCAGTCATTGAAGTTGCGGCTTTTCAAGATAAAATTTTTGCATTATTTTTTCTTAATTAAAGTGTTGCGTAAAATGAATTTTTTTCAAGCATTTTAACATAAGTGTTATTGGCACAAGAGAACTGACTTTACGAATGTCGGTTTATGAGTAAAATTTGATAGATAATGTTACAAAATTTTTGTTCAAAATCAAATTATCTGTTCCAATCTAACTTGAGGACAAAGTACAAAATGGCTAAGCAATTAATAAATCAGCCATTCCGTTTAGGATCTTGGTAATTGCACAATTAAATTGACTTTTACTACACATACAGGAGGAGAAGAGACAAAATATGGTTTACTCATGTATCATATAACTTACTCAGGATTTTAAGAACCTGTCTTGATAATACCAATAATACGCAACAAGTCATAATGGGCAGTATCTAAGCCAGTATTCTGCGTAAATCGGACTTTATATAGAAAATGTTCTATCGTCTCCAGCTATAGTTACAGTCAAAGAAGATAAATGGTATACCTTCTTATCAGCGGCATGAACACTAAGCCAGTTTTAAATTATGTTGTGCTGAACACCAAAACAGTTGGATTATTATAATTTTGATCTATTCCGAAAGTCATTTACTTTCAGTAAAAGTAGTATATCCAGCCGCAGGAATCAATGATACTAGTTGTCCTAAATCTTTGGCAGCTATTTCCCCGTTTGTGCACTAAATAACTTCCTAATAAGTTCCTTCTCACTGACTATGTTAAGTGTGAAGTATGGCTTCAGATATTACATTCAAATCTTATATATCTATAGAAGTCTGCTTAAAGATTTTCAGATGCCAGAAATCATCTAAAAACCATCAGCTACCTCAATTCATGGTACATACTGTAATCAAGAATATAACATATTTAATGCAATCAAAAATAATATGTGACGGAACCATGTATACTTTTATACCTTAGATGACAAAATTATAGGGTATACTAAGTTTGTCATTATTCCGTTTGTTACACCTAGAAATATTGGTTTGGAGCAAACTGGATTGGACACCCAAGCATAATATTAAAAGTTATCTTGATTTTTGCATTGCATGTCCGTCCATCTGTCCATAAATCGGGTAACTCATTCATAATGGTTTTCGTTTTTCACTACATATTTGGAAACTGCCTGAGAATGCGTCAACGTAGAGAGCTGAAATTTTGTACATCGTGGTTTCATAAAAATAGAAAATATAATTTCAAAAAAGGGCAGCCCTTTGATGTTACCCTATAAAAATTTAGGATTTTGACGTATGTGAAAATGATCAGTTCTAGACATTCTAATTGTACCGAAAAGTTCTTCAGAATATGAAATCCTATGAAATTGGTTACAATCATTTTTACTGTCCGACGAATGGTTCTAGAAGTATATGCAAAAAACCATTTCAGCAATCAAACTTGCACTGATGGGTGACCATACCAAATTACATACGGGTATTCATTTAGTATCATAAGAATTGGTCTTGGACCAAATCTAGCTTTTTATTTTATTTTATATTTTATAAAAAAAACTCATATTTATGTATAATTTAATTTAAAATCGTTAAAAGTAAAAGTCCTCAAAGATTCCTCTATTTCAACTCATAAGTTCATTCTATTAACATATTAGACTGTTCTTCAGTCAGTAATTCTTTCCGGAAGTCAATTGAAGATATTTGTTTCTGTTATCCATTTCTCTGGCTTGTTCATAATACACGTATTTTAAAGCGATAAACGAATTTGAAACTTTCCGTTTTCTTGAGAACGAATACAACTTGTGATAAATCGTTTTCAGTAAATGGAGTGAAACTCAAGACTGCTCTAACGCTCTACATAAGTTGTCTATTCTAAGTAGTATTTGAGCTGTGTAGATGAAATTTCCAGAAATTGGCAAAAATTACACATTGTATTCTTCTCGAAAAAACGGAAAATTTCAAATTTGTTTATAGCTTTGAAATAGATTGTATTTCTGACGAAGCCATTAGGACCTTATGTGATGTATTATCTAAATAAAACAGTTCATTTTAGAAATGAATCCATAATTTCTAACTTTAAACAGTATCATAGAATGATATAACTAATTGAAAGCCGTAATTTTAATAAAAGTAAAAAAAAAATAATTATTTATGAATTGGAACAAGCTAGTGTTTATAGATCTAGCCGAAAGTATCCCATGTTAGTTTGTAGTTATCAAATTCTTATAACAAGCTATAGGAGCTGTTAGTAGACAATAAATTGTAATAATTTGGCATATAAGGTAATTTTGCTATTGCGTATAATTTGAAATATCATTTTTACACACACCTTTCTTGTAACCGGTTATGATAAGAGTATTTCCAATACTTGGAAAAAACGATCAAATGACTTTTGGAGTTGTCAGAGCACTGGAGCATATATTATTAAAGACGAAGTATTTAATCGGGGCTTTTTATAATGTCATTTATAAGAATTCCAATATGATCAAGTATTTCCTTCCCTTCTATGCAATATTAGGGGTAATCAGTGAAATATTTTGAGAGCCACTTATATCTCTAAAGTTATTTAAACGGTAGAAACTTAACATGCGAAAGCATTGGTGCACCTTTTAAGATGGATATTGGTGCACCTTTTAAGATGGATAAGTGTCTGTTTTGTTTTTGTTCATGTTAATAACATATATTGTTAATATACTCTATGTAATAACATTAATTGCCTTGAAAATAGTACCTATTCAAATATTATTAAAGAAATAATAGTAGGCAATAGCTTATACTAGATTAGCGTAGTGACAAATATGATTCGTACCACAGTTAAATCGGATAACAGCCTAAACATTACTGATCACCAAAATTAAGGAAAAAACATGAAATCGTTTTTTTTTTTTCTTGAAACGGTTGCTATTGTTTTGCACAACACTGTACATACGTTCCTTTTTGCAAAATATTCTATCAACAGTGTGTTGGCAAATGCTCTTATTCCCATAGTATGAAAATATTATAACAACAGACTGATTAATAGATCTATAATTTCCATTATTCGTTAGACTCTGTTTAATTTGATAAACCTTAAATTTCAAGATTTAATTTCAGCTGATAGCCAATATACATTTTTATATTCTCATCATGTAAAATATTTCGTAAAGTAATCTTTCGTTATTTATGGCAAGGATAGCAAATTGAACGATACTGCAAAAGTCTACCAAACTAATCAAAACAACGCCACTCTAACATACATTTTTAATTCATCTTCCAAACCATAAATTCTACCTCTGAAGTCTCCAATCGTTTTTCCACTCTTTTCTATATTCTAAGGGAAAAGTTAATCTGCTACCATAGCTTTCTTAAATTGTGCCCACTATCACGGAAAGAGATTTTGCTAAGTAGCAACGAAAAGAAGAGAAGCGAGCTGTATAGTATTGTGCAAAGAGCTACTAGGATATCCTATGTAAGCCCTTTTACATCAGTTACTTTTCATGGGCCACAATTTTAAAGTGTTCATTTATGTATATTCTTCTGTTTAGATTAGCATCTAATAGATTCATATGTGGATTTGATTTTAAATTCAACGGTTATTCACTTAACTTGGAATAATTTTTTTTTTGTCCTTGTGAAAAGAGCCCGAACTCATACTTAATTCTATTCTACGATTGGTACAAGTACAGATAAATATTGGTTAAACCTGGAAAACTTGTTATGAAAAAAGCTGGTTAACATGAGAAATACACGGCACTTGCTTGTAGAATATGTCCAAAACTTGATTTGTTTTGTATTTAATTGATATCAGTTTTGGGCTTAACATGATATTCCCTTTATTGCTTTCTTTTAATACAGATATTTTTTTTTGCAGCCAAAGTGATGCTTCACGCATTGACTTGCGTTTCGTTCAATTTAGAAGAAAAAATGATGCGCGTACCAGATTAGGGCTAGTTTCAGAGAATGGTGAAAACTTAATTGAGTTGTCTTCGAATACCTGCGTCAGTAATGAAATGTGTAGCTTCATCAGACAGTATATGAGTCCTGGAGAACTTCGTAAGAAATCTCAAAGTCTTCATTGTGAAAAAGTAACGGATGATATTGCATTGTTATCACCACTGTTAAATCCACAGAAAATAATTTGTGTTGGTCTGAACTACAGAGGCCATTGTGAAGAACAGAAAGTTGAAATTCCAAAAGAACCTATTTTTTTTAACAAATTTGCTAGCTCGATAATTGGGCCAAGAGATTCCATTATTGCTCATCCAATCACCGAGGTATATCTACATACATATTTTTAGACATCTCTTGTATCCAGTTAATATTCAATTACTATAATAATTCCAGCAAATAGATTGGGAAGTTGAACTGGCAGTAATTATTGGCAAAGATGCTAAATGTATTCCAAAAGAAAAGGCAATGGATTATGTATTTGGTTACAGCGTTGCCCAAGACATATCTGCAAGAGATTGGCAAAAGGAACGCAACGGTGGTCAATTTTTAATTGGTAAATCTATGGATACATTTTGTCCACTTGGACCATCTATTGTTCATAAGAGCTTAATAATAGATCCCCACAATCTGAACCTCAGTTGCCATATAAATGGTCAATTGAAACAAAAATCCAATACCAAAGATATGATTTTCCATATAGATGACTTGATTTCTCGACTATCACAGTAACTACATTAAAATTATTAAATTCCGTAATTTTATGCAATAAAATTACAGCTTTATGACGCTTAAGGCTGGTGATGTACTTCTAACTGGAACTCCCGCTGGTGTTGGCTTTTCTCGAAATCCTCCGGAATATCTTAAGCCTGACGATGTCATTGATACTGAAATTCAGTGCATAGGAAAACTAATTAACAAAGTCGTAAAGTGCTAATGATTCTAGAAACAGCAACAAATTTAAATTCCTAGCATTTGTTATTTAATTTAATTTAATTTGGAGAGCGAATTATTTATTATATTATATCGTAGCAGCTCGGGTTTGTCAGTTATATAAAAAAAAACACTTTTAATTTAAACACACACTCTTCATTTTAAATTCAATCCAAAACACTGCAATTCAAAAATCATTTTCACTTAATATCTGAATACTATAACTTATTTTTATTTCATTCTAAATTTTAGGAGGGAGGAGGCTCTTGTAGTATGCAAAATAATCTTAATCGATTTGACATTTCTGTTGATTTCACTGAAGAGTCCTCCCGTGATATTTAACGTAACGCCTCAATCGGAGAAGCTCTGTCTGGCTATGTTTTCTATTCTGATAATGCCATTTAATTTAGTCTAGACCTTTATGATTGAATTTTGCCAATCTATCTGCTGGTATGTGCCTTAATAAACCTGTCCTATATTTCTTGAATTTTCTCCAAATGCTGTATGTTCCCCTGAAGTATGGACCCTTTAGGTTTCTTGAACTGTACATTCCTAAAATCTTTAGGGTGTCTCCAACTGTTAGGTTTCGCAATTCCAGCATATCTTCTTAAAATCTAGCGCTGATGATAGCTTTCTTGTAAGTACTGTTAATCCAAGAGTTTGCCTATCATTCTTGCCGCAAGATACGCAGATATACTTTGAATGTTGACTGGTATTTTACCATTTTACGTAAGAAAGGACTATATTGAGTACGGTATTCTTTTACAATTCCAAAACGTTCTTAGTTCACTTGACTATTTTTGTTGTGTTAATCATTCAAGAAATTAACCGGAAGAAACTTATAATTTTAACAAGTGTGAATTTCTTTCATCGATAAATTTTTATTTCAGAAAAAGCTTTAAACAGTTTTCAGGCAGAAGTCAGCAAGACTTCTGTAACAGCCAAAGTTAGTAAAATATTTATTAAAATTCTGCAAATATACGAAGTTGGTATTAGGCGTCTAACCAAGTAAGTCATATGAACACCATGATTGGTAGCATAAGATCCAGCCGTTTCAAATACAGCTAAGAAAATTTTATGAAAAAAACTGAGAAAATAAGGTATATTTAATTAATTTCTAATTCTGTAAAGATCCGCTGATCAGAGCAGAACGCTAAAGTGGTACGCTTACTTAAAACGCGAAAACAGTAGTTAGAATCTCAGTTTATATAAAAAAGAGGTTCATTGGTGGAAGAAAGAATTTATTCACCGGGTGGAATACCAAAATCCGCTGAATCACAGGCCGTAAGTCGGAATAATAATAATTAATTAATTTCTTAATTTATAGAATTTTTTGTGCGCAGCTTTCTAGAAGTTTTTTCGTCAGCTTCAAACAATACAATATTTCATACAGAAATGGAACCTGACTTACACACCATGCTAAAAAAAATCCCACAATAGAAGACAGCTTTTTGTGTGTGAAAAAAAAAAACAAAATACATAATTGCATATTTAACCAAACTACACTACAATCTTCTATGTAAATAGGTATTCAAAAGTTACAGATTCTGATTGTATAATTATTATTGATTGTACACAGTGTCCAATCCCCATGTAAAATAGTCAAGCAATGTTTTACCAGCTATGGTGCATTTCGAACCATAATGAGATCTCAATTAATACAAAACTGCAACTATCCTATTCAAATGTGAAAATATAGAGTTATATAATTGCTACTGCACATCTTTTAGTGTAAGAGCCTATAGTAATTTTTAGTTATAAATGATGAAAAATAATTCAATTAGAATGGCTGATATGAAAAAGAATATAATTTAAACGATAAGCTAAAGTGGTTCTGTCAAGGATGCTTTGAAATTCTTGAAGATCACTCGTTTTCGACAGGGAAGTAGACAAACACGTAAGAGAATCAATGAATCAATCACGTCTGTTATGTAAGCCGTCACATGGTTAACATGAGAAAACAAGTAGATGCCTGTTGGATATGCCCAAAATTTAAGTTGTTTTTTATTGAACTGATGCCAGTTTTGGTCTTAACATTTATTCCTTTCTTTAATATAGATATTTTCTTTGCAGCCAAAGTGATGATTCACACATTGATTTGCGTTTCATTCAATTTAGAAGAAAAAATGATGCGCTTACCAGATTGGGACTAATTTCAGAAAATGGTGAAAACTTAATTGAGTTGTCGAATACCTCCGGCAGTAATGAAATGTGCAACTTTATCAGGGAATACACGAGCGTTGGCGAGCTTCGAGAGAAAACTGAAAGTCTTCATAGCGAAAAAGTAACGGATGATATTAAATTGCTAGCGCCAGTCTTAAACCCACAGAAAATAATCTGTGTAGGTCTGAACTACAGAGGCCATTGTGAAGAACAAAAACGTGAAGTACCAAAAGAACCCATTTTTTTTAGTAAATTTGCTAGTTCGATAATTGGGCCAAGGGATTCAATAATTGCTCATCCAATCACCCAGGTATATCTACATACATATTTTCAGATATCTCTTGTATCCATGTAATATTCAATTACTATAATAATTGCAGAAAATAGATTGGGAAGTTGAACTAGCGGTAATTATCGGCAAAGATGCTAAATGTATTCCAAAAGAAAAGGCAATGGATTATGTATTTGGTTATTGCGTTGCACAAGACATATCTGCAAGAGATTGGCAAAAGGAACGCAACGGTGGTCAATTTTTAATTGGCAAATCTATGGATACATTTTGTCCACTTGGACCATCTATTGTGCATAAGAGCTTAATAATGGATCCTCACAATTTGAACCTCAGTTGCCATGTAAATGGGCAATTGAAACAAAATTCCAATACCAAAGATTTGGTTTTCCGTATAGATGACTTGATTTCTCGACTATCACAGTAATTAATTTCAAATTATTAAAGTTCGTAATTTTATGCAATAGCTTTACAGCTTCATGACTCTTAAGCCTGGTGATGTACTGCTAACTGGAACACCGTCTGGTGTTGGCTGTTCTCGAAATCCTCCGGAATATCTTAAGCCCGGCGACGTCGTTGAAACTGAAATTCAGTGTTTAGGAAAACTAATTAACAAAGTCGTTAAATGTTGATGATTTTAGAAACAGCAACAAATTTATATTCTTAGCATTTTTTTTGTTTTAATTTTGAGAACGAAATTTTATTTTATTGTATTGTGATGACTCACGTTCATCAATTATAAACGCTTTTAATTTCAACACACACTCTTTATTCTGATTCAAACTAAAACACTTTAATTCAAAAATCAGTTTCACTTAATATTTGAATACTTATTTTCGTTTTATTCGCAATTATAGTTTTAAGAGGTGGTATTAGTTATGCCTTTGACACGAAATGAAAATATCGACTCCAAACAGGAACATGTGTGATTTGATTTGAATACCGAATATTCATCATCGTGTGTATTTCTCACACGACAAGTTTTCGCTCGCACTTGGTAAATATTCTACGATATCTGGGAATCGTGTGGGACCCACTTAAGCGGTGGTAATATTTATACCTAAAATGTAGTAAATGTTCCACTTCTCTCATTTGATTCACTTATATTATTATTATTTTATTTTATTAGCCCATAATAAAGCTTTTAGCAACCAAGTTTACATCATTTAACACTTAAATTTAAAAATTTAATCCTAGGTTGATATATAATTCGAAACTCTAATTCATTTAGACAAAAAAACAATTAAATTACATACATTTTAATACAGATAAACTCAGATAAAAAAGGGACATATTTGTAAGTTCACTGCACCTTACTGACTACAAATTTAAGCACTTCTCTTTTAAATACATTTAAATTATTCTCACTCTTAATTGCGTATAGAAGACAATTAAAAAAGTTTAATCCTTTGTACATTAAGCTATTTTGAGTACTACTCCTGTTACATCTTGCCAGCCTGAAGTTATCATTTCCTCGTAGATTATAAGGCTGAGCATCCCTTGTTGTAACCAAGTTCTTATGCAAGTATTCCGGTAATATTTTTTTTTTTTTCATTTTAAAAATAAAAATCATTGCATTTACACACAGCCTTTGCTTCACATTTAACCAACTCAAAAGTTCTAGCATATCCTTCACAGGGGTGCGCAAGTTACACTTTAAAATAGATCGCATGGATTTGTTTTGTAACTTCTGCAGCCTGTCCTTTATCTCCTCAGATGTCTTGTACAAAAGCGTTGCGCAATATGTGAAATGCGGCAGTACAAGTGCATTATAAAGCCTAATTGCACTATTTTTACTTAACATGCTTCTAATTCGGCGCAAGAATCCAATCTTCTTTGCAATTTTCGCACATATATAATTCGCATGGTCTCCGAGTTTCAGCTTAGAATCAATTAACACCCCAAGATATTTAATGCAATTTACACGTTCAATTACTTCACCATCTAATATTATAGGAAAATCGGTAGTTATATTGAATGTCATATACTTTGTTTTGGTCATATTCACCTTCAATTTATTACCTTTTAACCATTTATCCAGCAAGACTAGGTCTTCGTTCATTTCCCGTACAATTCTACCGATATCTCTTCCACTAATATATATGAGAGTATCATCTGCGAATAAGGCAATTATGCACGATTTCAAAATCCCATTGATATCATTAATATATAGCAGAAACAAGGTTACTCCTAAAACAGAGCCCTGGGGCACTCCCAACGAAACTTCCAATGATTCTGATAACATGCCATTTATCTTTGTTTCTTTGAGTCCTTCCGGACAAATATGAACGAAACCAATCCAATTCCACGTCTCTAACCCCATATATCCATAGCTTCTTCAGCAGTATATCTCGGTCAAGCGTTTCAAATCCAAAAACACAGCTATCACAGCGTTTCCACTGTCTATCTCGCGTTTCCATTCAAATATAAGCCAATTTAAAGCAGTCTCACATGAATGTTTATTCCTGAATCCCGACTGCTCCTCTATAATCAATTTCTTTCCTTCAATATATTCCATTAATTGTTCAGCAATAAAACGTTCAAATATTTTTTATAAGAAGGAAGCATATTTATAGGTCTAAATTCATCGCATTTGATTGTATTATCTACCTTCGCTACTGGTACTATTATCGATTCCTTCCAGGTAGTTGGAAATGCACCCATGGCAATTGACAAGTTAAATATTTTCATTAATACTGGGCCCAGCATTTCAATGGAATTATAGATTATATCTGGTGTGAGACCATTTAGACCTTTCTTCTTTTTACACCTTCTTATAACATTCAGAAGCTGTTGGCAGTTGCAGTATCGCATTTTTAATCTGAATGGTACAGATAAGCAATTAACTGTGCACTGCATCCTTGGAATAGATCTGTTAATCTCCTTAATACTTTCCACAAAATAATTATTTAATCGGTTTGCTATAAGTAAGGCATCGTCTATATATTCCTGTCCAAATTGCATTGCTGATATCTCATCTGACTTAGTATTTTTCAATATTAGCCTTTTAATAGTTTTCCACAGACCTTTCTGATCTCCTGCATTAGCCTCAATTTGGTTCTCAACATATTTGTTTTTCTGCTTATTAACTTCTTTCTTAAAATCATTCCTCAGTACTCTGTATCTTTCCCATTGTACTACATCACCGCTGTAGACTGCTGTTCTGTATGCTTCCATTTTTTGTCTTTTCTTTCTGTCCAAATCCTGAGAATACCAACTATTTATATTATCTCTTACTGCCCTATTAACTCTCATTTGTTCTAATGATAATATTAATTTGTGGTCAAGCAACGCTGATAGCTCATTAATATAGTCCATATGGTAAAGATTATCAAATCCCAATGCGTTTAACCCCTCCTCAAATTTTTCACTACTATATATCACAAACTTATAGTTCTTTCTTCAAAATTCTCTTTGCTATTAACTTCCACAACTATCTTTAACGTCTCATGGTCTGATACTTTGTATTCTCCATCTATAGTTACTGCTAAATTACTCACATGTATTCCAGTTAAAACATAGTCCAATAGCGTACTAGAATGATTTGTTATACGAGTCGGTTGTTCCACTAATTGCTTCATTTATAAGACTTCTAATTCCAGTGTTGCTATTGCCCTCCAACAGCCAATCTATGTTAAAATCTCCAGCTATCTGAATGTTACTATCATTTTCTAAATGCTGCTCACTCCAATCCAAAAAATATAATAGGAATTCCCTAATGGAGTAGATTGGAGATCTGTATACAACTACTATTGCCCACTTTTGTCTGCCTAGCCACACATATGTACGCCTTTATTATCCATAAAAAACTGTTAATTTTGCTCACATGTACTACTTTATATGCTATACCTCTTTTTATATACATTGATACACCACCTGTATGCCTTGAGTTTGATACACAAGTTATAATATTGTAACCACTTAATTTAATTTCAGAATCTTCAATTTCACTCGTTATATGTGTTTCAGAAAGTAACAACAAATTTGGCTTTTGATCCTTCACTAATAACTCCATCTCTGCTTTATTAGCTAGCAAGCTGTGAAAATTCAAATAATATATCACCATAGTGCACTTCAAATCATCTGATTGCTATGCCAACCTCTTTTTCAGAACGGATACTTTTCGTTTATATACACACTCTTTGTTAAATGCATTATGATTTACATCCAAATTCAATTTCAAATCATTATTTACCCGTACACAGTTTACACACTTTATATTTTGGTTGTCACATTCACTTCCAAGATGATCTCCTCCACATTTAAAGCAGACTTTATTTTCAATTTTACATTCATTGCTATTATGATCAAACCCCAGGCATTTATAACATCGTTTCACATATATTGATTCTCTTATTTCACATCTATCGCATTGTACACAAACTCGTCCCGTTTTTAATATATTATTTAAACTTTCCACATCAATTTCTATAACTGCATTGAAAGATTCATGACCCCTGTTATTAACTTTCCAAATAGCCTTTAATTCAATATCTGAATGACCTAACAGTTAATTTTGTTTTTTTTTCAAACCATTTATTAACTCACTTTCCGTATATTTCCTCGATAAATTTGTTATTTTGGCTCGCGATTTTTTCCTTACCCATTTCCTTACTTCATAATCTTTTCCCAATTTACTTTCCACATCACACCTTAGCTTGTTCACTGATTCATCATCTTCACATGTTACCAAGATTTCCCCATTATTTAATTTTCTTATACCTGACACCTGTATTCCTAACTACACTGGATTTAAATTTGTTTTAATTTCAATTTTTGTTATATCTGCACTTTGCTTAATTTTTGGTTTTACTAGTACAGTTGATCTTTTAACTACCGTTGCATAGGATTGCTTCTCCTTCCCTATTGCATTCTTTACACCAGCTATTATATTACTTTCACTTTCAATATTTTGATTGATCTTATTTTTTATTTCATTAAGCCTGTTTTAATCTCTGAAGCATCCAATTTTGTATGGCACGATTCACATAATATAACTAAGAACTTCTTTAAATTTTTAATGTCATAATCCGTTAATTCTGCACATTTCACATGGAAAATTCTACCACAGCCTCCCCGACAGTACACTGAACCAACTGCACGTGCCGGTCTATCACAAGTCCTGCAATCCATTGTGCAGAAAATGTAATGCAAGTTTTAGTAAATAAAAGAGAAAAAATAAACAACAATTTCAAAAGAAGAAAAAACATTGAAGTAATTTCACTCCACGATCACTCGCTTCTAATTTCATAAATTTTTATCACTTTTATCCGAAATATTATTAAACTAAAAGAGCACACATATCAACCGTCCGTCTGAGAAGCAACAAGAGCACATAAGTATTCATTTAGACCATACCTCACCGACCGAACTTTGTTATACTGGATACACTCATAATTTCTACAAAATTCTTTCGTACTTGGAATGGTAGCTCCTAGAGCCGAAAATTATATCCCTATTTGCTAATATCCGGATCTGCGGACAATCCGATTCCTGAAATCCGGATAATACAAATCCAGACCATCCAGACTAAGCAATATTATTTTTAGGTTGTTCATGAAACTTACATTTTTCCAATGAAATTAGTGCGAACATTTTTGTGGTATTATGTAACTCAAATCTGTCATAAAGTTAATATACATTCAAATAAAAATCATTATAAATGCAGTCGATAATAACCAATGTGACCTACAATGATAATTAATTAATTGTCTCACAAATTTGTACTAAGCTGCTATGCTCAAAATTTACGATAAATAGTTCTTTTTGTAGTTTCATGAAAAGTCAATAGCAATATTCTTTGACTTTGACTCTTTGGCTAACCTTAGTGCTTTCTGGACGGCATATAGTTCTGCTAACTCTCCCGGTTGGAATAAGTCTCCTCCCACATTTTGGTGCTTTCTGTTCTTACGGTGACTCCTACGAATTCAGGCTTGTACAGACTGTTTTTTCAGACTCTTCTATTTCTGGAGAATAGTATTACGGCAACATTTTACATTTCTTCAAGTTCTGTGAGCTTTAGGTCTGAGCATCCTTATAATCTCTACGTTGTCTCCAGCTGTCATGTTCCACAGTTCCAGCTTGTGTGCGATTTTTGTAATCATCTGGGTGATTGCTTTGTCTAAAGTGCTGTTAGTTAAAGAGTTGTTCTCTCGTTCTTACAGGTAAATTTTCAATACGATTTCAATTTTCTTTGTCATTTTACGGAAAGGAGCACCATATCGGATACCATATTTATCTACGATTCCTGCTTTCTTGGCATGCTTGGCCGGTTTTGTTGTGTTGATCAATCATGAACTTAGTCGCCTAATCGGACGAAAGTTTTTCAAAATTACAACCAGGTAGGTAACCACTTACAAATTATTTCATTTGCGACACATAGTCCCACACGTTTACGATTCATCTAAACTAAATTATTATATAATTGTTACTAACCAGCTTTGAGTGTAAGAGCCTATAGCTATTGTTAGGAATTAAACCGAACAATATTTACATTAATAGGAAGGCTGAAAGAGAAAGATGTCAAATACAACAGTTTGGCAGCATGTAATAGTTATAGTATCCTCCTAAAAAACAGAAGAGAGCTACCTGAAAATTAGCTTTTTTATCAAACCCTTAATAGACATAGTAAAAATAAAATCACAAGAAACATTACTTGCATTGAAATACCATAAATTTGGAAAACACTGTTTATTAATTCACTAGGAACACTAGTATATAAAATTAAATTAGTTCAAATTAAACTGGCTTCGATCTTGTTGCAGGGTATTCTTCTCTAGTATGATAGGGCTCATACGGATCATCAACATAATATTTCGGTCGTTTCCAGAATTTAGTAACCATTTTATCTAGAAGAGCTGATTGCGTAGAATTGACAAAAATATGTTGTCGGAGCCGTCGCTTCAATGCTTTTGATTTTTTGCATAATCTTTTATGGCGACCAGCATGTGTTCTTATCCAACCACCCCAATGCAAACGTTTGAATCGTTTGATAACTGCTTTTACAGTTTTCCTTTTACCTTTTAATAATGAAAATTTTGTTACCGGTCTAATGCTTTGAGAAATAATAGGTTGAATGCATTGCAATAAGGACGTCCTTTGAAGAGTTATTGATGATAATCCTGTCGATATTATATTACATTTAGGACTGCTCTGCACAGCTGACTGTTTTACAAGATTACATAAAGTCCTCTGTGAATTAGTAGCAGGCTCTAGAAACTTACAGTTAGAACCGTTAAAGCAAGATAATCTTTGTATTTGGCATGAACCAATCCTTCCAAGACCTAAAAGTTAAATTATTCTTTATTAGCATCTAAAAAAATGATAAAGTATGAGGAAAAACGCAGAATAAAACTAAGCTACAAGTCATTTGTTATAGGAATGAAAGAAAAACAATTCTTTTTTATACGGCACCTAAAGTTAACTGGAGATGAACGTTGAATCATTGCAGTTTTGGACAAAGAATAATATAACTTTTACGGCTTTCGCGGTTGCTTACTGACACTTTATCTAGTTATCAGAACTCTGTCTAAAAACGGCATACCTCTTTTGATCAATGACTTCATTTGAGATTTTCGACTCATTACTAAAACTGATCGAAGGATCATATTATGAAAACGCCCATGCCTTATTCGCAGATAAGGCAACACCTCAGAGATGATCCTAATCACTCAATGACTAAGGAGAACGAAGCGTTGTCCATTTTTTTTGTTAAATACCATGTACAACAAAATATGATAGTGAAGTTGCACGATTTTGCTCAGATTATAGAAATGCAAATAAACGAAGAAAAACACTAAGCATAATCTTACAGTGAATAATTTTGTGAAAATCGAAGGAGAGCATCTACGAAGTATAATGAAATATGTCGCAGCATATAGCTCAGATGACTGTTTCTTAGAAAAGAGTGCTCGGCACCCGACCACCGAGGTACTAGCCTCGTTTTTGTCAAAGAAGGCTTAGATGGCTATCTTAAATTATACTTTTTCACAATCGATTGTTTGAATCATTTAAGATTTATATATGGTGGAGTTCAAGATAGAGATATGGTTTTCCGCAACTACTATTAGATCTTTTGAGCTCCCAATATTATAAATTTCATTAAAAGTCGGTCTCAACAGTCAAGCTTAAGCTCAGGATAAGTTAAGCTGATTTCATAGCTCAAGTGAACCTTAAGCCAAATAAAGTTTGTTCTGTGGGTAATTTTCTTAAAAGATGCCAGCAATTGTGATTTGATTTACTGAATTAGACTTAGATGGCATTGTCATTTTTCAAAAATTAACATCCTGACATACTGTATCCAAAATGATCTTCAAGGGAAATCTCGAAGGTTCCGAAAATTCCTGTACGATTGAAGAGAAGGAACTTCGGTTGTTCGTATCCGGGGAGGTACCTTAAGCAGATAACGATATAGAAACTATCTGGTGAATGCAGTATTTCATGGTCCTCTTGACTTTAGAAGTCTTCGACTGTCCTTCATTCACTGTTGATTTCAAAACTACCCACGTACGTTTCAGATTTTCCTCCAAATCAATCAAAAACCAAGTATTTATAAACCCCTGCTTAAAGCAACGTACAATGCTGGGCATTACTACTACATTAGACAGCTTAGAAATAGATTACAAATCGTAATTTACAATAATAGCAAAATAAACAATAAAATAATAATAGCTGGTTAGAACATTGGCAATGTTGAAAATAAATCGATGCAATAAGTATGAAAATGGTTGGACAGTAGACAGTCATTATAGATAAATAGATACCCAACTTGGAATTAGGATTTGATGTGAGAAACCATTACAAACCATAATTATGTTTGACATCATAATGATTCTTCCAATAGCCGGTACATCGATAACACCTTAATTTAATGAGGTGTGCCGACTGGTAAAATTAAATCGGAACATCGTTAAATGAGATCACTAGCAAGTAGTAACTACATAATGTCGATTTTTTATGGTAAAGTCCAATAGTCTTAACTCCTCAGTGAGTACTATATTATTTCCTATCTCATATTCAGATTATTGCAAGCTTGTCTCTTCAAGCACACACAAAATGTCTTCGGCATCATAACACTTGTTTTTGAAATGCTTCTTCAATGTACACTCTAGTGCACGACTGAAAGATATTGGGGAGTTTTTCCCAGGTATGCTTCTATTAAAAATATTCAAAATCCCTGTGGTTTTTCAGTGCGAACGCATTTTAATCAAATCAAATCAGAATAGAAATGTTTTCTTTGAGAACCAATTTGCGTAAAAAACTAAAGAATATATCTCAGTGGTTTATATATACTTAATAAATGATTTGATATTAAATATAAACATGTATTTTACATAAATTTCAATGAAATTACCAGATACTAATCGAAACATCCTAGAGATTAGAAGTAGAATAAGAATCTACCAATCTTCTACCACGAAAAAATCATATTTGACAACATGGTATTGCAGTTTTGTTCGGATTTCGGTCGGGTCGGTTTAAAAAAAATAGAACTTAATGTGGCGTATTCACTTAGAGATAGCGCTGCTGCGGCTTAAAATAACAAATTCAAAGCGCCATATATCAAAAGTTTGCTAGGGCCCGCACACTGACTTAATAGACTGAGCGTATTGCCATTTTCCTATAGGAAAGAATGGCACAAGTTAGTTTTCTCTTTCGCCCTATGGCATAGTTGGAGCTACCAACACAACATATTGCTTATTGACCGTTTTCTTATGCGATTTGATGTTTTTATGTTGGCTTCAGATGATTAAATTGTAGCTGGTATGGGAAATTAAAACAACTTTTCTTCTTTTCACCAATCACCGCAGAAAGAATAGGTAAAGATAGTGCTTACCATGCTTCGTCTCTCTTGCCTATATGCAGGATTCAGGTAAGAATAACTTGAAAATTAAAGTCGGAATGGGTTTAATTCCTTATAAACGGTTAAAATATAACTTGGGTACAAGAAAATAAATGTTTTTTAATTTAATTTGATTTACGGGTGTAAAATGTCATCTGATTCGTTGATTTTTACATGTTTTTTATCTAGTACGTTTTAAAGGGTGCTCTAACGTTGTTATACAGAAACACAATATTTGTGCCACATGAAATAGTAAATCGCTCAGTCGCACTTTTCATTTTTTACAGGTGAGAGGCATTCGGGGGTAGGAAAGGTTTCAAAAGTTTCGATCGGGAGGACGGGCAGCATCCCAGTGACGGTTTTACCGACTTACCAATAAAGTTTTATACACAATTGCATATGGAAATGTCCGCGTCTGCCTTTAAGCCATAGCCCACACGCGGGAGTTTTTAGACAATTTTTACTTGTGCGCGTATTCGGGGGTAGGAAAAATTCTGTGCTACCAAATTTCGAACGGGAGGTACGGGCAGCATACTAAGGTCCAACCCACACAAGAAGTTTTTAGGGAAGAAAGGAATTTCCTTCCCTTGGCTTAGACGTGCCATAACAATACTGTTGCCTCGCGTAGTTTTTTATATGATTACCGAAATTAATTGTATTCATGTTCAATTAAGTCACAGTTTTTGATATAAACAATAACAGTATCACGAATTCACAACATGTAATAATTATTAAATTATTATATTATCACCTCAAATCGCAAATAAACATCTGTGCAGCCGTCTGATGAGAAATTTCAGAAATTTCGGAATTTCAAAATAGCCAGCTTGCTGTAATATTGGTATGCTGTCCGTACTCCCGATCGAAACTTGGCAGCACGGACTTTTTCCTACCCCCGGATACTTCTCACCCGTAAAAAAGTGCCATAATCCTCCCCTGTGTGTGCCTACATTTGTCATCACAAAAATGTTACACCGCTGTAGTTCCTTATATGAATACCGAGTTTATCATAAATTTCGCAATTTAAAATGGCCGAATCAATTTCCTTTCAGTAGTATTGGGTATTGGTATGCTGCTCGTGCTGCAGTTCAAAAATTCTCCCCACCACGAATGACAAACAACCTAAAAAAAGTGCAGTGTACGCCTAGGTACTATACTGTGGCCTAGGCAAAAGCACACTAGCTGAATGAACACAAAATGTCAAAATTAACTGCAGTATCATCATATTTTATATGATGTGATAATTGTATAAATATCAAAAGAACTAGGATTCAACACAAAATTTAATGAATTAAAATCTTATCAATAATAAATTATTATTTGGATTTTCGATAGCAACCCTATGTTTGTTCTTATAATTCAATGGTAGGATTAAATGTGAAGGATTTGTAAAATTAAATATATACGTCAATTTACGTCATTTTCAGATTTAAGGCAGAGTGGGCACTTCTGTTGATTGTTTTCACTGGCGACAATAGTTATCGTACATACCAAGTAAGCCGGTTGGGAAAAAAGTTTGTTGATATATTAAAAAAAGGATATAAAAATGTATCGGCTGATATCAAAGAATCTTGATAGAGCTGTTATTCTGGTAAATATTGTTTTTGGTACATTTTAGTTGATTGTCACATTTCTTCTGTATGTTATGTCATCTGTCATCATAAGTGTATGAATGGATTATTTTAATTTTCTTAATTATATAATGTTTGAATAATTTTTTGTTAAGGATATGTCCTACCTATAATCAATACCTTTTCTTTTACTCTCAAAGTCAGAAAGGATCGACATGTACATTTTACATTGTACATGTGTTACAATCTCCATTTAAATAATCAAAATTAACTTGAAGAGTTTCAAAATTGCCTCAATAAGGAGAAAAATTGCGAAGATCCTTACTTTGTCCAACTTTGTACATAACTTTTTGTTGTATGATTAGAGTTGTGTAAGATGCAAGCATTTCGTTTGCAATTTAAAGTAGGTAAAGACTTAAGGTAATTTACAAATTCCATTGCAGACTTAAAAATAAAACTGAAAGGACCCTGGCCATGGCAATGTCTATAAATGTTCAGTACATTATCAAGATAATCTATAGGTATATCTAATTAAATAATTAATAGAAGATCAAAATTTTTAAACTAACTAAATAAAAATAATCACAATACTTTAATCAAAAGCAAGACAAAAACATACTAAAAGTAAATAATACAAAGACAAAAACTAAAATTTTTTAATACCTGCAGCACCGTATGAGTTTCATTGAGAATTTTTTTATTTTTTGAATTATCAGATTAATACGTGGCACATTTGAATGGCATTATAGTCATAAATATTTACTCCTATAATTTATGCGTTGGTTCGGTTATTTTTAACCGTCAGGACTTAATTTGGCAATAGTCTATTGCTCTGTTGTATACACAAATCTAAACTAACAATGATTTTTCATTCTATCCTTCACTTTTTATTTGTTATTTAAAGATTTCTATTTAATCTAAAATTTGTATATCTATGCGGAAACCGAATTGATTACCGTCGCATAATATTAAAATATTAAGTGGTTAAGAAATAAAAAATATTTGTAGTGCAATAAACCAAAAACAACAAATAACAATTTAATTGCAACCTTGACTCGTATCATTAATTTTTGTGGAGAATTCAGGCCATTTAATATGCTACCACTATGATTTTAAGAAAAGGAGTACAGATCCAATTAAAAAGTAACTTAGAGAAAAATTGTCTTATAGCTAAAGAACTATCGAGGATTAGAAAGTAACACAATTGCGAATCAGAATTAAATTGAGCAGTAACGAAAAGGAAAGAAGAAATGGAGGAATGTAACGCTATTCTAGCAGTATTCTTAGATTTGAAGAGAGCGTTCGAGACTATAGACACCATTTTTTTTATCAAATCTTGGAAATAATGGTATGCAGGTCAAGGAGCTATTTAGAGGTTAGAAGACGGAGGACTAGAATGAATGCCGCGCGGGCGAGAAAAAATTGTAAATTTTTGAGGGGAACTTTAAGTTGGATAGGGGTATATTACTTAAGAGAGGAGATGGCTTGAAATATGATATTGATGCCAAAATCATACAGTCGGAG
This sequence comes from Dioctria rufipes, assembly GCA_963924295.1. Classification (NCBI taxonomy): domain Eukaryota; kingdom Metazoa; phylum Arthropoda; class Insecta; order Diptera; family Asilidae; genus Dioctria; species Dioctria rufipes. The sequence continues at coordinate 217,995,963 of OZ002741.1, forward strand.
GCAAATAAGCAAGTGGTCAATTATTGATATTTTAATTTAGGTTATTTAATTTAATTGTCGCTGTCATGCCATAATCGTGAATCTGCTATTTTGGTTATTTTGATCTGCCATACTCATATGTAACTCGGGAAAATCAAATCTATATTTTATTATGCTGTAAAAATCTTACCTATATTACTTTACCAATGTATAAGATATTCATTCCCGGTTTTCGTTTTCAAGAATGAGCTAAATTCCTGGGAAACGTTTACTCCTAACATTGCTACATATAAAAAGATTAATTTCTCAGTTTCATGAAATAGACGAATAATACTCTCTGTTTCGTTATACACTCTGTTATAAACGAGTTTGAAATTTTCCATTTTCATATTTTGCAAATTCTTTGAAATTTCATTTACAGAGCTCAAATGCCGTTATTACTAAACAACTTACCCAGTACGTTAGAACAGTCTTGAGTATCTCTCTACATTCTGAAAACCATTTATCATTGCCCTTGTTTTCGAGAAAACGGAAAATTTCAAACTTGTTTACAGCTTTGATTGAAACAGAGTGTATAATATTCAAGTAGGTACATTGCGACCTGATTATGATCATTTGTTTAATTCCTTTTATTTTAATTTGAAAGCAAGGAAAAAAAAGCTGCAATTCATGCCTACTCTCACATCCTCGATCATGTCTGTTTAAGCTTAAGGTTAAGAGCAGGGGAGACTAGTCCATTAAGACCCTGCGGACAACGTGAGCAGAGTTGATCTATTGTGTCCTTCTCTAGACTGGTTAAGTTAAATCTATCATTTTTACGAGCGCGATTATAATTATTATACTTGTCTTTAGCTTACACACTTTATTTGCATAGATGTTTCTCCCACGATTTTCAACCTTAAACTTGCAAGCGCGGGACTCTCACATATGATATGTTTCTGGCTTCATATTCCTCTTTGCACAGTCGAACGCAGTTCACTGCTGCATTTGCCACTTTCTTCAAGAATTAACTCATTGAGCTATCGAGAGCTATTTGAATCTCGATATTCATATTTTCTGGTGTGGAATACATAGTTGGAAGTCTCTAGAGAACATCTTCTTTTTCTACTATACATAGAAAAATAAGTATACTCAATTTCAAGAGCTTTAGGTACATTTTTTTTATATGTACAACTTCTTTCTGAATTGTATTTTTTTACACCATCAATATTAAGTTTATTAAATTGATTGTTTGTTCACTCACACAATTAGTTTGTTAAATCTCTGCGATTTTGGCGTTTAGTTACAATATTGTCCTTAGTACAAACCTTCCCCGAGTTTTAAATCCAACTCCAGGTGCTCATGTCATTGCATTTCTCTTCACCAAAAGTAAAATTTTGGAAAGCCACAGCCTTGTTTTTGTTCGTACAAAAAATATGTAGAATATCTTGCTAGACAAGATTCCATATAAGAGAGAAAAGAATAATAATAATGACAACACGGTAAATAAAAAATTGGGTGAAATAAACCACCACTTAAAATCGAGCTTAATCATTTGAATAAGCACGTCTGCTCAGGATGTTCAGAAATTTTACATGTAAAAAAAGCCAATAGTATTACAGCGCTTTGTGTCTAGCTTTTAATAGTTTTACGGAGATCCAGTCAATGTCTGTTAATTTGAAAATTTTTACAAACAGGAAAAACTAAATATTTTTGGACTGCACGTAAGGAAGAACGTAGTAGTTAATCAGCATACGCTTCAATTAGCACTACCCAAGTTCTCCTGCTATATATATCTATGTATGCACTTTGTTTCTGTTTTGTAATTGGATGTTGTCTGCAGTTGAGGCGTAATTTTCATTGCCTTATGTCATAATTTTAACATTCATTATTCTATTTGCATCATCTCCAAAATGTCATCATCATTGCAATGAAAAATGCGTATAACGCTACTTTATTATTTGTCATCTGAACTTTCATTTTCATTTTGCGACTTACCTTGGTGAACTGACCGAGAGAACAAAACGGGTATGGCCCCTTGTTCTGGACATCTAGATGTGAATGTCTCTACCGCCGACCAGTAAGAACCGCTCAATCTTTTTTTATGAACTTCTCTAGAGACCTCCAAGACCCTTTGCGACAAGGCTTATTCTGATATATAGATCTACTGAATACAATCGTGAGGTTGAAGAAATCAATCAGCATATTTTAATCGAATCAATGTTGCTCATATACGGAGCTTTACTACACATGCATATGTACATTTGTTTTGCTTCCCCCGCTCTATTTGAGGATAAAGTGATCGCCTCTAGGCATCGACATCATCTAATTGAAAACAGTTCAAAGAATTTATATTTGGAAGCAATAATAATCAGCCTTATTATGATTGTCACCTACTTCAAGTAACACGACTATATAAAATTCATCGAAACGAAAGGAAACAAAGAAGAAGAGAAAGATTTTACCTGAAGAAATTAAGTGAGAATTGTGGACAGGAAAATGCAAGTGACAAGAGTCGAGAGCTCACCGCACATTTCTCTCTGTTTTGTCTGATGCGGTTGTCGATTTTTATTTCGTTTGTTAGTATGTGTTCCTATGAATTTTACACAGTCGTTTCACTCTAAGTGAGGTGACAACCATAATAATACTCTATATCTACTCAATCTCTACTCAAATAATGAATACTTCGATGAATATCCTTCATGTGCAATTGTTCATTATATATCAATAAAGTCCCAGCAGTTGTACCTTGGATATCTTTATTTTACGGAAAACCTGGAGCTCGTTATTTTTGTATTTTTCCGACAGTGCTAGGTGTACAGTTTTATTCTAAGCTGTCTTAGTATCTGTTTATTTGTTGTTCGGTAGGACCCAGAAAGTGAAGATTCTCTATAGAGAGCCCTTTTAGTAGGGTTAAAATATTCCTCATATTTTATTTCCTTCAATTTTTTGTGCTGTTTACTTTTGCTGTTTGTTAATGGATATCTCGCATCTCTTTCAATTTTTAAACAGATTTTTAGAAAAACTTTAAATTTTCACTTTGTTTTAATACAGAAAAATTCAACAAATCAAATCAGAAGACAAAACAGTCAAAATTTACCGAGACAAGCTGGTTTCGGTAAATTTCTATTAATTTTAACACCATTGGCTGCAACCGGCGGTGTTATTGCATATGCCAAGTAATGTTGCTATGAAATTAAAAAATTCGAATTTAATTATTATTAATAATTTTTTTTTAGATACGATAACGAATTTCGTAAGACCCTTGTTACTAATGTTCCTGGTGCTGATACTGTTATCAAAGTAGTCTTACAAGAAGAGAAGCCTTTAGAAAACATTTCAAAGAGAGTGGGAAATGTAACATCATCTTTCACAGGACTTTTTGGTGGGAGTTCTGAAAAGAAAGAAGATAATTTTAAACCTATTAAAAGTATTTGATTGTTGGTAATATTATACTTTGGGAACTATTTTGAATGAGTATTTTACAGAGCTGGAAAAACTCGAAACAAAATTACCAGTTTCACAAAAAACAGTAAGTATTCAAAATGACCCAACAAATATGCCTAGTCAAGAATATGTTGATAACATTCCTGGTTCTTTATCTACATCTCAACAATTTCCAACACCTTTAATGGGAAAGTCTGTCATTAAAAAGGAAGCAAAGGACGTAGAGGCAACAACAACTAAAGAGGCTGCACCTATTGTAATTTCAAAAATTCCAGAACCAATTCCTACTGAACTAAATGAACTAGAAAAATCTGTCGAAGTAGCTGCAGCACTTGCTGTTCAAGAATACAGCAAGGCAGTTAAAATACTAAACATGTAAGTAATTTCCAAAAGGATAAGAAATCTATTGATTTGGATATTACAGTTACAATGAAGATATAAAAAAAGTGGTTGATCAAGCTGTTGAAAAACTCGATCTTAACTCATGGACATCTTTAAAGAATAAAACTAGCGCACGAGACAGTGCAGTGGAGCTCGCTGAAAATTCAGCACGCAATGCAGTCGAAAAAATTGGTGGGTTCTACTAAACTGAATAAAAAAAAAAATCGAGCTATTGAATAAATTCACTTTAACTCATTTTTTATATATATATAGATAAATATGAATTGACATTGAGTAAGGTTGCTACATCTGTCGATCACGAGCGTTTACAAGCATTACGAAATAAAATTAAAACATGGAGTGATCATATAAAAGGAGCTAAAGATGCATTGTATCAGGCAAAATATAGTGCTAATCTCTCGGAAAAATATTGGAAGAAGGTAAACATTTTTAATATCTATATTGGTATCGTAAAAACTTTCCTTTAAATATAAACATTTCATTAGGTAGAGAGTGCCCGCAATTACTTCATAGATGAAATAGAATCAATATTTCCGGGTCTTAATCTAGCTGAAAAGAAATTAAATTTAGCTAAGGAAGACTTAGATTTATTTATCATGCATGCATATTCTCATGTCTTGACGTATCAAAAAGAACTTCAGAGGCTACAACTTGATGGAGAACTGCGCTTAAAGCGTGCTATCGAGTCTTTGAGAGGAGATGACCAAAATCAGGCAGTTCAAGCTCAAGTTGAATTTTACTTGGATAGGGAACGACGTAACATTGCAATAGAAAATCAGAAAAGGATTTTTCAAATAAGAGCAGAATCAGAAAAAGAACTAAGGCAACAGCTTAAAAGACAATCAGAAGCTCATGTTGATCATCTTCACGATGCTTTAGCTCAAAAAGAAGCCGAGCTTAGAAGAACATTTATGAGAGAACTAGATGAAAAAATTTCTTCAGAGAAAGCTGCCTATAAGCTTCAGCTAGCCACGATGTTAGGGAAACTAAAAGGAATGGATGCAGCTTTAAAAGGTAATTTAAAGAATAAATTTGTTTTTTTAACACAAAAAGAAATAAATTTTCTATTACACATTCATGCATTCAGACATTAATGAAGAATTGCAAGGTACTTCATGTAACTTATCTATTTCTTTCATCCTAGACAAATGTACTTAGTAAGCATTAATGTGAACACTATTGTCGAAATATGAGATTTCAATGATCTAGGAACCAGGATGTACAAATGCATGTAGTTTTAGAAGGAAGATGGAGTGTGCAAAAATGTGATATAGTATCCAGTTTATGTTCTTATTTCAACTCCAATAAATCACAAGCAAATAAACAACAGTAGAAAAGCAGAAATAAAAATAAATTTCAGAAACTAACGAAAAGCACGCTTAGCCGTACATTTTAGTTATCTATAAGTAGTTTTCTATTGCAAAAGTGACTCCGCGATTACACGAGTCTGGTCAGTACTGACTTGGGTAATCGCGGAGTTACTTTTGCAATAGCCAAACTACTTATAGATAACTAAAATGTACGGCAAAACGTGGTTTTCGTTAGTTTCTGAAATTTGTTTTACAATTTATTACACAAGTCAGTACTGACCACACTCATCTTAACTCAGTAAAAAAGACTACATAGTCAGTATGGGTTTACACGAGTTTGGTCAGCTCTACTGACTTCGTGTAATCGCAGGGTAAGGGTTATTTTTTTGGTTCGACTTTTCCTAGTTTGTGCTTAAATATTTTGTGCAGCAAATGGAGAAATTAAAATTTTCACAATTTTAGTATAAAAGTATTAGTTTTTAAGCAAAAATGCTGTTATCAGTACTGGTAAAGCTTAGACCCAGACCGAAAATACGCATTTATAGTCGCCACTCAGCTACTTCAGGCCACCTCAGTCATTTAGCAAAGTAAAATATAAAAATATGTCGTGCTTCTTATATAGTATGTGTTTTAGCCGGTCATAGACTCCAGAAAAAAACATATTATGTGATAAAATTTCACATTCGATATATTTATGTACATACAACTTTTGTGCCCGCAATGACTGCGGCAATATCGTTCCGGGCTCTCAATAGGAGTGCCGCCGTTTTGTTATAGGAAAGCCATCTCTACATCTCTTTGATTCTTCAGGGACTTTTTTTTAACATTCTATAGGAGATTTTATCGTACCCAGTTGCTGAGCCCTTGCAGAGACTAAGTGTATTATTTAGTTCCTAGAGGGTGATAGGGTAGGTTAGTATTCTGTTTGGATCAGGTGCATATGGCATTTCCGTTAAGAAAAAGTTTCTTTTTTGAAGGGTCTATTCCTGAGTAAAGTTTTTATCTGACGAATATAGTGTGCCCATGTTTTGGCAAATTCGTTGGCTATGTCCGTGGAACATGTTAGGGACCTACTTTCTGTTGTTAAGTTGGCAATCAGGCTTAGGCTTCACGCGTCGGCGAGATTAGTGCTCGTGTCGATTGACTGCGCGAAGGACTCCCAGGATAATGTTTTCATCACCATTGTTTCTCTTTTGACTTCTGCCGACTCCCTACAGTAAATTCGCAGGTTTCCTTCTGTAGAGTGCTTTTGGAATTTTTTCCAGGCCTTATTTTTGCTCCTGATAGATATGAGGATATCTTATTTCATCCAGATGGGTTGGGATTGCTTTTGGGATTTGACACTAAGCATGCTTGTAGCTGCGGCCATTCTAATGATTTTACTGATCTGAGCTGCTTCTTTGTTCACGTTATATATAATCCACAGTTTTAAAATTAAACACAGAAGTTTTTTTATTAGTGTCTGGTTTCCGCATAAAATGAAAGTAAATTCAGGTACTTCAAATTGAGGGTACTTTGCAGCAATTTTATGAAACAGTTTCTTACGTTACCCGAAATATTAATACTTTGTATGTATATCCGCCATTAGATTAGATTTGTGAAGGGGTGTGCAGCGTTAACCTTGCATTCACAACCTCAAAAATCTATTGTGAGTTCAATTTACTCCCTTTCTAGGTTTTGACCCTTAATAAAGTCCATAACCATTCTGGGATTAAGATTCCATACGTAATTTGGTGGAGGAAAGGCATGTTCGAGGTGGAGTAATCTCCACCCCTCCAATGCTTTGCAATTGCAGATCAGGCTCTCTGAGGTTTTATGAACATTCTGACGGAAGCGGTAGGAAATTTCAGCCAAGCCCATCTTGTTTAGGTGATCCGCCAGAAGCAAGTGAGCTGAGAAGAGCTCTGTATCCGCCCTTAGCTTTCATAATGGCGCCGAAGTTTCCTTGGAATTAGTCTTGTAATGTTGTGTTCCGGAATTTTATCCCATACCGCGTGCAACTTTTGAAAAAAAAGTCACTGCGTTCATGACCGCTTCCCCATATACTGTCGTGTCGAAATATAACCATAAATGATCTCTGTCAACTTTGAATGTAAGCATGTGTGGGAGCAAAACCAGGGCGACCTGTTAAGGCTTCTGGTAGAGAAACATTGAGAAAATCAAGAAGTCGCGATTTAAATTTCATTAAACTAAGCGGGGAGTGAACAAAATTCAATCGGTAAATGGCGATAAGACGAACAAAGAAGAATAAAATTCAGAACAATGGATGAATGACGAGGGATAACTATATTAAGTGGGAAACGTGGGGACCTAATAAGCTCTACTTTGGAAAATAGATATTGTGGTGTATGGAATTAAATTAGTTTAAACAAAAAATCAGTTTGCGGAGTCTAAGATACCTGTCGAAGGTATTGTGAAGAAAATCCACTGTATAAACACCTAGATCACGCACCCGCCCTGGAAGACCATACACATACCTGATAATTGATTTAAACGAAGTACGCAGTCTGTCAATGTTACCTGCGGATGTTCCAGTATATAGCTCCGCCCCATAGATAAAGTGGTAAAACAACAAGAAGTGGGCCAGCTTCTTCCTTATAAACGTCGGCAGATACATATTAATACTGTACAGTTTGCGAAGACCAAAACCTACCCTGCCGATTGAGGTGTTGATATGAGGCGATAAGGACAGGGTCTCATCTAGATTTAATACAAGACTGGACAATTTGTCACAAAAGGGTATGATAACCGCATTAAGGATGATAGAATTAAGGAGCTAGCTTAATTGGATGACCAAAAAAGCAATGGATTAAGACTTAGCTAGATTTAAAGTTAATTTATTGTCAGTAGCCCAGGAAAAGAGAGAGGAAAGATCAGCATTATTATCTGCAATACATTTACCCATAGATGATTGTAAGTGATTGCACATTATCTGCATAATTATGAACGACAGTGAATCTAACTGCAGCTGGGAGATCATTTATAAACAAGGTAAATAAAAGTGGGCCCAGAATAGATCCCTGCGGAACACTTTTATACCTCAAAAGACCTACGTAATAAATGCCTATAATTTTTCCATCTATTTTAAACTAGGTTTCTTCCAACTCCATTCATGCTGAAACAATCGCAAATCATTACAGTCCGGATTTGTACACTCTTTCTGATCGTCTCCAAGCTCTGTCTCTTTTTTTTTGTACCAAACAACTCAAATTTACTTTCGTTTTACCTTATTCCAAAAGGATTGTGGCTTTCCAGTGATGTTGCTTTCTTGCTTGCTAAAATTGTGAAAGTTAGAATCCGAGTGTACATTTATATTACTATTGTTTCTTATCCTGTTGCGACTTGTATCAATTTTAACTTTAGACAGTGGTTGACTGACCGTTTTCATTTGTCGGAAGTTAATTGTTTTCCTTGTGACCATGGATGTTTAAGTAATTAAGATAACAGTAACCAAGAATAAAGAAAACGGCTAGATTTGGTCTAAGATTTTTGTGTTAAAATTTAAAATATTGCTTGAGCATAATAGAACAATTTCCTGGATCCGTAAAATTAAGTTAGATGTTGTGGATACACAGCTTATCCACAGACGTATTGCAGTGCCCCAGTAACGTAGATATTATGAGAGGGCCACTCAGAGCCGTCAAGGCTGCCTGACCACCCGAAGAGTATAGCAATGACCTTTCTCTTGATTTCCATATGACCACAATAGGTTAAAAGCTAATAACTCTTTAACGGTTACAGTTAAGGTCCCCATTCACTTACAGATTATCTGCAGATTTAGACTGCAGATGGCATCTGTCAGTCCAAATCTGTTTTCGTCCACCCACTAGTATCAGATCAGATAGTAAAGCCCCCCATTCACTTACAGATTATCTACAGATCCGAATTGCAGATATATTTCAATTCCGCCACCCATTAATAGTTAAAATCGTACGATTTGATCTACAGTCTAGGTAATTTGAGTGTGTATGTTGAAAATTTGTGCTATTTGGTTGTCAACCAGATCGGCAGTTCATGAACTGCAGACTGTAGATCTGTAGATAAATACACCACACACATGCAGTTCATCGTCAGATAGCAGGACTGAAGATTCGTAAACTGCATGCAAAGTGTACAATTTCATCGTCAATCATTATTTTCAGATCAGTTTGATATTTTCGTCAGATAATTGGAGTTTCTCATCATTCCCAATATGGATAGAAGTACAACATTCAATGAATTCTGAAGTATACAGGAAACATGGAAAGTAAAATATGATTCATATTCGGACAGAAAAAAAAAGAAAAACTTTATCAGGAATAAATAGAACTTTATAAAGCTAGTACTGCTTCTGAGAGGAAAAAAACTAATAACCGCATATGTGAGATGCTTTATGAAGCAACCAATCTTTCACCCAGAAACGTTTTTTACTTCACTGGTAGGTACTTCTGATAAAAGAATTATTAGTATCAATCAGAGCAGCAAATTTCTTCTTTGATAAGATCATTTTAAAAATTCAACCGAATTGCATAAGAATCGTGAACAGACTAATTACGATATAGACGGAAGACCCAACTGTAGGTGTGTGCTTAATCTTCAGTTTATCTTAAGTTTTCTATCTGTCAAATTTCAAACTTACAATCTGATCTGGTACTAGTGGGTGGATGAAAACAAATTTGGACTGACAGATGCCATATACAGTCCGAATCTGCAGATAATCTGTAAGTGATTGGGGACCTTAAGTTTGAAATTCGACAAATAGAGAACTTAAGATAAACTGACGATTAAGCACACACCTCCAGTTGGGTCTTCAGTCCATATCGTAATTAATCTGTTCACGATTCTCATGCAATTCGGTAGAATTTTTAAAATGATTTTGTCAAAGAAGAAAATTGCAGCTCTGATATTAGTAATTCTTTTATCAGAAGTAACAGTGAAGAGTAAAAACGTTTCTGGGTGAAAAATTGGTTTTCCTATCAGAATTAGTAGTAGCTTTATAACCTTCTATTTATTTTTTTTCTGTCATATTTTACTTTCCATGTTTCCTGTATACTTTAGAATTCATTGAATGTTGTACTTCTATCCATGTTGGGTATGATGAGAAGCTACAATTATCTGACGAAAATATCAAACAGATCTGAAAATAATGATTGACGATGAAATTGTACACTTTGTATGCAGTTTACAAATCTGCAGTCCTGTTATCTGACGATGAACTGCATGTGTGTGGTGTATTTATCTACAGATCTACAGTCTGCAGTTCATGAACTGCCGATCTGGTTGACAATCTAATCGTACAAATTTTCAACATACACACGCAGATTACCTAGACTGTAGATCAAATCGTACGATTTGAACTGTTAATGGGTGGCTTAATTCAAATATATCTACAGTTCGGATCTGTAGATAATCTGTAAGTGATTGGGGGCTTTACAGTCCACAGTTTAGTTTTTTTTTTTTAAAAAGTTATGTTAATAGGCTTTTTGAAAAAAATATCAAAGTAAAACAAAACAAAAAGGTAAAAAAAAAATCCGAAATTTTTATTTTAGACCGTCATAGCTGCGGAAAGGAAAGGATTATGGAGCTGGTTGGCCCCCTGCCATTCAATTTTTTGTTTGGCTAGGTGAGTGCTATCACCCCCCCCCCCCCCTATGGACCTTTCTGATGGAAACATTCTGTATATATAGTGAAAAACGAAATTTTTGTATGGCAACCCTTCGAAAGTTTTTTTTTAGAAAGGCTATGCAAAACTTCAGCCTTCTAATATCGTATTCCTTCGGAACAGTTGTGAAATGTAGCTCTATGGGCTTGTTGTTGCATTGCAAAAACAGCAACACTTAAAACCACTACACCGGTGTAGAGCTTTTTGAATGGAATTCGATGTGAGTAAACGCGTATTATTCATGGGTGGCCAATCCATTTTGCTCTATCTACCATCATTGTTTCTATGTATACAAATGGAATGACAATTTTAGTATATCCTATAGATTTCATCTAGGGTATAAAAAACATATTGGTTATATAAATGCCCATTAAGAAATATTCTCAGCGATAAACGATTAGATTCGTGACTGTTCACCTTAACGCTCGTTAAGTTCTCAGTATGTCTAGGGCATTATAAATAAACTGATATGTATTTTATTCTTACAGCTAGAGCTGAATCAGAGAAATGTGCACATCAAGCTCAATCATTGTGGGCTGCATGCCAAGCACTTTGGGCTTCAGTGAGAACAGGAGAGCCAGGTATTCATTGGAGACAAAAACTAAGACCGTTGAAAAGTGAAATAAAAGCAGTTAACAAGGCTGCAGGTATGTATGCTTATAAAGATACAAAAATTCTGTGAATTAATATTTAATTTTTTTTATCAAGCTGAGGGTGATGAATTAGTAGCTGTCGTTTTACAAAATTTACCGGAAGAAGCACAGTCGCGTGGAGTGTATCCAGAAGATGCTTTAAGAGAAAGATTCTTAAATGTGGAAAATGTTGCTCGCAAATTAGCTCTGGTGCCTGAAGATGGAGCTTCTTTACCCATATATTTACTATCATACCTACAATCTGTATTCATATTGCGACCTGATGATCCCATTTCTCAGGAAGAGCTCCAAAATAAGAAAATGGATTTCAGCCAATTGGATACTTATGATATCTTAAATCGGGCAAGGTAAAACTAAATTTTGCAAAAGTAAAAGTTATTCATTTAATGTTTTTTTTTTTAATTTCGTCTAGATACTTCATGGACAGAGGAGATTTAACGCAAGCCTTAAAATACATGAATCTTTTGCAAGGTGCACCACGTAAAATTGCAAGCGATTGGCTGAAGGAAGCTCGATTGTTGTTAGAAACTCAACAGGCTGCTAATACATTAATGGCTCATGCTGGGGCAAGTGGTCTTTTGTACTTATAAACTATAGATAAAAGTCCTGTCATTTAATGTTCACTTATTGTAAATTGAAGGGATTCTATTGTATGTATGTTACACTGGCAAGGTTAACATCCCTACGAAAGATAAATAAATCAGGGATTGAAAATTACTTTGTGCTAAAATTGGTTAAATAAATTAAAGTCAAAAGCAAGAACGACTTATCAAATTGAAATGTATCATTGTTAATAAGAACTTTAAGCTTGAATGGCTTGAAAAGGGGAAAAACAAGGATAAAATTCTGTTGCCAACAAATCCACTCAGTATTTTGGATCCTTGTATTACTAACATCCTTTCACTCTTTAGTAATGTAGTATTTGGGATCAGCTTCAATAATTCTGCGGGGATGTCAAATACATATTGAAATACGGATTTGCTCGCATTCCTTAGAACAGACGAGAATACGCACACGCCTCAGTGGCCAGAATACGGATGCTCTCGTATTCTCTAGGATAGACGTGGATGTACACACACGTCTCGGAGAACAGAATACGGGCGGCCTCGTATTCCCTAGATTAGACCAGCACTGGCTGCCACCGGTCACCGTTTTGTAATTGGAATTACCGCGATAAAAGTGTGTGGATTATCAACGACTAATAACACCTTTACGGTCTCCCCAAAATTTCAGCAGCGCTGTAGATAATGAAATTAATAATGTCCCATTTATATTTTGTGACTCAAGTTTTTGATACTATTGATCCTATTTTTTAGTTAAGCTGTGCGAAGATACAGCTGCAACCTTAAGACATACAGTGCGTCACATAATTATAGTTTGTTATCGCTTTAAAGTTATAAAACGTTCAGTGTATGTTTGGCACTCGTCATCAGTGTACATGCAAGCAATTTCAGTGGCGATATGGTATTATAAATTGGAATAGCAGTAAAAATGTCTTTTTGTGCTGTCAGAAAAGTATAGAGCCTATATACATACATTTTTAGTTTGTGTTTTAAATTTTTTTCTTAAACAGCCTAAAATTCATTTTTTTGAATATGCTACGTGGGAAAATTCTCTAACCTAAAGAAAAAGGAATGATGTACTGGAAATTTGCTGACAGCATGTGGGAAATTGCTCGCAAAAAAAAACGATCGCATTACAGAAGTTTCTAGCAAATCATGGAAAAGTATAGAACGAGAAAACGTCACACCGTCCATCCAAAGTCTCTCAACGAGGTAAAAGCTACAGCTTCGAGGTCTGCGAAATCTCTCCCAGATTCTAAACAAATGTGAGCTAAATGTGTCGAGGGAAATAATTCGGCGGGTTATAAAAAATTAACCAAACATTTTACCGTCTAAAATGTTGACAGCACCGCTTCTTAAACAAAAGAGGTTTAAATTGAATAGAAATTGAACATGAACCGGCAATGGAATCTGATGAGTGTTTTATTTATTCATACAAAATGTGAAAACTTGCAAACAAATTATTATTTAAGTAATATTCAACGATGAAAAAAAAAATTTTTGTTTGGAGGGACCTGATTGCTACAACAATTATTGGCGTGACTTACGGAAGGAGCTTATATATCTTTCAAAAAGAAATTTTGGTGGTGGAAGTTATATGGTGTTATGGTCGTAGCATACTGCATGTAGCAATATGCTACACTGAGACGAGTTACGCGCATACGGCCGGCCCATAGCCACATGAACGGGAAGAAAGACGGGCTGAAGACCGACGGACAAGGAAGAAGAAGAAGTCTTGTTAAAATAAACGCCAAGTAAAAAAAACAAGCAAACAAAAAAATATGTTTGATTAGAAATGGTGGTCGCGGCTAAGGAAAGGCTAAGCTTATATTAGTTTTTACAATAAACAATGTGGATAGCGGAAAGGCTTAAACAAAGTTGATTTGGACTGAAAATATTTCACTAGATACAGTTGCTAATGACCCATTTGTAGGAGGAATTTTATTTTAACAGTTTTTTCAAGGGGCAGGGCGATTGTTTACCTGGTCCGAGTCCTAAAAGAATTTAGAAGTATTCTGTATGTAATAAAAATGACCCCAGTCTACGTTTATTTTTATGAATTAAACTATTGTTGATGATGCTCTGAAACCTTTCATTTTTCTTTCCTCACTCTCTTGGAGCCCTCTTGACATGGAGGTTGACTAGGTCCGCTCCTCTGCTCGTTTCCAGTAACAGGGATACTGTATCATATCGCCCATAGTATCGTAGGGTGTTTGGGGCAATGGCGATGGAAGCAGAACATCTGCGCTTCCGACTAAATAAGTGGTAAGTAGTGTAAAGGTCCCTTCCGGACTGAGTGTGTGCAACGGCCTTTGGTTTGTAGGCACGAAATTTTTTTGTATATGGTTGGTGGCACAGCGGCAGGTTTTCGTGGGACCTCCCCACGCTCTCCGCCAATAGCCGAGGCGAGCTAGCGTGCCGCCCTGCAGTCAACGCTGTCCACCGAGTGATCTGTCAGCTCATGCTGGCAGTCTGGATTTCACGTCTATGTCATTCACTCTGACATAGTTCCATAACAATGGTGTGGGCGGCATTTTGCGCGGGAAAGTGAATCTGGTATTCACTTCCTCAAAAATGAACAGTAAGGATTACCAGAATATCTTAGAAGTAGCCTATTGCCATTTTTGAGGAAGTATCGACGCTTAAAACTAATATATCAGCAAGATAACGCCGCCATCCACACTAGCATCGACACGGAGAAATGGTTCGAGCGAAAAAGTTACGGTTCTTGACTGGCCAGCCCGTTCACCAGATTGCAACTCAGTAGAAAATTTGTGGGAAATAATTGTACCTCGGATTTACGCTACTAATAAAACTTACGAAGACGTAAATTCTTTGAAAGTGGCAATATCCGAAGTCTGGGAAGCACTCGAGTTCATTGTCTTGCAAAACTTGGTAGACAGTATTCCAAACCGCGTTTTCCAGGTCATACATACATAATATATTTTTAAGTATGAAGAAATTTAGTTATTTTGAAGTGGCTCTATAATTTTGAGACAGGATGTAAGAAATTTTTGTTGAATTATTTTTTAATTTAGACTGTTAATGGTATAGATTTATGTTAACTACTTTCATCGGGTAATTGTACTTTGTGAACAGACCAACATCAGCTCTGAAAGAAAGTTTAAAGGCACACCGACGCGGTGTCGGTAGCGATGAGATGCACAATATTGAAATGATTTCGAGCTTTCACAGCAAACGTGGTGGCGATGAGTTGCTGCATGTTGCGTTTTAACCGCCACCGCCATAGCGAAATTCATTTCGGTTGAAACAGTGCTGTTGTCGGAATGAGTGAAGAACTGATTTCAGTAGTAAAATTACACAAAATTCTGTATGAATTGTCACATCCAGAATGTCGGGATATTAAAAAAAGTATTTTGTAATGTTCCGTCAATCCTTACCGCGACGGCGCCGGCGTGTGCTTGCCTTTAAAGTGGCTCTATAATTATGTGGCACACTAGTTCACTGACAAGAGTTGCTTCACTTCACTGTGTCCTTTGCTCTACCGCCATGCAATCCCGCGAATTAGGTTATGTTGTCTGTTGATGGTATCAGCCATCTTGAAAGCTTTAAGCTTTTTATGACCTCAAAACGAGCCACTTTTTTTGTCGATGGTATTAGGTTAAAACGTGCACAGTGAATGAATGCATAAAAGCATAGATGGCACAAGAACTAGATGTCGCATGCAGTACCAAAAAAGTATACAAAATTTATATGGCTGGGTGGTCCATTCCGGAATGGACCACAACATTTGAAATGATGTATACGTCGATTGATTTATAGTTTTTCGTATCTGAAGGATTGAGGAAGTCGATCAAATGTATACAAAACTGCTATTATAAAAATATTTGCTTTCGGCACGTTCTAAAACATCTTATGGTCCATTCCAGAATACATGACCCATTTCACAATTTATATACTCTGCTCTAGTATGCCGTGCGACATCTAGTTCTTGTGCGATCTATGATAAAAGGCATTTTAATAACAAATTAACCAGATTTGCAGGGAGTATTTTAAAGTGGACTATATCTTTGCATACAAGTCGACTTAATCAAATTATCATAGATAATATCTTTAGTGCCTTAAGATCTAAAGGTGGTTTGAATGACCACCCTACTACTACAGACTTTAAGTATATGTACATAGATTTAGATCATACTTATTAGGTATGTTCCATTTAAAAACGTATAAAAATCTTAGAAAAGCTGTAATTTACTTTTAACATTTTGTTATCGTAAACTATCTATATTTCTGCTACTTTAATTTTCTATTTTCGTTGAGTTTAATTTTTTTTTTAAATTAGACTAACAATATATTTATAGGACGCAATGAAAATACTCTGTGTTCAATTGGTATCCATGAAGAAATTGATTCTGAAAATCCAACATTCGATTGGTTTTCACAAAATGAAGATTTTGTTTTAAGATTAGGTAGTCATTAAAAGCTGTAGATTAGAACAGGGCAATACTTGCAGGGATCGGATCTTGAAATTGGAGAAATAGATGATTACGTTAAGAAGGAAGGCTAAATTACTTTCGTATTAAGCATTTAAATCGAAAGGAAGAATGAAATAAACGTGCAAGGAAAAGAAATAAAATAAAATAATCATTTGAACAGAAAATGGTATTTAGTTCATTTGAAAAAGTGGCTCGTTATGACGCCAGAGAAAGCTTTAAAGAGCTTTCATTTCATACCCGCATACCGTATATTCTTTGTACCATGATATCAGCTGTATGCTCTACCGACAGACCAACACTCAGTATTAATATTTCGATGCGTCGATTTGACAAAAAAAAATTTTTTTAATGCATATAAAATTACTTATTTGGCAACACAATCGCGAGAAAATGCTTCTGTATTAAAACAACGTTCTATAATAGGACTGATTACTCGACTTATGTGATATATTTATGAGGTTGGATGTCATTTATTCTTCATTCATCTCGACAATTATATGAGCAAGGGGGTGTATCTACGTTCGAATAAAATAAACTAACTTGTAACAACATTAGACAATTGAATTCGATTTGAATCGACCATTATTTTAGGTAAATTTCATAAATAAAAAATTAATGATAAATGAATATGAAATGCAGACTTCAAACATTTGAAATAAAGCATTATTTAATTCGAATTTTATAAATAACATGTTTTCATTTGGTTTCATTATAATTGAGTTTTTCCTGGAGCTCAAATTTCCATCTCATATATGCAACTCGCATTCTGTCCCAAACATTATCAAATGAATCCATTGCTGGTCGTACGTCGAGAATTGCGAATTTATAATCATTGTCAACATCCCCACCATCGTAATAGTCAATAACATAGCGAACATCTTTTCCACATCTATCAATTATCCAATCATGGCGATCGAATGGAAGCTCATACCTTAAATTATTCAATTGAATTCAAGGAACACATGATAACTTTTTCTTTGCTTACCCTAGCCAACTACGTATCCGCGCTCTAGGGCTGTAGTCAGTTGCTTTTCCACCAAAACTTTTCAATCTTGGATTACTGCATTCTTTAGCATGAAGTGCTTCCCATTTAAGAACTTCTCTCCATGCTTGTTCATTATTGGCATTGTGAATCCTTATAATATCAGACATGTCCTTTTGTTGAATATCTTCTTTCTTCCACCGCCATCCTTTACGTAACATTGCATTCCAAAACATTTGTTGGCTGGGATACACCCAGAACTCAGGTTTTCCATCTTCTGTTACCTTTGGGATACTTGAAATTTGCCTATCTGTCGGAAGAGGAAAAGGTTGATCTTTAGCCGGTTGTTGATTCGGTGGTGGCATCATATTCAATGGATTAATATCCGATTTTCCATGTTTAACTGGACATTCTGTTGTCGGCGGCTCTGTTATCATTTTTTGGTGCATGGGACATTCTGGAGGTGGATTTCCAAATTGGGAGTAATCTTTGTGTTGAGAACTTTTATCTTTAACTGGATGAATAATTTCAGACGCAATTACTTCTGATGCAGAGACAGTATTACCCATTTTTATCTAGAAGAGGTTATATTTATATATAGATCTGGTTACATAATCATAACAACTTAATTTAACGCTGTCCTATAGCGCGAATTTCTATTTACATACAATTTTTATGTTCTTTTTATTTAGACAATTTACGGTCCCACAACAGCCTGTTCGGCAAATTCACCCTCCATCCACTAAAATACAAATGTCAATAAGTTTAAGTGTCAAGCATCCAAAAAAATTTAGGTTTCACTTATTGCATTTGACTGCTCCCTATATGTCAGATTTATAAGTACTACAAGTATTTTCTACAAGGGGTTTATTAAAACTAGGGCCCACACGCTTCACATTTTATGGCTGAGAGGCATTCAGCGGTAGGAAAAGTTCCGTAATGCCAAGTTTCGATTGGGAGAACGTGTCTTATCTGTGCCAATATTACTGTAAAGACATTGATTCGGCCATTTTAAAATTGCAAGATTTTTGATCGAACGGCTGTACAGTTGCTTACCTGCGATTTGATAATTTAATTATCATGACGTGCTGTGAATTTGTGATACAGTTATTGTTTATATCAAAAACTGTAACTATGGCCGGTTTAACAGTCCAGACTTCAGCCAGAGCTTAGCTAAGCCACGGGTGTGGCTTAAGCCCAGAACTTAAGCCTACCCCGTTTCACAGTAAGCTGAGGTTGATGCATACAAATAATTTCAGGATCCCTACCGTGGAGCAACATTATTATGATGGTACGTCTAAGCAAAAGGGAAGGAAAATCCTTCCGCAAAGTTAAATATATCTCACGGTACAGAGATACAAGGCATTCTCATTACGGAAGACGTTCCGCCATTTGTGTCCGAATGTATAGGAAGGTGCGGTACAGAAAACACCATATTCTCACTCCTCTCTCTGTCCTTTCAATAGCAATGCTATCAAGTATTTATTCTTTTATTCTTAATCCCACTCACAGGCGGCGCTCAAGTCTTTTTGTCTTTACAAGTACAAGTATATCCTTACGCTTTGAATGATTGTTTGAGAATTTGGGAACATTTCCAATTAATGATATTGTAATAACTGACGGAGAAGTAATTGTAATTGTGACTACGACAGCTGTGAGAGAAGAGAGAAAACAGAAAGCTGAGCTCACCGCTACAGGTTGAAAACTCACCACGAAATCACTCTTCGGAATTGTCCGAATGCGCCAGGCTATTTTAATTGACGAGTAGTATCGAAATTCGCGGTGCTAGGGTCGAACTTAGAGGGCGCCGGCTATTTTAATTGACGACGACGAGTAGTATTGAATTGAGTGGCGCTAGTGTCGGTGGGTTTGAGATTGAATACTGCTAATAATTGATTTCCTTCTTTCGTTAAGTTTTCAGTGTAGTATTAAGTTAAGCATGACAATTAAAATTATTATAATTAAATTTTAACGCCGAAAAGTATATTAATTTCCATTACTTACGATTAAAAGCCTCTTTCTGCGCCACTGCCATCTGTATTCAATGTACATGAAATGATTTCAAACTGTCAACTGCATTTAGCACGTGTTTCCTCTTTCGCTAAAGCCAACTGTCATCTCAATCAAAAGTGTCATTTGATGTTACCTTTGTTTGCCGGCTTTTACAAAACAAGTTCTAATTTTGTCCATCATCACGAAAACAAGACGGATTGGTTGTAATTTAATTGACACAGTTTCTTGTGCAGGTGATGTGAAGTGCTGTTATACAAAATTTTAAAAGAATGTTTATGCCCCCGTCGAATTCTCGCACATGTCTGGACTATAAATACCTCGCGTTCGCTGTGGCGTTTTCATAGCTCGCCTTATCAGTGGCGCAGAAGATAAACAATTTGCACTCTATTTGGATTTTTGCTACCTTTTTCTTGCTTTATAAATTGTTTGTTTGTCGTGTGTATATTTTTGGCTGCAAATTATATTTGCTTTGTTAGCGTGTAACGAAATTTGAAAAATTGCTTTAATTTGTTAAGTAGAGGAGAACCCTTGAAAAACGGACCCGGGTCTTGTACCTAAATAATACATAAATCAGATGACGCAAATTTAATTTATTAACTTTGTATTTTTAGAGATTTAAAGCATCTAGCATAGAATCCTTAATCTCGCACTCTAATACCAAAGCAAAGAGATAAGATCTCCCTTAGTAAAAAATATCTCGACGAAGCGGCTGTATTTTGGTCGGTTGCGACGGGCCACTCATCAGAAATTGAATTGCCTAGCACATTTTAGCGATGGTGTCAGTCTGAGAAAATTTTGAATTGAATATTGACGCCAAATTAATTAGTTTGAAGCGCGAATATACGGATTTGATGAGATTTTGTGTAAACTAGAAATATAAGTACATATTATATACATACTATATATCGCTAGTGAAGTGCAATTGGTTATTTTTTAGGGCACAGTTCACTTAGATATTTATTTGGTTTTGAATCCCCACTTGAGTGCTCTTGGATTAGTTGAAATGAGCCTGCAGTCGATTAAATATGATGCCGGTAAACTGGAAATTCTGGATCAGTTGATTCTGCCAGTGCACTCGAAATACGTTGCAGTAAAAGGTGTCGAGGATGGATGGAAAGTCATCAATAAGATGCAGGTAAATATTATTTTTATTATTTTATAATGTGGAGTGAAAAATCACTTAATTTCATTGCTTCGTTATTGCGCGGGGAGTTTATTGTTCCCTTATCTGTGTGGTATGCGTATCTCAGTCTTTTTGAAGTTTATCTACTAAAAAAATAGTAGAAACGTGATGTGCTCGTATCACTTCCTCTATAGTGGTTTTCTGGTTAATTTGGTATTTGTTGGCTTGGATCAACAGCAATTACGAAAAATTAATAAGATAAGTACAAATTCTTAAACTAAATTACTTCTGATTTATATAAAAAAACGGTTAATTATATTAGGTTTGTTCCTTTACTTCAGGAATGTAAATGTATCAATTTCCAGCCAATTAACTTTTTTTGTTTGTTGGATTATTATGAATGTTGCAGAAAAACCTTTCAAGAATCTTTCATTGCAGCGATAACATAGACATAAGAAACATTTAAATAAAGTCATATGTCACCAGTCTACCACCACGTCAAACCAATCTCCGATTACTGTGTGCAAATAATTTCGTCATAAGTGTAATGCGAACAATATATATCTACCTAATTGCTATTTAATTTTTTAATATTTATTAATCGTCACGGGACCAACAAGATGTGTTCGACTTACAGAAAATTCGAATCAAGGAATGGACGCATGCATGCTCAATTAAAATCGTAGTATTTTGTAGTCTTTTAACTTATATTATAGAATCCCATAAAATAGTTTGAATAATGAATTTCTATTTACGTATTGCGGCGGAATATTCAAAGTGTCCCTTAATGGCAATTTAATTATTACTTTCATTAATAGAAACAAAAGGAACCCCGTCATCATGAACGTCGTGTAATCCTTTACATTTAAATCCAGACCTGGATCTTCTGCATACTGAATGAAAGTATTGAAGACTTAATTGATCATCTACCGCGTTGTTAGATGCCATCTCCGCAAATTGCATTTTGTACAAAGTATTCAGGAAATCAATGCATTGATTAGTTACGTACAAAATATGAATATTGGATTGAGGAAGTGTGAATTTCACTGAAATAAATTAAATTTTGAATAAAATGAATAAAAAAACAGATAACAATCTGTTAAATGTTGAAGTACTGAAAGAAACTGTTAAAAGTTTAGGACCAGTGCTATTGAATATTATTAATAAATTATTCTATAGTGGGGAATTTTCAGAGAATTGGAAAAATATTTATTGTGATACCCACCAATTAAGAAAGTAAAAACTACAAGATGTGAACATTTCAGACCTATAAACATGATGGACATATATGAAAAGACTTGAAAGAGCAGCCAAAACACAAATCGAGGATTATATTGAAATAAATAACATAATAAATGAATATCAATGTGGATTCAGGAAAATATGTTCTTGTGATACGGCTCAAAACTTTACTATCTAGAAATGGAAAGAAGAAATCAATAAAGGAAACATCATTGTTGCTGTATTCTTAGACCTGAGAAGAGCTTTTGAGACCGTAAATCAGGATATATTATTAAAGAAACTATGGAAGTATGGATATAGAGGAAAGCAACACGATAGGTTGAAGAGCTATCGAGGGGTAAGGGGAAGGACACAACGTACACAAGTGAATGACTTCTTATCTCAAAAAATTGAAGTCAACATTGGAATGCCACAGGGATCAGTACTAGGAGTTTTGTTATTTCTGCTTTATATTATAATGATATAGGCTGTGGTAAAAAACTCAAAGGTATACTTGTTTGCAAATGATACTCTTGTGTGCATAACTAGTGATAATTATGATCCGTGAGTTAAGTTTGATGATCAAATGAACAAAATAAACGAATGGCAGAGTAGGAAGAACAAATTAAATTTGAATGTGGAAAAAATCAAAATGTTAGTTATGAATAATGTGAATGTTGGAAATTTAAGCATAAATGGTAAGCTTATTGAAAAATTAGAAGAAATAAAATTTTGGGTGTTGTAATAAGGGGTTTTCCAATAAGAGGTGTTATTTTAATTAGCCCGCTATTTCGGTAGATGTCACTTTTGGAGCTGTCATTTTTTGACATTTGACAAGTAGAAACTACGCCATTAATAAAAATGGATCGATACACGATTCAACAACGCATTGAAATTATTAAAATTCGCTATAAAAATGGTCAAAATGAGGCAGAGACGATTCGTAGAACTCGAACATTTTTGGGTCGTCGTGAAGCACCTTGTCGGACCGCAATACAGAAATTGGTAGAAAAATTCGAGCTGTTGATGTGAAGAATAAAACCCGTGCACGTCGCTCAAGAACAGCCGAGAATATTGCTGCTGTAGCCGAAAGTGTTGAAGAAAACCCTGGTTTGTCCATTCCTCGTCGTTCTTTGGAATTAGACATTCCACAAATGTCATTACACCGTATTTTGCATAAAGATTTGGGTCTTAAGGCTTATAAAGTTCAGTTAACACTAGAACTCAAGCCGGCCGATCATCAACAACGTCGAGTCTTTGCTGATTGGATCCTTGAAATGCATGAAAATGATCCGGAATTCCATCGAAAACTCATCTTGAGTGATGAGGCCCATTTCCACCTCGATGGCTTCGTCAACAAGCAAAATTGTCGCATCTGGGGCTCGGAAAACCCAAGAGTTATTGTTGAAAAGCCTCTCTATCCTCAACGTGTGACTGTTTGGTGCGGTTTATGGTTCCGCGGGGTCATTTGACCTTACTTTTTCGAAAATGAGGCTGGAGCAACAGTTACGGTGAATGGATTGCGCTATCGACAGATGATTAATGATTTTTTATGACCGGAATTGGATGGTATTGATCTGGACAACGTTTACTCTCAACAAGACGGCGCTACGTGCCATACAAGCAACGAAACCATTGATCTTTTACGGGAAAAGTTTCCGGACCGTGTTATCTCTCGAAGAGGTGATCACAATTGGCCACCGAGATCTTGTGACTTAACACCTTGCGACTTCTTCCTTTGGGGCCACGTGAGAGAGAAGGTCTACGCCAACAGCCCAGCGTCGATTCAAGACCTCAAAGATGGAATTCGTGAGGCTATCGAGGACATAGGGTAGCCACTTTGCGATTTGTTTATGGAAAATTTCATGAAAAGGATATGATCCTGTAGGCGTGGTCGTGGTGGTCATTTGGCTGATGTTATTTTCCATTATTAACGGCATACCTTCCTCTTGATAATGAAATAAAGATCCGATCATTTATCTCAAAAAATTGCATTTTTCTTTGAATATCAAAATAACACCTCTTATTGGAAAATCCTTTAGATAAGAATTTAAATTTGGAAAGTCATGTAGACTATATTTGTACAAATATAAAAAGTAATTTTTTTTAAAAAGAATAGTTGTATTACACTACAGTCAGAAATATATATTTATAACACAATAGTAAAACATCGTTTTGAATACTGTGCAACTCTTCTGTTTACAATAAGTAAAGTAGCGAATCATTTTCTCGTCTAAATAAACTCCAGAATAAAGGAATGAGAATTATATTACGATACAGTAGATATGCATCAGTGAGAATCATGTTGGAGACATTAAAATCAACGAGTGTCAGACAAAGAGTGTTTTATAATGTGCTATTCTTTGTATATAAAATTATAAATGGCTATTTACCAAATTACCTTAGAGATAAATAACTTAATGCAGTAGTAGTACTATTTTATTTTATTAGTTTCAAAGAACTTTATAAATAACATTTCATTTACCATACCTCATAGTTCTTTAGACTTAATTGATTTTAATTGACCGCTAATATAATCATTTAAATATAAATATAATTATTTTTAATAAATTCTGCTGGCTTTAGCCCCAGATACTTCTTTAGATGACCAAGATAATTTTAAATTTGAATGTGCTAGTATAATAGAACAGAATAAATGTATGATTAATAGAAATAGATCAGATTCTAAGATTATAAGTAGGATTCACAACAATTAAAAAATAATAATTTGATTTTATGTAAAGGTGATAAGGGTAATACCATAACAATTTTAGACAGAGATAATTACCTTGATAAAATGAAAGACGTCTTATCTAATAAGTTACTGAAATAAGTACAGTTCCAACCATTCAATTTAATAAAACTGTTTATAGTACCATAGTTAAAGCAGAGTTAATTTTAGACAAACAATAGCAATTTATCGTAAAGAATAGCCATCCTTATGCGCCGCTTCTATATGGTTTACCCAAACTCTACAAAAACGGTGCACCAGTTCGCTCTGTTTCTTCCCCTTATAATGCACCTGCACTAAATCTGAGTAAATTTTTAAATAAAATATTACCGCCATTGATTAACTTTGAATCAAAAATACTTTACAAAAACTAAGGATTTATATATCCCTAATAACGCTAAGTAAATTAATTTCATTTGATGTTAGTAATTTGTTCCCGTCGATTCCTTTAATTAAATTAAAAAATGTTTTATACAAAAAAATTTAAACAGAAATCTTAGACAAAAATAAAACATTACAATTGATTAGTTTAATAGACCTGTGCATTGACCAAAATTATTTCCAATTTTACGGGAAATTTTACATTCAGAGTGATGGTTTGGCTATGGGTTCGGCTCTTTCTTTTTTCTATCTGAATTTTTTATGTGCAATCTAGAAAATGAGCTTTTTAATTCTGGTCTTCTTGTTATAAAAAATATTTTATTTAGGACAAGATATGTATTCTATGCATCTGGACGGGAACCGAACGACAACTTGAAAATTTTGTGAGTAAAACTCTAAATAAATTAGACAAAAACATTTTATTTACTGTAGAACTAGTCAATAATAAAATCACTTTCTTAGATCTGACGCTTAAAATAGACAATAACAAATTATGTTACAATATTTTAAAGAAAACCAACATTCTCTGACACTGTAATTCCAAGTAAATCTTGTCACCCTTGGAATACAAAAATGGCATCTTTTCACAGTATGATTGACAGATTATTAAAAGTTCCTCTTAGTGTAGCCGGTTTTAATAAAGAATTGTCTACCATCTTGACTTGACTATAGCATTAAATAATGGATATAAGGAGAGCACAATTATCTGTATTCTAAAGAAAAAAATCTTTCAATCAAGTTGTCGATTCTATTTACCTTTCAGTGCGGGAATAGTCTAGATGCCATATACAAGAAAATTCCATATATAGAAGGTTTATCTAATATATTCAAAATTACAGTGAAAAACGCTAATATAATACCAACTTTTTGCAATAGATATACTCTTAAAAATTTGCTATCCAATAACAAGATAAAAACAAAAATTGATACAGTGGATAAAAGTGGAGTCTATAAGCTTAACTGTAACGATTGCCAAGCTGTTTATATAGGGAAGACTAAAAGATCTCTTAAGACAAGATTTTCTGAACACATATCTAGTAAATCCAATAACCCGAACTCTGGCTTTGCAAAACATCTACGCGAGTAAATCCAATAACCCGAACTCTGGCTTTGAAAAACATCTACGCGATAATAAACATTCAGCTAATTTAAACGACATGGAACTGGTGCATTGTTTAAAAGGTGGAAAAATATTAGAAAAGTACGAAATATATGAAATCAGAAAGCAACAGAAGAAGGGTACTTTTCTAATTAATGACCAAATTGATTTTAGTAACAGAAGCCCTCTGCTAGCTCTCAGAGCATCTAGTCAGCACAATCACAATCGATAATTAGTAGTCGTTTAGCCTTGATAATGTTTTAATCGAACGAAACGCGTCGGCTTTATTTTTTAGTTTTTGTTTTTTTTTTAAATAAAAATGACAAATATATTTATAAAGTGAAGCATAAATTGCCAAGTGTTTTTTTAATTCTTTAAATTTGTTTAAAGGTTATATTACCTTACATCATGTGTAATGTGTTTCACCAAGTGCGCACACAAAATGCAATCAATATGATTAAACAGTTATTTTTTATTCTTATTATCTCTCTCTTGATCTGTAAATAGTCTATTGTATGCAATTATCTTCTCTTGCTTCATTCTCTCTTACTCATGCGAATACCAACGAAAGTTAATGTTCTGTATAACAATTTTCTTTACCGTCATTCGCTGCAGACTATAGCTCTGCTTTATTTTGTGTACCTTCTTCTAGAACTCCCATATACTGGAGAGAACAAATTGTTCTGTCGTTTGACACTTGACTTGTCGTTTGAAGTGAACTATTTGTACTGTTCGCTTTATTTATAAATCTTCTATTAAAATGTATGAGACGTTCTTTTGTATATCTTTTGTTCTGCCCTGTTCTGGGGACACAAAAGAACACAGGTAATATTTCAACTTTTCATCGAACGGGTGTTTATGTATCGGATTCTCAACCATATAATTTTAAGAAGTGCAAATAACTTTTGCAAAGGTTTTAAATGAAATGCCAAATCATATTAAAGATGAGTTAAACATAAATGATTTTAAGAGACAAGTAATTTCTTAAAATCAGAAAATTAAAACAAAAAACAAGAAAGGAAAAACCCAAAGTGAAAAGCAACCAATCCAGCATGATTAATGCAATTTGTATTGTAGATTCTTTAACATCAAGGGTCCCACATTCACGCAGAATCCATATTGCGTCAAGTAAAGAAACAGAAACATTTTGATATTACATTGAATCCATTATGGCAACCACGATAATTCATTTTTAAATTCGGTTCGAGTGGCATAGGTTGCATGTTTGGAAAATATGTGAGGACAGAAAAAGGGGTTTGAGTTAAGTAGAGATTCGACTTAAAGAGGCTCAGTCATAGAGGTTGCATTTTAATTAATACAAAATTGCAACCACAAAAAAAAAAAAAATTGAATACAAAATCAAATAGAAATTCATAGCTCATATAAAAATAAAAGGTTTTTAGTTCTTTCTTTTTTCGTTTTTTAATTTTTCGTTCATTCCTTTTATTTATTTTTTATTATATTTTCTTGTGCTAAGTGGTTATTGAAATGTCAGATTGATGAAATTAGAGAGAAAATGTTTATAAAGAAACTAATAAAATTATTTAAATCATCGAAAACAGGAGAATTATTCAAATTTATATAATTGGCCAAATACGGGTTGTATTAGATGGCGGTACATTTGAATGTCATCTTATTAATGCCGGTTATCTCTTCATCTCTCTTTTTATTTTTCGTTAATAATCTGCTTTCCCCTACTTTCAATCCCATCCATAGTTTTGCTAATGACAGTACCTTGATTTTGCTTACTTCTTTGACACTCTTGCAAATTCCAAAGGGAATGCCACACCTGACAAACAAGATTGTATGATTAGATCATTGAATAACGATCTTGCTAATATCTTTGCTTGGGGCAAAGCGAATTGCGTCCAATTCAATGCACCATCTAAGTCCCAAAGCTGTCTTATCTATCATTCCTTTAGAAGTTTTATGTCAGACCTAGAATAGAAAACAGTTCCCATATCTGGGCCGAGTCCAAAAGAGAACTTTCAAGTTCATAGGCGATTTAGAAATAACTTGTCATATCGACCCACTCGAGCACTGCCGCAATGTTTGGATGCCTTTCGCTGCTCTATGGCTACATGCATAATCAATGTTCTGATGAAATATCTAGTTTGATGCGTTGTAGAATTATTCGCTCACGCAATACTCATACTGCAAACCGCACATCCTTTTACCCTTCAAGTTACTTTAGGCCGAACAGTAAAATTCCGTGATCCTGGAACAGTCTACCATCTTCTGTTACAATCGGCGAAGGTTTAAGATTGACATATATCAGTACCTCCGCCACTCTCCTGAATTCCTTTCCCCATCTCTTTCGTGCCAAACTGTGCTTTGCATCATAGGGTATCCCCTGAGCTTGGCTTAATAATACAAACCAATTGCGGAACATTCCTCGTGTCACAACTGCCATTTTTTGTATGCCGGTCTTCCATCATATATAATGATTTTTTGTACCTCATTCAAAAGTTCGTCCCTTTTAGTTGGAAGAGCACACCTTCTCAAGGCAATACACTAATCTACAATGTTGGCTTCGTCAGTCCATGTTCAAAATAGTGCAAGAATCAAGTTGACACTTTGTAGATAAAATTAGAAACCGGCAGTAACCAGATACACGGCAGAAGATTAGCAGCCACAAGTTTGTATGATCTTGAATGAGTGATGATGTCGAAACTAGCTGATGTTTTCTCGACTAGTCCTAATGGTATTCTCGGTCATTGTCGAAAATGTGACTTACTATATCTCTCGTTTCTGTTTTTGTTATTTGTCTTTATGGCGATTTCATTATTAATTTATTGGGACCTATGTATGTTGTGTATCTATGTACATATCTTCTAGGTAAATAAAAATAAAAGCTTGTTTTGCTTTATAATTATTTCTTTGTTGTATTCATTTAGATATTGCATAATACTTAATCAATTAAACGCCACATTCTAGCTCTCAATTAATGTCTTCACCAATTTCGTACTCTTTCGATTCTGTAGCGTACTTAAGTAGATTTAAGTTCTTGTTTTTAAGCGGATGTATTGTTATCAATTTATAGTTTAAACATTGTAAAGAAAATCTGGGTATTACATCTCTAAGTTGGCCTGAAAACAACTCAACAACTCCGGCCTGACTGAAAACATCTGTGTGATTATGGCCAAGAAAAAAGTGTAAAGCCATCTGTTCATTAAAAAAATATTGCAATACCATACAAAGCCATTACTCTTCTTCAATAATTCCGTTTCATATAAACTGTGTACATAAGATGAATTATAGCTCACTGAAATCATCACCTCTACTAATAAGACTAAGAGAAATGCTAACCAATTAATCATAATATAGTAAGCGCCGCGAAGACTAAGTCTTATGGTCCACAAAAAGCAGTAACAAAAATATAGAACGCAAATACACCACTTTTTACAAGGAGCTCAATAAATCTTATTGCAACATAACAAATGCCAATATTGCAATGAGAAATATTGTGTAATCTGTACTGAAGGGTTTTCTTGGTCATCATTAAGGCTTATGTCACCTTCGTCAAAGCTCAATTTTCAAGGTTCATATTCTGTATATATATGTACTATATGTATATTGGCACAGCTCAGAACAATGAAATGAGCCGACAACATATTTTCATTGCTCGAAAGCCTTTTTCTTTTGCGCATTTTCGTTTGAAAACGAACAGGATTGCTAGATGGATGGAGGAATTACCTTTATTTTATGGATCTAAGGGATGGATAGTAAAGATGGGTGAGAAAGAATAGACGACTGAATAGATGGATAGTTTAGATAAAGTGACATAGGATTTCTAGTTGGTTGCACCGTTTGGTTTGAATGCAGTGAGAATTATATATGAATGGTATGGATAGGATTTCTCTATTGATAAAGTGGATGGATACGATGGAAAGAAGATGTATGAATAGATGTTGACAGTTGGATACATGAAAAGATAAAAATTATAGGATTTCTGGATGGATGAGATGAAGGAAATATTTGAATTCTTTATTCAGGATGGGTCCATTTGGATCAGCTGTGAAGACGAGGGTTCGCTGAACTGGCTGAGGCGGACGGTTGAAGATCTGAAGGAGGTTGATGGAACTCGGTTCGCCCTAACGCGGGCCAGTGAAATCGACCCTCTCCTCCAACATGTGGGTTTGGATCTCTGATAATACCGGCCACAGTCGAAGGGGCAATCTTCAGGCGGCTCGGGATCCAAAATTCGGTTCTCAGCACAAGGAAGTTGAAAGTCTTTCACAAGACGGAGTGCTCCAAGAACCCTAAAGGGGAAAAGGGGACCTTACTAATCTTGGGGCTAGATAAGAAGGCTGCTGGAGAGGCTCTCGATATGGACCAGGTATCGTATTTTTTAGAGTAATTTCTTCTTTGCAACTAATGAAAAGTTCCCGTTGATCTTTGAAATGAATCTCTTCGCTGCACCACTTCCAAACGTAGGTTATGCTTTGAATGCTCCCTAAAGAACTCATCCTTTAGTGTTCATCTATTTTTTTTTATCTATGTAACAAAATTTTTTAATTCAGTAATATTTCCGGCAAAATGTTTCTGTTAATTCTAGTAACTTTTTCTCCTTGTTTCTTGTATTTTCTCTCTTCCTTTTTTAAAATATTAAGTTTATTCAACAAAACCGGGTATAATTAAAGAAAGCGCAATAAGCCCGAAAAATTGTGGAATTTCCCACTATGGGGTAGAATTCTCCTGTTTATGTATTCGTTATGCTCATGGAGGAAGTAAATCTGAAATATTTTTGAAGGGGGTTTCGCGAAATTATTTAAAATAAAACAAAATTGTGAGCTGCCACTGGCACATTGAACAAAAAAAAAAAGTTGGGAACAAAAATGTAAACAAAGATATATTTTGAAAAAGTTATCTGGATATTTTCGGTTTCCCATTCTTTTTTCATTTCTTTTGCACATATGCAGGAATGGAAGTTTCTAGTTTAATTTCAAGAAAAACGTCCTCCCGGGATTATTACGGCGATTAACTTAAGTTCAAGGCTTAATAATTGTCACTTCAAATGTTTTTATTTAAAATGAACACAATTAACGGAACAATTTAACGTTTCTTACTTAAATAAGACACAAAATACAAAATCCGGCGCTAAAACACGAATCTGACGTTTAATTCGAATTGACATTAGCAAGTTAACTTGGTTGAACTTGGTTAAATTCTTGCCTTTCCACCCCTTTGACTAAAAACCCTCACTCCGATAGGGTTTTTACACGATATTTTGCTTTCTTTACTCAGCGATTACACGAGTCAGTAGAACTGTCGATATGCATTTATAATTATTTCTTCCTTATTCCGTCATTTTGCTATACAAAATAAAGATTAGATAGCTGTGTTCTTTTGGTTCTGTGTAGTGCACTGTAGAACAATGGAAATTGTGAATAGAATTGACTTGTAGAATGCATAGAATATTTTTTGAAAGCATAGAGAGGATAATCTCGGCGCCATGACTTTAATTCTTACAAAACGTTAAACCTGCCAAATTTTGCCCCGAAGTTTTTCAAGCTCTATTTTGACATTTTGCAAGGATTCAAGTCATGGCAATTTGATCATTTTCTCTATACTGTCAAAACTTTTTCTACTTCTATGCACCCTACAAGTCGATTCAATTCGCAATCTCCTGTGTTCTGGAGTGCACTGCATGGAACCAAAAAAACACAGCTAATATATATGTCGTAGACATTTGACGTAACTCAGCACTTCACGAAAAGTTTAGAAACTTTATGAAAAGTAGGCAGATAGTAGGTCTGTTCGCGTACTTTTTCAAGTAAAAACATGAAAAACGTCAAAATGTATGATAAAGAGAGAAATTGAGAGTGACACTCACAAAGTATGCGAACGGCTTCGAGTAAAAACTTGCAAATATTCGGGATCTGTAATAACGAGGTCAAATTTTCCTAGCACATAGTACAATAAACAAACTTAATTTACCACTTTGAATACGTTGAAATGTTTTTGGAGAACATTCTACTTCTACTGGAGGAGGAGTAACAGGTTTTTCCATTTTCTTAAAACTAAAAAACTTGAAAAATAACTGAAAACTTTAAAAATAACTGAAAACCGGTGATGAACTGTCAAAACTGACACTTTCGAAGTTTTTACTCGACGATTTTTCTCGAGCTAATTCAAGTAATAAATTGCACGGAGGGGAAAAGTGACGTAAACAATTTCTCTCTCAATTTTCGAGTACGCGAACGCCTTCGAGTAAAAACTTGCAAAAACTTTTACAAGTTTGTACTTTCAAGCTAGTACGCGAACAGACCTGGTTTTGACTTAGCCACTTTTTACATTATGTGTCTGAAATTTTTAGTCAATTCATGAAATGCTAAAAGCCTTTACGCCGATAGTTACTAGGGGAGGGATAGGTGAAGGGGGAGGTCTCACCCAGTCCCGCGGCACACACACACACACACACACACACACACACACACACACACACACACACACACACACACACACACACACACACACACACACACACACACACAGGGCGCAGAAATAGCAAATCGCTCAGTCCATTGTTATAAGTTAGTGGTCGGGTCAAGTTAGTGATGTGAAGAATAAAACCCGTGCACGTCGCTCAAGAACAGCCGAGAATATTGCTGCTGTAGCCGAAAGTGTTGAAGAAAACCCAGGTTTGTCCATTCCTCGTCGTTCTTTGGAATTGGGCATTCCACAAACGTCATTACACCGTATTTTGCATAAAGATTTGGGTCTTAAGGCCTATAAAGTTCAGTTAACACAAGAACTCAAGCGGGCCAATCATCAACAACGTCGAGTCTTTGCTGATTGGGTCCTTGAAATGCATGAAAATGATCCGGAATTCCATCGAAAATTCATCTTGAGTGATGAGGCCCATTTCCACCTCGATGGCTTCGTCAACAAGCAAAATTGTCGCATCTGGGGATCGGAAAACCCAAGAGTTATTGTTGAAAAGCCTCTCTATCCTCAACGTGTGACTGTTTGGTGTGGTTTATGGTCCCGCGGGGTCATTGGACCTTACTTTTTCGAAAATGAGGCTGGAGCAACAGTTACGGTGAAAGGATTGCGCTATCGATAGATGATTAATGATTTTTTATGACCGGAATTGGATGGTATTGATCTGGACAACGTTTACTTTCAACAAGACGGCGCTACGTGCCATACAAGCAACGAAACCATTGATCTTCTACGGGAAAAGTTTCCGGATCGTGTTATCTCTCGAAGAGGTGATCACAATTGGCCACCGAGATCTTGTGACTTAACACCTTGCGACTTCTTCCTTTGGGGCCACGTGAAAGAGAAGGTCTACGCCAACAGCCCAGCGTCGATTCAAGACCTCAAAGATGGAATTCGTGAGGCTATCGAGGACCAAGGGCAGCCACTTTGCGATTTGGTTATGGAAAATTTCATGAAAAGGATATGGTCCTGTAGGCGTGGTCGTGGTGGTCATTTGGCTGATGTTATTTTCCATTATTAACGGCATACCTTCCTATTTATAATGAAATAAAGATCCGATCATTTATCTCAAAAAATGGCATTTTTCTTTGAATATCAAAATAACACCTCTTACAATGAGCTCTTCTATACTAAGGTACAGGGTGTTTTGTGAAAAACTAGCATGTTTTCTTAATCACTTCCTGCCTTATGGACCACCATGGCGGAAACACCCTGTTGAGCTTACCATGCCTACGCAACTTCGGTACAATCTTTTGCCAGAATGTAGCGTTTGCGGCGCATCACATTAGAAGGTCAGATCAAGGGTCGGTGATGGTTAATATCAATGCGCTTACGTAAAAGGCATCATATAATTACTGATAAAGAGCTGGATGATTTTGTACGAGAGTTAATATTATCTAAGAAACAAACTGAAGTTTTGGGTCCCAGACTGCTAGAATAGCACTTGTTATACGGATGGAGGTTGTTATAACAGAATATAGAAAATGAACTCAATGTTTCGCCATTGAAACCTTATATTACTCTGGCATACCACAAATTCTGAAATTGTTGCATTTGTGGAAAATATGTGGGTACTTGAAGGATGTCGGACTTGTACTTGGTATGCAGTCAGGATTGCCCTAACACTTTCCCTATTCCTTCCTGCTATGCTGTGCCTTGTATCATACGCTATTCCCTGAGATTGGCTTAATAATATAAAAAAAAGAAGGAAAAAAACATTTGTTTTCCAAACTTCTGCGATCGCAGAGATGTAA
This sequence comes from Dioctria rufipes, assembly GCA_963924295.1. Classification (NCBI taxonomy): domain Eukaryota; kingdom Metazoa; phylum Arthropoda; class Insecta; order Diptera; family Asilidae; genus Dioctria; species Dioctria rufipes. The sequence goes on from OZ002741.1 coordinate 218,030,145, forward strand.
AACCTCATTATATTGACAGCGATTGGACTCCGAGGACAGAATTTATATTTGGAGAAAACAACGTGAAGAATGTTTGCGTAGATTAGCATAATTTTTTTTTGTTTTTTTTTTTTTTTTTATTGTGTCTTAGGTTCTACAACGTGTAGTATCATTTTGAAATCTTCCCTTTTATAATTTAGTTTAATTAAATTCTTTATTTTGTATTACTTTTTTTAGGCAGTTTTAGGCAGTTTAGTTTAGGTTTCCATTTTGCTCTTGTAGTAACTTTCTTTGATTTAAATGATGCTGATAAAAGATTGTAATCTTGTAATTAGTATCTTAATTAAAAATAAATTTGAATGTTTCGCTTCTATAGATCCAAAGTTAATACTTCATCCACACTTACAAACCTTAGATAAGTGAGTGAGGGATTTCAATACCTCAGAACAAAATACACAAAATTAAGCAGTTTTTGGTGGGCTTCAAATAAGAAAATAGTTGCGGGACATCGATTTTGCAAATAAACTGAAAGTTGAGGAATTAGTCGTGCGTCGAAGTCATTCAAAGAAATAACGAGAGGATTCTTAGAGAACAATAAAAGTGAAAATTACGAGAAATTAGTAAAAATCCGATTAGAAAGTTATAAAAAGCTTGGATGGCTTTGATAATCCAAAACCTCCGCTCTCACCTAGGCTTCTTCTTGGAAAATATAGGCGCAGTTTCAGGTGAACAAGATGAGCGATTTCACCAGCATTTATAGAGCTGAAATTTTGTACACGGCCTTCTTTAAAAAAAAAAAGTAAATTTAAATTCGAAACTGGGACTAATCGGGCAACTCTTCCGTAGGATTGCCATACTAAACAGACAGACTGACGGACAGACGGATATGAAAAAATCAAAATAACTTTTTATATTAGTCGTGCGTGTCCAATCCAATAATTGCAGAAGAAGACGTCATTAGTACAAAGTCGTTACTTTTATGGATCGGCATGTTTTTGGAATTTGTAAAAATGCTTCCCTTTTATAATCGAATTTTGAGAACAGTTCATACATTACATGACCTCCTTCAGTTATAGTTGCTAGAAAGATAATCGGTTTTACATTATGTTATAGTAGAAAAAGTATACCCGCGCGCCACTTTTCCTTACAAAAAAAAAAAAAAATGAACCAAAATTAAAAAATTGGAGTTCCGTGTCCGAATTTTTGTTTTGAAAAATATATAAAAAAATGGAAGACTTTAATTTTCTTAAACGACTTTTACTGCAATAAGTTCATAATTAAATTCCTTTAAATTTAAAATAAAGAAATAAAATATATTAAAAAAACTTATAAAATATGTAACACTTGTAAATAAAATGCACTAAAAAGTGAAAAATAATTTTTTACTCATTCAAAATCAAAAACCCCATGTACATTACTACCCTAAAAATCTTTCGTATAATTGGGTGGAGGAGTATCTGCGCGCCTAAGAGGGGAGCGGTGCAGAACAGAATTCTTTCGAAAAACCAAAATATATCAAATTTTCGAAAAGGATTCATGTTTTCCCGACAAAATGCCAGAAGACAATCCTTGAATTGTTAGTTAATTATACTATCGCCGTTTTGCCTTTCTTTCGGAAACAATGAGAGTCCTATTGGAAAATATTTTATATTTATGATCCTTGAATCCTGCCGCTTCTTTTGAGCCATCTCCGGTCAAAATCATTAGGCGCTCAGGCGCTCAGACACAAAGTTTTTTAGTAATTTTTTAGTCATGGGTTTGTGAGTTGATAAAATTTATTTAAAAAAAAAATCAAGATAAAAATATTGCTAAATTAAATTTTCCTGAAAGTCCAAAACAGCCAAAAACTCACTATTTTCGATTTGAGCGAACTCTAAACATTAATGAATTTTGCATAGAAGTCTAAGATTAAATTAGCTAACAAATTCTGATGAGCATTTAGACATTTAATACTTTTGCAAATCTATACATTTTTGGGCCACAGAATAGAATATAGAATAGAAATATAATTATTTTAAATGTGTTTACTTGGATGTATTTGATGTGTGCACCGGGCTCATTGACATGTATAAGATGGATTCCTTGATTTTCTATTTATTTGGGTCAACTTTTGTTGGTAGAGGTGTGACAATTATCTTAATGTAAAGCTTCATTTTCGCTTTAATATTCATATTTCAAGTTCAACGAATTCCAAATACATTCGGATTCATTACTTTCATTGGGATCTTATCTTCTATAACATAAAATATTTCTTAAACTTAATTTTTAAGGAAGTAAAATTAGCCAGTTTCGTCTACCTAAAAGTAAGTATCGGGGACAGAGAAAAGATTACAAATGTTGTATTGTCATCTATTTCTATTCTATGTATTCATTTGGAAAATCCACTGAAGTGAATAAGAATAGAACTTATTATTTAAAGTTCAGCGAAATACAGTAATACAGTAGTTAAACCAAAAAGAGACGACTATAGAACTATAGAAAAGTGATCTCATGATAATGTAAGCAATTTCATTAGTGTCAGCGGTCCATGCAAGTGATCGGGGGTGATTCTGATCTTTTGTCGTACTTGAATGTCAAAATATACGCCTAAATGAAATGAACTTTTCTGCTGATTTTTTCGTGTTATTATTCAGCTCAGCAAAGCCTTGAAGCATTACATAGAATGAACTGAAAATGACACTTGACATGACAAATTCAAAATATTATTTCGAATTTAAGCATTTGTATTGCTCTAATTAGGTGTAGAATATTCATTTATCACAGTATAAAATTTTTGTCACAACCTCTGAAGCAGTTGACTAATTTGTCATACTTTTAGGCGTGTATTCTGACATTAATTCATTGCTAATTCATTTTAGTTTATTTTGTGGCTGATGAAAAGGATAAATCAAAATCACGAACGAATTCAAACAGTAACAAAATAAAAGAAAATTAATTTTATTTAATATGTAAACCTTTATTGTAATAGACTTTGAGGCATAAGCGCGGCCAACGTTTTAACGCTCTTTGTATCATTTTTAAAGGAATCAATTTGATCTCCCGTTGTAACAGTCTTTTCAAATGGTTTATATTTTCAACTATTTTCTTATTAATTTGGTTTTTTAAATATCCCAATAAAAAATAATCACATGGTGATAGGTCCGGTGATGAAGGAGTCCATATATTGGGTGGAATAAAACGTACTCCTATTGTTGTTAGGAAATCCAATGTCCAATGTCTTTGACGTATGCGATGGAACCGAATCATGATGAAATATCCAGTAATTTTCGGGATTTAAACTTTTCATATTTTTTTAATAATGGTTTTAAACATTTCTCAATATAGTAAACGGAATTAATTTTGGCACCTAGTTCAACAAAAATGGATTTTGTGGTTCCATTGTTAGAAATACCAATGAAAACCATTACGTCCTTCGGGTGGGACGCCTTTGAAAATACACACAAATCTTTTCGTGATTGTTCTCGACCTACGTACTGACCATCGGCATTCGTTAGATGAAACCAAACTTCGTCGATCGTCACATACATTTTCCACTTATTACACTTTAGCAAGTTTTATAGAGCACGAGAAGGTTCATGTCTTTTTTGACTAGTATTTTCGGAAAGATTGTGACCTTTCGGTTTTTTTAATAATTCTAATTTTAAAATACTTTTTAGGGTGTATAGAATAAAACTCTCTTAGACACATTAAAATGCTTTGTGAGATGTTTTTGTGTTGGAGGATTATCTTTTAACGTCATTTCTCGTAACCTGCTAATTTGGGATTTTGTTAGGCTCGATTTTTTTCCACTACAAACTTTTCTTTCTTGCTATAATAGAGCTGGTAACCCGTTATTTTTATACTCAGATATTGTTGCCTTTTATTTTTACACATCTTTTGCATCACAGAAGAACTGATTTGTCTTTTGAGTAATTGAAAAATGTACACTTGTTGCTCTTTAGTCAACGTTATTTTTATATGACAGGTTCCCGCCAACTGGAAGCATAGGAATGAATTATATAACTTCAAAATTAATAATGACAACTTAGATTATTGTTTTTAATAATTGCTTCAGTAGTAAATGTAATGTAAACTCGTTCGGTTTTTTAATGTACCTACCTGTAAAAGAACGACAAATTTAGGGTGAAATGTCAAAATATGTGAGTAAAATATTCGCCTAAGCTACGACAAAAGATCAGAATCACCCCCCGGGTTTAACTGCTTCGCAAATGTGTGGCTATAACAGGAACCTATGAAAATGAAAAATAAAAAATAGAATAATTTACATTAGAAATTTTTAATTTATTTATTTTTCTAACATGTTTTTCGTTAAAAAAACATTATTTTCTTTTTTTTGAAGATTTGTGAAATAGGCGCAATCATGCTTGAAGTAACTGCAAAAAATATGATAACTCAATATTTTGTTTTTTTAAAAAGGGTATATGGAGAAAGAGCTATTTAAAGTGATCAAGAGTAAGTTATCAACAATGTTTGAAGAAGTTCAGCTCCTTATAATAGTGACTTACTGTTGGTTCCAAATAGTACCTTCTTGCGCTCAGTCGGACAAATGACTGTAGTGGTACGAGCTTTTTGAATTGAACGCTGGGAGAGGGCGTAAATGAAAGAGGACGAATTTTAAATTTTTTAAAACACCCCAAGTCCCTCCGTCTCTCCTCTATAGGTATAACTCGACCGAGAATCACTCTTCCCATTTCAATCGAAAAAAAATTGGAAATATTAGAACCTTAGTGTTATTTTTTTTATATTGACAGTTCTATATAAGCAGCAAGCATCAAAACTGAGCATCAAGAGTGATACTTGCTGTGAAGATGCTTGCTGCGTCAATTGCCTTTTCGGCCAGCTAGAAGTTTAATTCTGGTTTTCTTGCTCTTTTACAGATGAACTAAATACCTAAACACCAGAAGTTACTTTAAGGTGGCGGCGCTAGGTATACCAGCAGTTTAGATCTAAACAATTTAATCGAAGTATTGAATTAGATCAAAGTAAACTATGATACTATAATTAACTATAAAGAGTAATAGGTATTGATTTTTTTCTAGTAACAGTAGTGAAATAATTTTTTTTATAATTGCTTCACATTAGGTAGCTTTTATTTCTGGCAATCCCCCTATTTTGTTTGTAGTATTCAGACCTGAATTACAAGTACGACTGATCTGTCGACTGCGACTTGTCTTTAAGTCGAAGATGCTAAGGTGAAATTTGTAATTAAATTAAAGCTTCAACTGCTGAAACAAACCAGAAGTCCCGACTTCTGTGATTGAACTGAAGTTGGCCGCAGCCAACACCAACTTTGCACTTTGAGCAAAGTTTAGTTTCAGTCGAAGTCGAGGTTGCAATTGTATCTTGCTACATGCATTTACCATATGGGCAAAGTTAGTCGACTGGTCAGTCGTAATTGTAATTCAGGCCTCATGTACCTCTTTCTGACCTAGATTTTGAATGCACAGTGGGGTGACAGGATATCTTTTTAATTTTGTCTTCACTATATATTATAAAAAAAAAATTGCAAAATAAATAAAATAAAATAATCCATGAAATATTTAGTAAGAATAATTTAATATTATTTTAAAGGTTCGTGGGGCACCAGCAATCGCAATAGTTGGATGCCTCTCTTTGGCTGTAGAAATTTATTCGGAGAAATTTGAATCTAAAAAGTCATTACGACAAGAAATCGAAGGAAAATTAAATTATTTGGTGTCAGCGCGTCCAACAGCTGTTAATATGAAAATAGCAGCTGACGAACTTATAACTTTAGCTAACGAACTAGCAAGAGATGATACAGTTTCTACAGACGAAATGAAAGCCAAGTAAGTTCAAAGTTTTATCCGAAAATATAGTAAAGTTGCCATTTTTGTTTTTACACTTTAAAACTTTTCTATTACGAAAATTTGGGCCAAACTTAATTTCTTAGGTTCCTCAATACAACAGAAGCAATGCTAGAAAAAGATATTTCGGATAATAAAGCTATTGGAGCCAATGGAGCTGCAGCAATCTTAGGAAACGTCCAAGGTGAAGGTTCTATAAAGGTTCTTACCCATTGCAATACAGGATCACTTGCAACTGCTGGATATGGGACAGCCTTAGGAGTAGTGCGAAAATTATATGAAATGCAAAAACTTGGTAAGAAATTTTAGTACGTGGGTATAATAATTACCAGTAAGTTCTGTTATATACTCTTAGAACATGTATACTGTACGGAAACACGTCCTTATAATCAAGGGGCTCGATTGACAGCCTATGAACTAACGCATGATAAACTTCCAGCCACACTAATTCTTGACAGTATGGTTGCAGCTCTTATGCGAACAAAGAACATTGCTGCAGTTGTAGTTGGTGCCGATAGAGTAAATATTCTAATAGCTTGTTAACACTGCTCTTGAAATTCAAAATTATTTTAAAGCGGGAAACACAGTGCTAAGTTTTCCAACCTCGACCTCAATAAAACTTTAAGAACCTCAACCTGGTGAACTCTGCCAATTTTTACAACTCACAATGCGAGCTTTGACAACTTCTGTACGATAGCAGTTAATTGGGCTGTTGGCTTAAAAATTCAAATTTTTTTGTAATAATTTACTACAGTAAGAACAAATTTTCTCCCAAATTTTTTTTTTCAAAAAATTTCCCGTACACTTTTTCCCGATAATAAAAATTAGCTATCAAAGCTGACAAGTTCCAGCAGAGTAGAGAGTAGACCTACTCGAGTTCAACCTCAACCTGGTCGACCTCACCAACTTTGCCTGATCTCATATATTCTACAGAACTGTCAAATTTGAGGCTGAGGTTGGAAAGGCTACACTGTATTTCCCGCTTTATGATTTATAATTGATTTCATTTGAAATCATAGGTTGCAGCCAATGGAGATACTGCCAATAAAATAGGAACATATCAAATTGCTGTTGTAGCCAAATACCATGGTGTGCCTTTTTACGTAGCTGCTCCATTTACTTCTGTAGACTTAGCAATTCCTAGCGGCGATCATATAATAATTGAAGAAAGGCCTGACAGAGAAATGACACACGTCGGTGAGCATAGGATAGCAGCACCAGGTAGACACAATTGTTTTTTTTTTATTTATTGTTTGTGTATTTATTATTAATTTGTTTTAATTAATTGCCGGTTAGGAATAATTTGTTGGAATCCTGCATTTGATGTAACACCAGCTTGCCTAATTACGGGGATAATAACAGAAAAAGGCGTCTTTAAACCAGAAAATTTGAGCGAAGAAGTAAAAGCGATACAAAATGATGATCGTAAGATGTGATATATTCCATGGGAATTTTTTTCGAAATTGTTCCAATATTAAAATAAAACCAAAAATTTGTTATAAGAATGAAAAGATGAAATATAATTTTTTTTTGGGTAATGCAATTTTTGTTGCTTTATATTTTAATTATTTACTTTTGTCATCAGATTAATTCCTTATGTTCACCGTTGAATGAAAACTGAAGAGATTTTAGTAGAAGGGCAATAGATCTGTCAAATTGAAATGGAACGTGTAAAAATGATTAAAAAGAAAGAATGTGGAAATGGAAGGCCGTGAGGCCGTGATTAGAATTAAATAAGATTAAGAATTTATATTAAGACATTGATACGTTCACAAGATCCTCGTATCTTTTATGAGGACATTATTACCAGGTCGCAGAGAAAGGAATAATAGAAAAATGAAAAATTGGAGTTAATAAGAGCAAATCAAAAAAATTGGAAAATCTAGAAACTATAATCATAGCTGAACTATGAGGAATGCAAATGGTACGACAGAAGCATTGCAACGATAAAAGGCTTGTAATTATAGAAAGAGGGTGGATTCAATTTCTTTTTTTAGGGCAGGGAATGAGATATACCAAGTATGGAGGCTAGGGTGGTCCATTGTGCTAACCTGCTAGAAACCCCACCAAAACCTTCCTGTCCTCTTAATGAAATGCATCAAGTCCTGGTGAGGTAAGTTTTCTAGCCTGCTCCGGTAAAAAGCCGAAAGCACAGAGAAAGTTGTCGGCTGCCCGGAGAGCCAGGTAGGACAGACACAGGGTTATCAACAACTCCCACTCTTGTTAGATGAGCGTGAAACGAGATGTGGCCGGTGATGATTCCAACCACAGTACTGCATTGCTTCGACCATCTCTGCTTATGCTTCATACGAACATCCCCTTTAATGAGAGACCCGATAACCGATGATTCCAATCTGAGATTAGCATCTCTCCTTGTTGCTAACTGTCATTGGGACAGTCAGTACAAACCTAATTTAATTATCCGCACAGTGCACCGTCCTACATACCTCAAGCGAGGTAATTCCAACCAGCTGATAACACTCCAGATCAAAGATTCTTTGGTAAGTTTAGCTAATTGATGACTTTGGCGCCAACACTTAATTGTCTACGCCGCTTGCTACAGAAGCAGTATTCAGTTTACCCCAATTGATAATCTTCGATTCCAATATCTAACTATTTTATGAACAAACAAAGATTCATCAATCAACTTATTCGATTAACATCCATTGGTGAAGACAAGTGCGAGTAGTCCAACGTGATGAGGAAGGAAACAGGAACAATTAATACAGAAAATCCAGTGAAAAGTTTTATTTAAAATAAATTAACAAAAGTGGCAGAAAACATTGCACCTCAAAAAATCTACCAAGATACAAGCCGAAATAGTAAAACTGCTCCAACAGTACTTCCAGGGCTGATTGTAAAAGTAGCCACATGCCGGGAGGAATACCTGCGAAGGAAAATAAACGGAAAACAAATAAGCAGAAAGAAAAAAAAACCGGATAAGCAGTAGCATAAGTTAAGATAAGTTTTCTGAATGTATAATTGCCGAGAGGGAGGAACGTAACCTCAAATTTACATTGTGCTATCCTACTACAGGAGCACCTGCCAGTGAATAAGAACTATTCGTTCTCACGACTTTCATTAAAAATCATTTACATTTTTTTTAAATATAAAAATTTTCATATCAATTTATGGATGTACCATGAGCACCTGCAAGTGAACACGAATTATTAATTTTGTGTTAATATGTTTTAAAAAGTATTTACAATTCTACTAAATATAAGAATTTCATATAAATTTATGGACTTACCCTGTACTGTTCGGTTACAGGAGCACCTGCAAGTGAATAGGAACTATAAATTTTCACGACATATGTTAAAAGTATTTTCATTTTATTAAATATAAGAATTTTCAGATCGATTTATGGACGTACCGTGTGCTGTCCGATTACAGGAGCACCTGCAAGTCAATATGAATTATTAATTTTCTTGACATGTGTTAACAAGCAATTACATTTTCATTAAATATAAGAATTTTCACATCAATCTATGGACTTACCATGTGCGGTGCTGTTACGGGAGCACCTGCAAGTGAAAATAAACAGCTAGTATTCGCGATATGTGCCAAAATTCACTTAGATTACTATAAGGCTATACATACAAGAATAATTATAAAAGTTTAAATACTTACCGATGGGTGTCCTTGTACGGGAGCATCTGACCTTCCATAAGAAGTATTATTTTTCGAGATGTGTCAACGTATCGGTTATATTATTATTTAATTATATGTCCAATGAAGTTCTACGTTAATATACTGACTTTCCGAGTGTTGTCCGTAAATAAGAGCCCCTAAAGTGAAGCTCAGCATATTTTAGGAATATTACCTGAAGGAGTTCAAGACTTACCGCTTTAGTAGGCAAAGAACCCAGAGGGCTTGTAAGTGGAGTAATCAAGCCACAGGGATACTTCCCTCTTCAAAGGAGTAACGCTCTTGAAACCGTCTTATTAGGATACAGTAGGAGGTGATTTCAACGTCAATATTTTACACCAAAGTTCAATTTCTGCCAACTTTCAGTCCATGGTACAGTCGCTTTGTCTGAATATGGTAAACTCGCTACCAACATATATGAACACCACCAATCCCCCTCTGATAGATCTCATCCTAACCTCCAATTTGGATCGCATTGGCTTTTACAACCAGATTAGTCCACCAAGTTTCCTTGACCATGATATCTTGTTTGTGACGTATGACATTCCGCTTTTGTCGGCTGAGCTCTCGACTTTTTCATACAGAGATTTTAAGAACATTGATATGCCGACTCTATTTGATGAATGCAGTCTCCTGAATTGGAGTACCATTTATACAAGCACAGCCGTCAACGCACAAGTCCAAATATTCAGCGAGTTTATTAAATACTTATTCGATCGTCATGTGCCCATTGTAAATAGGCGAATAAAGGTGTCCGGTTCTCCTTGGTTTACCCCTAATATATCTTCTTTAATTTCAGAAAGGGAATATTATTATCAACTTCACCGGCGTATTAAATCTCAGTATACAAAGCAATTGTTTAAGACAGCACGCAACCGAGTTACTCTAGCAGTAAGGAAGGCTAAGCAAAAATACTTCTCGAACAGATTAGATCCAAATCTTCCATCGAAGAAACTCTGGAGTAATCTCAGGATCGCTGGTTGTTATGGTAAATTAACGAACTGGAATTCCGATTTTGATCCTAACAAACTGAATGCTTTTTTCTCTCACCAAAGTGAGATTACTATTCCCGCAAATGTTCTTCCTATTCTTAATACGTCTAATAACTCCGCGTCAACTCTATTTTCTTTCAAGACCGTAAATTCGTGTGATGTAATTAATGCTATTCGGTTGATCCATTCCGAATCAACTGGACCCGATGAAATTTCTCCCCGCTTTCTTAAAATCTTATTACCAGTAATTATTGACCATTTAACTTATGTCCTAAATTCGTGTTTAACTCACTCTGTTTTCCCCTGCACTTGGAAAGTGGCTACAGTATTGGCCTTACCTAAAAAATCATCACCTGTTGATATGAATGATCTTCGGCCAATAAGCATTCTGCCTTTCCTTTCAAAAGTACTGGAAAGACTAATGTATTCCCAGATGCTAACATTTTTAGAGGACAATCGCTTTTTAACCAGATGGCAATCGGGATTTCGTCCTAAGCACAGCTGTGCTACAGCTCTATTGAAGGTGACAGATGACTTGCGGGCAGCACTCGACAGGGGATTTATTAGTGTATTGGCTCTGCTTGATTTTTCCAAAGCTTTTGATAAAGTCAATCATAACATTCTTCTGCAGAAACTACTAACCTCTTTTGCGTTCTCCTCTTCCGCTGCTCGACTCATTCGTAGCTTCTTGATAGGCAGATCTCAACAAGTTAAGATTGGCGAATCCCTGTCAGGATTCTTGCCAGTAGCTTGCGGTGTTCCTCAGGTATCAATACTTGGCCCATTACTTTTCAGCATCTTTATAAATGATCTTCCTGATGTGGTTCATGATGTTGATATTCACATGTACGCCGATGATGTCCAGGTTTACCTCAGTAGACCGATCGGACTAGTAGAGGACTGCTTCTCACGTTTCAACAGTGACCTCATCAAAATAAGCAAATGGGCGTCATTGAACCAACTAAGTCTGAATCCGATTAAATCACATTACTTGATTATACATAACAGCAAGCTATGCGCAAATGATTTTCCCAGTATTCTGATTGACAATTCTCCTTTGACCTTAGTCAACTCTGCAATAAGTCTAGGAATAGCCATCAACTCTAATTTAAAATGCTGTGACCACATCAAATTTACTCTTCGTAAGATCTATGGCGGACTTAGACAATTGTGGCTTACTGCTGATATTTTGTCGAGGGATATGCGGTCGCGATTGGTAAAGAGCCTATTATTACCTTACTTCACATCTGGCAACATAATCTACCCAAAGCTAGATAGTACTTGCTCCCACAAGCTTAATGTTGCTTATAATGATTGTATTCGATTTATTTTTGGGCTTAGGAGATTTGACCACATCTCTCCCTACAGTTCCCAACTGTTGGGTTGTTCACTTAAAGTATACTTGGAAATGAATTTGTTGTCTTTTTTATACAACTTGATCAAAAGGAGAATTCCAAGCTATTTGATCGAATGCAATTTACAGAACTTACGTTCAGCTAGAAATGTCAATCTCCTGCTTCCTCGTTTTCGCACAGTTGTATATGAAGGTTCTTATTTTGTCCAGTCAATCCGTTTATGGAATAATTTACCAACTAACATACAAGGCGCTGGTTCCCTGCGCATGTTCAAGAGCTTACTCAAGGAGCATTTCTCGGTTTCACCCTCTTTACAATGATGTATTAGTGTATTTTCTCACGACAGTTTATTGGCAAACAATTTTGCATATTAATATAGATATTTAGTGTTTTTCTCTCTTTTTTTTTTTATGCTTTCATCCTTTTCTTTTGTAGATTTTTGGTTTTTATTTTTAGTTGTCTTTTTTTTTTACGCTTTCATCCTTTTGTTTTATTTTTATTATTATTAATACATACTGTAACTAGTTCCGTTATTTTGAAGTACTATTGTAAGATTGTAGATCTTGTGTACTCTTTACATGAAATATATATATTATTATTATTATTATTATTCACAAAAAGGCCTTTTTGTGGTTCGCGGTTAAATTTTAATTTACTTTTGACACCATAAAAAGAAAGACAAACGGAGATACGGAAAAAAAGAAACTGAAACCAAATTTCTTTTTCAAATACTCAACAATAAAGGAGGAAGCCCCCTTTGGGTAGGACTCGATGCAGTCAGGTTTCGTCAGCTGTCCCAAACATCTATAGAGCTTCGGGGGTGATTATAAGAAAAAAACATAAGACAAATGTTTGTGCTTAAGAGGAGTCAGTACCAAGATTTGCAAGTTTCATACATTTTTCAATGCGAATTTCTGGCAAACTATTTGTTGCAGAATATTGATTTATATCTTAAATTAAAGGTAATGAAGAAGTCTAGTAAATAACGTCGAGATAAATTAAAAAAATTATTGCAATGGTGATATTAGCTCAGAAAATTGTAAAAAATGGTAAAAATTGATTTTTTTCAAATCAAATTCCTGTTAGTAGGTATTCTCATTTATTTAGATTGGACTATTTTAGAAAGATAAAGCCTAAATCTAGCAAATAACGTCGAGTTTTTTCATTTTTAGTGGCGCTTTTTTTAAAAATTAGACTATAATAGTACTTGTTTTTTCTCTCGATATTTCACAGACGAGAAATTGCAATATTTCGTTGAAAGTTGTAGAAATATAAAGCAAAATGGTATATTTAACAATTATATGCAAAATAAAATTTAGGAGAGTTCATTTTCGTTAAAAAATTTCAATTTATTTGAACTGCAAATTTTCATTTTCGTCTTAAATTGTGGCATGTTGGGTTTCTGTCTTTTACGCTAGATGTCTCTAATGTGACTTGTGGTCTAGGTCTAGGTTAATTTTATATGTATTTTCATACTTTCAGGACACAAACCTACGTATAGTAAATTTTATTGCCTACAGGCTCGCTGTTATCTAAATTGAAATTTTTGCTGAGTACTGACTCCTCTTAATTAACATTCCGAATAAAATATATAGTATGAAGTAAACGTTAAATCTTTTCCCTTTCCTTTCCCCTTCCTGAGGCTTTTCTTCCTACAACGGGTTACCAAATATAGGGACATCTGAATCATTATGCCAGGATGTCATGGGCTGCGGGGACGGGCAAGAGGATCATGCCATCCGATCCTCAGGATTATCTTCGGGTAAGTGAAGTGGGCGGTCGCTTCAGGACCAGTGTGTGGCTCTTCGTTTTTTTGTTTCCGCTACGGAGTAGGCACGATTCTTTTTGTTCATGATAGCATGACAACGGCAGGTATTTCGTGGTACCCACCCCACACTCTCCGCCTATAGCTGAGGCAAGCTAGCATGCCGTGTTGCAGTTTCAACGTTGTCATCGAGTGATCTGTCAGCTCACGCTGGTAGTCTGGACTTTACGTCCGAAACCTTTCACTCTTAAGTAGTTCTGTAACAATTGATCTTCATATCAAGGGCTATCTTCGCTGCCATTGTAATGGCCAAGACTTCAGCCTAGAAGACAGTGGTGTGCCTTCCAAGTGAGTACTCCAACCCAATGTCAGTTTCAAGAAAGCAAACACCCGAATCGACTCCATCATTAGTGAGAAAGCCGTCGGTGAAAAATTTTTATGGATTCAGTTTAATTTGTATTGATGTTTTTTAAAATTTTGGAAGGCGTTGTTTCATTGAAGTCAGTTTCATGGGGTACGGTAATCTGATAAATTTTTTATAATCTGAGATGATGTCTTGATTCATATTGTCAATGCCTGTTGAATGATAACCATAACCACAGATAAGAAATACTCAGATGTGGATTTTAGCAAATAGAATTGTTTTGAGTAAAATGCTGCTGCCATCTATCTTTGTGGAGTGCATTACTTGTGTAAAGGTGCCTCTAATTTAAATTTTAAGCCATATTTGCAACATAAGACGCTTTCATTGGCATTTTTTTCATAGTGGTGAAACAAGTAATCTCACCTTCACGTATGATATAGAAGTATTTGAATGTATGTTTTGTGGAAAATAAGCTCTATTATCTAGTTAAGATTGTTTTTTTAATTAGGAATATTTTTAATTTGCTGGTCTTTAATATTTCAGATTTATGTGAAAATAAATAAAAACAATAGACCAAAAATGGTCTATTATAACCGTTCTCCTAGTTTTTGATTTCCAAAATATTCAATTGAAAATAAAAATTGTTGCTGCCTGACTCCATAGTACTTTTACAAATCATCGGCAGTTCACGAAAAAAAAAACATTAAGTTATAAAACACTTAATAATAATACTATTTATAGAAAAGCAGGTTGTAATTCGAAATACTTCCAGATGGATTCTATACAGTTATTCCGTACGAAAGCAATCAACTTCAGACTTATATTGGACCGATCATTTTCGATTTAAATGAAACTTTCAGAGTTTATGTGGAACACGAAATAACATATTTTTAGGCCTTCAACTATCCCGCCCCACCCCGCTGGATGGATAGAAATTTCGTGATTTTACGATGAAACGCCATTTTTAAAAAATCATATCCACAGAGCAACTTTACTAATTCAAACTGCAAATAGAATATACATATGCTTTGTTATACCCTAGATGAAATCATACGGTATATAACTAAGTATGTCATTCCGTTTGTAACGCACAGAAATAATGCTAGTAGAGAACAAGTAAAAAGGCTAGAATTGGTCTAAGACCAATTCTTATGATAACCTAGAGATGAATGTCCGTATGTAATTTCGTATGGTCACACATCTGTGCAAGTTTCATTTTTGAAGTGGTTTTTGCATATATTTTTAGAAGAAATTTTCAGTACAATAAAAATGTCAGGACTGAACAAAAAAATCAAAATTTTTATATGGCAACACCAGGAAGGGATTTCCTGATTTAGTCCATTCTTTTGAAATTTTATTTACTATTGCTGTGAAAACACTATGTAGCAAATTTCAGCTTTCTACGTCTACGCGTTCCCAGACAGTGTTAAAATATATAACGAAAAACGAAGTTTTTGTATGGCAACCCTACGAAGGAGTTGCTCGATTTGTCCCATTTTTGAACTTAATGTTACTTTCTTTTTTGTAAAAAGCCCTCAGTTCTCAAGTATCTCGATTAATCGTGAGGACAGACTGACGGACATGCAAAAAACAAAATAATTTTTAATTTATGGGTGGGTGTCCAATCCATTTCTTTCTACTAGCATTATTTCTGTGCGTTACAATCGAAATGACAAACTTAGTATATCGTATGATTTCATCTAGGGTATAATAAAATAAGTAAAAAACGAGTTTTCAAACAAAACTGAGGCCAAGTCGTATGAAAAAGTAGAAAATAAACTTTTCTTCACACACAGAGGTGGACTCAGATTTTATTCGTTGACAATCACCGATATATTTCAGTAAGATCAATCAGAGGTAATAAGTGATTTGATTCATGAAGAGAAAGAATATTCAAGATCGGAAAAACTCCGGAAAAGCATTTTACATGAATTTTCCTCGATTTTTTCTGCAAGTTTTCACCATTGTCGGAGAGAAAGTAATGATGCCAGTTGATAAGGAACGTGATCCTGCATAATTTAGAAAACATTTTTACTGGAAAATTTTCCGGAAAAGTTGGAAAATTCCGGAAAATTTTTCGGAAAAATCGGAAAACTCTGCATTTTTCCTGAAACGGATTTATCACTAATCAAATTTATACCAAATTTTCAAATGATTTTTCCCGATTTTCCGGATTTTCCAAGGAAATTTTCGGTTCAAATTTTGACAGATTCAATTGTCACGCGACATGAACCTGTGTACCAAATTTCAGCTCGCTGTGATGACGAAAAGTGGGTCTACGAGAGTGTCGAAAATAGTAAAGAAATACTAGACAAATTCGTGTACGAGTTAAAGGGAATGGCTGGCCTCAAAAATGGCTGGACACCCACGCATAATATTCAAAGTTATTTTGATTTTTGCACGTCTGTCTGTCCGTGCGTCCTTTCGTCTGTGGTCGCATCCGTCCATCTGTCCGTCTGTCCGTCCTCACGAAAAGCTTAAAATTGGGACGAATTTGCCAACTCCTTCGTAGGTCTGTCACACAAAAATTTCGTTTTTCACTACTTATTTGAATACTGCTTGAGAACGCGTCGAAGTAGAGAGCTGAAATTTTGTTCACGTGTTTTTATAGTAATAGTAAATAAAGATTCAAAAATGGACTAAATCGGGCAACCAGTTCTTGGTGTTGCCATATAACAATTTAGGTTTTTTGCGTATAGTGTCAAAATGATCGGTCCTAGGCGTTAGTTTTTGCACTGAAAAATTCTTCAGAATATGAAATCCTATGGCATTGGTTATAATCATTTTTACTGTCCGACGAACCGTTCTATATTTCTAGAACTTCAAAAATCACAATTGCACAGATGGGTGACCCTATGAAATTTCTACGAGTATTCATCTAGGTTATCATAAGAATTGATCTTAGACTTGTTTTTTAATGGTTTTATTTAGCTTCACTTTCCTATATTTTTTGTTTCAAGTCTTGCGAGCGATTTTTCAACTACTACTTAACCGTTTGGGTTGAAATCTTGCATATCTACATGTGCAGTTTCTATGACAATACACTTTACCGATTTTATTTACTAAAAATTTAAAATGGCGGGATTATCAAATGAAAAGGTTTGACGAGTAGAATAGACAAGCTATGTAACGTCATTCTAATCCCAATGTTACGGACAACCTTTTCCTTCACAACCCCCTTGACATGGGTATCAAATGAAAGGGTTTGACGAGGAGTAAAAACTTTAAAATAAAATAGGTAAAAAAAAGTTTTAAGCTTAACGGTTTTATTTTACATTAGATGATGTATAGTAAAAGGGTAAAAGCTAGAAAATAATCGTGGCTTACCGGGATATAGGTAGGTACTGGTAAGAAATCGCGAAGTACCACGAGCAGTCACGTCCTCTAATGTCGGAGGCCAAGATCACATTGGATCACATTTGGGTCGCTGCGTCAGTGGAATAAGTAAGTAATCAGGGGCTTTGATCAAACTTAAGTAAAATCTGGGGGCTTCTTGGCCCTCACCTATGATTTTTCGAATTCAAAGGCCGGTCAGAATTCGATTATATTGAATATATATTTGCTTTGATAGTGAAAAATACATCGTGAGAAAATCTGCAAGCCTATGTTCCACCGTTTTAATTAAAGTAGGTGTCACACTGGGAGCATCGCGTCGTTTTGCGGTTGCCGCTGCGCGATTGGTCTTGCAAAATTAAATTTATAAAGGCCTAAGCACAATTGTGACGATGACGGCAAACGGCAGACTAATGCAGTAATAGGAACAATTTTCTCCAGGAACGTTTTATGGAACGTGTATACATAGGAATTTTCGTTTTGGGACCCGTTGGCGACTGGGGAGTATACAATGCCATCTTTTAGCGAGTAGTAGAGTTACATCATGTTATGGAAAAGTAATGCGCTGCGTGATTGTTTGTCAGGAGGACTCTAGTATTCTCGAGCAGCGAGGAAGACAACCGAGAGTTGGACAGTTCCAAAGCTTGAATGTGGAGCGACAATCAAACTTGTGTTTTTTGTGATTTTAGTTTTTGAGGCTTAGTGAAAATACCACATTATTTTGATATGATTGTGGATTTGTATAAATATGGAAAAGAAACCAAAGATACATAGTGAGTGCTGAATAATTAAAGAGCAATGAGGACATCAATATTTCGTGATTGGGTCAAGTAATAAGGCAAAACGTCATTATGGGACTAAAACATTCTCAGAATTACTCCAAATTTACAGGAAGCTTACAATTAGAGGAATAGGAATCTTTGAAACTCGCGTTGAAATCTCAGCAAATGTTGTTTAAGAAAGTAAATGCTGAACAAGAAGCAGCAACTTGTGTTAGTTTCTGCATGGCTCATTCAATAGTGAAAAATAGAAAACCATTTACTGACGGCGAATTAATCAAGGATTGCATGATTATAACAGCAGAAGAAATGTGTCCAGAAAAGGAAACTTTGTGTCAAAACATTAGTTTGTCAGTAAATACTGTGGCTCGAGATGATATTACTGAAAATATATTAACTTAATTTTGACTGACAAATATCGACACTTATTCGAGGGATAGATAAAAATTATGAAGTGTATGAAGAGCTTTGACGTTCATAGTATTGAAATTTGTTCAAAAAAACAATTTTCAATAGAAAAACTTGAAGTGTATCTCTACTGATGGCACTGATATATTTAATATGGACTGCTTAACTTTATATATCACGTGGGCACAATTCCTTGTGTCAAAAAGAGTTCTTACGACGTCGGTGTCAACAAAAAATCATTGCCGGGAAGTTGAAAGAGTGAGCACGCAACTTGAAAAGTGATTTTAATAAAACCTTTGAAACTTTTTCTGCATATCTAATAAATATATTGTCTTTAGTAAAACAGTTTTTATCAGTAATAACCCTGAATAATTAATTTAAAAATATTTATTTCGTCGAACCCACTTATTTATTTGTTGTTTACAGTTCTCTCTCCAATTGGTACTTGGTGCTTAGCTCGAAATAGTCGACAATATATAAGTGAGCCCACTTTTTGTAGTTCATTTCGATGAACGTAGTCAGTCCATATTATATATGTCAGTGACTGATGGTAGCAACAACTTATGAGGAAATAATAAAGGTTTTGTTGCTCTTGTATCAAAGGCCGTAGAAAATGACGGTGGTTCAAAACCATTAATCGTACAATGCATCATTCATCAACATTATTTGTGCGGAAAATGCATGGATATTTCAGAAGTTTTAAAGCCATCCATGTCAGCTGTTAATTATATTAGATCACATACGCTCAATCATCCTCAATTCTGAGAGTTTATTGAAGAGATTGGAGAAAATAACCAGTCATATTATACGTCGAAGTACGTCGTCTTAGCTGCGAAAAAGCTCTGATGCGATTTTTTTGAGCTCCGAACAATAATAAAAATTTCCTGAATGAAAAGAATCGTCCTATAGCTAGTTTCAAAACAATGAGTGGTTATAAATTATCATTTTATACAGATTTAACTAAACATATGAATGACCTTAATTTAAAATTACAAGAAGAAAATCAGTTTCTGCGTGTATTATACACTTATAATAAGTCCTTTCGACAAAGACTTTCAATCTCAATTGTATATAAAATGTGTCACGCATTTTGATACGTACATGTCAAACATTTAGTCAGCAAACTGAGACTCCCTTTCTGGTAGATTTCGTAAGTGAAACTTTGGTTGCTTTGAAAATAAATTTTGAGTCTCGTTTTTCAGATTTTGATGCAATTGCAAACGATATCAAGATTTTTCATAATCCTTTTAACGTCGATATAGAAACCCTTGCCCCAAAAATTAAAATGGAAATGATTGATTTGCAGGGAAGCGATTATTGCGGGTAGTCATTATTGCTGGAATTTTACAGATCCAAATTTTACAGATCCAAATTTTACAGATCCAAATTTTACAGATCCAAATTTTACAGATCCAAATTGAGTGATGAGCATTTGAAGTCAGTGCTTGAAAATTTCCATTAGTAAGCTTGATCATAATTATAATGTTTAATTGTGAATTACCTACTATGTATGTAACTTATTGTAAATTGTTAGGATGAATCTCATATCATCAATTACAATTAAAGTATCCGATTTCATTATATATGTCAGTTTCTGTATGTTTCTTAGTTGGTCGTTAAATAAAAATATCTGATTTTGTATGATTACTTACATTGTAAAATTTATAAAAATAAACTACGGGGGCCGAATACCGGACATATCCGCCTAGTACTCGCGGGTCGGTGTTGGCCCGCAGGCCGTAGTTTGGAGACCTCTGATCTAGGCCATCGTACGAATGGCTCTTTAATCAATTCTGCTTTTTTTCCTTTTATTTTTATAATACTCAGTCAGTATGTTTACATGAATACTTGAAGTAGAATTCTTGGTGTAATTATTATACATGAATCATATATATATATATAAATCCTTATAAAAGTTAATATAAATTTTATACTTTTGCTTATTAGAGATTTCTATATCAATAGAGTATAAACTTAATACCATGAATTATAGGCGGAACTAATCCATTTTATACATATTATTATTATTATATATTATTATTATATTAATATGTTATTACTTTTATATGTATACCTGTAGACGCGTTTACCTGTGGACACCTTAAATATTTCATAAATTATTCAGTGTAAAATTCAATACTGAGCGCACACGTAAAGTATTTGGTCCTTATAGCAACACTGGCTAGCTGCCAATTTTTTAATTGTCAAATTGATGTCAAATTGATGTCAAAGTGAGGTTGTGAAAAGTATTGGACATAAAAAGTAAATTTTTCTATAATTTTAATATAATTTTTTCGTATTATGGTAATTGATTTTAGTATCAATTTCACTTATGTTCAAAGTTGCATTAATTAATAACTTGTTTCTAATACTTGTAACTATTTCATAAAAAAAATAAAAGAGTTATAACTTTTTTAATTTATGTTGTCCGTATTTGTATCTATGGACGAAGAAATGTTTGTACCTGTGGATTGCCAACAGGTACAATCATTGTTTAAACCTGTGGACTATTTAATTTTTGTTTTTGAGTTAGGATTTTGTGTGCTATGAGGCAACAAAAGAACCAAATTATGTTCATGTGCCCTTACCATCCCCATCGCTGATGTTAAAACCGGCACTTCAATACGTTAACCTTCTCAAAAATATAAAGTCCCAAAGTCAACTAGTTTTAAGTAGGCAATGTCGATTTCAATAATAAAACGGATTTTAACAAATGATGTTAAAAAAGTATTTCAGCAAGACGAAGAGGTTCTACTATATGATTACTTAGAAAAATCAGCATATTTGCATATGGGTTTAGTTTAGACACTATACAAGTTCGGAAGTTTGCCTATAAATTTGCTTCATCCAAAGGCTCAAGGTGGTTAAAGGTATTTTGCCAACAACATCCGAAAATTTCATTGCGTAAGTCTGAGGCAGCTGCTTTGGTTAGAGCCACTACCTTTAATAAAACGAATGTTTCAAAGTTTTTTGATAATCTGTTTCTAAGTCTCACAAAGAGAATTATATAGATTCTGATGATGAAAGCTCTTTTGTTTGCCAAAGATCCTTTATTATAGCAAATGATTCTGATGAAGATGATATAAGTTCGATTGATGGAATTTATAAAGCTGTTTGTGATACTGAAGGAAACCGTTGTTAAATAAACGCTAGGGACACGCATATTAATTAATTAATTGTGTTAAGGACATGCAAACGACATGTAAAATTTAAATAATCAAAATTAATATAAAATGTTTTTTTATAAATTGTTTTATTAAGCAATCCGGTAACTGGCCACAGGTACAACACTTGCCCCTAATTCCATATTATCTTCATGTATTATGTATCATATAAATTTTATAATAAAGGGTATTCAATTAAGTTATATATTTTTTAGATAAAGTTTATACAATATATTGTATATAGTGAATTAATATTAATTTTATGTATAAATTAATAAAATATTATATTGTAGTGAAAGTTTTTATTGCAATTATTTTTAAAATATACGTTTACTCCATTGATTTCTGTATGCAGAAAAAAAAATCTTTAAAAAAATCTTAAATATCAATTATCCATGCAATTAATCATATATACTACTTAGAACTTCCTTCAGCCGCTATACATATATGGTGCTCTGGCCCGCAGGTATACTCCGCAGGTGTAAGCCCTGACTAATAAACTAAGTTTAAATATGTTAAAATCAAAAGAAAAATTTAGAAACCTTTTTAAATATAATAATCCTTTCAACCGCCTGCTCTTCCGTTAGTCTGCTTATTTTCTTCTTTCCATTTTCAGGCGGTGGAAGAAGTCGAAGAAGATTTATGAACGAGAATGTGCTGGCTATCCCAATCTGTTAAATTAATAATAAAATAAAACAATATCAATAGCATTTTAAAATATTTAACATTTTTCTTTCTTCTTCAGTAAACAAAGATCGTTTTCCGGCATTCTTCACTGCTGAGAAAATATGAGGCTGAAAGTTCTTTCATGTGTTTAGCAACAGTTGGGCAGACTCCGCATGTAAAACAAGGAAAAGTCGTATAAAATCTATGTGAAATTTGAGTGCAATTTGCCTAAATTAAATAATAATTTTGATTTTAGAAACATTGATTTATCGGAGTTGAAACAAGTGGTTAAATGTATGAACAATAAAATGGACTATAATCATATGAGTACAAAAATAATTTTAGATAATTGGATTGTGTTTGGTGAACCACTATTGAAGATAATAAATCAGTCGCTTATTGAGGGCTTATTTTCAAAAGCTTGGATAGAATCATTAATAGTTCCTATTGAGAAGGTTAAGAAATCCATTAGTGCTGAGGATTTCCGCGCATTGAACATACTATACGTATACAGTATACGAGTCAAACCATGTACTGATAGAACAGCAGTCCGGTTTTCGAAAAGGACATTCGTGTGAAACTGCTCTAAATTGGGCATTAATTGAGTGAAAAGGTGAACTTGAAAATAGGAAAAAAATTTTATCCGTCTGTCTTGATTTAAAGGCACTTTCACATCCAAAACAAGAACAGAAAAATGTAAACCGAAAAACTCAATTTATTCCACTTTAAAACAAGATTTTTTTTCCAATGATTAATAAAATCCAAGGAAATAGGATAAACTAAGAAATTTACTGAGAAAATAGTTATATTTATTTCAGATTTTGAAGAAAAACACAACTTTTATGTTTTATCGGCCGAAAAACTTTTTCGGTGGAAAGATTCGGCCGATAAAACATAAAAGCTGTGTTTATCTTAAAAATCTGAAATATGTATACTATTTTAATAGTAAAACTATTAGCTTATGCTATTTCCCATGATTTTATTAATCATTGCAGCAAAAATCTTGTTTCAAAGTGGAATAAATTGCGTTTTTCGGTTTACATTTTTTCGATTCTTGTGTTTGATGTGAAAGTGCCTTAAAAAGAGCATTCAAAACAGTTGACAGAAATATATTTTTGATTAAATTAAAAAAATATGGAATAAATGGGAAATCGTATGAGTG
Source organism: Dioctria rufipes (assembly GCA_963924295.1). Classification (NCBI taxonomy): domain Eukaryota; kingdom Metazoa; phylum Arthropoda; class Insecta; order Diptera; family Asilidae; genus Dioctria; species Dioctria rufipes. The sequence continues at coordinate 218,053,585 of OZ002741.1, forward strand.
GTTTGAGTCTTACTTGTCTGAAAGGTATCAAAGAACCAAAGTTAATGAATGTTTGTCTGAAAAAGTGAGTATTAACAGTGGTGTTCCACAAGGCTCGGTCCTTGGTTGAGAACTTTTTTTATTGTACATAAACTATATTGCAATGCAACCATTTTATCAGATGTAAAAATTGTGTTACTCGCAGATGATGCATTACTTTACATAGCCCAAGACGATATATGTATGTCACTTAGTTTTGGTAGTTCCCCCATTTACTTTTTTTTTGCCATTTTAATGTGAACCTTCCCAACTCTGTGAAAAGTGGCGTGAATTTATTAATAACAATTCCGTATTTAGATATATATTGGCAATTAAAAGCATTTTTTTTGTAAAATAGATTTGATTCATTGAATTTGTGACAAAAGTAAGTACTCTGGTTATTTTGTTTGATCCGATTTTCTGTTTTTTTTTTAAATGTTGCGAAAACGCATCACTGGGATATAACGCATTTATTTCCTCTTCTAGATGGCAAGAAAGTGCCTTACTTTACAAGAAGCTTTAGCACTTTTAGAAGATTGTTCTGAACATAATATTAGCAATGGTGAACCCGAAATTGTTATTCTTCCACCTGAAGACTTTGGAGGAATTACAGACGAGGAATTCGTTGACGAAAACTGCATGGCATTAGGTGATTATGAGTTTCCAGTTGATGTAGCGGGTAACTTGGAGGTAAACGTTCACAGTAGAATGGGAATCCGAGGATGAATTGCCTCTATCCACCTTTCGTCCACACATTTCAGGAGTTCAAAATAAAGCGCGCAATCCAACAAGGGAAAATACGTCTTCGAGTTCCTTTATCTTTGAAGGAAGTTCTTCTGATGAAACAAAACATCTTTTGAAGGACTTAGAATGTAGGCTAGGAAATCATTCACCCACACAACTTTTTGAGGAATTTATTGATGATTCAGTTTATGAACTTATAGCCCATCAAACAAATACGTACGCAGGACAAAAAACTGCAGGCAATTTCAACTTGACTCTTCCACACCTCAAAAGATTTATTGGGATATACTAATTTTTTCTGGTCATCATTCAGTTCCCCAAGAAAGGCTTTACTGGTCAAACAGTCCGGACTTTGCCTTTAAAATAATAAGGAACACAATGCCAAGAAATTCATATCAGAAAATAAAGTCAAATTTACATTTAGCAAATAATGATGAGATTGATCCAATGGTCAAATTTTATAAAGTCAGGCGTTATATGGAAATAATTTCGGAGAATTGTGGAAAATTCGGGATTTTTTCTCACCTGCTATCCATTGATGAATCAATGTGGCCTTATCACGGACGACATTCTTGCAAAATGTTTATCAAGGGAAAGCCAATCAGATTTGGCTACAAGATATGGTGCCTAGCGTCATCTAATGGTTACGTTTTAAATTTTTCCCTATGCTGGGAAAAATGAAAATTTTTCAAAAGATTTAGGACTTGGTGGAAATGTGGTGAAAAGTTTATTAGACATTGTGAAGGAAAAATACCGTCATCGGATATACTTTGACAACTTTTTTACATCTCATAAGCTCATGAGTCAATTGCAGGATGATGGGTGCTTTGCAACTGGTACCGTACGAGAGGCGAGAACTGGAAAGTGTCCCATTTCTACCGTAAAAAACTTCAAAAAGAAAGAGAGAGGTGAGGTCGAAGCTTCATTTGACAAGGCAAATAACTACGTTGCTGTAAGATGGAACGACAACTCTACCGTAACCCTATTATCAAATTGTGATGGTGTAGGGCCTTTAACAACCGTTAAATGATTCTCCAGAAAGCAAAAGGCCTTTGTGAATATAACTTGTCCAGAAATAGTAAAATCCTATAACAAGGGAATGGAGGGAGTTGATTTATTTGACCGTTTTCTGTCACAATATCGGATTGGAATAAAAGGGAAGAAATGGTGGTGGCCTCTTTTTGTGAATTGTTTAGATGCAGCAGTCTCTAATGCGTGGTGTATCCATAAGCTTTTAGCAAAAAGTCCACTTTCATTACTAGAATTTCACCGAAATATAGCTATAAGCTTATTATCTACACCAGATCTTGCGAATTTCAGCAATGAAAAAATTATTCGTATAACAGAAATTGCTTTGCAAGCAACACGAAGGGAATCTGGAAGCTGGCACGATATTATAAAAATAGACAATAAAAGAATGAGATGTCGGATTTGTAATAGCCAAACATATTTTAAATGTGCTTTTTGCTCTCGGAATGGAGTTGATATACCGCTACACCTCAAATGCTCACTTGAGTTTCACAATAAGGGCTAAATTTCTGAAATAATGCAACGCAATATAATTAAGCAAGGAGAAATAAATATGTAAATGGAACCAAGGGCGGATCCAGACGTTTGCTCTAGGGGGGGCGATCGGCCCCATCGCTCCCTATAACCGCACTTGCCATCAGCTATGGACTGCTCTGTATAGCTTTCTCTTTTCGTTTTGGCATGAAAATTTCATTTGCATTCAGATATCGCCAGAGTTCTTTTATCTATATAATATAAGTTTTTGATCCCGTAAGCATAGTAAAATTAAATCCCACATAAAATAGACATTATACACTTCTTGCTTGCCTTACTACTGGTGTTTTTCATACATAGGTCGTTTGCATTTCGCTCAAACACCATAATTTCTTCGGCTGAACTGCAATTTCTTGCAACGTAAATGGTGGAAGAAATTTTCGAGGAATGCTAATTAGGTAGGGTTAATATATATATTATCCTATTTGCCTTAAATTAAATATTTGCAGGACAACTGAATCTGAGATTAATTACCCCGGCTATGATAATTTTCCCAACATACTACTTTTCATCAAAATACCCGGCTTTTGTGAGCTTTCGATCACAAAAAAGTGCAACAATGCTTGTACTGAAAATTCATTAGTGATATAATTTTACATTTTTTGAGAATAATTTATGACTAAAAAGGAAAAAACAATAAATATATCAAATAACTATCTAGAGTTTTCCATTTAATCAAATTACATTTGTATAAAAATTTTTAAATTTTCATGGTACACAAAGAAAGCATATTCAAAGGAAAGTAATTTAATTAAGTATTTTAATAAACATTAGGAGTTCCAAATTTAAATTTCGGGAAATTGTTATTCACTGTAGTGTAACTTGAGCTGTCCAGATCTTGTTTTCTCTGTATACCTTGAAAATTTTAAAATTTATATATAAATGTAATATAATTTAAAAATTTAATTAAATGCAAAATGAAGGGTAACTCTGGAGAAATGAAGGGAGAAATTATTTTCTATTTTTTTAACGCCGGTTTAGAAACGGTCTTTTTTAAAAATTTTTTTTGTATTTTCTATTTCATTGGATTAGAATATAAATTTTGATTTATTATTATTAGAGCTCTAGGGGGGGCGATCGCCCCGATCGCCCCCCGCTGTATCCGCCACTGAATGGAACTATTGAAATAAGTCTGAATTCATTATTTTGTTAAATTTGAATAAAATTTGGTTTTGTTTTTCTCTAAATTAATCTGAATTTTTATTTGCGCTTTATCCCAGTGATGCGTTTTCGCAACATTCTATAACTCAAAAACTACATGTTAAAATTTTTTGATACTTCTGAAATTTCTACATTAGCCTATTATCTGTACTTTCACTGATGTTTAAATAAGATTAGTTCAGCTAATATACTCTCGGGATGAAACGGGTTAAGAAGAATACGAAGTCAAATTTCAATGGTTACAGCAATACAGACTTATAATGTTATTGTGAAACCTCATTTTGAGTATTGTTCAACGGTATTTTCCTTAAGTACCAAGGAGCAATTGGAACGTATGCAAAAGCTAGAAAACAAGGCGATGAGGATTCTACTTTGTTGTAACAGATACACTACCATTTCATTAATGCTGAATACTCTCAAATGGATGAGCGTGAAAGAGAAGATTGCATTTAATGTGTTAATTTTTGTATTTAAAATCAAGAATGGTATTTTGCCAGAATACCTTAATAAATATTTGCAATATGTATGAAATGAAATGAAAATATCGTTAAGAAATGCTGCAGAGTTTAGATTAGGTTCGTTTAGAGCATCAAGAGCACAAAATTCTTTAATTTATCGTGGTCTTAAAATGTACAATCATCTCTTAAATATGATAAAAATGATACAAATATTTATCGTTTCAAAAAATATTGCATTGAATGTATAAAAACGAATATTCACGTTCTTTGGCCATAATTTTTAAGATTGTACTAAAATGTTTAGATGTTTTTGTTGAAAGCTTTTTAAACTAGCTAATAAAGAACTACTACTACTACTTTTGTGATATTTGAAAAACAAAAAAAAAAATACCGCGTGATGTCCAGAAAATGTAATTATTATTATTTATTAATGAGCTATTTCGATAAATTGTGTCCACATTAATTCACAATTAAATATCAACAATATACATATGATGATGATCATGAGATCATTGTTTACAGAGTCAAGGGTGAGTAATATAGCTTCGAGTTTGAATTAGGTAGGGGGACTTCATCTTCAACGATTAATAAAATGCAAAAGACAATATGTAGCAACACATATGGCAATACCAATACTAATTTTGTTGTTTTATTATGAGAATTTGTTTTTCAAAATGGATTTTTTTTTTTTGCTAAAATTTTCATAAAATTCGAAATATTTATGGTGAGAGCATAAATGATGATTCTCCCTATGATGAGGAGGAATGTTTCCAAAAATACCTTGCTCTATAGGTGTATAAGAGGATCGATCATTGACTAGACGCTAGGTGTTATGGTAGTATTCATGAAGTGCTTCAAGTAATCATAAATATTCCAGTTAAAACAGCATACTTACTTGAAGTGCTACTAGTAAACAAAAATAATAAAATAAAAAAATAAAAAAATTAAGGTGAACGCGCGTTCTGTTTGCAATCAGCAGCAATAAACTGTAAAGGCGATTTGTTTTGATTTGAGTGCTATGATGATCATACCGACAAAATCGTTAGTGTGTTCCAAGGAGCAATGTGTATTCGAGTTAGATGCTGCGCGCCGAAACATATATATGGACTATTATTATGTATGTATGCATGTATGTACCAAAGATGCAAGCAAAATCTACTTAAGAACCGACGCCGATCTTGAGAGGGTAAATAGTAGTAATGGATGTATGCTGCGGGCATTTGATGAATATAAATTTATGAATGATTTGTGTATGTGATTTTAATACAGATCTTAAGACGGTATAGTATATTTACTTAAGTGTATAATCCGCAGAAAATACTTCTCAAGATATGTAGTACTACACTAGTATATAGTAGTCAAAGATGTGTTCCAAGAATATTGAACGTCTTCTTCTTAGTTTCTTCAGATATTCGGCGATACACGGCGACGAGCTGGCGTGCAGTAGGATTTTACTCGTCTTGAGTTGTTGTTGTTATTATTGCATGATCGCTACACTGATCAACTCTGATAGCACAAATAATGAAGTATTCGTTTTGTGTACTTCAGTTCAATTAGTATTCCAGCAATGAAGCCATAGACTTATGTTGAAAATGAGCAACGATCTTGTGAAAAAAATTTGCTGTTTCGTTCATTCTGCGCAAGTGTAGTGTTCTTAATTCGCGTGGACTCTCTGGTCAATATCATGTCGATTTGTGGTTTTTGCGGTTTTAGTACATACGAATATTTGCACTGAGCTTGTTAGTAACATAAAAAAAAACAAAACAAAAATTAAAATACACAAAATTCAGTTTGTAAACATTAAATAGAGGGAGTTTTCTTTAAACTCTATAAATTGCGCATGTGCTATCTACTTTAGTACCTAATAGTAGTATCGCTGATATTTGTGTTGTGCTATTTTAAGTTTGACTTAAGGTGCGTGCTTTTTTCCTCTTGTGTGCTGTCACAACTAACATTGAAATTTCAACAACGAAATTAATCAAAATACAAAAATAAATGTTTAAAGGAGTGCCAAGTATTTTGACATCAAATACATAATCGAGATTAGTTAAAAATGTTTTGAAAAGTGCATTCTTGCAGTCACAATCGGAAATAACATCATGATGAACAACTAGATAGTTTAGCTTCATAAAGTGGTAAGATGCTCTTGTCTTAAATTAGTATACGTACGTACATACTTTTAATATGCATCTGCATAAATGTAGCTGTTTAGCCATGTTAGCTTTGAATTTAATAGGGGATTTCCTGGAATGTCTGATCGAGTGCATATTGCGGTTGAATGTAGTTTTATATTATGTTCTTGTTTTGTCTCTGAGAATATATATTTTTTAGAGCGAATGTGATGGAATGTGGTGTAAAAAAAAATTTTTTTTTTCTGGAAATTTTCAAAATATTACTGGAAAAAAATTAATATGTATTATAAAAATATTCGAAATGTGGTTGAGGTTCCTTATGACTCTTTGACTCATTTAATTTGTAACGAATGCTCTACGCAAAATGTTTTCTTGCTGTTGCTTGGCGCATAAAGCTCTAAATGATGTGTCGCCTATTTTATAGCTTCGTAATTGCAATAGTTTTCTGCCACATAACAATTTTCAATTTTTTTTAGCCATATATTTTTCTGGAAATGGCGATTTCTATTGAAATTAATTGTTTTAAAAATAAAAATATTTATATACAAAGTGTTCCCCCGCCGTGGTATAATCTATCAGGGGGTTGTTGCGTACATCAACCCCCCTTCAGTGGTATAATCTTTCACGGAGTTGTTACGTACATCAAACATAAGCCAACCTTTGTCCTAGCGGAGGATATTCTCATCCACTGTAGGGATAAAACAGTGTTTTTTTTACACAACCTCCAAAAAAAGGAAATATCTTTCTTATTTGTCTATAACTCGAAATTCATAAGCTAAATCAGTGTAGTTTTTTTTTTTTATTTGATAGACCACATTGTACACTTCCGAACGGTATACATATGATTTACCTACTATATATGTACAATACGGTTAGAAATATACAAGATTTTTAATGCACAATTTTGGTATCATTCGCCCGAATTTTTGACATTTAGGTGAATTTCTAAAAAAATGTTTTTACATTTGCGAATTTAAAAGTTGTATATTTTTAGCGGAAAGTATAGAGTGTGGACTATCGAATAAAAAAAAACTGCACTGATATAGCTTATATATTTAGGGAGTTGTAGACAGATAAGCAAGAGTCTCCCTTTTTTGGAGGTTATGTGAAAAAAAAAAATGTTATAACTCTCCTCTAGGACAAAGTTTTGCTTGGTTTGATGTACCCAACAACCCCGTAAAAGATTATACCATAGGTGCGGGATACCCTATCTTGGTTCAACTACAACTTCTTTTCTAAATTAGAAAACTAGAATTAGTTTTTTATATATGCATATTTGTGCCATGAAATTTCGTCACTTTAGGATTTGAAGATGATGTCTCTTAAATGGTGACCTCCAGAGTTGATGCACATTTCAGCCCTATTTATGACATTTTCCATAATTTGCCGTAACACTTCCTGCGATATTTTCCTTATTTTTTGATGAATGTTTTCTTTTAGGGCTGCGAGAGTCTGTCTGTGGCTTGTTCACATACACCAGTGATTTCAAATAACCCCAAATGAAAGAAGTCTGGACAGGTCAGATCGGGTGATCTTGTAGGCCAAAGCAAATTGCCAAAACGAGAGATAATACGGCCTGGAAAAGCATCCCTCACTAAGTCCATAGTGTCGCACGCTGTGTATGCCGTGGCGCCGTCTTGTTGGAACCAGATGTGCTCCAGCTCCAATTCATCCATACTGTATATAAGTAATTTTTATAGTACCAGTACTTTTGCGCCACTCAGTATACTCGTATGTACCGACTTAACCTAATATAGGTTGGGTTAGGTTAGGTTAAGAGTAGGGGCGACTAGGACACTAGGATCATGTGGAAACCGCGACCAGAGTTGATTTATTATGTCCTCCCCTAAAATTGTTTAGCAAAATCTAGTCTTTTAACGAGTTCAGTTATTGCCCTTGAGGTTAGATTGTAAACTTTATTTGGAAAGATAAGTGTTTTCTAGTAACTTGGAACTTTAATACTGGAAGCACAGAACACTCACATATAATATACTTCGAGGTCTTATCTTTTTCCTCTTTGCACAGTCGACACAGTTCACTGTCGGATCTGCCTATCTTCTTTAAAAAATAACGGAGGGACATGTCCAGTGACTGCATTATGAACAGCCTGAGTGACTCTCTGCTAAGACCTATTATTTTGCGCGTCTGGAGAGTAGAGGGGTGAAGAATTCCTTCGCCGGCCTTATTCCGGGTATACTATAATACAGGAGATCCAATTGCCTGTTTACCCATTTTTTGAGTTCCTCTCTAAAGTAGCTTCTTAGTAGGGTAAATGTTGGGTAGGGACCAGTATATGGATTGTCGGCTCGTTTTATCCAGATTGTCCACTTTTTTATTGCCGTCCACTCCTGCGTGTCCAGGAACACAAACCAAAACGTTATTTTGTTTTCCCTAGACAACAGCTGGAGTTTCGAGTGGCAGATCCAGATTAGTTTCGACTCAAAGCCGATAGAGCCAGGAGCGTATCTGGGCTGTTTGAGAAAATTTAGATGTTGGAGTTCTTGAAGCTTCTATTTAGGCTTTCTTGAACTCCAACCTCTATAGCATAGACTCCTTCTGAAAATGGAAGGTGACATACCACCTAATATAGTGTTAGCTGTGTTCTTTTGTGCACGCTCTCCAGTTCACATTCCAATGCACTGCCGCTACAAAAGAACGCCTCACACAATCAATGAACTTTATTTTAAAGCCTTGGTAGCTTCCATAGAAAAAAGTCAAAAATTTTATTTAGGTTCTATAAAAAATGGAGGATGGAGGCTCGGTGTAACCTTGTGAGCATTCTAAGCAATGCTATTTGGTATTGTGCTCACCCTTCCATCTTCTTAAAGTTGGCCAGTCCTTTCTAGCAGGTTTTGGAGATTGTGGAGCGTTCTTTTCACCAACACACTAGGGTCTTGCTGTGTTTTACCAAGGTTTTCATTACACGTTTAGATATCACTGAGCATTCACACAAGACATGTGAAGCAATCTCATAATCCTCTAGACACAGTCTGTTGGTTGGATCAGAGCCCACTATAAGGTCCTTTCTCAGTTGACAGTGGTCGGTAATCTGACCAGTTTTGAGTCTGACATCCTTCCTACTGTAACTTAGAAGCTCCCTCGCCCTTTTCATGGAGAGAAACGCCATGACACATTTTCTCCCACCATTTTGTTTCAATAAATATTGTGGCCCTTTGATGCTTGTTTGAGAATAGCACCCTTTGCTGTATACAGGGACTGTGGGCTGATCAAAAATGTAGTTGAGCAACTTCATCACCTTTTTGGTTGCCAGCCCTAATGACTCACATCCAAATCAGGTTAACCCGATTGGATCTACTCAGTTTGTCAAGGGCGCTTTGGCATTTCCATAAGAGTTTTGATTTCACCTCAGTAGATGAAATAGGTCAAAATGCTGTCTGACAATCGGAGATAAATATGATTTTATTGCTAAAAGCTCTCTTTAGATTCTAGTAAACACAGATCATTTGCATTACATAAACCTTGGTCTGGAACACTGACTGTAGCGTATCTTTCCATGTTCAGTAATGTCTCAATCTCAAGTCAATGTGCAGCTCCGGCACCCATATCAGTTTTGGACCCATCCGCTGTGGATAATCGAAAATCTCCAGGTTTCTTGGTCCATTTTTGGAGCCTTCGCAATTTCGGTTTAGCCTCACTAGATCCATTTGAATTAGCTAATTCTCCAATATTAGTTTTCTTTTTTATGATCTTCAAAAACCTAATATGCTGTTAATTTTTCACAAGAGTTGGCGTTAGATATATTAACTTTTTGCTGTTTGTTCTTGTTGTTTTTGGTGCTGCCATTTTCGGTATGAGTTTGATATCAAAAGGAGAGTAGCTTTTTTCGAACATGTCGGCATATCTAGGTGACGTCTGTTGACTTCTTTCAGTGAGCACTAACTTTAGGTGAAATACTTACCTTCGTAAGCAGGTCATTAACTTTAGTGGTTGTAGTATCAACTGGTATTGAAGATGCAGCAAGTGATGACAACAGCTGTTCCGTATTACTTAAAATCATTGCTATATAATGTTCAAAGTTGAACTTTCATGATTTGCTTCGGTCAAAGGACAATCAGTCATAGTTGGTGGAGCATAATCTTAATCCTCATTTATGGCAAAATTCCTGGTTTCTTGAATCCTTGAATTATTGTATTTTAGGTTGTAGCACTTTGGTATAAGCTCCTGAAAAAAGTGTTGCAATGTCATATTGGTTGATTATTCATCTTGGATGATTTTTTTGAAAAGTGATCAACTCTTGCTCAAAATACTTTTTAATAGTATAGGATAGTATTTATGCGCCTCATGATGGGTAACTCTTGAATAACGATTTCATTTCCAATTCTGCGATGGATGGCGACCTATTGAAATCTACCACAATCTAATGTGCCACACGACGTCAGCGGGAGTGAGGTGATATGAATCTACACGTCTTTTGATAGAATCTAATCGTAATCAGAATTTCTAATGCTATTACGTCATGATTTCCTGGATAAAGTCTTCGTTACAATCCTTATTTTACTTGATTTAAGTGAACTAACTTTTTTATAGAAGAACAGTTTTACTTTAGAATGGGACATTCATGTGAAACAGTTCTAAATTTGTTAAGTTTTGAATGGAAAAAGGAAATTGATGCAGAGACTTTGGATAGAGGAATTTTAATAGATAAAGCTAAGTAGAATCTTATGGTGTCGAAGAAATAGAGATGAACTGGTTTAATTCATATCTCATCGCTAAAATTGAGATACGAAAATAAAGCAAATGTCATTTTAGATCTAACCGAAGTAAACTTGGGGGTACCTCAGGGTTCAATACTGACTGTAATCTTATTTTTGATATATATAAATTACATAAAATCTAAAATATAAGTGGAAAAGAAATGGAAGACTTGAAAAGAAAATTAAATATAAATCTAGAATCAACTTAGATTCCGATTGAAGACGAATGAATTGAAATTAAATGTTACAAAAACGAAGTGAGTGAATTTTAATTGTAATGAGAGAGAATATCTAATCCTAGGATGGCTTCAGTATTGAATGCATAGAGAACATGAAATATTTGGGTGTAAACAGTTGAATGTAAGTTGAAGTTTAAAGAGCATGCAGATTTGATATGTGGAAAAATAGCAAAGAAAATTGAATTTTTCAAAAGTTTAAAATCTGTTCTAGCATAAAAAATGTTATATCGCTTTTTAATGTAATTATTCTGCCGCACTTCTCTTATTGTTCAACACTTTTAAATACCAGTTCAAATAAAATACAAGATAGTTTGCAGAGACTACAAAGTGAAACCATTTGGGTCGTTTTAAAATGCACCGATGTAAAAGTGTATTGGATATGATTCGTTGGATGAATGTACGCCAGCGGTTCACCCATAATGCCATGATTTTCTTTTTTAATACCAGAATGTCTACGCACAAAAATATTATTATATGGAGCAGGCGTCTAACCATGCAATTTAAGACAACCATAAAAAAAATTCGCTTATGTACAAAGATTTAAACTTCTTCAGCAATTCACGTGATGAGATCAAACATTAATTCATTTCGTTCAAAATAAGACTTAAATAGCATCATATAATTGGACAGTTATTTTTAGATAATTATGTAATAATATGTTGACTGAAAAAGTTAATTATGAAACTAATAAATTAATAAAAATAATAATAGTTTACATTAGAACTTCTCGCTCTTTCTAGCAATTTTTTTCATAATCCCCGCCAAGACGGAGGAATTTGAAAGCCAATGTAAATCTCCATTACGATATATGTATTAAATTAACCGATCTCTGAAAATCCACTTCAATATGTGTATGGTTTCACGTGCCGTGTGTGATGTAGCAGCATCTTGCTGTTAGTAACCACATAAAATAGAAAAAGGGTTACATTTAGGATACTGAGTGCAATAGGTCAATTTAAAATGGGCTTTTGAAATTCAAGATAAAAAACTTTTACAGCCCGCATTTAGTAAAATGAATGAAAAAATTGTACTCGAAATTATAATCAATGGATAAATGATACGATCAAGCCAAGAATGATGGCATATAATTCATGAACTTAATAATATATCCTATATATATATATATATTCACGTTAGAAGAATATTCTGTCAGTCTTTATATTCATCTTTTCCTTTAGATAAAATTATTAAAAAAAAAATCCAGTAAAAAGCAAGTATTTCTAAGAATATCTAAGACTTATTAAGACAAGTCATTTGAATTCTTTGATACTGCAGAACCATGAATAGCATTTATGTAGTCGCTAGGTTTCCAATCGATTATTATTAATAAATGGCTACATGACTGTGTTTAACACACTTTACGAATATAAATTTGCATAAAAAATACGTTTCCAGAAGCTCTTCAATTTTGCATTCTGATCACATCCGCACTGAGGAATTTTACTCTTTTCTTGTTATTTAGCTACGCATTAATTATTATTTTTCTCTCTGGAATATTATTTAATATATTTTTCTCTTTAATTTTAAAATCAAGAATTGTACATGAAATGTTATATTGAAATAAATCCCTACCCTTTGATTGAGGCTTGTCCATTAATAAAAGGTGAATGTCAGTGCAGAATTTTAGAAGGCGCCGCCCCGGGTGGACCACAGTGGGCTGAGAACAAAAATACAAATTACAGTATCAAAGCTGGAACTAAATATATTTTTTTCGATTCCCATATATACATACCTACCTAAATATATTAGAAAAGCCTAGACTTTGTTTGTAACGCGGACCAATGCGCCTTGTTTTTTGTTAAATCAAAAAAAAAAATCCATAATCTGCAGAGATTTTTATGGTGGTGTACACAGTAATCCGCCCGGTGAGCTGATGAATTTGACTTGATACCTGTTCAATTGGAAAAGTTCGACTTTGGATGGAGTGATTTTCCAGGAATAGTTTAATTTGTCTACAATCCTTACTTTTCCTCCAGTAGAGTTCGGCTTAAGTTGTTAACCCGCTCTGGTAATCTTTCTTTAGCTGCCGTGGTCGGGATCCTGAGAAAGCTATCGGGCTCGTGAAATTCAATTTTTTTGCTTTTTTGGTTAGTTGGTCTGCTATATAGCAGGGTATATACTAAGGCACCTATATTACAGTAACTATTTTTAAGTGCGCTTGTTTTATTCGCTCTTGCAGACAGTTCCATGCTAGCTATGATGCAAAACGATTTGATCCGTTAGCTAATATTGCAGCTTTGCTGTCAGAGAAAATATAGATCCTGTGGTACCTGTATTCTCTATATGATGATGATGATCCCTGATTCGGAGCTTAATGGCGTGGATTTCTGCTTTCAAAACAGCAATTTTTGTTGCGGCGAAAAGTATTGTCCCCAAATTATATATTATAACACTAAGATAACAGTAAATTCTGTTGTGATATATAATTTTCTCATAAGCCATAAGTATTTCGTGGAACAATAACAGTTGTAATGAATCAGTCGTGGAAAATCACCGTGATGGCCGGTTCACAAGAAAAATTGCGGAAGGAGGTTGCGTGAATTTATAGAGCAAATAAAACTAAATCTAAGGTAAGTCTCGCGAAAGAGGTAGGAGTGTCGATTGGAATAGTTCAGCGCATTATAAAAAGTGTTAAGGATCTTCAGCCTTTTGGAGATAAGACAAGATTGGTTCGCCCAACAAGTTCAGTTGACAAAAAAGTCGAGTCAAGTGTCTCGAATCTAAACAAATTTTCATCGATACGCGATAATATTCGAAAGTTGAAAACGAGCCACACAAAAATCACAAAAAAGAAGTAAGGAACAATTGGAGACAGCAATTTTGCGACCTCGTAAATTTTACAATGAAATTTTAAAAAACTTTGACAGCTGTCTTGTTTTGGATGACGAATCGAATTTTAAAATAAATTTTTCGACACTACCGGTCCTCCAATTTTATACTGTTAAAGCTGGTCCAGTACTTCCTGATGCAGAAAAGTCCTTTAGAATAGAAAAATTTGGATCAAAAATTATGGTTTGACAAGGTATTTGTCAATGTGTCCCCAGGAGCAGGCCGTTCTTCATAAAAGGGAAGAATTGATACAAAAACTTATGTCAACAAATGCTTGAATAATAGGTTGCTACCATTTTTAAGACAACATAGACGCTCTGTATTATTTTAGCCTGATTTAGTCAGCTGCCATTATACAAAGTACACCATTGAATAGTACAATAAGGACAACATTGAGTTTGTTCCAAAAGAAATGAACCCACCAAATATTCCCGAACTGCGACCAATCGAACGGTATTGGGTTCTAGTGAAGAAAAACTAACTAAAACCATGGACGATTTAAAAAAAGAGTAGGTACAACTATCAAAATCTGTGACCATTATGAACTTGATGGAACGTAGAATAGAATAGAATAGAATTATTTAGTTATGGCTATGTACTACAAGAATATAAATATCGTTTTTTAGTACGAAAAGAAGGCAGAATTAAGATTAAATAGGTCGTTGCAAGTGACTAATAAATAGTAAATAAAATGAGCGAATAATATTAAAACATAAAATAATAATTAAGATAAATAAATATATAAAATAAAAGAAATAAAAAGTACAAATATATAACAGCTAAGAACTAAAAAACACAAAGCCAAGACCATCTAAAACAAAAACAAATGCCTATTCCAAAATGGTGCTACAGCGCGTTATCTGCTCCATAAACTCACGAGTAGAGCTCGTACGCTGAATATCGAATGGTAAGTTATTCTAAACTGGAACAGCACGAACAAAGAGTCTTCCATTACTGAATAATGAAAGTTTGGTATCAGCGAATCGAAACGCCTTGTGGAGCCTTAAAAATTCTAATTTATTAAATAAATAGCTAGGTTTTTTAGTATGTATGAGGTTATGTAGAGATGCCAGAAGCCTACGTAAACGGTATTGCTTTAAGGAGCAACCAAGTAGATGGTTACGATGTTGCGAAACATGATCGAATCTCCTAAGGCAGAAGATAAATCTTGTGCAAAATCAAAGATTTAACCAGCATCGAACAAATGTTCGTAGACAAAGTTCCCGAAGACAACCACAGCCGACGAAGCCCACCATAAATCCTACCTGTCATATCGTTAACCTGGTCACCTGGTCTAGAATTGAGGTAGATACCAATATTTTTTACATGATTCGAAAATTAAAGCACCGTATTATTTAAAACTACAGGTGGAAGGTCAGATACCTCTGCGATAGAAAACTCTGCGACTTTCCGGCATTAAGCAATAAAAGATTATTAACAGCCCAACGTGCAATATTGCGCACGTCGGTATTCAGCCTGTCGATATAATCGTCCAAAAGTCCTATTGGTTGGCTGAGATACACCTGCACATCATCGGCATGTGAACTTTGCAGTCTTCAAAAACATTAGGAAGGTCATTAATATACAAGAGCAAGGTGCCAAGAATAGACCCTTGAGGGACACCACAATTTAGAGGCAAAGCACTGGAAACGCGATCCTTCATCTTAATCCGCTGGAATCTATTAGAGGGAAAGCTCCGGATTAAGGACACAGCAGAAGAGTGAAATTGGAAGTCTGAGGCCAAATTTCTAAGCAAATAGGAATGATTAACCATGTCGAATGCTTTGGAGAAGTCAAGTATAGGTCAAGAACACACAGATGGTTCCTATCAAGCGAGCTGCGAATATCACTCGTGACATTCTTACAACTACGAGATTTCCGAAAACCGGACTGGAAAGGACTTAAGGTTTTCTAAGTGATCAGATATTTGTTTTACCATCAACTTCTCCAGGACCTTAGCAAGAAATCCTAACAGGCCAAAAGCTCGAAAATCACCGTGAACCTCAGGTGTATTCGTTTGAGACACAGATACAACTGTAGCGACTTTCCATCAGACGGAGGCCTTACACGGAGGCCTTACGCAAGTTTCTCCACAAGATTTTGGATGATAGTAGGGGGTTAAATTTTTGTTGAAAGTATCGCATCTTGGCCGCACATATCCTAGAGTTGACCAAATTTCTAATCAATTTGTAATGCGCACAGCTTTTAGTGGTCTTTAGTGTAAGTTATCTGCGATATAAAAATCCCGTTCAGCAATAAGTGATTGAATCACTGCAGGAAACCAAGGACAACTATTTTCCCTGATTCTGCGAGAGTGAGTTGGAGCAAATTTATCGTGAAGATAATGTAGTAGTACGTTAAAACGATTAATTTTCTTATCCACTGAGGTACATACATAGGCTGATATCATTCCAGGGCAGCGAGGAACACTCATTTCCCAACTGATATAGATCAATATCATCATATTTCCTATATGATATATCATTGTACTTTCTCCAGTTTTCAATATCAATGCTATATTTCATAAAAAGGAAATCATGATCGAAGACGGAAGGCAAACCAATCTGGTTTTGAAAGCTAATGGAATCATTATCGGCAGTAACCAGTAGGTCAAGCAAGGATGGGTTATCCGTATTGAGATAAGTTGGGAGATCGTTAATGACACAATGGTGAAGAGATTGTAGAAAGAATAAGAAAGAGTCCGTCGCACTATTATGTCTCAACAAATTTACATTAAAATCCCCCCAAGACAATATTAGGATATCTTTGTGTTAGATCAGAGAAAGTTGCACTGAATTCTGTAGCGTTTTTAATGGGAAAACCATTTCTAGGACAATACACGGAGGATAGCAAACATTTATCAGCACCTAAGACAACTTCCACATACAAAAATTCTAAGGGAGTACTTTCGAAAGAGTAAACGATTCGGGAATCATAACAATCTCTGACATAAATAACCACACCACAGCCATTCGACAAAGCCTGTCATTTCTAAAAGGGTTATAACCCACAAATCTAACAAGAGTAGAAGGTATATAGGAATGTAGCTATATCTCGCACACTAAAATCACATGAACGTCAGAGCCCACAAAAATATCACAGTATTCATCAAATTTTGGTCTAATGCTTCTGGCATTCAAGCTCATTACATTAAGAGCTTCCGACTGCCGACAAAAAAATATTGATTAGAGTTCTTACTCTGTTCGGCGTGGAGATGTTTTCATTCATAATGATAAACACAAGACCTGCAACTCACCAAGGTAAAAACTGAGTGGACTACAAAATATATGATAAGTGGTATTTCCAAAAAAGTTAAGGAATTCTCTAAAAACAAAAAATAATAAAATTGGTATTATAATAAATCTTAAATATCGATTGAAATTTAATATTGAATCAAAACATTTCTTAAAAATTAGCGGCATTGTTAAGTTTATGAGACGACAAGAGTTTTCGTTTTCAGTCCTAAAATATGCTGACCTTGGTTCTTTCACTACGAACTCCAACCCCTATTCCCCGTTTGTTTTTTTCAAATCCGGGTTTGTTTGACTCCCAAATTATTCCAAAGAGTATTTTGAAGAGATGTCAAATACTGAGTATGGCGATTTATTGGATCTTTACCTCTAATGCGTGGTGAGTTGTTTCCTCGACTTCTTATCTTGCAGATGTAAAGGTGGTAGGTTTAGTAATACCTCTAGATCTATATAATAGGAGCCCAGCGGAAATTGGAAGCATCACAGGATGCAAGCGGAAACTATACTCAGAAAGCATAGATGCATGCCCTTTCGTTAGATACCTAATTTCTTTTTAACATTACATGTCATTAGAAGGAAGCAATAGAAAACTTTTCTATTGCTTCCTCCAAGCTTCCATTGGATGCCTTGTCAATTTTTTTCGCTGAGTTCTTTGCTTCCACACCGCTTCCATTGGAAGGCCTGACAATTTTTCTCGCTTGATTCGCATGGTCCCTAGTACTTCTAATCAGGCCAATCTTTGAAGTTTTTTGAAATGTCCCTGTATTGTTTTTTGTGTAGTATTTCTCTACCATACAAATGATGCATATGAGTTGGCTAGTTTCGCTATTACTACGAACATTCAGATCCTATCCTTCTCGATGACTCGTTTTGGTATGATCCAGTTAAGGTTATTGTCTAGGATTATTTAAACATTTTTGAATACTAAATTGTTTCTCCAAACAGTGTAGGGCTTTACAATTTGCTTCCGTCTCTTTTCATTGTGAAAGCAACTATTGTGCTTTTTTTTGGGTTTACTTTCAGCCCAACTATGTTTAGTGCTTGCTGCTGTAGTTCAGAGATTGTTTCTTCAAAATTATCTCTAATTAGTAAGGCAATATCATCCTTATAACCTTGATCGTCTATGCCATTTGCGCTGAGTTTAATTAGAAGGTCGTTGACTACGACTGACCTAAAGAGGTAAGGGGATAGTACACCGCCTTGGTGGTAACCTTTTGCAGGGATAATCGTCAAAGTATTATTTGCTAGCGAAAGGCTTTGTCACGTGCTACCCCTATATCTAGAAATCCATTTCCTTGGAACAAATAGATTTTTCTATTTTGGATAACAAGCGATGTAGTGTGCAGATTGTTGATTTATCTGGCTGGTAGGAATATTGATTTATGTATGTACTGGGTTCAATTTCAAGCAGCCTCTTACTGAAGAAGACTTTATAATAGAAAGCATTAGTTTACGCTTAATCTTTGGGACAGTCATAATGGTAAAATGTTTGGCCCCCCTTATATGAGAAGATACTAAGGCTGGTTACAATTTATAAAAATTACTCCATTTTTTTATAAATATTGCCTTAGTGAGAGGAAATTTTCCCATGCTGGGAATGTTTACAAGAGAAGTTTCCGAAATAAACGTAAAAAATTACAATGTTTTTCTCCGATCTAATCTTTATCTTACCCTAAACTTTTATTTTTCCCTTTATACGCATCTACGCTACGACGACGAGTCATTGAACTCGGTATTTACAAGAAATGGATTTGATTATATCACGCGAGAGGTCGACGGCATACGCATTAAGGTGCGTAGTCAACTAAGCCTTATGACAACAATAAATTGCCATTTGAGAATTGTGCGTGTTAAGCAAATTGCGTTGAAAAGTTTTCCATTAAATCTTCTAAAAATAATATTGCTTATCTATTCTTTTTTCTAAATCTTCTAATCATTTTCAATATTTCATTGACACTTTTCGATTTTTCGAATTAAATTAAATTAATTCTTTTATTTTTGCGTATGATTCGAGCATGCGCAAGGTCCTCTAGAGTTGTTCGTTACTTGGCTTATAGCCCTATGTACAAAGCTTCATTTTATGCTACGCTTACGCTCGAGACGTTGGAATGCAATATGTCATCAAAATTCTCACTAAAATGTCATCGATATCCAGTTGATTTGTTTATAACATGTCAATTGATTTTGAAAGATAGCGTAAACAACTAATAGTAATGAAATTGATATTAGAATTTGAACAACGTGAGGGTACAGAGACTAGGGAATTAAGGAATGAAAAACAAAAAGCTCTGAACATTATGTGAACTTTTCTTGTTAAAGGATGAGTTTTGATTTAGAAACAAATCTGTTAAAAACGGATGACCTCAAGAACTTTTGCCCGATTCGAATATTTTAATTGGCTTTATTATGCACTGCCATTTTTCAGTCGTGTGTTCAGAAGTTTTGAGGACCACGTATGAAGCACTTAAGTCAAAATATTTGCAGTTAGTGCAAATTAGATTTTATGTAATATTAAATTCTCATCAAATTGACAGGAAATAGCACCCCGGTAGAACTCAAAAGTGGGAATCTTATACCCTAGACAGAAATGAAGATGTGATCATTATAAATGTCATTGAGAGTTCTCTGAGTAAATATCATGCCAGAATTCAATAATTTAATTTAATCTTATCAAGAAAATTTCCGAGAATTTGCTATAGTTTAGAAAAAAGATTGTTTTTTTGTTGACTTTCTTCTTCTTTTTTCCAAGTGGCGAAGAGTACAGCTATTCACCAATATACATATAACATGAATAGAAAGAAGCCTCTTGGCTAACGTGAGAGTTAACTACATTGCCGGCTACTTGTATACGGTTGAAAATTTCGGAGTTGTTGGGTGGTTAGTCGGGATGATAAATAGGGGCAATAAAAAGACGCGGATTACTTATTTCGATAACTATATTTAATAATTTACACACTGATTTCTGCTCGCAGATTGCACATTACAAAATTTAAAAATCGGAAGAGAGCAAGTTGTCATCTTCAGACTGTCACATACACACTGTGTGTTGCTATCTGAGAATATCGAGAGTACAATATTAATAGTATTCAATAATAATCTTATGTGACACATGAAGAAAAATTAACTGCCGTCAAACAATAAAAGTGTTTAAAGAACATCCAAGTATATGCAACCGAAACGGAGAAATATGATCAAATCGTTTTAGACCAAAGACAAATCTTGTGCAATCATTAAAAGCAACCTCCAAATTCCTAGCGCAAGAAGAATCTAAACGGGGGTAAATTAGATAAGACCCAATAAAATATGGCAATAAAAGCGTTTTAACTAGTTTTAAACGTAAGGGTTTTGTTACTATACTATATCATAACCTCAGCCTCCGAACGCCATCATAGACCTTACGAATCATTCCATTTACATGGTCACAGCAGTTCATTGAGTTGTTCAGGGTAAAGCCGAGATTTTTAATTTTATTCACAAAAGGCAGGATATGTAGTTTCATCAAGAATGACCGGAAGCAACTCGCTTATATCAAGATGTTGTTTATAAAAGATCATTGATTGGGATTTAGTGGCCTCTTCAGATAGAGTTGTATATCGTCTACGTACAAATGGATGTTACAGTCCTGGATGACATTAGGAAGATTGTTAATGTACAGACTAAACAATAGTGGTCCAAGAATAGATCCTTGTGGTACTCCGCAATGTAAAGGTAGTACTTCTGAGAGATGCTCTTTAGTAATCACCTGTTTTGATCTAATTCCCAAACAATCAGCTATTAAAGAAATGGCCGACGAAGATAAATAGAATCGTGAAGCAAAGAAATCTTCTAGAAATTGCATGCCGAAACATATTGAGCCCGAAAAGCCTTGATGTATATATTATGTACAGGTTTTTTTTGTAGTGCTATACATTAATTTTATAGCATGCTAGGTTTCCATAATAGGCACAAAAAATTGTTTGGGATGGGGTTTGCAATATGCGTCCTCTCAGAGGTTGGGGACTTCTAATTTTGATTATTTTTTCTCCTAGAAGCCCTTAATAGTATAAATAATACTATGTTTTTGAAAAAAAAAAAATTATTATTACCAAAAATTTGTTTTTTTCGTTGCTTCTATATTTTTTAATGAAAAATATAAGGCATTAAGTTTCATTTGGCATTTAAATCAGAATCGGTTGCTCCGTTTTAGTAAATTTAAGTTTGAAAATGGCACCAATCAGGCACTGCTTGAGAGTGCGTCAACGTAGAAAGCTGAAATTTAGTACATAGTATTTCCATAGCAATAGTAAATAGAACTTCAAAAATAGACTAAATCGGACAACCCCTTCTTGGTGTTGCCATCCAAAACTTTGGTTTTTCACTATTTATTTGGAAACAATCAGAGAACGTGTCGTTGTGAAGAGCTCAAATTTTGTATACTGAGTAGTCATCAAGTTCAAAAGTTCAAAAATGGATTAAATCGGGTAAGCCTCTCTTGGTATTGTCATACAAAACCTTGGGTTTTCACTATTTATTTAAGCACCGCTTGAGAACTTCTCGATGTAAAGTGCTGAAATGTGTATAAACATAGTTTTTATAAATATATTAAATAAACTCGCGCAAGTTACGTCAGCAGAAAATGATAGTAACCCTGAAAACGGTGAAGTTGCAAATACCATGAACTTAACCGAAACAAGACAAAACAAAGGATCTCATTACATCTCATACGACGTCTGAGATAATGCAATCCTCCACTTTTTCACACTAGCTACCTACCTACATACAAAAAGATAAAAGAAAAATAAAAACGTAAGAATTGTTTTTTAGATTAATACAGTTTAAGTTTAGCTCGAGGAGTCTTAAGATCGTGGGTGTAAATTAAAATCTCGGAATTACAATTTAGTCAAATAAATAGTTAGAAATTGAAATTTCTAGTGTTTTGATTCAATTTATTTTATTTTTGATTTTTTATCGTTATCCCTTAAGTGATAATAGAAAAAGCAACATAATTCGCACGAAGGATTCCGTACCATCGTACAGAATTTAACACTATATACTTTTTATTTATTTTTTCAAATGATAGTAGGCGTCATGTGAAAAAATAAAGCTGTGATTTGAAAAAATAATAATAATCCTGTCATTTGAAAATCATTTGAAAAAAAAAAAATGTCTATACTTATGATAATAATAATGAATGAGAATTTGTCTCGGAGACCATTCGCGGGTTTGCAAAAGGCTACCAAACGGATTGTATTTATACAGACTTTAGTAAAGTCTTCGACAAGTTATCTCACTCCGTGATACTCTTTAAAATGGAAAAGTATGGGTTTCCCCCAACATTTCTAAAATGGACAGAGTCTTATTTAGATAACAGAACATATCAAATCTTATTCCGCCATTCCATCTCTAGAGTCTTGAAGGCTTCGTCAGACGTACCTCAAGGGAGTCACTTGGGCCCATTGTTCTTTATTCTGTCTATTGACGACATTGTCTCTGTGGTGAGGTACTGTAAGGTCTTGATTTACGATGTTAAGCTTTTCGCTCAGATTAAATCTGTTCACGATTGTGAACAGGTACAGGGTGACCTTGAAAAATTTTACAATTGGTGCGAGAGCAATAATTTGGTACTCAATATCGACAAATGTGAAGTTATGACTTTCCATAGGAATCAGACACCAATCACTTATGGTTATGAGTTCTCGGATATCTCGATTCGCCGTGTGGACTCAGTCTGTGACTTGGGTGTCAAATGTGACCACAGATTGAATTTTATCTCCCACATAAAGTATATGGTATCAAAGAGTAGCTCTATGATGGGTTTTATAAAACTTTGGTCCCGAGAGTTTTCAAATCCTACCATAACATTGCGTTTGTACACTTGCTTTGTAAGACCACTTCTTGAATACGCTAGCCAGGTCTGTTCTCCATTTTACGGTACACACATCGACCGCATCGAGTCTGTTCAGAGAAACTTTTTACGATTTGCTCTCAGACACCTACCCTGGAATAATTCATTAATTCTTCCTCCTTATGAGGATCGCTTGAAGCTTTTGAATATGCACTCGCTTCAAAAACGTCGCATGGTTGCCCATGTAACGTTTGTGCATCAACTAATAAACGCGAATGTTGATTCTCCGCTGTTACTTAGTAAAATCTCTTTCCGGGATAGTGGACATAATCTTCTCACATATTTTTCTATATTTAACCTTCTATTTTGGAGAGAATTATCACACCATAGTTTACTCAGTTCCTGCCCCAATTGCTACATTTTCTTAAATCCCCGTTTTTCGAAGTTCTACGATTATCTTTTATTCCAGCAGGATGTTATGCTTTTGTTTGTCCATATTTGCTCAAGAGAGTAAAGCTTGATACTTTATCACTAGCTTTGAATACATAGTTTATCTGAGACTGGAATTTCGTCGGCATTTTCAGTTTTGTTGTTTTTGAGCCATCACTAAGCTTCAATTATTTCTCTACTGACGCTGTTGTGACTTCCTGTATTGTTATAGTTTTTGTTCTGGTTCTTCATTGTTGTTATTTCTTTAAAGTATTTAGTCACCATTAAAGTAATGTAAATTTTTCGACAAATTTTGTGTAAATATCCGTAAATTTAGAGACATTTTTGAAAAAAAAAAAAATAAATAAAATTAGAGAAATTTTTGAATAAATGAAGGGTAAAGAAGTGCTTGAACTATACATATTTCCACAGGTATTATGGAATAGTGCATAAATAGATTGAAAACCTTTACCTTGAGTACGGAGACTTCTACATAGTTAGAATAAAAAGTACATTTCATAAACAGGGGCATAAGTATATGCGTATTGAGTAATTTTCTACCGAATGTAGGAATTCTTTCCAAAGGAGCAAGGGAACATGTAATGCACTATGTTTGATGAACTATTAAACAATTGTAAATAATACACTATTATAGATGGAAATAAACATAAAGTAAATATAGTGAATTGTAGACATAACAAATGATATTTTGCACAATTAGTGTCTAAAAATATCTCTTTAATATAAATACCTCTATTAGTGGTACTTTTCCCTCAAACTAAGTTTTCCTAAAATAATTCATTTTTTTATTAAGGAATAGGTGAAAGAATGAGTGTACAAAACAAAAATCTTAAAATAAGTTTATTTCAAAGAAAAAACATTATATAGATATAGCATGCTTTACAAATTAGGTTGTACCTACTAAATCAAAATAAACATATTATTATTTTCGAAACAAAAATTAACTCCAATAAAGCTTTTGGAACATACTACAATTCATACGATTATATAACATTTACAAGCCATTTCATATTTTTGATACTATTAAGCTGTTGTAATTAATTAACGTTTTTTAAATATTATCTCACATTTTTTGACAAACATATTGATTAAAAAAATAAAATGAAATGCTTAGAGAATTCACTAATTTCTGATATATGTCCAGCTTCAATTTTTATAACTTTTTTTATCGATGAAATTATTAATTCGCGCACGTCTTAACTACACAAAAGTCAGAATAAAACTGTACACAGTGCACGCATTCGTATTTTATCGGGTTATAATAAGATAATGTATGCCTCTATATGGGGTATTTTTACTAAAGTGAAGGGTTTCGTTTTTCCATAACATTATGGAAGTGATATTATTTTTCCAAATTTACCAAATGGGAGTACCATATATTTCTATTCGATTTAGTTTTAAGATTTCAGAACTATTAATCACAAAATAATAAAATGTATGGAAAATAACATAGCTTAGGTAAAAGCACATATTTTTCATGTAAAAATTTCTTTTAAAAAGGGCCCCATACACCATTTGAAAAGAAATTTACCCAGAATATGTTTTTTTTATGTACTATTTGATTAACTTTAGGTAGCCGAAAGGTATATTGCCCATTTTTAAGGGAACACTAGACTTATTTTACGAAAATTCCTTGCACTGAATATAGGGAACCGTACATTATTTTTTGCAGTGCAGCTGGTTTCTTCTTGCACCTTAATTTTTTAATATGCTCTGATTTTATTGTGGAGCCTGCGCATGTTGTTTTGTTCTTCTTCTTCTTGCGTTTCTGTAGCAATGTTATTGTCGAATTTCTGTTTATCGTTTCTTACTGACTTCTTTACATTTTTGACCTTTTCATCGTATCTGTTTTTTTTTCAGATCCTTATCGTATTGAATCAGAAGCTTAGTTTTTCAGTTCTCCTCGTTGTTAAATAATTTCAACTTTCACCCTTAGCAGAGACGTCAACCTAAAAACCATCTGTGGAAACAAACATATTTAACCCTTGCCCGTCGCACTATTATTTCGCTAATTCTACCGTCACACTGGGTCACATATTTTCGTGTACATTTTTCATTTGGTAAAAACTGTTCATAAAATCTAGAAAAATTCGTGAATACTCCTAAATAGTTCTAAATAGTTGTAGAATGCAAATTGATATTTATTGAAGTTCAAAAGTTATTATTTTTTATGCCCTTTTTCCCTTTTTGGGAAATTTCCAAGAGAAATTTTGCTCTGCTCACGAGTGACTCAGTGCGACCGCCCAGGGTTAATTACATTCCAAGAAACTTCATTGAACCATATTTCTTTGGAGCGAAAGGGAGAGATTTTATATTCTCTATTAAGTCAAAAATATTTCAATCAAGTTTTATCATTGCTTAATATTCAACTATACATATATATATTACTTATATATATGTATACAGGATAAAATAGAAACTTCTATAAGCCATTTAAATATTGGCAAAATGAATGCCAATATAATTCTAATATCGATCCAGCTATGTTAGAACACTTCTAATTATCGAATTTACCTGATTCCATGGATCTCTTATCGTACTTTTTGGAAAAAAGCTCGCGTCTTGATGAATATTCATACTTAAAAAAAAAAAAAAAAACAGAAACTAAATGAATGTAAATTACTAATCTCAGCATTTATTATATTTTCAGTGAAATTAAGAAAACCTGACACGGAACTTTTTTCATCCGGCGGAAGTAGCAATTAAAACGGGCCGGGCGATCAACCAAAGCGGCCATCCACCGGTTTTAGAATACTTTTTCAGCATGTCCGTAGGTAAGTTCTTATACCTGTTATTTATTTAATTGTATTCCGTATGGCAGTGATCGTAAGGTAAAGAAATTCGAAAGAGCGATTAGAATGCAGGAGGTGCACTTCACAAACAAATCACAAACTGATAAGTTCTTGGATGGTCTATTCGATCGAGTATCTCTACATGTTTAAGGGTAGCTAAAAGATAGATTTTTCATAGACCATATGTGGTAAACTGCTAGCAGCTATAGTGGTAACTATTGTTATGCAATAATAATTCCAGCAAACGATTCTTTAATTAAAAAACTACACATAGAGACCGCTAACTTGAAACCTTGACTTGGATCTTTAATTAGATTGGACTGTGACTATGTAATGTGGTGTGGTGTCTTCTTTTCTAGTAGTATCTTGAATGGGAACTGGAATTGGTGCATTTCCCATATCGACTGTTTAATTGTTGTGGGATGTGTCATGTATGTATGATGAATGAGCGTCAGGCTTTGTGGGAAGAGGAAATAGCTAGTGCATGTACGTAAATAGCATATGCAACGGATTTTAAGGAAGCAGCAAAACGAAACGATACTCTTGCTGCTGATGGCGTCAAGGTGGTCAAATTTACATGAATTTATGCAGTTAGAGAGGTTAAATGTCTTAAATATTGATATACACCAATTTCTGGTTTTATTTTAATGATGCAAATCGATTTTCTGATTTTGAGCATTTTATTTGAAATTTTTGAGTTTCAAATTTCAGATAAGGAATGTTTAAGGATTTTGAGCAGAGATTAAGAGAAATTTTTTTACTTGAGTTTATACTTTAGAGTTTTTTGTGTACATTTTTTTAGTATACGTAGTATACGTGTTTTTTTGTTTGTTTGTAGTAATCGTTTAGACGGCGTTTTCATTCAATATGAAGCATGCAACAAGAGGAATAGTAATGCAAACGATAATGGGGCATGCATAAGATATGAGAACACGGTTAGGTGCAAATAGAGCGCACGTGTTCCCATTCGAAATAGGAAGCCCGTTGCAATACACTGCGCAACAGTATATTTCAGAGGAATTTGATATTTTTATACCCTAGATGAAATCATAGGGTATACTAAGTTTGTCATTCCGTTTGTAACGCATAGAAATAATGCTGCTAGAGAAAAATGGATTGAGCACCTACGCATAATATTGAAAGTTATTTTGATTTTTGCATGTCCGTCTATCCGTCCGTCCGTCCGCCCGTCCGTCAGTCTGTGCGCACGATAACTCAAGAACGCGTGAACTTAGAGAGCTGAAATTTTGCACACAGACTATATAAAAAAAGTTAAATTATGCTCGAAAATGAGACAAATCGGGCAACTTCTTTGTGAGGTTGCCATACAAAAATTTCGTTTTGCACTATATATTTGGACGCAACCTGAGAACGAGTTAACGTAGAGAGAGGAAATTTTGTATACGGAGGTTTCATAAAAATAATTAATATAATTTTAAAAATGTGATAAATCGGGCAACTCTTTCTTGGTATGGCCATATAAAAAATTTATATTTTTTACGTATGCTATAAAAATGATCAGTCCTAGACGTTTTTATTGTCCTGACAAGTTTTTCAGAATACGAAATCCTACAAAATTGGTTATAATCATTTATTCCTCCCCCATACCGTATTTTTACAAAATACTAAGGAATGTTGACACTATCAATAAATCTCCCACCAACAGATGGCGAAACAATTTCGTTAAAACAGAGCCATTCCGGTCATTTTTGAAACAGATGGTAAAAATACATATATTTCTCTTTTATTGTTAGTTTTTTCGTTTTTAGGGTTCCGTAACTCTAATGGAAAAAACAGAACTATTATCAGATAACTCTTGCGTCTCTTGAATTTGAAATTTGGCAGAACGTTAGATCTTTGAGACGCGTACTTATTTCAAGAGTCAAAGATTATGAAATATGTTTTTTTTTTGAATTTTTTGTGGGGGTTAGTTGGGCCCTCAGAAAACAATTTATTTTTCAAACTTTTTGATGTCTCGATTATAAAAATATACATAAGCCAAAATTTGCGAAAAGAAGCATCTTTTCTTCGCCCACTCTGATATTCTAGGTTTCTAAATTTCAAATTTTGATATTATCAGGGTTAGTAGGTATTGAGTCATAGATAGCAGAAAACTTCCCCTATTTTGTCAGTCTTATAGTTGCTGAAAAAAAAAATGTTTTTACAAGACAAATCTTACTAATGAGATCAACTCTTATAAGATTACTCTTGCATTAAAATTGAAAATTTGAAATATAAAGGTGAGTAAATACAACAATCCATAAAGTATTTACTAGAGTTTTAGAAAAATTTAGCACAATTCATTAATTTTTCTCTTATCAGTTCTGGTGCGGAACCCTGATTATGGCTCTTGATCGTTTTTTGTTTGTTTTGTTTTTAACTAGACCATGATTATTGATTGTAAACTTAAGATTATGAACGTTAGTATTAGGCTGGTGTGGATTGTGAAGACCAAAAGAAAGAAAATTATAAATAGGCAAAGACCAGCTGGACAAACAATTTAGTGAAGGTTATAAATAAAAACAAAAAAATAAACACAAGATAAAGTGAAATTGTGAAATTTGTTTAAGGGTTAAATGTGGTTTTTTGCGACTTTCCACTAAACGTGACCGACTTCCTAGCGTAAAATATCCTTCACAAAAGTTGTAGATAATAAAAAAATTCAAAACTTTGGTGTAAGGCATTTTTCCACATAACCTTACATTTTTCGATAAACTGGCGGAAAACCGATTTTGCGGATTTATATTTTTTTCTCTCTTGTAAAAACAATTCAATTTACATGAAATTCGGAAGAGATAATTGATGAAGAGCCAGCAAAGTGTCTTGATATTGAAATTGAACAGTTCGAAGACGTCGATTATCTAAAAGATCCTTCGGAATTTGAAAGTTTTATTGATGAAGAAGAAGAACAACAACAATGCGAAAGATCTAAAATTCATTAGAATTTCATAATTGTTTTATTTTTTAAAAAAATATGAATAAATTTATTGTTCTACTTAATGATTTTGTATTCAAAGTATTTTATTAAAATCTACCTAAAACAGACTATTTATTTAGTGAAAAAATAGTAAAATATACCGTTAATGAAATTTTACACTGGTCGAGCGGCTCTTAACTCTAGCTTACGACTTCCAGTACGGTGTGGTGCATTCCCATGGAAAGGATGGTTTCCGCCATTTTTTCTTTCATTAAATTTATTCAACTGTAGTAATATTTGCAATTTAAAAATTAAGAAAAAAAAAAAATGAAAATCATGAAAAATTCATGATACCAAATTTTTTGGTTTTTCTCATTTTTATGAATTTTCATGAAAAATAAACCATCAACATACGAACGTGGTCCCATAAGTACTCGACCTTACAAAGAAAACACAAAAACTTTGGGAGGAAATATCTTTACATCTTACATAATCTCATTTTAGCTCGATACACTTTTCCCAGCGATGTTCAATAGCTTCTGTTATATACTCTGTTTATAGTGGGGATCGTCGAGCTCTTCAAAATAGCCACCAACCACAGAGTCCACCTCTTCATTGTTGGCAAATCGTTAGTCATTTTTTTAAAGCTCGGAAATAGAAAATAGTCCAAAGGGGCTAAATCTGGCGAATAGGGTGCGCGTGGAAGCAATTCGAACTTTAAATCATTGATTTTGGCCATAGCAACTTTACACAAACGCTGCAATAATTTCACATAATACTCGCCGTTCATTGTTTTTCCTTTCTGAAGATAATCAATGAATATTATCCCTTGCGCATAAAAAAAACTGACGCCATGACTTTGCTTACAGATGAAATTGTCTTCGCCTTCTTTGGAGTCGATTCTCCCCTTTAAGGTCATTGCTTTGTTGCTTCATCTCAGGTGTGAAGTGGTGGACCCATATTTCATCCATGGTTATGAATCGACGCAAAAACTCGGCTTTATTCCTGTGAAACTTCGGAAAATACTCTATTGAAATATCTTCACGTCGCAATTTTTGTTCCATTTGAGACAAATCGCTGCACCCATCTTGCGCCGCACAGCTTTGCCATGTCCAAAATTTCGGACAATATTCGATGTACAGAACTTTTCGAAATGCCTACCATGTCTGCATGCACTTTC
This sequence comes from Dioctria rufipes, assembly GCA_963924295.1. NCBI lineage: Eukaryota > Metazoa > Arthropoda > Insecta > Diptera > Asilidae > Dioctria > Dioctria rufipes. Next base: position 218,083,858 of record OZ002741.1, read on the forward strand.
CGTCGACGGTCATCCAATACCATTTTGTGGATTTTTTTCACCATTTCTGGCATAGTCACTTCTTTTGGTCTATCACTGCGATGTCATCCAATATTTTATAGTTGTAAGTGAAAGAGCAGACTCCCCAGGAGTAGCATCTAACTCCACTTTTACATTGGTTGGACTGAGGCCTTTTATTGTATAATACATATATCGATGACCAATTTTTTCCATTTTTCAAAATTCACGTAGATCGTTCACTATTTATGGCTGCCAAATAAATACTAAACAACGTAGCGTCGTCAAACTTCAAGCGTACGCGTTCTAAGGTTGCTACTTTCTACTATTACCATTATTGAAAAAAAAAAATAAAAAAAAATCGCCCTCTATATGTCAAGTCGGGTACTTCTGGGACTACCCGCGTATATAGACCATTTCAAAATAGGCATTTCATCGGTTAAATTGTTTTTATGAGAGAAAAAAATAAAAAACCTAAAAACCAGTTTTCCGACAGTTTTTCCGGAAAATTTGAGGTTATGTTGAGAAATGCCTCTTATCAAAATTTGGGAATTTTTTATTTTGTAACGGACATTTTTCACTAGGAGGTCACGTTTCGTCTAAAATCGCCAAAAACCTCTTTCAGCACATTACACCCCTCCTTTTCACAATTGTCGTGTTTAATTTTTCTTTTTATTTTAATTATAACGTTCACTAAATTGTGCAGCTGGTCCTTGCCTGTTTATAATTATTTTGTTTCAAAAAGGTATTCGCACCCGTCTATATAGCCAACCTTGACAGACGACCTCAGGTGCATTGTTGAAGATTACTATCTAATTTAATATTAGTATATGTAATTCATGAGGTCTTAGGTAGGTATGTACATTACAGGGATACGAATAACTTTATATGAATTGTATTTGAAGTAATGAGTAATTAACAAAAAGAATAATAATATTTTTTCTCAAATAAGACAAGACAAATTTTTTAAGTGGAACAATTAACCGATAGAATTGTAGAATTTTTTAGCATTGTGAAACTACTTAAATGAAGACGGTTTGCACTCCTAAATATTGAGATCTAAAAATAACATTACTCAATTTCCGTTAAATGGTAATCAAGTCCAATGAAGATCTGAAGCTCAAGGTATACACGATGATTACGAAATTTTGTCTTCGACTCCCAACTTATAAAAAGAAGAGTAAAATAATTCGTTTATACTAGTGATAATCTATTAAGTAATAAGTAAAAGTTATTATTTTTTTTTTGTTACTCAATATATATACTTTATCACTGAGCTAATTTAGTCGATGCTAACTCAAATTATTGTCATAAAAATACAAAATAAACACATAAATCATACTTTTTATTGAAATTGATATTGCAGTTGCATCTAGCTACACATATAAGTACATGCACAAAATCGAATATTTATTTACATTTCCTAATAAAAAAGACCCAGTTGGTAGTACACTCTATGAATTAGAAACTATCCTTAACGAGAAAGAAATTCAATACGTTACCAGTATGCTAACAACCTGCAGGCTCTATTAAGCAGCAAGGTACAACACACGATTTCCTTCTGAGTTTGCTTTGTATTCCTTTTTTCCTTTTTTTCTCTTTTGGGTTTCGGTCCTAAATCTGTTTAACAGATGTCCTTTGCTTTTTCATCATAATCCTATCCAACTTATGGAGTCGGCACGCGTCGTTAGATTTTTAGTTTGAAATAAGAAAAGTTTTTTGTTATTCTCCCCTGGTTTGGATTCGGTTACGATTTTTTTTTTATTGTGCTGTAGATTGTAACGGGGGTTTGTTTTGTTTTAGTTTTTTTTTTTTTTTTTATTGCAGTCATAGTTTCAGTTACATTTAATTACTTTCTTGTATACATAAATTCGTATTGAATAGAGCAAATAGAAAATCTAGTTTTAACATTTATCTACTCTAGATTTTGGGCTGTTTTGCTAATGGACGATTATGGCAGCACAGCAAGAGTTAGTAGATTGCGGTACCTATGCGGTAAACTATTCCAATATTCGAATTAAATAATGTTTGGCTTTGATATTATTATTGCATATAATTGTACGAGAATATGGCAGTGACATTTCTATTCTACTGTAAATCAATTAAAAATCTTATTGCTCTCTATGCAAATAGGTAAGAATGTAATACTAACATGACTAACAGATTAAGTATATCTAATGTGAAGACGATTAAGTTCTTTGCTGGCATAAATACTAATTTTAATTATTAATTTTTATTTTTTTCAAATAGCGATTAGAATCAGACAACATTCTAATTACTATAATCGAAAAAAAAAAAAACAAAACTAAATATAGGCTAGTCAATAAAGACAATCAATTCACTTTAGTTTCAAAATTTTTTAAATTTTGATGAAATATTGAATGAGGTAAAATAACAATTAATTTAATTTTGCAACCATCACCGAGGTCCGGAACATGCACAAAATTGAAAAAAAAGTTTTTATAACTTTTATTAAAAAAGTTTCAAAAGTCGTGAAAAAATTAATATACATATAATGTTTACTCTGATATTTTCTACAATGTTTTAAATTTGCAACTTCTTTAGGAGCCTGCCACATAATTATTTATTGTAAAATAATGCCCTAGACACATAGAGCTCTTAATGAAGGATTTACTAACAACTCATTTGTCTATAATGCTTCATTATAAACTGCAGCCATTTCTTTGATTAAATTGTACTGTCAAACTGGTTTTGATATAATACTTATGACATTAAAGACAAGCGATATGGATCGAATTAACGCGATAAACTTTGTTTTTATTTATTTTATCTTTTAATTTATCAATTTACAATTTAGAAAAACATTATATTAAGAAGAATATTGTGCTTTGCATTTCTTTGCATTTCTTCTTCTTATTTTTCAAATCGGCAGAAGCACAGCGGATCTTCAGATTTATAGTACATATATGCTAAAACTAGCACATTTTTTGTCATTCTAGCTATAATGAAGAAAAATAAATACTTCATTAGTGTAGGTCTTTATAATCTGATTTTCGAGCCATAATGACGTATACTATTTAGTTAGTACTAATGATTTATTAAATCATGCTCTGTGTCTAGGGTTCTATTAGTTATAATTAAAAAAAAAACAAAACTGGAAATGTTAGAATAATTTTTGCGACTTACCTGAGCACCTATGTATACTAATTTGAAACCTTACTAAACAAAAAAACTATATATATCAATATCATAAAAAAGCTCATTAGTATTTTTATACCCTAGATGAAATCATAGGGGTATACCAAGTTTGTCATTCCGTTTGTAACACCTCGAAATAATGATGGTAGAGCAAAATGGATTGGACACCCATTCATAATATTAAAAGTTATTTCGATTTTTGCATGTCCGTCCGTCCGTCCGTCCGTTCGTGCGCACGATAACTCGAGAACGCGTATACTTAGAGAGCTGAAATTTTGTACACGGACTTTAAAAAAAAAAGTAAAACTAAGTTCGAAAATGAGATAAATCGGGCAACTCCTTCGTGGGGATGCCATATAAAAATTTCGTTTTCCGCTATATATTTGGACACTGCCTGCGAACGCGTCGACGTAGAGAGCTGAAATTTCGTACATGATGTTTTTACTACATTAGCAAATAAAATTTCAAAAATAGACTAAATCGGGCAACTCCTTCTTGGTGTTGCCATATAAAAATTTAGGTTTTTTACGTATACTTTGAAAACGATCAGTCCAAGACATTTTTATTGTACTAAAAACTTGTGCAGAATACAAAATCATTGAAAATTGGTTATAATCAATTTTTCTGTGCGACAAACCGTTATAGAAATATATGCGAAAAACAACTTCAAAATCAATACTAGAATAGACCGGTGACCATACGACATTTAATACGGTCATTCATCTAGGGTATCCTAAGAATTGGTCTTAGACCAATTCTAGCTTTTTTACTTGTTAAATTAAATTACGGATTCACCGCATATACTGCATATATTTGCAAAAACAAATTATGGAAATTTTTGCAATGCTTATAGAGAAATATGGATTTTGGTGTCTAAAAATTTAAAATCACGCGAAAATGGGCAATTTGGTCGGCTTCTAGTACACAAGTGATGCTATAAATTTTTTAAATATTCACGTTAAAGTTTGTATGTAGGATAAAATTGCATGTATATTTTGTCCTTTAATTAGATGTGTAATTAGTTTTTGAGTCAGGTAAATGGTTTTGCAAAAGAAATGAATCAGTCCTTCTTAAGATGAGAAAATGACAGCTTTTTGGTACAAAAATGATATATTTTCAATTCATGGTGAGTCGGAGAAACTAATTTTCTATGCGTGAAATGGTTACAACAGAGTACTAATGTATGTGAAATAAAGAACGAAACAATGGAACTGGGGTGTATATGACCCAAGTGCAAAAAATCCGTTTTTCGGCGGTAAAAAGTCAGTTATGACATTCAAATGATTAAAAACAAAACTACGCTTCTCGATTACCCACTTATCCCTCTTTAATTTGATACCCCTCCCCACACATTCCACAGGCCCGTCCCCAAGAAATTGTTCACCTATATTTTGGTACTCTAGACCCTAAATCCGTAGGAAAAACCCCCAATGCTCTACAACCCTCCCACACAGAGTTACCGTCCTTCAATATTGCGACACTTCTTACGTTTTTCCTAACTCCCCAAGTATGTTAAAGAATTCCCCAACTCTCTGTGTTACAGAATCCGGCCCCAGATTAGAGATTAGAAGCTCCCAGTAAATATTATAAAAAGGATAGAGTTGATCATGCCAGGAAATATATTCGGATTGTTAATCTTCAGGATGTGTTTCATCCAGCCATGAGTCCTCAGATCCTATAATTTCTTCTTTAGGAAACAAGTAGAAATGAAAAAGGCGCAAAAGATAAGCTCTCTACTGGAAGAAGTTTTGCAATTATTTTGCAACCAGAAATTTTTAGAGCAGATGGGGTGGGGGAGGGGGAGGGTGCAGAAAAACAAAAAATGAGATCAGTTTTTCTTTTCAGAAGCTCCAAACCTTACAGGTGTACGCTTAATTGAAAAACTGAGAAATTGTTTCATTCGTTAGGCATTTATTTTATTTCGATTAACGGTAATTTACAGGTTTGGCGAATTTTAACGCTAAATACTGACAAGTGCATAACTCCGCGTGGAAGGGTCGTACAGTAATAGGGGTTGTCTAAGATATGGCATGTTGGGTATTAATATAAAGAGGGTGGAGAGTATGATCGCGTAGTGGGGTGATTTTTTTGATCCATAAGTCTAAATAATGGTTTTTACCGTTATTTATTTCTCGCAATTTTTACGGGTGCATAACTTTATATGAGATGGCTGTAGAGCAATGAGGTCTTAAAATTAGCCATTTTTTCACTCAAAAACAGGCCATTTTCCACTTTAAAAAGGACTGGTTCATTTCTTTTCCAGTTATCTCCGAAAATATTTATCGAATTTAAAAATTAATTAGATATGTCATTGGGCGACAAAATGTAGATGCGATTTTATTCTACAAAATTCTAGTCATCTTAAATTATCTTCTTGACACACACATAAAATCGAATTTTTTTTTGGTAAATGTTGGATGGATTTCAATAATTCTTTTTCATAATATAGCTAATGCTATATGCGGCATTACTAATGTATAAATTTAAATGTTGCGACCATAGGGCTGGGGGGAGGGGTGGAGATAAAAACTTCAAAATTTTCGAATTTTTTGAAAAATAATTTATTTGAAATTAAATTTTTAGTATCGAAATTACCAAGGCGGGCTAAATAACAGGAGTCAATTACAATTCATATTTACTTTAAAAATAATTCTTGTCACTAAACCACGATCCGATTCTAATTACCGAATCTACGACAATTTCTGTAACATACCACGTTTTATTGGTCATTAAATTACATTCAACGCCATCTTTCTTCTGTATTTTGCAATATTTAAGCCAAGTTTTTTCTTTTAGAATTATCTAAAATCTGTCATCTTTCATTTAAAAAGAGATCGTTTAGGAACAATTAACAAAATTAAATTGCATGGTTCGCTAAAATTTTTCGCCTCAAATTTCCAACCAGAAAATTGATTTGGAATTACAGTTTTTAATTTTTTTGATCATAAAAACATTGCCTATATACCAAATTTCAGTATTCTCAGATTTTCCTATTAAAAATAATTAAAATGTAAAAAAATTGGCATTCCCATTGGATCCGACCTGATCGTGGCCAATGAAACCGCACGGACTTGGTGTTTCTAGAAATGGCGTTCCACATGTCAGTTTTATCGTACAAAATTTACTTATTTGATCCAATTCCATTACTTTTTTCAAATTCTATAAACGTTGAAGTTCGACAAGTCTCTGAGCGCATATATGGACCCATTCAGAGGCCAGAAGGAGCTTATTTTTCTGAGCGCCATAGGTATGTATATGCGCCTATAGTACCAAACCGAAAGGGTTAAAATAAATTGTGGAGTCTACAAAAAATGTTAAATTTTCAAATTAAGCAATAACCGCAGTGTTTTTGAATTTTGAATGAAATAAAAGAAAACAAAAACCCAATTCAGCAACAAAATATCTGTTGAAAATTTTCTTTTACTGTCAATACCAAGTGTGTGTAAAGTCTCATTTCAATTCATGCATAAGGGAATGGAGTGCACTTTTTAACTCCAATAAACCGTTGCGATCGTTCAATCAAATATGATATTATTTACACATCGAATGACCTGAACTTGAACCCTTTTCTTAACCCTCTGTACTTTATTTTGATAATAAGATTCTTCTTATTTTATCCGCACGTACACACAATAATAAATTAAAATAAAAGAAAACAAACAAAAATGCCCATAAATCCAATTATAGTTCTTCGGGTAGCATAAAATCATCTTTCACGACTGCATAAATAATGTGCGATAAAATTTCATTGCACAACGATTGCCTCCATTTCCTTCCGATCAATTTCTTTCATTTCCGTTGCGTCGCATTTAACTGTGTATTTATGTATGTATGTATGTATGTATGTAGGGTTCGATGAAAGTAAACAAATTTCAGTGCAAGTGAACTTTCAAGTCACGTTTGTTATTGGGAAGTTTATTTGAATTTTACTAACATCCCTTTCCTATTTGACATATAAACAAAAAAGAAGAAAACCCGTTACGAGATCAGAATATGATCAAAATGATCATTTTAAAAACTTTTAGAATAAAACAAAAAAAAAACTGATCGCAAAGAAAGTGTAAAAGGGCAACTCTAGGCTCCACAGCTCCTCTCTTCCAAAATAAAGGTTCCAAAATTAGAAAAAATCTTTGCTTCTGACATTTAATTGTTCCTCAATTCACTGTATAGAATAGAAAATCTCAGCGATCACTCTCCCCTGTCGCCCCTACGGGGTTCTTAAAACACTACGTGCGCATGCCCTGATGCATCTTAATTGAATAAAAAAGGGCTCCATTATTGTGTTTATATGTTACTTCCTATGCTTATTTTCTTCTGGCTTGTACGCAAACGCTACCGGTCAATTCAAATCAAACCGCCATGCCATCGCCAGCAATGTTGATGGGTAGTACGTGTTGTGTGCGTGCGATTGCTACAGCACGGCGCGACGGCGCGGCTTGACAGCGTACGTATATACTACTATATAAGCGGATGACATATAGTGTACTGGAGAGGCCCTAATGGTTGCCTTGCCGTTTGTTTTTAAATATAAACTTTTTACAAATGGTAGTGACTGATCGTTGGAAATATATGGGTACTGGGCTGGGATGAATGATCATTGAGGGAGGATTCATTCGAGTTTGAGTTTGAGTTGGTTCAGTGCGCGCCGTTTTACTAGTTGATCATAAGTTGTGAAAAGCGGAGGATGTGAGTTGTCTGTATCATCTATAAAGCTAGAACTACAATTCTACACTGAAGAGGGAAAACGTATATCACATCTGTTAAGTGTTGTGTGTTTTGTTTTTGTGTTCATCGGCTCAAGGATTCTTAAGAGAGATTTTTATCAATTTGACTTGATCTTGTTAAGTGCTGTGCAATATTTGTTATTTGTATAGGATTATGTTTACATTTCCGATCTAAGAGAGTGTGCTGTCAATATTTATCGACGTCATGTATGTTAATGTGGAAAGCTCTTTTGTATCAGGTAATTTTGATTATTCATACCAATCTAACATAACTAAAGAAAATTCTTTAGAACTCATACCTAGTATTGAAAATGTTAATGAAATAATGATCTTTGGTTACTTGACTCTTGTTATCTGTATACATTTATTAAATCAATCGTTCAATAATATTGAAAGTAAACCAGGTTAAGCCCATCTGATAGTATTGATCATGATTTCTTATACCTATATGACATATAATTTTCAAGTCAATTTCGCTTTTTTGTGTAGGTACTTCATTCCCCTATTGCCATTACAACAATCTGGATTATGATAGGTAGTCTTTCCAGTGACTTTAGGGTGATGCCCTGGGACAATGTATTTAGATGTCCCTCTATGGATGAAGGATGAGAAGATTGCACTTTTCACTCAGTATCTCAAATATTTATATGATAAGCACTTCCCAATACGGATTTGCAATCAGCGTTTCGATGTATGGTGGATGAGAGATATCTACTGTACAGGTCCGGACATGAAGACCCAGAGCCCCTAGGCGGTTAAAAGAGTCCACTGGGCCTTTTTTTTTTTTAATAATTAAATAAAAATGAACGAAATAATACCTATGCAAAGAAGATGGACATGCGACGAACTTTCTTCCCTGCAAAGGAACTCACTATAGTTCACAAACTGTACTTTTTCTGACCCTATGTACAGCACACAGAGTAAATTGAGCCTGATCTCCTTTGTGGTTTTAGCGCTGAAAACGACACGACCATTCTGCCGAGCAGTTTGACCCTGGTGTACACAACAACATTCAGAGCGCTATATCCATATTTGGATAATTGTTCAAAAAGAAAAGCCTTTTTCCAGGATGTATTTGTATAACTCCAGGGCCGAAAATTGTTTTCCCCGTGTAGCCTCAGCGGACGACAAATCAGTTTGCCGGTTCACATATCCATTTTCTACAGTACCTTCTAAGTCTCCTAGATAGAAGCCTTTCAAGTTTCGTGCACCCTCGTGGATATCTTGAGATTTCAAGCTGTGTAGCTTCAATTTTTTACTCAAGCTCTCCTAAGCAGAACCACGTCTTTGTAGTTCTACAATCAACCTGTCGATATTGATGTTGAAAACGATCATTCTTAATACGTCCCTGCCGGATAGTGCGACTTCGATCTTGTTTCTGTTTACTTCATCAAACTGAACTTTTCGCTTACGTTTCTTCTTCATATCGTATGCGTAGTGTTTACCGGTTGTTTCCACAGCCTTCGACTCATAATAATTGGCGGTATCGACTTTTCTCATATCTTGTAGGTATGTTTCCAGCGATTGATAAAGTTCGGCGATTGCAAACATTTGTTAATTTTATTGAATATTTCCAATATGTCATTACAGAGAATGTGTGTTTTGTTTGTGTTTTGATAGTGCTATAATACACCGAATATAATTTTTTTGGTGTATAATGCATAAATGTCTATAAAAAAAAAAAAACCTGATCAATGGAGAATTTCCCGCCCTCGAAAATCTACCGGCCCCCAGGAACAATAAATTGAGTTAATTTTTTTAATATCATCTGTCGTATGTTCTCCTTGTATACCATTTCTACCCTGGCGGGGCCCCCTTATAAGGATCAGTTCAGGATATCTGGCTCTGATTCTGACCTTAGTTGCTACACAGTGGTGCGGAATAGAGTGACCTCTGTCATTCGCTCGGCCAAGTTAAGGTACTGCAATTCAAAGCTAAACCCAGTTTTGTGCGTCAGAAATTTGTGGAGTAACCTGCGCAGACTAACTGTGTACTACAAAGACTCTCCTTCTTATGAACTTGATCCTAATGACCAATACAACGCTTTCACATCTATTCAATCCCCGGATAATATGCACGCTCAAAATCCATCGAAGACTGATGTACTATTTCAGATTAACAATAATAGTGGTTTCTCGCTCAGATGTGTAGATCTACGTACATGAAATAATGAATGCGATTAATAAAATTAAGTCATCTGCTATTCCATTTCTCATATTTTATTGCATGTGTTCAACATGTATCTAACTATGTACCTTGTAGTTTCCATCACTTTGGAAAGAAGCTATTTTGTTTCAGTTCCTAAGTCTCGCAAATATGCTTTACCTGGCGACTTTCCGCTAATTAGACGACTCTACTTCCTCCGCAAGGTTCTCGAAATATTAATGCATTTCCCACATTAATTCTTTTTAAATCAGGAATCTTTACTATCTCGCTGACTTGATATTACTCAAAGTGGTTTCGGACATTGGTGACGCTCTTGACAAACATCAGCTAGCCATACTTGTCCCTCTGGATTTCAGTAACGCGATCGATTCGATTACTTCTTAAATTATCGTAGAATTTCCGTTTCTTGTCTATAGCTATCTGTCTCATCAAAAAATGTCTTCACTACCGTAGTCAATCTGTTAAGACACAATCAGTATCATCTCCTTAACTCCTTACTGCGGTATACCTCAGAGTTTTATTCTTAGTCCATTTTTATTCTGTCTTTACATAAATGATCTACTCACAATTTTGCAAGATATTTTGGTCCATCTTTACCCTGATGACGTACAAATTTATCTATGTAGATGAACAATTGGTTTAATCAAGGATGGCGTCATTAAGTTTAACGATGACCTTGATAGGATCTGTGACTGGGCTAATCGCAATTCAAAATCTAAGCAAGTCGAATTGTCTATTCAGCATCTGCGAAAGCAGTTAGTGATGCGTAGTGTTGCCAAGGGAGGGCTGTATATATATTTAATCAGATTGAAGCCTGCACATATATAGCCTAGTAGTCTTTTGTTGGAACTAGCTCTTTATTATGCTACAAGATTACTGGCTGTAGTCTCAAGTCTCTCCTAACTTGAAGGATGATCATAACGTTCACGTAGTAAACTGTCGTCACTTTGTGCCAATATGATTAAGCCCGAACGGAGTTACCAGTCTCGTTTAAGGATCTGTATAAAGATCCACTGGGAATACCCATGGCCTTATGGTCATGGACTACGAAGTCATACCAATAGGGTAGCCGACATTGCTAACTTGGTACCAAGGGGTTGAGGAATCCTGCGTCCGAGGATCTGAAGGATGGTTGCTTATTAATTTATGTTTAGAAATTTGGCTTTCGGCGTTGAGTTGCGCTCAATCAACCGGGTGCCGTGACCCAGAGATCAGCAGAGATTTTAGATAGGTATCGTTTCGACCAGTAAATTCAGTGTTAAGTATGCACTGGCTTTATACTAGTACTCATTGGGACAGGATATATTCTGTCTCATTAAGGCGCTGATTATCACATTGATACTAATCCGTGCATTAAAAATACTACCGTGGAAGTAAAGCTTCGCGCTAGGTGTCCACATTAAATCCCGACAGAATTTGTCTATTTGTGAATAGGGGGTACTATGATCTAAATAATCTACCAGTAGTTAAGATCAACGGCATCGTCATAACAAATGTTAGGTCGGTCAAAAATCTGGATGTTGAGCTAAATACCATGTTTAATTGTTGTGTTTAGATATCTAATACAGTTGGAAAGGTATAATATTCCTGTAAATTGTTAGAATGTCTGCGAATATAATCACAATCCATGCGCATCTTTAGGAATTTGATATTTCCTAAACTGGAATCTTGTTATCAGCTGAAATTAATGGTTGCTTTCAATGACTTACCCAGATAATCTCATATTTCATCCTATGTCAACTCCTTCCTTGGAAGCTCACTCGAAATGTTCCTCATCAACAGAAGACTGAAAATCTTGAGCAACCGAGGGGGGGGGGGGGGGTCTTAAAATTGTTAATATTTCTTCCATTTTACACCCTGTATCTTTCTTGATATACACCCTATCAAGGTGGGATTCATCTCAAATGATAGCAAACCGTCTCAGCTGCTTGACCCAGAAACCGATGCTATAGATTCCCAGCAATCTTGGAATTTCCCACCAGTTCCGTGGGAAAATCAAGAATAGTTCGGGAAAGAAGAGGAAGAAACCGAAAGTGAGTAAGCTGCCAACCTTCATTTTTTAGTTATGTATTCCTGAATATTCATGAAGAAAAACACCTGACCTAAGAAGCTTAATATTTTTACTTTTATTTATACCCGAATGTCAATAAAAATTTTAAATCGAGGATACCGCAGAGGAACCTCGATTTCGATCATTACATGCAATTAAATATCAATATATGATATTGGAGTTTCAATGCCAGATTACGGAAGAACGGTTAGTGTTATCAAAATACTTTATTCCATCTTTTTTTGTAGAGAATTTCCTGCTCTTTCTTTTATATATATATACCTTATAGCCGTTAGACCAATAGGAACAAAGATATTCGCAAAAAACCGAAAAAAACGTGATTTTTTTAACCGTTTTTGGGTTGTCAAAAGTTATGCGGACAACCGAATTCCGGGAACTTTTCACACCTTATTTAGAGAGCTGATAGGTAAGTGTGTACCAATTTTTAGCTTCGTTGGAATTTTTCCGATGAGAAATCCTAAAGTTCCGGGACTATAAATAAATATAATCACAATTGTGTAACTGCAATTCATGCCCAAACTTTTAAGATTTAATCTGAGCTCTAGCAGTTCTTATTTTGCAATGAAACTTTTCTGGTGTATATCCCTGAGAAAGAAAAAAATTATTCTTACTTTCTAGTACAATTTATGTATGAAAGTTATTTATTTTAAAAGTTTTTTAATATTTTTTATTTTCATTTGGCACTCAGCAATAAGCGTGCTCATAAGACACTTTATATTTGACAAAAGTAATATCTTGAGTGAATTGAAGAAAGCAAAGCAAAGCAGCGGAATGCTCCTCATCTATATGCTATTACAATTTGAAACTCTTTACTTGAAAACATTCGGAGTACGGGGGTGCATTTTTGCTTAGAGACATGCTTATTGACCGTCTGGAATTGTAATGAAACTTAGTTCTTGATTATCTGGACCTAGGAGCGCTCAATGTTTACTATATTCTTAAAATTTAGAAATACGTTCTTTCGTTTTCTTTATTTTTCTTTTTTATTTTTGGTCTTATTTGACTTTTTTTTACCATAATGTACCTTACACTTTTAAATAACTTTATCTATTCTTTTGTTTATACATAGATATATGATTTGCTAATTTGCTAATAGCTACATAATTTGTTTAGTTGTTAGTTAGTTGGGTTTGTACAAACTTATTCATGAAATAAATGAAATGACATGAATAAGTCTTGAAATATGGAATAGTGCCAATTGTTATATAAGAAGAAAAGCCAGAGAATTTAAAAGTGGCTCACATACTTTATTCGTCTTGAATTAAATAAATAATAAAAAGTTTTACAGATCAATTAAAGAAATCAAATCAAGTGTCATTAAAAATTAAGCAAAGCATTAAATAAAATAAGTAAAAAAACGAATTTTCAAACAAAACTGAGGCCAAGCCGCATGAAAAAGTAGAAAATAAACTTTTCTTCACACACAGAGGTGGACTCAGATTTTATTCGCTGATAATCACCGATATATTTCAGTAAGATCAATCAGAGGTAATAAGTGATTTGATTCATGAAGAGAAAGAATATTCAAGAGAAATGTCCCAATCAAAAAATCTGAGTCCACCTCTGACATTTCTCTTGAATATTCTTTCTCTTCATGAATCAAATCACTTATTACCTCTGATTGATCTTACTGAAATATATCGGTGATTGTCAGCGAATAAAATCTGAGTCTACCTCTGTGTGTGAAGAAAAGTTTATTTTCTACTTTTTCATGCGGCTTGGCCTCAGTTTTGTTTGAAAACTCGTTTCTTACTTATTTTATTTTCTGCCTTTTTCACGTTAACTAAATTGTTATTACGTGCTGCATGGAGATATTTTAAAACAATTTTATGAAGGCTGAAAAGATACTGATTTACCAGTTTTTCAAAAATTTTATTCGAGTATCAAATCGTTGAAGTACTGCAACGGTTTTCTGAAATTCAAATTATATTTTAAACAGCCCTTTTTAGCTGTATTCCAACTTGATCCCATATAACATGAATTTTCCCGATTCTCCATGTTTTCCACAGACTTTTCCTATTACTATGAAATTTTTTTAAAAATTTACATGAATTTTTCTCGCTTTTTCATGCAAGTTTTCATGATTGTTGAAGAGAAAGTATTGATGCCAGTAGGACGAAAAAAAATGATTCCGCATAGCTTATAAAACTTTTTTGTTGGAAAATTTTCCGGAAAAGTCGGAAAATTCCGGAAATTTTCGGAAAATTTTCCAGCAAAATTGGAAAATTCTGCATTTTTTCTGAAACAGATTTATCACTATAATTATATCGATGAAAATTTTTCCGATGATTTTCCCCCTTTTCCGGGTTTTCCATGGAGTTTTCCACAAAAGCAACTTTATGCAACTCATTTCTCTCTACAACTTTGGCTTAGGCCGCCCTAGGCCTATGGAAGATTGCCGCCCCCCTACTCCCTGTAAAACACGAAAAATTGAATGATCTATATCCAGTGAAGGGACCCCAGGCTAGAATTAGCGGAGTAGGCTGCCTCATAAATCGGAGTAGATTTGAAAAAAATGGAGTAGAATTAAAAATAACCACTTTCCAACGAATTATTTTATTTAAAAAAACGAAAAAGTATAAAAATGTAATGAAATACCCACAACTACAAGAAAAAATCGCCGCCCCCTAAATCTGCCGCCCTAGGCCCGGGCCTACTCGGCCTATAGGGAAATCCGCCCCTGGATGTTACACAAATTAAGAACAGAACTTCCAACAGAAAGTAAAAATTACAAATCTACTTATTTACCTCCCAATTGTATTAGCATCAGTCAATCCATAGACCAAAATGCAATTTGAATAACCAAATATCGTTCTTAACCCAAATTTTGAACGTTCAGGAAGATAAATTTACTGGAACTTCAAAAATGTTTACTCCACAAGATGCTTGTCTACTGCTTACTCAATTCTGGAAGAAAGTGGACGATGGATTTCTGCAGATGACATAGAGGAGAAGGGAATAAACGTCAGAAGAAAACAATATGTCAATCATAAGAGAAATTCTTAAAAATGTCATGCAAGCGAATGCAAGACTGGTTAAATAAAAAAAATTTTAGGAGAAAGAAGTCTGGGGTATGGGGTGACTAAATCACCGTGAAGGCTAATTTAAATCACCAAATATTGAAATTATACGGTTTATCAAAAAGTTTCTTGAAAATGTGCATTGTTAGAAAAACTATGTCCCTAAAAGCATTTCAGCACTAATCCGCACCATAAACTGACACGTATGGGACGGAGGAGCCGCGTTAACAATACAGTAAGGCACTGGGAAATGTATTATCTTTCTAATATAATAGCACATTTCATTGTAACATAAATTTTTAATTCATCACCCCCAAATCGAAATGAATTTCATGAAATCGAAAATCGTAGAATAGATGTACCTTGAGGTAAAAATTCTTGAATAAGTTGAATTTATTACAGAAATATTATTAAGTCTTTCTTCATTATTGTTTCAATTATTTCAAAATTATTATTAAACATTTTTATAATAAAAACAAATAGGAAAGTCTCTTATCTTTATTCAACCGTAACATCAATAACCAAATAATCATCCTTTCACTCTGCGAAACACAAATCAACATTAATGGTATCACGATCGTAAACTGGTCCTTTATTAACTTCGATCAACATCAACATTTGGTTTTTCCTAGTCCCGTGTAAGCTGCTTGACCCATGCTGATAGAAACAACAACACACTCTTCTATACGATTCATTCACCCTCGGACCTCTTCAGACTGCATCAATCAGTCTTAGATCTTATTGGATTTACACCCTAGTTACTGATTCTACGCAGTTGTATTAGTTACGAAAATATAGGATGCTTTCAGACTCGATGTACACCTGTAATTAAACCATATTCTGATTCCTGAAAGGGAAACATCTCAAATACTGAGATTGAAAGACATATAGAGGCTTTTACAGTAGTGGCTATGCAGGGTATTGAGAAACATTCAAAAGTTCAAAACCCAAGCAACCATAAATACAAACACATCTCGGGGGAGATGTTCAGATTAATTTGAATGAAAAAGTCCTATCTAAAGGCTCAAATATTGACGCAATTTTGCCATACAAACTTAGCCTCGGAAACTGCACAGGAGGAATTTATTTCTAGCGAAAAAGTGACAGTTCTGAAAATGCAGCTCAATAACAAGAAATCTGATTGCTCTGATGGCATACCTAATTACGCGCCAAATTGTCAGTCATATATTTAATCACTGTAATTATAATGGCCACTTTCCCAGAAAATGGAGAATAACTAAATTGATTGGCTGTAGGTTAACGAGCTCTAGCTATATTAAAGACTTCAGACCGATATCACTACTCTCCAAATTCGGAATGTTGTTTCAGAGGATTATCATTGAGAAGCTAGATAATTTCCTTGAGAAATTCGGAATAATCCCTGATAATCATGAATTGAATTTAAAAAACTACACTCCACGGACCAAGTGATCATACTCTTACGAATAAGATCACTCCAAATTTCCGTAACAAACTTTGGATGGAGGCTCTTGATGGTATCTGGCATAAAGGACTACTTTTCAAACAACTCGAATCTAATTGTCCAATTGCAATAAAAAGGGTAATATAGAACTTCTTTAATAACAGATCCACTTCAATAGCCATTGTCGACCAACACTTAATTCCAGTTTATTCTGGAACACCACAGAGATCAATCTTTGGTCCTAAGCTCTTCTAACTTCTTCTTACATAATTTTACCCTCAATAATTTTATCTCCAACAATCCAGCTACCATTTTGTATGCGAATGACAAAATTAGAAAAGCGAAGGACGACATCAGGCACTTGAATAGGTCCAATATTTCATAACTCACTGCTCGAATACTATTATAGGTGGCGATTCACTATATATTAACGAAAAGAAAAGCGAGCTCATTTGCTTTCGAAATGTTAGCGGTGAGATACACCATCTGGCCGCTGCGCGCGATACTCAAATCACATTTTTGTCTATCAGAACCAACTTAACACAAGCTCGCTGTAGTGGCACGTTTAATAAATAAACGGTCAGCAAAATATGCTTTTCATCACTTAGGCAGTGTTAGTCTATTAAACTAAACATAAACCAAACAACGGATGAAATGACATGCAATGAAATACAGAACAAAAAATTTAATAATTATTTGACATTTTTTTAAAACATGCTTAGAAACGTCAACGGCAAAATGTTCAGCCTAAATATTAACATGCTGAAGCTAGACCGTGGGGAGTTAACATACAATAGAGGTACCCATCTAAAATTGTGCCTACTATTATGGAAAGATATTTTGTTAAGTATCAACAGAGAATCAACATTCGTGTTTAAGAGTTGATGCACAAAAGTTACATCGGTAACCATGCAATGTCATAAAATTATTTGGCGAAGGTTATGGCAGAAACACATCCAGGCCTCGAGGCTTCCTCGAGGTGTTGTCAAAATTTCCAACACGGGTTTTTAAATGATGCAACACAAAACCAAGCCAGCAGCTAGCCTCAAGGCCTAGCCGCAAAGCTCGCTTTGCTCAATGTTCGAAATTTTTCTCTCTCAGGCCTACTTCTGTCAACATATGTACTAACAAAATTAAAATGACAGCACCGAGCCACAGTATATTCTACGGAGCCCGATGGTATCATTTTGTTTTCATTTCTCTGAGGCAAGCCTTGAGGCGAGCTGCGAGGAAGCCTGAGAGAGGCCAGGCCTGACGCTTGCTTGGATGTGTTTCTGCCTTTAATGTCGTTAGCATAAATCAAGTCTATGCAGTGGCTCAAAACAAAAACAATGTCGTCAATAGATAGAATAAAAATCAACCGGCCTAAATGACTCCCCTGAGGTAGGTACGCCAGACGAAGCCTTCAAGATTCTAGATATGAAATGCCGGAAGAGATGGAATGATCAAGGTTCTTAGCAAAAGGGACCAAATTAATGATATATAAAACCTAAAGTAGACTTGCTTTAAACTATAGTTTCATGGCTCAAAATTACGCCAATGTCGGAAAAGAAATTAAAACCTTCGGAAAAAAAAATTATTAGGCACTGCCACAAATGGTACTGTAACAACTACCTGTATAACGAGACAAATATTTTACCACAATTAATATACTTAGTCGGCTGTGCCGAAAAGGTTCAAAATTCAAAAAGTCAACTCCCTAATCGAAACAAACAGAAGCGACTCAATATATGTAGATGATAATTACTACATTTTCCCGGTAAACCTTTTACATGAGAAATGCATTGAGATAGGTGTCATTACCCAAAATTTACCTACTCATATTAGAAGGGGCGGCGATCATTTGAGTACCCTGGGGTCATTTGCATACAAAGAAAAATGTTATATGATCCATAACACCTCACTTTGCTCAGTCCTTCTGGCCCTGTTACGTTGGATTTGGAAACAAATAATATTAGATATTGCATTTGCCATTTATAGATTTCATAGAATTTAAAATACTTAAGCTTTGTCGGTATGTTACCAATTCCAATTAAAGTCACCGCCGTGAATTCTGTCGGCTCTCAGTCAGCTTCATTTAGACCCTGGTCAAGTTTACTATTCACTTGTACATGAGAGCTATTTTTGGCAATCATAACACTTGTACAACAGCATATAGAAGAGGATTGAAGCGTCATTTCGTTACCAGGATAAAAAAGTGGTTATGCCTAGAATACCTGGCAGAAAATTAAGAAAAAATTAGCTGTGCGGGACAGCTTTGGAATTGCTAGAAACCCTTCGGGAAGGATAAGAGCCAAGTTAGAGGCGGTGATGCAGAATGGGGTTATTGCGGGACTCTATCGGTATCGTGTGACAATTCACTCTCGTTGGAATACTTTTTATTTTGTTTTTATTTAAAATTTAATTTTTCTTCTATTTTTTCTCTTGTGTTTGGTTTCCTTAAATATCTAAAATTTACTAGGAAAAATTTCGGCTTCTCTATCGTTCAGTTTACACTCTGCACTCTATTTAGCTTACTCCACCTTTGTCTTATACTTTTGAGGAAGGAAGTTTTGGAGCTGCCAGTTTGACCCTATTTAGACGGATCAATATGCTGCCTATGCCTCACGGCAACTTGTTGGTAAGATGATGGTTGGGAGCAGGAATGAAGCATCTCCCTACCTACAGATTTCGTGCGGCAGAGGCAGCCTACTGTCCTGTCTAAACTGAGTCTTTAAGACACTTCTTTTTACTCCAATGGATTCCTTGGAGTGTTCTGTTCACATTTTTGCTACAGACACCCCCCCCCCCTCTCTAAAAACTATCTTTTGCCAAAATGTTGGTTTGAAAATTTTTCATTTTTCAAAAGTAATGTAGTTGCTAAAACTCCTTTCAAACGATATCCAACATGTTTCGATTCATGGTCACATGCTTCAGTTTCGAACCTTAAAGTTGAATTCTTGAAAAAAAAAAAAATAATAAAAATCATGTAAATTTGTTGCATTATCCTTGATCCCGTAAAAATTTTACACCAAGGATGTAAAGTCCTTTAAAATATAGAAAGAATTACCTCAATATCAGCTTCCGTTCCAAAGTTATTAAATTTCTTTTTTTTTTATGCGAAAAGTGTAAAAGTGCTCTACGTGGCATGACAGAACACTCCAAGGAATTAGATTTGGTACAATCCATTCTATAATTATTTACCGAACATCCTCTATAGATTAAAAAAATTATTATTGAAAGCCCACCCGCCGCATCATAATAAGTTTGTATGAATTCCAATAATCCATAGAAATGTTGTACCTATCTGTAGATGTATAATGTATGTAAGTATGTAATCTGTATATAAAATTACAAACTTATTAATTTTATTATTAAAATTCCATAGTCAGAGCTGGGAAAGTTTAAAGAAAAAGTATTTAAGTACAAGTACCGAAGGCCTGAGTACTTCAGCGTAAGTACAAGTACCGCATGTATGAAAAGTACTTGTAACAAAGTACTAAGTCTATAAAAAGTACTGAGTACTTTTTGAAGTACTTTTTTAGAATCTTTGTACGTTGGCAGTAATATAATGAAGTTTATCGAGTTCAGTTAATAGATATAAATATACCTTTTGAAAACTAAAGCAGTGGCTACTATTTATAGTTTTTTATAGTTGGTGGCGCTGCACGTAGAGTAAACCTTTCAACTCTCATTGTTGCACTCATAAAAACTATTAGGTGTCCGTCCAAGCATCCATTATCGCATAAAAATTCTAAGGAAAAAATGTCCAGTAAATTTCTAAGAAAAAAATGAGGCCTTCCCTACATCAGGTCGATTTTATATTCGAGCGAATCGTTACTGGATTTTGTTCTACTTACCCTGTCTTGTTTGTATGATATAAGGTTCTGCCTTGACGCGGGTGTGCGGAACATGCTTTGACAGTTCTTTGCGCTTTAAAACTCAACAAAAAAGGAATTGCGCTAGAAATTGTGTTTGCTTTTCAACGAAGTGTTAGATATTTGTAGGTACTTAATAGACTCAGAAATACTTAAGTACAAAATTAAGAACTAAAAAACTAAACTAAGAAGCAAGTACTTATGTTTCATGTACTAAGTAGGGCATTTAAAAAGTATTGAATAGTAAGTCTTAAGTGACGAAAATGTACTTTAAGTAGTACTTAATTCTTTTTTTACTTAAGTATTGTCATAATTATATGACAGTAAGTCAGACCATACACCTTGGGACGCTAACTTAGGAGGTCTGACTTTTCACATTGGCATTACGTTGAATAAAAGACCACTGAACTTGCACTAGAGTATTACAATGTGAATGATCCCGAAGTATCTCGTTATACATTTTCCTTATATTTACGCGCATATTTAATATATTTAACATAAAAAATCATTTTTTTCCATTTTAGATAATCCGTATTATTTCTATAATGAAAAATCACCAAAAACTCCAGATTCAGCAAGCAAAGGATTTTCGTTTTTTAAAAGACGAAGTTCAAAAGGAAGCTCAAGTAGCAGTTTGAAAGTAACCTCACCGCAAACAATCAGACCAATTAACTCAGGAACACTTAGTTCAGATGCTTCAATTCTTGGAAGTCCAAGGGGCAGTCTAGGGTCAGTTGGATCTTATTCTGGCGCAACATGCTTACAGGTAACTCTCAATTTTCAAAACCCCTCAATATTTATAATTCACTTATTAATTGAAGAAAAAAAAATAAATAATTGCATTTTTGCTAGGCTTTTGAGCTACAAACTACCTTTCGAAAGCAAGGTTCGCATGGTTTTTTCCACAGAGAGCGATTAGGATCTTATAACGAATCAGTTTCATACAGTGAAAACGACGATGTATTTGTACCAACGACCAGGTAAAGATCCACAAAGTATTTTTATTGAATTAAATTGATTTGATAATTCCAGAAATATTAATTCGAGAACATTACCGAGCTCATGCAATGGCATCCGAAGACATTCAGTCGGCAATTTTAATAACAAAGACCGAAGAAGTTCCTCGTTTTCAGATGAAGTGCCTAAGATGATAGCTCCGAAACCTCCTACAGTCTCTCCATCGAAATACCGCAACATTAATAGGCGGAAGGGTAAGTTTCATAAGTTTTTTATCGTATTAATCGTGCTAATCGTAATCTTAAGATATTCAAAACAAAACCCGTCAGAATTAATATTATCTTGTCCGCCCTTCGGCATATACAGGCATACAACTTTCATTTTCATGTCACTGTAATAAAATTTGCTTTACTTTGGGGCTCTTCTAATGCGAAGTAATTTTATAAATTGAAGACAATCAAGACTCCTTAAGTGTTTCCTTTTTGTGCGAGAGGCAAAAAGTTCGTGCGTGAAATTATTGTGCGACAAATTAATAGCGGCCAGTTATGATGCGGTTTATATCTTAAATGTGATAACATTATCATCTGAATGTAGCAGGATGCGATATGAGAGCTTCTTTGAAGCGGCAAGATTTTACTATATAGTCTTAAGTGCTTGGACTTTGTCTTATTGTTGGTTGCGGTTGTGATGTGGTTGTGTATTTTTTATGTGCAATGCAAATTGCAAATTCAATTTGTTGTTAAATTTATTTGGGTCGTTATTAGATTTTAAACATTTTTCTTTATGAAAATTAGTTCATATTTTATTATACATATACAGGGTGTTGCGGTGTAGGTGATCCATAGAGAAGGAGGGGATAGTATTCACTTAGGCAAAAAAAAAATGTACGTCGAAGGGGTGGTAAGACGCGTCATTTTGGCGGTAGGGGGGTTTAAGATTTTTAGTGCTGTTTTCAGTTTATACATACCTTGTAAATTTCTTGATATACACCATAACAAGGCCAGATTCATCTCAAACGATATCAAACCGTCTAAGCTTTGCAATGAATGCACAACCAGCCTTCCTGTCATTTTCCATCGGCAGTTGTTGGACTTGAAAGTCAGAAAATTCGGAAAAAATCCTAATGTTTTCAAATTTTGACGATTTTCCCGCCAAAATGCATGATAAATATACAGTTTAGAAACCTCGGAATGTTACCTTTAATTTGTACCTACCTAAATACAACCGTTTTTGAGATATTCCCGTTTCTATGATTCATAATTTCATGAATTTTTCTAATTATGCGTGAATTGCATAAAATTAGCAAAATTAATAAAATTATGAATCATAGAAACGGGAATATCTCAAAAACTTATGTACGTACATGTGCAGATCAAATTAAAGGTAACATTCCGAGGTTTCTAAATCTTGTAAAAAAACTGTATAGTTATCATGTAATTTGGCGGAAAAATCATTAAAATTTGAAAAAATTTGGATTTTTTTCCCAATTTTTGGACTTTGACGTACTACAACTTAAGATTGAAGATGACAGTAGGACTGGTTGGGCATTGCAAAACTTAGAGAGTTTGCTATCACCTGAAATAAATCTCGCCTTGATAGGGTGTATATATCTAGAAATTTACAGGGTGTAAAGTGGAAACAGTACTAAAAATCTTAAATCCCCCTACCGCCGAAATGACGCGTCTTACCTGCCTTCAACGTACAATTTTTTGTTTGGCTAGGTGAGTACCATCACCTCCTTCTCTATGGACTACCTATAACGGAACACCCTGTAGAATTCATGAGTTAATGAGAAAGTTATGTTCTATAGAAAGAATATATTTATTCCAGAGCTCTATAATTGGTTAAAAAGAATATTTTATTTAGAAAAGGTGTAGAAAAAGAATGTCTGCTAGAGTTAGGTCAACCGCGCATGATCAATGAAAACTAGGACTGCTTCGATTTACGAAGCTTCGACCGTCAAACGGAAGAAATTCGATGCTTCGAAGCTACCATGTGATCTGTGACCCACTGACATATAATAAGAATGGACTGAGCCTTCCTATCTAATTAATATAGTCAAAAATGGCAAATTCGTACAAATTTTGGGTAAAATCTGTTTGTCATCTTCAAGCTCAAAATGTTCGTTGAACTGTAACAAATTTTGGAAACAGTACGGTTATATTAAATGGAATGCATTGGAATTGACATAAAAATTCAGACAAATATATTGTTTATAAAGGGTCCGCCAAATAACTTTTTTTTTTTTGAAAATGCTATAAAAAAAACTACTGAATGTTTTCTCAAATTTCTTTTTTTATTTGAAAGTACAATCCTTCCGGTTAATAATGGAAAATAATTTCATTCAAATAGCGTCATACCAAGATCTTTATGCAAAATTCGTCTCAATGATGTCTCCGAAATGTTCAATTGTTGAGAACGACGGTGAATTGATGTTGATGGCGCTTCACGCACACTTTCTGCCACACAATCAATATTCTCGGGTGTACGCACTGTTTTTGGCTTTTCACGCTTTGGTTTATCGATGAGGATGCCAGTTTGTTTCACTTTTTTCACAAGATAACGAACATACAGAGCTGACGGTGCTTCTCTTCTTCCAAAATCCGTACGCAATTTTCGCACACATTCTGCAACATTACCATGATTTTCAAAGTAATGTCGCAATATTTCCCAGCGTTGTTCAAGCGTATACACAACCATATTCGTTCAGCGGAAGAATAAAACTAATTATCTGTCAAATCAGACATGAGCTAAGTGTTACCATTCACGAAATAAGCACTAGTTGAAAAAAAAAACGTTAGATGGCGGACCCAAAAAAAACGTTAGATGGCGGACCCTATATAAGTCTATCTCCTTCAAGCTCAATTACGTTTGAAATCAAATCTGCAGAGGAGCACATTTTATAGTAACATTAAAAATTAATTTTTGTGTTAACTAAAACAATTTTTAATTTACTGCTATACTATTTTATAACATCTTTAGTGTTTCTAATCGACAAATAATAATAAATTATGAATCTGTGTACAATTGTACGAAATAAAGGATTTTCACAGCCTGCACAAAAATTTGTGCCATTTTTAAAGCAAGAACGCTCAGTCCATTCTTATTATGTCAGTGCCTGTGACCAGTGTTCAATTACTTTTAACGCTGCATTTACCTACATACTTCCCGTTGAGCTATTGAGCTAAATTTTATCATACTTATAGATCTTGCATGACAATATATTTTCGCATTTTTATATAATATCAAATTAAGATAGTGGCTGCAAGATGGCGGATGAAATTTTGGCATTATGGTCCGATTCGGCTCAAAAATAAAATCGATGCATTCGGAATGTCAAGGTTGGGGCTACGGACTTTTGGCGGGGCTAAAAGGTGGCGCGGCTATAATATGGCGCAACTATAAGATGGCGGACAAATTTAACTCTTTATGATGTAGGAAGTAATTATGAAATGTTGGATGGGGAAAGAATTCGGCTCAAAATTGGTATTTGGGGATTTCTGGGGTAGTGGATTATAAATTTTTGGTTAAAATTTAATAATTCAGTAAGGAGCCCAAAATTAAAGAATTTATGGTCGAATCCGGTATTTTGGGAATTTGAGGTTGATGAGTATGGATTTATGGACAAAATTAAGAAATTTTTATTATTAACTTCTCTTGTTAGTTAGGGTCAAAACTTGTTATTTGATCGATTTGAAACTAAATATGACAAGACATTATTTTTAACATTATACAACTCTGAAATTTTAGAAAGGAATAAATTAAAAAACTCTTTAAGAACAAATTTTTAATAAAATCTACTAAAAATTTAAAAATAATTTTTTTTGTATTCTTCGGTCTCAGAAGATATGATACCGTCTAGGGCAGTAGATAGGCCTTGAAGCAGCTGGTTCGAGGATACAAGTTATTCAAAGCTTGGAATCGAACCCTTTGTTTCTTACATTTACTGTTGGATGACAGTTTTTTTTTTATTTATTTATATGAAGCATTGGAAGGGAAAGTTGAATTAATGAATAGTAAAAAAATGTTTTCAAGTTTACGACGGTTTAACGAATAAATTTATTTAAAAATAAATTAAATTGGGCTTTAAATTTAATAATGTGTATTTAGAAATTTTAATTTAAAAATATCATTTACATTATTATTATATCGTAATGAAATCTGTAGGGTATTATGTATTTGATTCAAAGTTTGTAACGTTGAGAAATAATTACGTTCCGATTGTCCGTTTGCACGATTACTCTAGACTGGATTGTAGTAGAGGAGTTCCAATTTTGAATATAATCAGACACCAAAAATAACTGTTATTTTTGGAAATCGGCTAAAAAGTACCATAAAGATTTTAGAAGTAATCACAAATAGTTAATAAATGCAAAAAACGTTTTAAGTCTCATAATAAGAGTTTCAAAGGTTTTTTTTTAATTTATAGTTACTTACAGCTATTACCGAAGATTTTTATTTATTTAAATGTTATGATAAGAGTCCCAAAAACTTTCATCTTTTTAGTTTCATAATAATAGTCTTAGTGGACATTTGTACCGGCTTTAAGTTCAGTGCTAAGAGCTATCACAGACTTTTATAAATTTGAATTTAGTCTCTTCTACCATAAGAATTTTAATTTTTAGTAAAAGACTAAAGAGTTTAGTACCCGCTGAAAATTTTGACTTTAACTTACGCGGTGGTGCCATTAGTAGTCACGCAGTTATTCAGTATTATCTACGTCATGGTTTTATTTAATTTAATATATACAGTGTGTTTCATAATTGGTTCGCATAACTCAAGTATTTGATAGTTGAGGTGGAGGCAAGCAACAAAGTATGCGGTGTATTGGGAGTCGGGTGGGCGGGGGGAAGTTGGGCGTCGTTTCGGCGGTAGGGGGGTATAATATTATTAGTACCCTTTCCACTTTGTAACTTTCTTGATATACATGCTATCAAGGTAAGATTTATCTCAGATGAAAGCAAGCCATCTAATGAATGCTCAATCAGCCTTCTTGTCATCTTCCGTCAGAAGTTGTACGACGTTAGAGTAAAAAAATTGGGAAAAAATTCCTAATTTTTTCAAATTTTTACAATCTTCCCGCCAAAATGCATGATAACTATGCAGTTTTTTTACAAGATTTAGAAACCCCGAAATGTTGCCTTTAATTGGACTAATAATGAATCATAAAAACTTGCTTATCTCAAAAACGGTTACATTATAGATGACAAGAAGGCTGAGTGAGCAGTCATTGGAGAGCTTAGACGGTTTGTTATCATCCTAGATGAATATCACCTTGATCGGGTGCCTTGGTAGTTACAGGATGTAAGATGGAAATGTACTAAAAATGTTATACCCCCCTATCGCTGAAACCACTCGTCTTATCGGCTCTTCACGATATAATTTTTTGCTTGTCTCCTCCTCAGCTATCAAGCCCTTGAGTTATGCAGACCAATTATCAAACACCTTGTATATATATTATATTACAGTCAGTTATAACAGTTATAGAAGACTCTTATTTTAAGATAGTGAAAGGA
Source organism: Dioctria rufipes (assembly GCA_963924295.1). Taxonomy (NCBI): domain Eukaryota; kingdom Metazoa; phylum Arthropoda; class Insecta; order Diptera; family Asilidae; genus Dioctria; species Dioctria rufipes. Next base: position 218,110,748 of record OZ002741.1, read on the forward strand.
TAGCTAATTTTCCAAGCATTTCAAAAGATTACTTAACAAGCTCCATACTCCCCTTATTACAGGAGTTAAAAGATGACAAAGACAAAAACTTTGAAAATTTGTATTGATTTTTTTAAACTTTTCCCCTATTCCCGCCAAAATTCAGTATGGAAACAGGCATTCTTCATGTTCAAAATTTACAAAACCTTATCAACATGTTTTATATCGGTCACACTTTTCTCAAGGGTTGTTTTATGCAAGTCGGTAGAATAAATTAAAACTCTGTAGTCTCCAAATCCTGACAAAAATATATGCTTATAATGCATTTTGTTTAGAAACGGAGTAAAGTTTAAAAAAATTTGGAAATTGTTCCCAGATTGTTGAAATTATCACTCTGTAATTTCCAGCGAAAGTGGAGTAGAGAACTGTGGCCAGATTCTGTAACACAGAGAGTTGTGGAGTTGGGGAGATGAGAGTACTTTTGATATTTAACTCTTCACTGGGAGTACACTAGCTCGAGAAATTAGTTGTGAGAATTATCGAACTCTCTATTCCACTCGACAAAACTCTCGGCTGTTTTAGTTGAAGAGAAGTAAAAAGAAGAGGTCCCAACTCACACTATTTTGTCTGTTTTTGTTGTGTTTTATGAAGGTTGCTAGGAGATAACTGCAAAGGATGTGAATCAGTCAATTAGAAGGTGGTAAAGTGGCCGTTTTTTTTATTTTTTGTGAAAGAAAGAACGTAAGAAATAATAATAACGTTTAAATGATCAAAAACTAACGAACCCCTCTTCAATTGGATACCAAACTTGACGTACTTTGGACAACCTCCAATGGGGGTGGTACGACTCTCACCCCCAAAACCCCCTCCGCCAAAAATTTGTCGCTTACATTTTTATACTCTCGACCCTTAATCTACCGGAAAAACCAAAATGATCTACGCCCCTTTCACACAAAGTTAGGTTCCCGTCAAAATTGCGACAAAAAATTTTACCACTGAGGCCCTCAAATTTTCAAATTATCGTTAATCGAAATAAAATATAGCTTATAACAACCAGATATACCTAATTATCAAAATAGTTCTCGACTTACAGATCCTGAGCTTACCTCTGTGACTTATTGCAGTTCTTGAGTTTTTTTTTTAATTTGCCTTAATCCGCTCCCATTTTCATGCGGGCACCCTATATGCCCCATTTCCTCACCCTATCATATTCGCCCCGACTTTCAATTATTTTTATACCACATACATTCCTTTCTTTCTCTCAATTCTCTCGTTATACTGGAAAAACTCGAAAAAACCTATCCTCCTAAATACCTCAAAAACGACCTCAATAAAAAAAATTTCAAATTTTTCCCGATGCTATAAAAAAAACTTTTAAATCCCATACCCCCTTCCAGAGCTGGGCAATAATTAAATAAAAAGCACTTAAGTACAACTTAAAGTACATTTTCGTTACTTAAGACTTATTACTTAAGACTTTTGAAATGCCCTACTTAGTACTTGAACATAAGTACTTGCTTCTTTTAACTTGTACTTAAGACTTCATTTTGTACTTAAGTACCAAGATTTTTACCTAAGTATATCTGGATCTATAAGTACCTACATATAAAAAAAATATCTAACTCTTCGTATAGAGAAGCAAACACAATTTCTTGTGTAGCTCCTTTTTTGTTGAGTTTTAAATTACACAAAGAACTGTTAAAAAATGTGCCGCACCCGGGCGTCAAAACAGAACCCTACAAACTAATAACATACCAATAAGTCTGGGCAAGTAGAATAAAAACCAGTAACGCCTCGCTCTAATATAAAATCGACGGTGCCTCAACGTGATGTAGGGAAGGTCTCATTTTTTTCTTAGACATTTACTGGAAATTTTTTCCTTAGAATTTTTATGCATTATTCGTGGCGACAATGGTTAACGGGTACTTGGAACCCTAACAGTTTTTATGAGGGTAGCATTCATTTCATAGAAATTTCCAAAAAATGTTTCGGCACCATTTTTATTCCCTTTGGTGGCTAACTGAGAACAATTAATAAAATGTTTAATGTTTTTTAAATGAATTCCGATGAAATTAGAAAATGAGAAAATGAAAGTGCATCGCCGGTGGCTATTGATACAATAAATACTTTTTGAAAAATATGATATAGTAAGCACTGGTTACTTTAATGTTTTCAAAAGGTATTTATTAAATAATACTAACTAAACTCTAGAAACTTTATTATATTACTACCAACGTACAAAGTTTCTAAAAAAGTACTTTAAAAAGTACTTAGTACTTTTTATACTCTTAGTACTTTTCATATATGTGATACTTGTACTTACGCTGAAGTACCCAGGCTTTCGGTACTTGTACTTAAGTACTTTTGCTTTTGGTACTTGCCTAGCTTCTGCCCCATCCCTTTACCAACCAAACACTTCCCTTATAATTTTTTATACATCTCGACTACTATAATACCAGTCCCAGAACATTTCCTACTTACTCCCAAACACCCTGTGTATATTACTCCTATACAGGGTGTCCAAGTTGTTTTTGTGCTACCAGTATCCATAAGTAGGCGATGTTGTTTGTGGGGAGGAGGGGGATGAGAATTCCAAAAAGTATGGCAAGTGAAGGAGCTTAAAAATATTTCTTCAGTCTTTATGAATCACCCTACAACTTTCGAATAATATATGTATTGGAAATTTTCGGTATTTTGGATAGAAAAATCTCTAGAAACTTCTCATATTACAAAAAGCATGCTATACCCTTTATTTTTCATTATTCAAATATAAACCGCATAGTTGAAATGCTTTTCTTTCATGTACGGAGCATTCAGAATAAAGACAGTATACTATATACAGGGTGTTCCGTTGATAGACGTTCAAAATGAATATGATGATTAGGACCGCAAGACAAAATATATTGATAATGACATAATGGTGCATGAGGTATGGTCCAGAGATACCGGGAAATATAGAAACGTGCTCACACAATTTCTTTATCAGCTCATAAGGAGAAATAGCATAGAAAACCTTAAAATGTACTTTGATCTGGAGTACCCTGTAAATTGTATGTTTTGGTTTATGATGATTTTTTTCAAAAATAACCATTTATGAATCAATATTTATGCTTGAATCAACACGTGTGGCCTAATAACGAGAGCTCAGTTCGAATTCGTATACATATACCATATATCCAAATAAAACAAAAAAAGAAATATGTAGAATCATATAGAATCCACAAGTCTAATTATTGATGTTCATCCGAAACCGTTAGTATGCGGAAGTTGTTCGATTCTATTTTAGGAGTAAACAACAGCAATACCTTAAGCATCAATTAGCTGACATAATCTAAGATCGTGCACCTCTGTTAGTATTATTATTACTGCACAGTGTTGTGTTGTTTATTGCTGAGGTCGTTGGCCACCTATATAGCGATTTATTATTATTATATATAGGCATGCATCTATGTGTATGTATATAATGGATTACATACCTAAAACATGAACACTTCTACTCTTTTACTATAAAATTCACGATCAGAAACAACACGGAAATCAATGAAAGGAATCAAATCGATCATGCGCATAATCATCAGCAACAACAATCAGTTTTACGATATTCGGAAATTGATTTGCATTTGAAATGAAGATTATTAATTTCAGCACACTTTTGCGGTATGAAGTCTATATGTTCTGAGCACAGGTTATTTAAATACTACTGTATATAGTACATACATACCTATGTCTAGAATCGAATGGAGTATGTTCGACCTTTTCTAGACTCCAAATGCGGAAAGTCATAAAAAATGTTTTTCGCGTATATATCACCTGTCTTTCTATCTAGCTTCACGTTTGTTTATGGTTAGTTAGTGACTTCTTTAAGGCGATGGAAAAGAAATAAAAACCACCAGTTAATTGTTGTGGATAATGAAAGAACGAAGATATTCAAAATCTACGATCGATTGTGTCAGTCAATTCTAATCACATAAACTAACTGGCGCCAACCTACCAAGGAGTATCGAATAGATAAATTAGAAATTAACCTGTTGGAAAACGTGGTGGACATCATTTGTTGTTGTAGACAACAGCGTAATAGGACATGTGGCAATTTGATTGGATCTTCAGACGGTCTTTAACATTTTGAAGAGATACTTCAATATTAGAATTGATCAGCAAACTTATGGTTTTGTTTTTTTGTTTTTTTTTTAGTTAGACTAGGGGATGGAGTGTTGTTGTTTTTTTTTTTAATATTCACTCCTAACCAGAAACTGTATACAACCCTTTCCGGCCTTTTGTTTTATCCAAAATTATTAAAATTTTGACAGCAAAAAAAAAAAAAAAAAACAGACTCAATACTGTCTTGTGTGCCCCAAACATTATCACTCAAGTTAGTAGTGATCATACTTATTACCTGCGTCACGTACTAGAAGTGTTTCCTTTTTAGTCTGTGCTTTTTGTTTTTTTTTTTACATACACAATCGAATCTGATGGCTGGAATGGAAGCCTTTTTTATTGTTTATCATATTCAAATTTGATTCTCTGCAAACTAACTATGCACAGAAATGTGTGAGTGTTGTTTCCTCTCTGATCGCGGTGATCGTATTTTATTATTTCTTTTTTCTTTTTATTATATTATTCTTTTTCCCTATATGAATACATACTTGCCTGTACCTAACACATTTTAAGAATGGTGGTGCCATTTCATTCGTGCTATAAACGGTGCTTGCTTTGAATAGGCAGGCGTGGTGTATAGCCATCCTATATATTCCTCCTATCCTTTACCTTTGAGCTCAGGTAAAACAGATCTTCGTTGAGTTTTAAGAAAACAGAATGTCCAAGACAAGGTGGTGAGTTAGATTGTTCGGTGATGATTCGAAGAGAAGGATCGTTTGTAAATAAATCCTATTAGGCGTGCGATTTTTAGGAGAATTTTTAATTATTATTGTTTTTTTTTCTGATGATTCGTCGGACATACATAGTTTTACATAATCGAGAAAGATTTAATTATCATGTTAATCTAAGCAATGTGTCTTCCTAATAATATTTTTTTAATTATGTGTGCTCATTTGTGTGAACTGTTTATAAAGTGTGGTGTATTTTAATAGTTGTGAAAAAGTATATTCATCAAAAATAAAATGTTTAAAAATATATAAACAATCTATAGATAAAAAGTATTAAAAAACTTAGAGAGATTTAAAATGGGAACATATGATCAGGGAATTTGTTGTGGTAAGTGTAAGAATTTTAAATTGTTTTGAAATAGGTTACATCTGGAAATATCGAACGGATGCATAGTCCTCTAAAGTATACAATTATATGTATGTAATGTACACAAATAACTGTGTAGTGAACTATGTATAAAATTATTTCTAGCTAATTTTTATTGTAAATAGTCTGGAACATAAAAAAAAGCAACTGAAATTTGGTATGTAGATCAAAACTAAATATTCGCATTTTTTTTTTATCTCTTTGAAAATATTTTGTAGGCTCCTCTTATTTAGTTATCTCTAATTGTGACGGATAATGTGAAGTTTTGAATTTGATTGGATTGATTTGTGTTTTTGTGACGGAGAAAGCTTTGAATTTTGTATAAAATGATTTTGATGTTATATACTTAGAAGCAATGTTAAAACTCAATTTTAATTAGTAGGTATAGGAAACTTATGTATGCATATAATAGTAGCGCACCCAGGATTCCGCTTGGGCGGGGGGGGGGGGAGGCATAGGATCACCAATTCCAAAAGTGGTTCGAAAATAGGGTTCTAAAGTCACATCCGAAACACATCTGAGAACTCAAGAATTGCTTCTTTTGAAAATATTGAATTTCAAGTTTTATCTGCTAAAATCTCGACATACACCATAAAGCCACTGTTTTCTTTATCTTCAATAGTTTAATCAAAATTTCATAAACAATGAAACACATTTATTTATTTATTTGTAATTCACGTAATTTTTGCCGTTTTTACAAAAAATTTAAATAGAAACCTAAGTCCCGGTGCACACATCAGTGTGTACATAAGAGGCCCAACTGAGTCTTAACCGCTGACTTATAGCAATGGATTGAGCGATTTGTTATTTCATGTGACACAAAAAATATTGTGTTTCTGTATATCAGAGTTTGAGCACCTTTTAAAATGTTTACTACATAAAAACATTTCAGACTCAATCAATCAGATGAAATTTTATACCCGAAAATTGGATTAAATTAAAAAATATCTTTCTTGTGTTCAAGTGATATTTTAATCGCTTATAAGCATCTTATAAGAAATTAAACTCATTCCGACTTTAATTTTCAGCATATGGGCAAGAGAGACGGAGCATGATAAAGTCCAAGGTATATAGAAGATTAGTAGTCTTATTAAAATTTTGACACATTGCAGCTGATAGCCTGTGACGTAATTCTGTGACTAATGTATATACATTTTTATTGGCAAGCCAAAGAAAGGAGAGAGAGTATTGTGTTATCTGTATCGTACTTTCCTAAACATTCACCTAATGGTGGAGCATGGTTCGTAATGGGAACAGCTTGTATTCTATATACCTTGGGTAAACACTATCTTTACCTTATTCTTCCTGCGGTGGTTGCATCTGCAGCCAACATAAAAACATCAACTGGCATAAGAAAACTTTCAGTAAGCGATATTTTATGTTGGTAGCTCCAACTCTGCCATAGCGCGAAAGAGAAAACTATAAAACTTGTGCCATTCTTTCCTATAAGAAAATAACAATACGCTCAGTCCATTGTTATAAGTCAGCGGTCCCAACATTCTAAAATATTTGCAGTGTTCTTATGCAAAACGGACAAAAGTTTGATTTGAATAGATCCTCCGTCTTAAACTACTATTCATACAGAAAAATGGTGTTCTAATAATTTTAAGCTCGCTTTCTTATCATCCGAACCGAAATAAAATTTTTATACCTTTCCTAACAAAATTATTTTAAAATATTTATCTGAACCAAATGACTACGACTCCTTAAACAAAAACTCTCAGCTGAGTAATCATTGTATATGGCGCTGTGCCGTCATGGGATGCCGTCGTGGGTTGATGATGTCGAATGTAGCTGTAGCTGCCTACATTTTCGGACTTCGGCTGCACATACACACATGCAATTATTACTCAGCTGAGAGTTATTGAGCGTAAAACGGTAAGGTTACTTTATAATCAAAACTACATTTTATTATTTTGTTAAGTAAGATATATAGTAAGTGTAGCCTTTGGGAAGGTAAAGAAACCAAACTTTAAATTACTAGAAGACTATTTTCCTGTATGGATAGTAGTTTGGGCTGTATAGCATATATAAAGTCAATGTTTGGTACTTTTCCATAAGTATCAATATAGAATATTTTAGAGAACGGACTCCCAACGCACACATATAGATTTCTGTTTCATATGGCTTGGATAGTTTTCTCGAGGGTTTTGCTTCTTTACTATAGGCGTAACCCCCGGAATATACAAGCCACAAGTCATGAAAAATGTCGAAAAAAGAGAGCAGCGGGCCGGTTAGCAGGCGACATCCACAGTCTTCTTGCCTTGTCTTACTGCACGAGTTTTTCATATAAAAGTTGCTTGTATTTTGTTAAAACGCTATAATTTCCATAAATTTGTTCTATATGCTATCTAGATATCTAGTCTATACCCACTAGTATTCCTGGGTATATTAAGATTATTTGATGACACACATGGTGTATAAATGGGATATTCTGAATATCTAGATATCGATACCCCATGTCTGTTATAACCATTAGATGGTGTAACCTCTGACCCTTCACTCTAAAAATGCCGGTGTGCCCCAGGGTTTTGTTATCTCTCCGTCTTTCTTCTTAGTTTTCAGTATGCTCTGCTTTCTGTTACTTTAAATTCCATCTATAATTTTACTGATGACAGTACCCTTGATTTGGCTTACTTTTTTGACAATCTTACGGATTCTAGAGGGAATGCCACATGTGTCAAATAATTATGCATGATTAGATAATTGAATAACGATCATGACAGTATCCACATTTAGGGCAAAGTCGCGTCGTATTCAATCTGCCCAAGATCCAAATCGCTTTAAAACAAGATCATCACTTAACCACTCTCGTTTATTTTGATACAGCATTAGTTGAAAATATTAATATTTGCTGATTGTGTTTGGAGGAAGTCTGTTATAAAGTTATCTTGTTTCCGCTGAAAAACTAAAAGGCACTCTTCTGGAATGCATATTAACTATATCCCTAGGTGGTCGTACGTAGAGGAAAACAACTGTTTCTTCAAATATGTTTCCTGCATTCATCTCCTGTATATATTTTTGTAGCTCATCAAACCATTTTCAAATAACCTCCTCGGAAACCGTATCTCTGGCTTCAGTTAGGCCTTCGAGAATTCGATATGCAAGCTCTGTATTGCATATCAGGAAAAGCTTATACAATTTTCGAAGTATAAAAAATCGTTTTGCTCAATTTTTTGAACTGTGCTTAAAAGGCTATCAAGATGTAATGGAAACCCACATTTGGCTAACGACTCACCCCACTTAACTAGTTTTTTCTTCGATTGCCGCTAAATTACTTTGTGGTCTAGATTTTCCTATGCCTTCAAGATGTCTTCCAGACAATTTATCGCGCAATCATGTTTTTGGAATATTTTATTTGATGCTAATAGAAAATATTCCCTATCGAATGTCCGACAATTACCATTGTAGCAGTATATCTTCCATATTTCGTTATATGCAGTGCATTAAATCAAACTAATTAAAAAAGAGTTTGTGTAGGGCTCAATTTGGGGCAACGTAAAAAATTCAGATCTAATTTGTGGCCACCAGTATATACGCAAATTCGCTCATAAAAATTAATTATTGATCCATTTCGTGGCCACTAAAATTAATGTGGTTATATTTTAAGAAAAATACATGCCATGTTATAGAATGAAATGGACGCAAATTGGTGCACTTACCCTATATCCTGTGTCAGCTAATTGTTTTAATTTAATTTTTTTAGTCATAATTTGAAAAAGGCTGTTTTTAAAGTAATGGTATTTTTTTTTTTACAAGAAATTTTACACAATAATCTTAATTCCGCCTGATAAAAATCGGGTACGATTCAGCGAATTACTCATTATTTTGAACTTTCTTAATTTTCGTGGCAAAAATATTTGGCTTCTTTTCAATCATAGATTTATTGCCTGAGGTTCGATGTTTAAAGTTGAATTCCTTTGTATGCTTTTATCCTGCCACAAAGTACAGTAACAGGAAGTTTTAATGCAGAGTGCGCTATAGTACGTCCACAGCTGAGATACTAATTTTCTCAGAACGTTGCAGGCTAGTCATTCCAAATTTGCCTAAGTATTTACCAACAATCGCCATAAATTTATCTTCTACTTTCGTCAGAGTCTTGTTATAGATAAAATTGTTGAATAATATGCTCATATATGTGTCTTCTGCACGCTACACTAACGGTCATACGTCCATAGTATTCTTGTATTTATCCCAGGATATGAAACGCCGTATTTTGCTATCAAAGTACCGAAAAGCTTGCTGGTTATCTGCAGGCTAAGGTTTATTTCAACAATTAAAAACAATTAATTGAGGATCATTACAAGCCTGTGTAATTGATTGTCGCCAGATGAAATTAGAAGACGATCATTGTAAAATCAAACAAAACGGGAAGAAATCTTTTTTTGTATATGAACAATTTTAATCTCGTAACCGGCATTTTATTAAAGATTTATTAAGGAGAAACAATGTTATACTTAAGTGGGTGTCTAGGACATGAGGGCCATAAAGGCAATGAAATTGCTAATGGCTTAGCTAAAAGAGGAGCAGAAATTCCCTTTGTCGGACCAGAGCCATTTTGTGGCACTTCGAAGTGTTACCTCAGAGATACCCTAATTAGCTGGGAGAATAAACAAAAATTTCTTCATTTGGGAAAGGTTACAAGGACTGCGTCAGCCAAAAAAGTTTATTGACACATCTGGCGCAAAGACAAAAGAACTCACACTGCTTAGGAGAACAGAGTTCATAATGAATACAGATATCTTCTCAGGCCATTGCCAATTGAGGTATCACCTATACAAGATGCGCTTGGCCGAGAATTCAGCCTGCCGTTTCTGTCCGGATGTTCATGAAATCTCGGAGCACTTGCTTTGCAACTGCGAAGTATTGGCCACGAAGGGATTGCTCTACTTCGAACATGCTTTTCCTTCACATGTGAAACCTCAATCCCAAAATCGTTCTAGACTTTATTTTCAGTCTAAACCTAGAAAGGGAGTAAGTTAAACGGAGGCTCACAATAGATCTTTCAGGTCGCAGTAAATGCGAGGCCAACGCCACAAATATAAATTTAAATCTAAGCGGTATTTAGTACAGACATTTTATTAACTGACACTAGAGACGAGATATCTCATAGTATTTTTTTTTCACTTTTAAAGTAAATGCTTGCTTTGCGCTAAATATTATTAGGTTTCGTGTTTTCTTTAAAGTAAAAATAAAAAATAAAGAAAAAAGTAGTGTAAAATTACAATGGGACAGAAATCCAAGGAAACAACGCAGTTGGAAAGAAAAATTGTTATTAGCTTACATAACGAATGTGGATCGCTAATAGGATATCGATAACAGAGCTCCATATAACTGTTAAAGATATAATTTACCGATATGGGATAAGAAAAACTAATTAATGGCTTTAGGTCTGACTGAGACCAGTCGCGGTCTGCATAGAAATAGAATTTTTCAAAAACCTTTCTATAAGGCTGCAGTAAAAGAAGAATCATCTGCTCAAAATATTCTATTTTTGCGCAGATGATTTACACATATATTTAGAAGACAAACCACCATGTGGAGATAACGGAAATGAACGTGTTTTGGTCTTAGGCCAGTATTAGGCCTCTTAGAATCTAAATTTTTGAAAACCCCTTTTTATTGAACATACGAGTTTGAGATATATCGCTATGCGGAATTTCAGCCCCAGCTCCCCTTACACGGTCAATTTTATTGCGTCAGTATCGATATTGATCGTCTGATATTGATGCAATTATATTGATGGAAAAAATTTTGAAGAAAACTAAAACGATTTAATTTTTATTGAAGACCTGTCAATATATTGAGGTGATGTATGTTTCTGAGTGACCCTTGGATAACATCTAAGTCACTGGGGGACTGCAGGACGTCTTTACATAAGCTGTGTATCCATAATATGGTGTCCCTGCAGTGGGTTTTCGCGCAGATGGGGCTCAAGAATAAGCGGGCTGATGTGCTAGCAAGGTTCGGTTCTAGTTATCCCTTCCTTAGACTGGAACCTGCTGTAGGCATTGCCACCTCGGTGATCAGATCTCTCCACAAAATGGATGATCACATGAAACATCAGCAGCAATGGACGAACCTGGGTACTTGCGGATGTACAAAACTTTTTTGATAGGTCTAATAGGAATTTCTCTGACTTCCTATTGCGGCTCGGGAGAAAATAATGGAGAACTGTGGTTGGCATCGTTACCGGGCACAGTTTACCTCACGCTCATTTAACAGGGGTGGGAGTTGTTGACACCCCGAGTGTCTGACCTGGCTGGGAAGAGAGCCTGAGACAACCGGAGCAGGATACGATTGGGTCTGCCCTCCTATCTATGGATGATCTGAAAAGCTTACCTCACCTAAAGTTGATACGCTTGATTAAGAGGACAGAAAGGTTTTGATGAGTGTTGGTGTGGTATTTTTAGTATGTTAGCACAATGGGCCGCCATGGCCTCCATGCTTGAGATCATTTGTACGCTTGGTTTCAATAAAAAAAAAAACAAGGTATGCTGTGCAATATAACATCAGTCATTGACAAGCAAATTGTCTGGAGTAATTGGATACGAGAACTTCAAGGAATTGTAGAGTAACAGCTAGCCGGTATGCAAGTGATATCGCCTACCCCATAATTATAACTTGCTTTTTTTATTCGTGGTAAAACCAATGCAACTAAATGCTGTAACAGTTGTCCATGCATTCACAACAAAATTGGGGTAGTCATCCAGAGTTAGTTCTTGGATATCATGTATGCTTTTCCAACAACTAGCTCCTTGATCCACACTTTTCTATGTCTTCTTCTTGATTAGCATTCCCATAGCCAAGGAAATTAGTATGAGGTGTCAATTTTAGTATCAGCCAGAGAAAACAAACTTAGTCTTGTTACCCTGACAATGAACTGATAAATGGGTTTAGACTTAAGGCCAATTTGAACTCTGCAATGTAGGAAAGAATCAGCATGCAAAATTTCCTAGACCTTGTTGTTCTTAAGATACAGTGATCAGTTAGTTAGTCAGTGAAATCGATGAGTGGTATTTGGATTTTATAGTTATAGATAAGTTACATAACTATACAGACCTTATTTTTGGCCTCTTTGAATATTATTTGATGGCAATATGAATTGATATTGGCTATGAATTGATATTGGCATATACTACTGTGCCCAAAAAATAAGGTGACATTTGAATTTAAACTGCGCGCGTCAAAGGAGTTGGCGAATTGGTTCCTTTTTTAGGTTGGTAGGACTGTTTTTGACATCCCTGCCAAATCATACGTCAAAATATTAGTGTTTGAGATACGCTTCATTTTGTGAGCTGCTAAAAGTGAATTTCTCGTTTTTTGCGATGTCGAAATTTGTTGAGCAAAGAATTTGCATTAAATTTTGTTTTTCGGACTATTGACTACATTGACAAGACGAAATGCATGATCACTGGAGACGAGACTTGGATCAATGATTACGACCCCGAATATCGTGCGGGTGTGCCGAGACCAAAAAAACCGCGCCAAAGTCGCTCAAAAATCAAGATGATGTTGACTGTCTTTTTCGATTATCGTGGTGTTGTGCATTCTGAGTTCCTTCCCCCGGGTCAAACAGTTAACAAGGAATATTATCTGAACGTTATGCGTCGTTTGCGTAACGCTATCCGGCAAAAGAGGGCGGAATTGTGGAAAGACAACTTTTGGTTTTTGCACCACGATAATGCGCCGTCTCACACTGCACTCGTTCTTCGTGACCATTTCGCCAAAAACTCGACTCATATCGTTCCACAACCACCGTATTCACCTGATTTGGCGCCATGCGACTTCTGGCTGTTCAACAAGCTCAAAAGATCGCTCCGAGAACACCGTTTTGAGATGATAGAGCAGATTCAAGCCGCCGCGAGGAAGGAGCTGAAGGCCATCCCTGAAATCGACTTTTTCAACTGTTTCGAAGATTGGAAAATCCGTTGGCAAAAGTGCATTGCATCGGGAGGGGATTACTTTGAATGCAATGAAATTGATTTGGAAGAATAAATAAAGAATTTTCAATATAAATTCAAATATCACCTTATTTTTTGGGCACAGTAGTATATGCCATCAGCATCATCTAAATGCATTAAGAGGAGTCAGTACTCAGCAAAAATTTCAATTTAGATGCCAGCGAGCCTGTAGGCAATAAAACTTACTATACGTAGGTTTGTGTCCTGAAAGTATGAAAATACATATAAAATCAGCCTAGACCTAGACCAAAAGTCAAATTAGAGACATCTAGCGTAAAAGACAGAAACCCAACATGCGACAATTTAAGACGAAAATGGAAATTTGCAGTTCAAAGAAATTGAAAATTTTTAACGAGAATGAACTCTCGAAAATTTTATTTTGCACATAATTGTTAAATATATTATTTTGCGTTATATTTTTAAAACTTTCAACGAAATATTGCAATTTCTCGTCGGTGAAATATCGAGAGAAAAAACAAGTACTATTAGAGTTAAACAATTAAAAAATGCGCCACTAAAAAGGAAAAAACTCGACGTTATTTGCTAGATCTAGGCTGTATCTCTCTAAAATAGTCACAATATAAAGAAATGAGAGTACCTACTAAGAGGAATTTGATTTGAAAAAAATCAATTTTTACCATTTTTTACAAGTTTCCGAGCTAATATCTCCATTCCAATGCATAGTTTGCTAGAAATTTGCATTGAAAATGTATGAAACTTGCAAATCTTGGTACTGACTCCTCTTAAAAGCTTTATATAACTTTGTATACATATTAATCTGTGCTTTTATGTATGTATAGGTCATCATATCCAATAAAAACAGCAACTTATTCTGCATCTATTCCAGAGCGATGTTTTCAGAAAAAAAAATAAATAAATTCGGGAATAACAACAAAGTCATCAGATACTGTCCCTACTCAGTCAGACATCGACCGTGAAAGTTAGTTTTGCTCAACATTTGTGCAATTCCTTTATTATATTTTTTTATTCTCGTAATACTTATTAGCTGTGAGAATTCTCTACATAAGTCCGAATACAAAATTTCTTATATCGACTTAATTCGCTTAAAAAAATTTTTTTTTTCAAAACATAATAAAACTTATCTACACATCTACGATCTCCAGTAGGATTTCTTTGATGTCTCCGTAGAGATAATAATAAATCCTCTTGAAGGCATATATATAGTGCTAGAGTCCAATTTTAACTTAATACCAAACTGAAAATAAAATTCAAATCCCTGTCGCATTAATCAACGTGTTACTAGTTATGTATTAGTATAGATTAGGGAATATCTTTTATCTCCTTGTAGGCCTCTTCAAAAATATCTTCTCATACATACATACATATATCAAGGGACTTGCACCGATATTTGATTTGACGCACGTGTGATTCCTTTGGACTGTAAAATGTAAACAAGAGCATAGAATTAAAAGAAGAAAAAAAAAATCTAGCATAGTGGAAGTACATACTTTGTTACCTAAGTACATATATATCCAAAGAGAAAAAAACCAGAATCTGTAGATTCTATAGATAGTTTATATACGTTCCATTCCCTGAGGTTATGCGGAATGTTGTACCTACTAATTTTCTGTAAATTAATGTAATTAATCACAGCATGAATAAGACGCTAATTATTGTGAAGAGCTGTGTCGTTTATCTGGGTCTTATCCTTTCATTTGTTTGGAGCCACAATGACTAGAGATTCCATGCTGAAGTTCATCTAGCTGCTATATATTGAGGATGTATGCAATTTACTGCGCCCATTCAATATGCATTTCGTAGACATTCAAAATAAATTCCATGCTTATAAAATCCTTTTGGCTCCCTGCCTATGTATATTTGGAGTATTTTGGCTCACTTCAAGAAGCTCACATCTGGCATATTTTTAATGTTATTATGAATGAAAACGAAAACATTCTCCTCTCGCGCATGCATATTACGCCGGGACGCGACTACTGAGCATATGGCGTCTGGGCCCGTCCATTTGATAGTTTCTTCATTTCGTATTACACTTTTTGTCACATTACGGGCAATTATGTATGTGCGCATATTGCGCATATACTTATGTAGTTCGGAAGTCATTTGACTGCGTCTCATAAAGGCAGACCAAACATTTCAACTATTTTAAACGACACACAGAAGCACTTTGCTGATTTAGCACTAATTTTTTGCCTACTTTATGATGATAGAGTAAAATTAATGGAACAAATGCATGATGCTGCTGCCTTTTGTTATCCCATAAATTATGCACTTATAATGTGTGGTGGACAATTTTAAAATGCAGGGCTTAATCTGAAGTATTTAGGTTATTGTGCTTATGTGTTTTTAACAACTGTTCATTTTCTGTTGGTAAAATGAATCATTCGACTGATTTGGATGATTTGATTGTTTTTTTTATATTGTTCTTAAAGGAGTTAAGAAAGGAATCTGTATATGATCTTTTTAGACAGCTTTTAAATCTTCTTTAGTCTTTCGTCTGTGTCTAGTCATTGATTTATTTCAATATGTATATAAACTTGCAAATTGATGTGTAAGAGTGAATCATGTTTACTTGCTAGAAAAATCTTTTTTTTTTGTATAATTTTTTTTCGCCAACCATTTCAAGTGTAAAAAGTTTTTTGTTTCATAGGTTTCAGTAAGTAAAAGTTAAAAATGTATATTCTATAAGCTCTTACCAGTGATCTGTGGAGTCCCTCAAGGCTCTATTTTTGGACCACTACCACTAAATGATATTTTCCCAGAATTGTTAAAAATGCAGAAATACATCTGTATGCCGACAACGTTCAAATCCACCTTAATAGACCAATTGTGTGTATACAACGCATGAGAACTTATTCATGGTCAATCGTAAATAATCTGGTATTCAGTGCCAGCCAATCTTGTTGTAGTCTACTGTATAGTAATGACGTCGATGTAAATGACTTACCCCCGGTATAAATATCTCCACTTTGAGAATAGTCAGAGTCCTTGGCTTGAAGTAATGTTGAATGCTTACTTGAACTGCTGCGATTTTATCAAGGCTCTTATCAGCAAAGTATGTATATGGCTGTGTTTGACAATTATGGTTATCTGCAGCATTATTACCCATAGAAACCAGATTTAAATTTATAAAAACTTTGGTTATGTCACATTTATTTTAGTTATGGTAGCCTAATGTTTCCGTTATTGGTCTTTGCTTATACTCGTAAACTGGATGTATGTAGAATGTAAGCTATAATGATTGTGTGCAATCTACGCTTTTAATTACATCATATCGGCACAAAAAAGTTGAATGCTTCCTTCAAACTTATCGTACATACCTACAAAAGTTTGATGTTTATGCATTATATATAGTTATATACAAAAGAACATATAAGGTATCTTTATGAATATTAAGGTGATCTGGTTGATCATTTAAGTATCATACAACAGATATGCTTCGAGTAAATGACTACAAAATCTGATATAATTGTAAGACCATGTAACGTGTGTTCCAATAAACCATACTTCCAGCATGGATCAATGGTGTGGTATATGCACACGATTTCAAGAAGAACAGTGGAGTCAGACTGGACGTATTCAGCCTTAAATGCCATATTTCAAAGGCACTTGATGGCTTAATCATCAATATCCTATCGAATAGTCGTTCTCATGACTTTAGAGTCATTTACTAAGTTTCATTCATTCATTAAGTCAAGCATACTCTGTAAGTGACGGCAAACTCTTAAAAATTTATCGAAGAGAAACAAGTATCCTTAAATGGGTACCGGAACATGAGGGACATAAGGACAATGCAATTGTCGACGGCCTAGATAAAAGACGATCAGGAACTTCCTTTGTCAGACCAGAGCTATTCTGTGGCACTTCAAAATTATTACCTCACTCAGAGCTACCCTAAATAACTTTAAGAAGAAACAAAAATCCATTAATTGGAAAAGTCTATAAGGACTTCGTTAGACAAAAAAAGTTTATCGACACCGCTGGCGGAGAAACAGAGGTTTTTCTACTCCTTAGGATAACAGAGCTTAAAATAATTACAGAACTCTTCTCAGGCTACTGCTCTTTAAGGTATCACCTAAACAAGATGGACTTGCCTGAGACTTCATCCTACCACTGCAAATGCGAAGTATTCGCCAGGCAGGGATTTCTCCACTTCTAACATGCTTTTCCTCCACATGTGGAACCTCAATCCCAGAATCGTTCTAGCCTTTATTAACAGTCTAAATCTAGAAAGTTAGTAAGTTAAACGGGGACTCCCAATAGATCTTTCAGGTATCAGTTAGTGCGAAGCCAGTGCCTGCATACCCCTCCACAAATCTAATTTTATCTAAGTTTCCTTCACTCTGAAAGGCACCGAAAGCTTCTAATTTCACGCTTTTGCTCTGTAATTGGGCGTCTTTTATACTTTTTACAGCAACAAATATCTCGAATTCTCAACCAGCGGACATTTAACGGACGAGCACAGCTAGCTGATTCTGGAATAGTTTAATAAACATTTTTACATGTGTTGCTGCTCTTATGGCTTCCCTTGTCATTTTCTTAGTTTCCTTTCATTTTGGGCTATCTTTGTCTAACACTGTATCATTATATTTCGTCTATATTAGTTAGTAACTTAGTCACTTAGCTTTGATTAAATTTGATTGATCAGATTAAAGCTCAATTAAAAAAAAAAAAATATTAAAATAATTGTGCAAATAACAGATCAACATTCGCATAAATAAAAATAGAATTGAATTGAAGTGTATTAGACAAAGAAAGCATTAGTTGCTAAACGTCTTAGGATCTGGCTTCCTTGAGCTGATCATTTCTCTGCACTAAGGCACATTCTTCAGAAATTCCATGAGATTAGAGTGAACTGAATTGAATATTCACAAGCATGTTACAGAAATAAACAGAATCTTAAACCTTCTCTCAAACTGTACAAAATCAGCATGAATTCATACAATTTTTAGTGCTATCGAAGAAATGAGAAAGAATTAAAATTAAAAAAAAAAAAAATTATATCTAAACCCAGTTGTGACCTACCTCATCTGGATTTTTTCTTAGGGTTATCCTGAGAAACAACGTTGATCTATTTACAAAGTAAAGGGTTTTCCAATAAGAGGTGTTATTTTGATATTCAAAGAAAAATGCCATTTTTTGAGATAAATGATCGGATCTTTATTTCATTATAAAGAGGAAGGTATGCCGTTAATAATGGAAAATAACATCAGCCAAATAACCACCACGACCACGCCTACAGGACCATATCCTTTTCATGAAATTTTCCATAACCAAATCGCAAAGTGGCTGCCCTATGTCCTCGATAGCCTCACGAATTCCATCTTTGAGGTCTTGAATCGACGCTGAGCTGTTGGCGTAGACCTTCTCTTTCACGTGGCCCCAAAGGAAGAAGTCGCAAGGTGTTAAGTCACAAGATCTCGGTGGCCAATTGTGATCACCTCTTCGAGAGATAACACGGTCCGGAAACTTTTCCCGTAAAAGATCAATGGTTTCGTTGCTTGTATGGCACGTAGCGCCGTCTTGTTGAGAGTAAACGTTGTCCAGATCAATACCATCCAATTCCGGCCATAAAAAATCATTAATCATCTGTCGATAGCGCAATCCATTCACCGTAACTGTTGCTCCAGCCTCATTTTCGGAAAAGTAAGGTCCAATAACCCCGCGGGACCATAAACCGCACCAAACAGTCACACGTTGAGGATAGAGAGGCTTTTCAACAATAACTCTTGGGTTTTCCGAGCCCCAGATGAGACAATTTTGCTTGTTGACGAAGCCATCGAGGTGGAAATGGGCCTCATCACTCAATATGAGTTTTCAATGGAATTCCGGATCATTTTCATGCATTTCAAGGACCCAATCAGCAAAGTTTCGACGTTGTTGATGATCGGCCGGCTTGAGTTCTTGTGTTAACTGAACTTTATAAGCCTTAAGACCCAAATCTTTATGCAAAATACGGTGTAATGACGTTTGTGGAATGCCTAATTCCAAAGAACGACGAGGAATGGACAAACCTGGGTTTTCTTCAACACTTTCGGCTACAGCAGCAATATTCTCGGCTGTTCTTGAGCGACGTGCACGGGTTTTATTCTTCACATCACTAACTTGTCCCGACAGCTCGAATTTTTCTACCAATTTCTGTATTGCGGTCCGACAAAGTGCTCCACGACGACCCAAAAATGTTCGAATTTACGAACCGTCTCTACCAAATTTTTACCATTTTTATAGTGAATTTTAATAATTTCAATGCTTTGTTGAATCGTGTATCGTTCCATTTTTATTAATGGCGTAGTTTCTACTTGTCAAATGTCAAAAAATGACAGCTCCAAAAGTGACATCTACCGAAATAGCGGGCTAATTAAAATAACACCTCTTATTGGAAAACCCTTTATAAACTGAACTTATTGAGCAAAGCAAATATTGTTGACGGCTGTACGATGATTTCAGTATAAAAAGTATAATAAGATACAAAGGTTAATCTGGATTAGGCACGAACGAACTGAAGGAATAGGGCAGGTTGGAAAATATATTACAAAGATAATATCCTGTGGGATGTAAAATAGCTAGATCATAGGTAAGAGACTGCAGACTCCAGAAAAGAGTCGAAAACTCTTGATAAGTTTTAGCGCCAAGTGAGTGAGTGAGTAAGTATGATGGATTAAAATGGAGGTTAGCGATCTTCGAACTCCAAATTAAAACATCATAATAATGCAATTCACTTGTATCATACCCAAATATCTCGAGGAACGTGATTGTTAAGGAATAAATTCGTTCAAATGTATCTGGATAAATGTTTTTTATGGGCCTCCGGAGCAACCCAATGAAATATCATTCATAAATTACAATATTCCATCTGTTGTTTGCAGATTGTCTTGGTTTTTCGTGTGCGTCAGTTGGGCCTGAACCTAGAACCCTACAGAATCATAAGCCAATCTGTCATCCATTATATGCAGAAACGGATATAGCACTGAAATTAAGGAGGTCATCGTACTGCAATTAAATTTAGCAAAGAAAAGAAAATCAAATGGGGCACCACTTGTCCAGCGCCGTAAGTTTTTAGCCACCGCAATACTGTAGTGAGGTATTAATATATTTTTTTTTACAAAAAGTCATTTTTTTTTAATAGAATTGTAGTTTAGGGTGTAAACTGCAGGAGTCATTCAAACCAAACTTTTCTCAGTTTTCTGGCAAATATAATATCACAGACTTCAATAATATACCCTCCTAGCAGCAGGCCTTTCCCATACAAAATTTTTGAAGCCAACATAACTATGGGGCCAGAGGGGTAAAACATCCCAAATTACTGTCATGTTGCGG
Source organism: Dioctria rufipes (assembly GCA_963924295.1). Lineage (NCBI taxonomy): Eukaryota > Metazoa > Arthropoda > Insecta > Diptera > Asilidae > Dioctria > Dioctria rufipes. Next base: position 218,131,237 of record OZ002741.1, read on the forward strand.
GATATTACATAATTAGGACTACCATGATTAGCTTAAATGAAGGGAAATTTTCAGTTTTATTTTAAAAATTAATTCTCTACGCAGTTCTTAATTAAGTTGTTGCTAAATATTCAGAAAATATTTAAGTATTTACGTTTTTTTTGTTTTACATTTAAAACTATGTTTCATATGTAATTACAACTACAATGCGTAATAAATGTTGTATTTTATAAGAAAAGTAAGAATCTTAAGATGTGTATAAAAATCTCAAAGTTTATATGTTTCTTCACGAATTATTATTTCATGTAATTCCTTTTAAACTTGAGAAATAATGTTGCGAAAATTCTCTGTACCCTGTGTACTTTTTTTTTTAAATCAAATTAAAAGCTCCAACAATTTATGTGGTGGGCATACAGTTTTAAAGTTATTAATAACACTTTTTAAACTTTCTGAATAAGCGTTAAAAAACATTCTTCTGAGTAACGATATTGTCAAAAGGTAAGCAAAGGTACTGTAAGATTGTTAATTTTTATTGAGAAGCGGTAGTTTTGGCATCGTAAAAAATTAACAAATGAGTACCAGAATAGGTTTCTAAAATTGTCGATGACGAATGCATTATAATTTCCTAAGTAAAGGAGGAAAATAGTTAATACCATGATGTCAGGATTGTTTCGGTTTATTATAAATTTAGTTGATATAGCCAGAATAAAGCCGCCACTTTCACATTCCAGGTAGAAAGGCGAATTATCTATTATATCGGTCAAGAATCTAAGTGCTAATCGAAACACCTGAATAATGCTTGGTCTAATATGAATCATTCCTACATACCTTATAGGAGCATATTTCAATAGAAGGTGGTCTGTTTACGCAAATTTTTAATATTCATATTGTTATGTATTTTTTTTTCGTAGTTGTAATGCATTTAATCTTCTGTAAGATTTCTTTTTAAATTATTATAATAAAAACCAATTCCGTATTAAAAATAAATACTAAAGCACACAATTTTTGTTATTAGCTTGAAATATTACTATAAATTATCAAACTAATAACATATATCATTGCAATAAATAATTTCCATTTATATATAACAATTTTCCTTCTGGAAATAGTTTTCTAACTTTGTGGCAACACAGATCGCTGGCAACATAAAAAGCATATTTTATGCTGGCTTCATTCTTTGCGAGCTGCCATCAGTCTATATATTGAAGTTTGTGTTAATATGGACTGCTCGATATACTATTTCATGCGGGTATAATTTTTTCTGTCAAAACTAGCTCTTACGTCGGTGCCAATATTGAAAAAACCATTGGCGGGAAGTTGAAAAGTGATTTTAATAAAACCTTTCGAATTTCTGTTGAGTATCTATGAAAATATTGATTTTGATAAAACACTTTCTATCACTAATTAACCTAAATAATTAATTTAAAAACATTTAGTTCGACAAACCCATTTATTTATTTGTTATTTCCAGTTCTCTCTCAGTTGGTACTTGGTGCTTAGACCGAAAGAGAAACCTGTATAGAAGTGAGCCTACTTTCTGCAGTGTATTTCTATGGACGTAGTCAGTCCATATTAAATATTATGTCAGTGATTTCAAATATTTTAGAATGTTAGGAGTTAGGACTAAGTTTATGCTCTGATGTGGTAGTGAGGGAGTGTGTTTCGTGGCTCGGGAAGTAATTCTCGAGGGTTTGGGTCACCCATAGTTGGGGTCCCAGACTCAAATTCTGAGAAAAAACCTATACAAATACATTACATGCATACAATAATATTCATTGAAATGAAATTTTTATTTTTTTAAGTTTTGGAACAAAAATATTTTGTATAATTTTCTCAAATTGATTTATATATAAATAAAAAATATATTTTTTCGAATAACTCAATTAATTACATATTTTTACCTTTAATTTGAGGGGGGCAGGGTCCTGAGGCTCATGACCTGGATCCGAGACTGATTATATGTACAGCCTAATAAATGGTCTCAGTATCAATTGAAACGAAACAATAATTATTCCAGTTTATAGCGTTATTTAACCTATCTGAAGTCCTTAACATCCTTTTACAATGCGTTGCCTCTTATTTATCTTTCAAATCAAATAAGATGAAATAAGACACTTCTCTCCTCTCTCTCTTTTCGTTAAGGTAGCAAAAATCAAAAATTAATTTGATGGTTAATGAATCTAATAATACAATGCGATATTGCCTATAAAAGGTGGAAGTGATTCCAAATTAATATGTATTGGGTTGAGTATAAACACAAAACTCGATAATTTAACATCCTGTTCTATTCTCACTGCTAAGCGGAAATATTTTAACTCAAAATTTGTTTGTTCACAGCCTGCATAAAAAATTATGGTCTAACTTAAGGTTGCTTTGAGTGGAAAAATCGAAGAATAGCTGTTAAGAGGCTGATCCCAATAATCTACACTGACTTTTGTTTTTTGTCAAATTCATATTCTAATAATATTTCATCGATAATCGAGAGTACTCACCATGAAAGGGCATTAGACTTTCACTCTTTTTCATTATCTCAAGTGTATTCTTATTAGTTTGAAAAGCATGTTCCATCGATTCAGACTACTTCCACATGGTGCTGATAATTTATGCATCAAATTTATCAAACGCTTTCCGACTTTCCGATTAATTGGAAATTAGCAATAATTATATCCATCCAAAAAATCTGTATCAAAATCGCCGGAATATAGACCAATTAATTTACTATGATGATTATAAAAAAAGTCGGAGGAGAAATTCATAGCTGAACAGATTAATTAATTTTTGTCAGGTCATCGCCTGCTTTCACCCTTGCAATTTGGTTTTAGAGAGCATCATAATTGTACAACAACTTTCTTTACTAAAAATATCCAAGGACATTAGTATCTGCATTGATCAAGATAAATTGATCATTCTTTCTTTACTTGATTTTAGTAGGGCATTTTATACAATCAATCATTAGCTCTTACTCCAGAAACTAAATTGCTATTTTAATTTTAGTTCCTCAGCCGGTAATCTATTTTAGTAATCGTATTCAGTATGTTTCATGTTATAGTAAAATTTCTGATATTTTTTGCCGTTCACAGTGGTATTCCTCAGGGCTCCATGTTGAGTCCCCTTTTGTTTACGATATTTATTAATCTTTTTAACAGTTACAAATTGCCAGATTTATCTTTATGCAGATGATGTTCCGGTGTATCTTTCAGAGAATCTTGGTTAAATTGAAGAGGCACTTGAGTGTATAAGTTTATGATTAATACATACACCTTATTTCTCTCCAATAACGATAAATTCAGCTACGATTCCTTATGTTAAAACTGTATGTAATCTAGGGATAATTTTTAATAAAACTCTCACTTGGTGCTCTCATATGGATAAAGTTATTTCAAGAACATATGCAGGACTGCATAATCTTTGTCATCCAAGTACATATACATTTACTTTCGAATTTACATGCTCTTTGACAATTCACATATTCAAACACGAAAGTGACTATTTTGAAAGCAGTTCCGAGTACTATCAAGAAAAGTGACTTTAGTGACTATAGCGTCCGCTCTGAATACATTTTTCTGTCAAAAGCGAGGGGAAAACGTTATTTTTTGGCTGCTCTGGACGCAAAAATCAACTGTAGTCACTATAGCTCTGAACAGATTCCCTGTATGGAACAACAGTGTATTATCGTCTTGATTCTATTACGCAAACTTATCGTAGCTTTCAACTCCATGATAAGATATATTTATAGATCACATATCGGCCTATGGTTGGCTGCTCCTTGCCTACATATACTAAATATATTATTTTAATTATTTTGCACAAACTAATTTATACTTGTACACAAAAGCCTGAATATTTGCTTTCAAAAATAACGTTTCTGTATATTCTCACGAACGACTGCCTTGTAATGTAATCTTACTTTCCTTAATTTGAATCATGAATTGTGTATTTATTTTTTCGTTTTAAGCTTATACCACCAAAAAACGCTGTCTTAATGTACAAAGATGTCTTTAAATAAATAAATTAACACAGCTAACTCGAAAATTCCTTCTTTTACCGCAAACGCCAAAATTTTCCGTATTGTAATTATAAAATTGAACCTAGACATGACAAATAAACGGATTATGACATCATAGGTATTAGGCATATGTAGGTAGGTACAAGTATTCCTCATAAATTTGTCAATTATAAATACAAATCTTTCCCAACTACATACACAAGTATATCTTCCTCTTAACCACAAATTCAATTAGCATTCAAAAATCGCATGAATTACCTTCAAAATTAGCTGGAATATACACAAAAGAATGCCAAAACACACAACCACCAAAATTCACTTTTACTTATTGCAATTTATACAAAAAACGATTAAATAAAAAAGAAATGCGGAGGAAGAAGAAAAGAGTAAAAAAAACGTAAGAGTAAGAACGTAAACCTCCACGTTCCGCCTAAAAGAGGTTATTTGTAAAATTAGCAGCATTGTGTTTGGGTAAATGCGGATTATTAGATGGCAATAATTCAAAAATCCTCTTGTTATGCAGCCAGTGATCACAACCAAAAGAGGTAAAATGAAAAAGTTAAATATGACAAGCCTGCGCAGATTTGGGAATTTTACATGTTTATGGACCTTCCACTGGACAATGGGGTATTTAAGACGAAAAGAAAATGTCATCTGGTTACTGCATGTGAATATTTCATGAATTGGGTCTGGAAATTGAGACATGTCCAGAAATACATAATATAAGGAGTGTCCTTGTTGCCTGAGAAGAGAAAAAAAAAAGGTCTCAAAATTGTATTTTGAAAAGGTCATTTCAAGTTGATTGAATTTTAGGAATCTACATAATTCTTAGGTAAATGGAAAGAGGATTCATTACGGTTTTCAAGCAAAAATGGTTGTCTATTTGTCATCGATTATAAAATTACAATGAGAAAAATTCATAGCCACTCTGCTTGCTTAAGGAATTAATTTGCATGAATCAATCTGCAATTTATTGATAACATTAAGAACATCGTTGAAACTTTAACTTATATTTCTCATCAGTCATCAGCCTCTTTAAAATAGAAACACCACTAACCACATCGTGGTTATGAAATCAAAAAAAAAAAAAGTTTTAAGTGCCAAGAGAATATTTAATGCTGGAAGTGGAATTACTTGTATGCGCTACTTATAATCAGAAGTGTTTACCCTTCTCGCTCAAGTGGTAAATTGGATGAGAATCATCAAAACAAAATCGCCGACATTGCCATACATATTTTAGGTAGATTGTTGAATACTTTTGTCTTTGAATTTCATTTAAAATTTGTGCAAAACTAAATCGCAGCTTAAGGCAGGATGTAAGATATAATTGCCACAATTTAGGTGATACTAGTTACTTTAAGATGAAATTATCTATCAGTTTTCTTATACCCTATAGATAAAATTATAGGCTAAATTTCTAACACATAGAAATAACTATGATAGCAGTAAAATGAACTGCATTTCCATCAGTCTGTCTATCTAACTGTCATTGGCGTAACTAGGACTTTTTTCTGGGGTGGACAAGGTCCCCCGACTTTCGTACATAGGTTTTAACAAACATTTTCCAAGATGTTGATATAATGACTAGAACCAATTAAATTGCATAGATTAAGAAAACCATAAAGTTTCTAAAGTTACAGAGAGAACAGAGAGTCCATAAGTTTCTATAGTAGGCGATCAGAGATAACCATATTGATGAGACCTCTCTGATCGCTATTTTTCTGTATTCTCAATGCATTTTAGAAATTCATTGAAATTATTTTCAATGAATTTTACTTTGCTGTAGATGAGAAATAATCCACCTATAAGTTACAGAGCCCACAAGAAACATAATCTAAATTCTGAAATCTTAAATTGCTCTGCACACAAAAAATAAAATAATTCTTATTTTACAAGTCTCAGATATCGCGTCATCTACTGCAAATGCAGAGGAAGAGAGCGGATTGTAGCATGTCAATTTCTGTCCTACAGTTACTCATAAGTATATTGGGCTAATTTTCTTTCTATTTTACTGAAGGCGGTAAGATTTCTTGAGGCACTGTCTAGATGCAGATAACCTCTATTATAAAAAGGCCTATTTAAATAATTTACAAAAGCTGAAGTACTTCGCGTTATGGTGGTATTTGTAGTAAGTGCGTTAATTACCAGTATCGAGACTTGTACTTGAGAGTTTTTTAGACTTTTTTTCTGTAAACTTATTTACACCTGTTGCGCTGTTAGTTTGTGCTTAATTATCTCATTTTCAATGTTTATGAGTGTCATGTTCGAAAAATCTCCTGAATCAGTTGCTCTTAACCAAATTTTATCTCAATGGAAAAGCTCACAGCGGACCGAGCTGACAGGAAGACCCAGAGATGCTTGTAGCAACTAGTATAAATTTGGACAGAAGTCTTTATTAATTTCTATTTTCAGTCTTTCCACATTTGCTACAATGATCTTGTAATTTTGGAACATATTATTTATTATTTTTGTTTCAGTCTGTAAGGTGGAAATGCCTACATTGAAAATATTTTTATAATTTTCTACAAATTCCTATCCATGTTTCAAGTACAACTACCTAATATAAATGAGTCAACTGACTGTGCCAAAAGTAGATTTTTAAACCTTTTTCAAAGTTTTTTTTTCCGGAAAATTAAATTTTCAAAATTTCAGACATAAAATAAAATAATTCTCAGTCTTCCTACGTGAAACCTTAACTTCGCTCCCAAGACAGTATGTAAAAAAAAGACTAGATCAGCACTTTTAATCTACTGCAAATACAGGTACGTGTGCACATTCGAGGCGATTTTAATAAGAAAATCTTTTGAAAATCTTTTGAGATAGAGCAGTCTTTGTCGAGGCTCCGATGTTAGAGACCAGAGGAACAACGAACAGTTTTCAATTGTTTCCCATTTTTCCTATAATTCTCGTTGAATGTTATTGAGCACCTGGAGAGAGAAAAGGATTGTATATCGCTTATCAGTTAGTATAAATCATCAGCATTCAAACAATTTTTGGATAACTAATCAGTAAAAATTCGGCGATCGGGAGACATTTATTATTTATCGAGACCAACAGCGACGAATATTTACGAAATAGTCTTAGTCGGACATTTAAATTATTGTGAAAATAGTAATTGGCGAATTGAGTAAAATCGGATTCTTTTCTATAATCCCAATGAACATAAGCGACACTAATCTATTCCCTACAGTCCACTCCAAACATCCGACGCGACTTAAATTTCTCTTAAATTAAATTTATTTGAAAAATAAAATATAATCTACACGATTTTAAAAGACAAATAAAAGAAAGTGGTGTCGTTTAATTAACAGAGGCTTTTGTTTTACACATCTCATCTTTTGCTTCTGTCAGGTATTAAGGAAAATAAATCAAAATCCCCAAGTTCCATATACGAAACTTATATGATAGTGACGTCCTTCCTAATGCCCAGTGCATATTTATTCCAAGTACCAGTACTAAGACCCATACTTCGAATCTTTTAAGCACAAGTACAAGTTCCGGTACTGGTACTTAAAAATGTTCAAGTACAAATCCAGGTACTGGTACTGGTACTTATAAGTTTCAAGACCTTTCTAAAACTAAAATCAGAAATTTTGAAAAATCTATAGCCAGTTAAATAACTGGATGAGGTTTCCATTTATGAAATATCATAAAATATCGTATAAGCTTTTGCTGTTCTACATAATTTTGGAAGTTGTCATACATTGAATTTGCTTTTAGCAAAAAAAAAAATGTCACATCAGATAATGATTGCCTTTGTATAGCATTTACAGGACCTGCAAATAAAAATCAACGATCCACATGTGTGGAGGAAGAGAGTGGATTGTAGCACTTCATTGCCAACCTTCTCAACAAAGGATATCGTTTCAGAATGTCAATTTCTATATATTACACTAATTTTCTTTCCATTTTACTGAAGGTGGTAAGATTTCTTGATACACTGTCGAGATATACAGATGACCTCTATTATTAAAAGGCGCATTTAAATAATTTAAAGAGCTGAAGTACTTCGCGTTATGGCGGTTTTTGTAGTAAGTGCGTTAAGTACCAGTATCGGGATTTGTATTTGAGAATTTTTTAAGTACCAGTACCGGGATTTGTACTTCAAAAACATTTAAGGCCAGGTACCAGGCACTAATACTTAAAGTGGATTATTTCTCGTCTACAGCAGACTGAAATTCATTGAAAATAATTTCAATGAATTTCTAAAATGAATTGAGAATGTAAAAAATATCAAACTTTTCGACCCAGCGATCAGAGAGATCTCATCAGTATGGTTATTATCGAACTTCTAATAATAGTCCCTGTTCTAATGTATTATTATTATTATTATATTTTATTGTAATCATGAACTGACGTAAAGTTATTATCTTGGGCTCATTAGAGGCTGATAATGAGGATCTCGTTTGCCATATACAGCAAATACTAAAACTGGATGATTGTTGGAATTGCGATCCTTTTACAATTAGTCTCATACTAATAGATGTTGCTCTTCCCTGTTACTTCTGTTACAATATGTCTTTAATATATCTTTACCATCTGGTATTATCCCTAATTGTATGAAACTTTCTCATTTTCCCCTGATAATCAGAATATTTTTAATGAATTATCGAGATAGTAAAAAACTATGTTTAATGCGATTGTTAAAAACAAAATTTATTCGTACATTAGATATACAATTCCACCTTATGTTACAGATAGACTTTAAAGAAAAGATATTTATAGTTTTATGTTTAACGATTTTTTCTATAAGATGTAATGCGCATACAATTTGATATTATTTATACCTATTGCTTTTACTAACATACATATTTATTTCGCCACGACTTAATTTTGGTTGACAAAACTAAATTTTTGGAGGAAGGAACACATAGATGGATTTATTTGGTTGTTGTATCCAGCAGAAGAAAAGGTTATTAAACGAAACTAATGGATTTATGGATTTTGGATCCATATAATTTAGTTATATGTCGCAAAAATTATTCATGTAAAATTGTATTAACAACATTTTCAAACTATATATATATTTGGAAAACGCTTCCATTGCTGATATAAAGTGTTGTAATGCAGTTGAGATATTCCATTGAATTGATTCTTTAAAAAAACGGATTAAGAGCGCCATATTATTTTTTTTTAGTGCAGATTAAAAAATTAGAAAAATCCAAAAACGATATGTCCATAGCAGAAATGGTTGCATTACATTTGAACGACTGAAAAATTATTGGAATTGCCAATACGGTCAATCGTGGCAGTTATGATAGAATTTAAAAAAAAATAAAAAAAAAAAATAAAAAATTCGTAAAAATTAATGTCCATGGACGATATTAGTCTTAAACCATTCGTCTCGATGTGGGGAATGCGGAAATATCATTTACCTGCAAAGTGCGCACACAAGGCCCTTTACGCGATACATAAAGCTATTAAATGGTGCTCTCCACTCCTATCCTATAATCTAGTAAGAAAGTCTTTTCCCACATTAAAATAGAATTCAAATGCTATCTTTTCGAGCTTATAGGTACTATATTTGATGAAATGGACATATCAGATTGGCAATTCTTGCGCTATAATTACCCAATGTGGCAGAAAATTAGTTTTCAATGATTTAGAGACTTCAAGAAGACAGTGGTACAATTTTCTGCCATGTGTTTTATATTTAGTTTTTTTTTACGTTTTCAAAATATAATAACAACAAAATGACTGATCCTGGAGGCACAGGCACAAGATTATTTCTCCATTAATTTCTGGTACGTACTTACTATCTTTGCAAGTTTCCCATTAAAATCCAATTTTTTAATTTTTTTTTTTTAAATTCTGTCAAAACTACCAAAATTAGCAGGAAGTTGATTTCCAATCACCTTTCAGTCTTCCAAATGCAATGTAACTATTTCTGACATCGACATAGCCTTTTTTGAATTATTATAATTTTTAAACTTGACGCCCTTCACCACCAAGAATAATTTTTAGAGCGGGATATAATCTACCAAAACAGCTCTAATTCACCCATGGACAACACCAGACCCATTATTGCAATCATCTCTTTAGCTATGTACCTACAATATGTAAAGTGCCGAAAAAAAAAAAAAACAAATTATGTGTCGTAAATTTTTGCATACTTTCTTATTCTTGCAAATTTTGTTGGAAAAATCAGAAGAGATCCGATCCCCAAAAGTGATCGATTTTGTTTAGAATCGGTGTCCGTATAAAGCCTCCCTCCTGTAATTGAAAATTTTGTTTTTCCTTTGCTAGTCGCCATGTCATAATGAATTCAATGGAAATAGTAATGAGTAGGTACAAAAGATTTAAAATATATCTAAGTATCTCCTTCTAGGAAGCTCCTTTAGACTTCCTTCATATCAGGTATATATCTATCACTCAATGAAACTAATTATCGAAATGAACTTGTCAATCATTTACAGGAGATATTCATAGACTTCCGGATACTTATGAAAATTGCATTCATCAAAATCGAAAGTGAACTTCTAACAAGCACCGTGTTAGAGGTCACAGAACCATTCAAGTTCTTGATCAGGAGGGGATATGTAGATACATACATATTTATAAATATCTTATGTCTATCGGAGAGACCCCACATTCATAGTGATCTTGCAATGTCAGCAAATGCGCATGTACATAAATTATGTATTTCATTTTCGATTTCCTTTTCTAATTAAGACGGCAAAGAAATATAAAAATATCTCTCAGTTCTGATGTAGGCCTTTTGGTTTTAGTATTACATACATACACATATTTGTTTCTTTTCAAGATAGTCGGCAAAATGCAACCAAACAGAACAAAAATTAAATACATACCTAGTATATTTCAGTATTTATACCTCTATATGCGAAAATAATTATGCAATTCTTGCGAGCAGTTCACATTGAACTTGAGATTATAGTTACAAGAATTGCGGTAGTCTATCTTAAATGTGAAACTAATTCAACATCCGCACATAAATCGGAGCGCGATAGATATTACACACTACACATTTCAAAGTCTTTCTATACGCATGCGCAAATGACTTCTTTCACACTTTCTGCAGCAATTACATTCCTTTAAAACGCATGCGTAGTATACCTATACAACAAGTAAATGCACGCATTAAAATTTTAGGCATGAAGTTCCAAATAAACATATACTATACGTGTAATGTTAGCATGGAAACGTTTTATCTTTATTGTTGCTGTTACATCAACAATGCATGCTTGCACCATAAAACCATATAACTACATCGAAAGGTGCACATGTTCACAATAAGACACCTTCATGTATCATGGATGCATTTGGAACACCAGAAATAGATGAATGCAACTGAAATTGGACAAGATTTTGACATCGCCTTTAGTTTGTCATCACCATCGTAGATTCTTCTATGAGTTTCGTTTTCATTCGCCGCCCTAAGAAAGCAAGAAACAAAATTAATACCCACCAGTTGTCTTCGTCGTAGGGCTGAATAAATTTAAATTTTTAAAGATGTAAATTAATGCCCTGCGCAAAACAGGAAGTAGCTAGTTGATGTGGTCTGCCTAAGTTTATTAAGTGATACCGAACTGACATAAGTTTTCTTGAGTAGATGAGCTTTCGCATTAATTCACATAATTTTTGGGGGAATTATAAACGAAATTGAAACTTGAAAGTGATGTTTTCAACTAGAAATTATGTGCGGACACATTTGAGATATTTTTATTTTAGTTTACATTGTGAGAGGAGAGGCGCACATGGATCTGTTATGTTCTTTGATTTATATTATACTTCTCTGGGATAGCCAGAAGTTTTAGTCCTTCAACTTTAGTACAATTTTTCATTCAGTCTGAAATAAATTTCCCAGTTGATTTGTTTTCATATATAATAACAATTTTTTTCGTTTTGATTAGGTACCGATAAAATTATGTATATCGACACTGAAAAGCATAAATGTCGTAACTGACCAAAATGAAAATTTTCACTAGAGTCCAAAAATATTTTCAAAATCAGAAGAAAAATCATAACTTCTAAACTATTTGTGATAGAAGTGCTATTTTTGGACAGATATTTTTTAAAAATTATATTTACAATTTGCAATAAGTAGAACTACGCTAAAGTTAGTATAAGTATTAGTTTTTCCAGTTATACCAATCCCTTTTTTGTTTTACGGACCTCAAGAATGCTGTATCTGAATAGCTGTAATGTATGGAACGAATTCAATGTTACAAAACTTATAGCAACTGAAATCCTATATCAAATATTCCTTATTTATTTGTATGATATATGTGAGCTGTATTCAAGTTCTATATTTAAAATAAGATCTAACTTTTGATGTACAATAGCACAGAACAAGACAGGTAGTTTAAATAAAAGGTTATAGTTACTATTACGTTTTTGTTTAATGCTCTTTTAACGTTGGAAACCGTACTCTGAGTTCTCTGTAAATTAAAAAGAATAGAGTAACCGCATCTCTCATGCAAAACTAAGCAATAACAAAATGCATTAGAAGCTATATGTGATAGTCAATAAGTCCTCAAAAATATAGTAAAAATTATGTAAGCATCTCCAGCCGTCAAACTTCGGATCCTGTATGTAACTCGCTTAAAAATTTGCAAACCTTCCTTTGCTCTTTAAGTAACATGTGTTTAAAACGTAGCGGGTTTTGACGCTATTACTGCAAATCAAGTCGCAGTTACTGGAAAAATTACAGGCATTTTCAATGGTGTAAATTATTTTATTTTCATCGTAGATATATGAGACCCAGGTCATTGCAGTTTTTTTTTTTATTTTGTGATTCAAATGGTGTATTTAACGTATTTTTGACATTTTGGTCAGTTACGAAGTTTATACTTTCCAGCATCGATATATTACAATCATAGCTGGTGTAGAATTTCTGTGATATCCTTTGTAGTCCCGAAAGATGTTTTGAGCGTAAAAAGCAATCCTTTTGGAATTTATTTTTATTATTTATTTACTTGACTTAAGGGTGGGTTACCGTCGAGAGGTATAAAAAATGCATGAACTTTAGGATTTTTTTTTTACATGAAATAAATAGGGTAGGGCGGGGCTTGAAGTGCCATTTTTTGAATTGTCATAAATATATCATAAACATTTAGGTCAAATTAAATAATAATTTAAACATACAATATTTATGGTTAAATGTATGAATATAAAAAAAAAAAATATATATATATATATGGGCGTGTCGCTAAAGTAAGGATCTTTAAGATCTTCAAGACAAAAGTGGTTTAAAAGTCAGAATATCTTAAATGTAACGTGTTGTTAAACTCAGCCTTAACAATTTTTCTTTAAAGACAATCCCAATGCACTTGTTTATCTTGATATATAACTATATGTGTGCGTGAAGCATGATTTTGTGTTTACTTTCATTGGAATCGTGCGGTTTAAAAAAATTTGTAATTTAAGAAATTTTATTTGAAAAATAGCAAAAATTAATTTAACAATGGTAGTAAATAGAAAAAGCTATACTGTCGAAATAGAATAGAATACTTGTCAAAACGATAACGATGCGAGCAAACCAGTGTTGTAAAACTCAGTCTCAATCACATTTAGATAGTTCAATTGACAGCTGCCTGACATGCAGGAAAATTCTTAGTTTAACAACACACCCTATGTAAAAAATTTAATTATTTTACGTTATCAGTTAATTTTAAATTTGCAACTCAATTCGTTCGGTACTTTTTACCCCTCTTGCGGGGTAATAAGTTCCACCTGTTGGGGCGCCATGGACCAATAACTATATCCCAAGACTTTATGCATAAGAAGGCATAAAAATCTAGTTCGTTGTTATCGATATTTATTCATAACTTTAAAAATAATTATAAATATTCAACAGAAACGAGCATTCTAATTTAATATGATAGTCTTATTTTAATTGCATCATTTTAAAATGTTATTTTTATATTTACTTTTTGGATAAATCTTTGCAGCCGTATTGCAATTCAGGTCGATATTAATATTTCAATAGGTAGCCTTATACCTAAAGTTTGCCACCGCGGCACTTTATACCCCGAACGTTACGAGAACATGTTTTTAGATAAAACACAATGACAACAACAAATCTGTAATTGTAAGTAGTATCAGAGTGTTCACTAAGAAAATAACAATATTAAAGTACTCATTTCACTTTTATATGATGAGCATATTTAGCAAGAAACTAAAATGTAGCACAAGATTTGGTTTTACTTTTTGCTAGATAAATAGTGCTATGACACATCCGCTCTTACCTAATGTCTGGCAGCGACTGGTTATGTGGCGAATATCAGCACCCCGCCTATCGAATTCCTTGCATGTACGCTCTTGTTTTATTGCCTTTTTATTACACGAGATATTAATGGTGGCACTTTAAGCCCCGCTCTACCCTGTATTTTATTCTTCTATTAATGGAGAGTAAATTCCAATTTATTTATAAAAAAAAAACAAAAACTTCCAAAATGGCGATTCCAGTTCCCATCAAACAAAACCGTGCACGGCGTGTTTTGGTCTGCGCGGAGCGTTCCTCAGTTGTGCCAGTTCATCCAAAACAAATAGGGTTGAAAATTATTAAACTAAAATTTGGCAATCTTCGTTTCAAAAAAAAAAAAAAAAAAACATCTGAATAACAAAATGCCAGCCGTTTTAGAAAAAAAAACATTTTTTTGCCCTGTTTTTGTTTTTTTTTACTTCAGCGGATGAAAAAAAAACTATTTCTAAATCAATTTTACACAAAAATCGCTTCCTGATGGGCCGCAAATTCTTTCAATTGTGGTGCAGAGATTCCGTTCATCCATTGAAGTTGTAAAGCGGCACGTTGAAAATGTTGTTCCCAGAAAAACTTATGTAAAGTTTAACGTTATGGAATATCTTTGACTACTTACTGCAGCTATTCCAGCACCATACAGAGGCCCTGCTTCTTCCTCCAAAAACTGATTGTGCTGAATCTGAAGGTTAACGGTTTCCCGAAATTTCTGAGAAAAGGTCTTTCTAGCAAGCATACTCCGAGCGCCTCCGCAGCTACCTGTTTCCTGTTTCTCAACAAGCTGTGAATTCTAAAATACTTAAGATACGAAAAAGTCCTATTACCCAATGTGCTCGAAACATTTTAAGGATGAAAATTATATATAAAAAAAAAAAAAAAAATGAATTTTTCATCGTCATGAACCTTCCCTTAAATGTTCTGAGAATTTTTTAATGGATCTTCGCAAAAATGCTTGCATTGCTATAATTTTAGTATTAAGCACAAAGCCAAGTGTTAAACGGCAACGGTAGATGAAGATCTAGCTACACAATCGTGAACAGTATGTCGATGTTGTTCTGCTAAAAGAAATTAATTAGTTTTACGGAAGCGGGAGATAATAAAAACTATTTTTCCATAAATGAAGGTACATTTAATAAATTACTGAAAATGGTGGAACCATTTTTGCTATGGAGGTACCTAGTCACAGGAAGAAACTTTGAAGATCTCAAGTTTTCAGTTGTAATGTTGCTAACTTCAATAAGTGATGCAGTTATCTGTTATATGCACACTCCCAGACACTTGATAACTCTCATTTGAAATTTTCAAATACTTCAAATACTTGAAATTGCAGGCTGTTTATAACTTGCGTATTTTGGCTGAATCAGTAAAAATTATTTCCAGATTTCACTATGATTACGAGTCAACTAAGATAACCAAGTTATTTAGAGCTCTCTATTCGAAATAAAACCTTAGGAGTTTAAAAATTTCAAATCAAGGTAGTAATCGAGTGTCTCGGAGTGTATAGTATGTCCAGCGAAAGTACGCAGGGTTATTTTGAATTGGCGATCATAAATAAAAAAGGGGGGCGGGGACTCTATCTGAACCGTTTTGGTATTACAGGATTATTTAGAAAATATGCTAGTTTTTCACAAAACACCCCGTAACTTCCTTGTGATATACAATCTTCGAAGGTGCTTAGATCATAGTAAACCGTATAAGTTTTTCAACAAATGTTAAACCATTACTCCGCCTCCCTAAAGGCGCTACTTATACATAGACTTATAGGACGTCTCCAAGTAAAAAAATCCTAATTTTTTTAATTTCAAGATCTCTCCCGCTATCATTTTTAAATGGAATTGCATAAAATTAGGCGTAGTTTCTATTATCAGTAGCAAAATTAATGAAATTATGCATCATAAAAACAGGTTTAACTTTAAAAAGGTTCAATATACATAGATCAGGATCAAATAAAAATATCATTCTGAGGTTTCCAAATCTTATATGAAAAAGTAACGGTTATCAGTTTTTTTTCGGCAGGAAAATCATTAAAATCTAAAAAAAATTGGAATTTTTTTTCTAGTTTTTTTACTTTGACGTCCAATAACTAGCGCCAGTTTACTTCATTTTAGCTGGAATTTTTCAGTAATTAGACCGGATGGTGTTTATTTTCGTTTTAACATCATGTGTACGTTAAGAATCTGGTTTTATTTTCAACTAAATTGTTAACAGTTTGTACACAGCTAAATTCCTCTTTGTTTTTATATAAGAATATGTTTGATTTCACAGTTCCGGTAGACTTTTATAAATCTCAATGAAGTTCCGATCGAAGATTTTTGTAATGCACTCAGTCTCAGTTCATTCTCCCGCAGTAGATGGAGTACAAGAAACACACTGTCATTATCCCTATTAAACTTCTATCTACATCACACAATTAGCCTATGATTGGCCTACGAATTGCTTCCTTATTGCTACAATATTGCGTTCGTTTTTATTGCCTAGATCGCTGGTATCAGATGTGATGAGAGCGAGGTGCATATAAACTATTTTTAAAGAAATTTTACCGTTATCGAAAACATTTCAGTACTCTCCTTTTGAAAATTTTCTCATTCAGCGTTGTTAATTCTCAAGTGCGGCAGAGTAAAAAAGCAGTGAATGCTCAAAAAATTACAAGCCCAAAAATATAAGAATATTTATCATAAAATTAGTCACTTACACGATACATATGCGATGAAACGTTTACCTCCGTTAAACTCAACGGAAGCAATAGATATGCAAATAATTCCGACAACAAAAAAATAACTTTTTTTTTATATAAAATTGCGATTCACCTGCTATTCAAAAGCAAACGCAAGAAGGTAAGAATATTTATCGCTATGGCGATCATCAAATGATTCGCTTTCATGATTCATATACGATGCGACATTTACTGTCGTCAAGTTAAACGTAAGCGATAAAATTGCATTATTGCCGGCAATAAAAATGCTTGCTCGTTGTGGCAATAAGAAATAATAAAAAAGCGATTCGGATATAATATAAGAAAATTCGAATAACAGAATTACTGACTATTATTACAGCATCTGAAAACGTTACACGATCATTACTGATCATTCTGATAAAGTAATGAATGACATTATTACTGATCGTGTAAGGATCGCAACAGCATTTGTATTGCCAGCCAAGCTGACATCATTTCTCCTGAAAATTCTAGAGAAAATAATAGACAGCCATATTCGGACGACGTCTATCAAAAGCTGTCCACTCAATGCCAATCAATATACGTACCAATCCGGAAAATCCTCCGAGGACGCTCTCAGAAGTCTGGTAGAGACTATCGAGAAAGCCTCACAGGAAAAGGAGGTCGTTATATGTTCCTTTATGGACATAAAAAGCGCATTCGATAACACCCTCTTTGACTCGATCAAGAGAGTATTCGAAGATAGAGGCATAGAAATCTGCATCGTTAGATGAATTGGAAACATGCTCGAAAATGCTGCATAACAGCTACCATGAATGGCGAATCCACAACAATCATGGCTACTAGAGGCTGCCCACAAGGCGGGGTTTTATCACCACGTTTATGGCTCCTAGTTGTGGATTAGCTATTAAATTTACTCTAAAAGGCCGGCTTTAAGGCCCAAGGATACGCTGATGATGTCATCTGTGTTAAAGGAAAGCTTGAATCAACTCTACCCGAGCTTATGCAAACTGCATTTAACATCGTTACCAGATGGTGCCAGAACATGGGACTATCAATAAATCCAGGTAAAACAGTGCTAGTTTATTTTACTAGGAAAAGGAGTCTTCAGATCCCATCTCCTAAGTTAAATGGAATTGCAATAGAATATTCCAAAGAAGCAAAATATCTAGAAATAATTCTAGACAGCAAGCTTACGTGGAATCCCCACCTGGAAATGATAACTAACAAAGCCATGTGGGCATTCAGTTTTAGCCACAGGCTTTTCGGGAAAAAGTGAGGTCTGAACCCCAAAATGACCTTATGGATCTTCCAGGTCATAGTCAGACCTATACTTTCTTATGTGGCAAATATGTGGTGGCTTATAACATTGCAGGCAACCACCAGGAGAGCCCTTGATAAGATGCAAAGGATGGAATTTTTTGACGCCACTGGTGCCCTTACATCGTGTCCTGCACGTGCACTTGAAGCCATTCTTGGCTTACAGCCGTTCTACTTTTTTATTCAGAGGAAAGCAGTAGCTAGTATGCTTCCAAAGGAAAGGCCAGATGAGTGCACCTCTTCCAGGGGGGTCATCTCAGTATCTTTGACCAGGTCAACATTAACGACCTAGAAGCTCCAACAGATACTATGACCAAGAGACTTTCTTTTGAAAGAGGTTACAAGGTAGCCATTAATGAAAGAAATACAGAGGACTCCAGCTTCCGCAACGGGCCCAAGTCTGGTATACTGACGGATCCCGGAAGGACGGGAAAACAGGCGCAGCGGTGGTTGGTACAGAAGTGGAAGTATCCATTCCGCTTGGTGCCTCACCTTCCATTTTCCAGGCGGAAGTCTACACTATAGAGATTGGAGCTCAGGAAAGCCGAAATAAGTGCTGCAAGAACTCCAGTATCTATTTGTTCACACAGCCAAGCTGCGCTCGTAGCTCTTTCCTTTCAAGTTTTTGAGTCGAAATTAGTCTGGAGCTGCTACTCGAAACTCCAACTACTGTCTAGAGACAACCAAGTAACCTTGGTCTGGGTCCCTGGACATGAAGGAGTGGACGGTAATGAAAAAGCGGGCGAACTGGCTAAAACCGGAGCTGAATGTCCGTATACTGGTCCCTACCCGACATTTGGTCTGACAAAAAGCCACTTTAGGAGGAACTGCTTAAGTGGGAAAACAGGCGACTTGATCTCCTTTGGCGTAGCGCGCCCGGTATGAGGCAGGCGAAGAAATTCTTCAACCCCTCGCATCACCAGACGCGCCAACTTATTGGACTTAGCATCAGATAGTCGCTCAGACTATTTGCTAACGCAATCACTGGTCATGGCCCCTTCTGTCACTTCCTGAAGCAGATAGGCAAATCCGACAGTGAACTGTGTCGACTGTGCGGAGAGGAAGATGAAACCTCGATGCATGTCATATGTGAGTGCCTAGCAATTGCAGGTCTAAGGCTACAAATCACTGGAAGAACACTTATCTCTAAGATAATATCTCTAATCTAACTCCAAAAGTAATAATTGAGCTCATTAAAAGACTCGATTTTGCCTAACCAATTTAGGGGAAGGCACAATAGACCAACTATGGTCGCGGTATCCGCAAGGTCCTGGAGGCCTAGTCGCACCTACTCTTAACATTAACATTACTGTAATTATCACGCAACACTGCTTCTTTGGAAAATATGCAGAGCACATACATGCTTCATTCAATGACTTCTGTAGAAGCTGTATGGACGAGGAAGAGGTTGGGAGCGTCCAGCTCTTGCTGTGTGAATGCTCTAATTTTTTTTTTAATTAAAGGACCTAGTAAGGTTCATTAACTCTGGTGGCTGGTTTCAGCGCACCTCCTAAATCTAAGGAATCTTTTCCAAGTAGGGTCCCTATAAGGTGGCATCACAATGTACTATAGATGGTTAAGTGTGGCTGATCGTATATGCTTTCACGATGGCCGCCACTCTAACCTAACCTAACCTTAGATCAGCATTACTAAAAAAAAAAAAAAGAATCCCATGTTAGAAGATGAAGTGCAAAGCTGGTTTGGTCCCGTTGATATCGACATTAATAAATTACTGCTTGGGATTTTATAACTTTAAGGCTAAGGAAAGGTAAATATAGATGTTCTCGTTCTGTTCCTCTAGATATAGATGCAGAAGCACATCATACTTATAAACAAAGTTGTTAACATAATCTCTAATGGTAGAACATATTTAGGTTATTCAAGTGATTGGAAGTGTGAATCGATTTGAAAGAAGATTATACATATCTAGGTATATCTAAGTATTAGTGTATGTATATATCTTGCGTAATGGCTATAGATAAAATAGTTGATCTATTAAATGAAACAAAACATATATAGAATAGCATAAAATCAAAATCAGTGCAACAACTCTAGAAATAGATCATTTCCGCAAAAATTCTTGTATATTCCCGTATGATTTCCAGTCATTCAAATTAGTGGGTGGGCGAATAATCGAACAAAGCGGCCACAGAAGGTATACAGAAGTAATAATAAGCAATAAATGATTATCAAAGAAAAGTTCTATAGTTTCATTTCTAACAATCCTGCGATTGAAGAAGTCATCAATAATATTTATATGCGCATGTAAATAATAATTATATAGAAACACCATGAAGAACCCTTTATTTATCGACTTCTTCTGGAATACATTTAACAAGTCTAGCGTACTCTCTAAGTGCAAAACCGATCAATTGAAGCGCGAATTTCAAAGAAAGGAAATTGAAATTTTATTGCGTACACGCATTCTCCGCAGTTCCTTCTAGTAAAATCTAAGAATAGTTTTAAAAATACACGCATTATTCGAATATAAAAGATAAAGATAAGACAAAAATAACTAATTTTCTTCCTGTCACAATAGCAATAATAATAATAATAAAAATTACTAACAAGAAGATCTCACTTGAACCCAGAAGCGAATTTTACTATATTAGTCGTAAAGATGACGAAGTAAAACGGCTCCAGATGATAAGCTATGGCGCGCCATCTCTGATGTCTGCGGCTTGGGTTAGTGGTTGGTTCTTTATTTTCGTTGTTTTTTTTTTCCTCTTTTTTTTCTTTTTTTTTACTTTTTTAATAAAGAGAGGAAGTACAGCCATCTCATAATGAAATGATCTTGAAATTTTTAAGATGATCATTGAGATCGTCAAATTAGTTTTATCCACTTGCAATGCATAAGAAAATATACACAAGTCTTGCACCCGTAACTATTTAGCTATGAATTTCGGTTGCAATTTATAAAATCTTAGAATTTTTCTAAATGTTAAGATTGACATTGATCGGTGCCATTAAAGTGTTATGTTTTTTTTTTTTATTATTATTGAACGTCTTATCCGTCTTATCACAGCATTTTCTTTTCTATTCTGTTGGAGTTCTGCTTAATCGAAGATTATCAGTTTCGCTCACATAACGTTTTCCTAGAAAGAATTATCTTTATCTACGTACATACTACATAAATATAAGTTCCTTATCAAATCATTTACTTTCTTCCTTTTAGTGCTGTTGTTGTTGCTGTTGTTTTTATTTTCTCCATTATATATGAGATGAGATGGCTATTCTTGATGTTCTTAAATCCATGAGCAATATGTTGGCAATAAAGCTGTTCTCACAGAGGCGCCGAATTGCATATTGATGATGGCAATTGGCAGAGTTGGTATAGAAACGGCTGCAAGTAGTGTTTAGGATAGGATTTGTTTACAGAAAGTTAACTCAACCATCATACAAAGAGAACGAGTCAATTTTATGCACACTCTTCAGTTTAGCCTGAGTGTTATAGCTGTAACAAGCAATCGCGAGTTTATTCGCGATTTTGTCACAGGTTTAATATCAAAATTTATAGATATCATCACATGAATTTTTAATATTCCTCTCTCTTTTGATTGGTCATCATTTCGATTATCGTTTAGGAAGAGAAAAAATAAAATCGATTGTGTCCGCAAACAAAATGTTAAGACAAAAAATTTAATTTGTTTTTATGTGTGATTGATCATCTGAATATTAAGCGGCGAACTTTTTGTGGTTTTATTGTTGCAAATTATAAGTAGTGCTAGATTCTATTGTTATTTTTTTTATATTAGTTAATTTTATGTGCATATGCGCATATTTTATGGAAGTGATGTGGATGCAAAAAAATTAATTC
The DNA here is from genome assembly GCA_963924295.1 of Dioctria rufipes. Taxonomy (NCBI): domain Eukaryota; kingdom Metazoa; phylum Arthropoda; class Insecta; order Diptera; family Asilidae; genus Dioctria; species Dioctria rufipes. The sequence goes on from OZ002741.1 coordinate 218,153,252, forward strand.
GTCAATCATTTTATGAGTTTGCAGCAAACGTTATGTGTCCGACTATTATCATTTACGACAGGATGAGCTAGCGTGAGAATTGAATTTGAAAAATATACGCTTCATATAAAAGTGAAAACAGTTTACAAAATCTGAGTGAATTAGTGTACGTAATTTGGAAAGTTTGAAAAAAATCAATGATAATAGAGGTAAATAGAAGTTAAACAAACAACAAATATCTTGGAATTATTTGATATAATGCAATTTAATTTTACCCTTATTTTTGTAACTGATCAAAATAAATGTGAACGAATTGAAAGTTATTTACATACTATACTCGTATATGATGGTTTGAATTTTTTAACACTATAATACTTACAACTATGGCATAGTTCAAGGAAATCATTGAAATTGGTCTAACCAGCATTTAATTATTTATTTTTGTAAATCAAAAAGATAGTAAACAGACATTTCCAATAACATACTACCTGATAATTAGAGGGATAACAAATTTTAATAAATTTACAAAAGAAGAAGATAAAGCAATAATAATGTTAAGAAGTAAATGAAAAAAATAAACTAATAACTAAAAAAATAAAACTAAAAATAAAACGTGAAAAAAGAGAGAAGAAGAATAATAAAAACGAAAAAATACAAAAATAATTAAACTAAACCTGAAATCTAAAGAGCATGAATGAAAAAACTAGAAGATAAGAAAAAGCAAATAGAAAAGTAAGACTAAAATACAATTGGAAAGCGGAAGCCAACAATTGCTAAGAAGTTAGAAGATTCAATTCCCAAATATAGCGGACATTGCTAATTGTCTTTCGAGATTTTCAAAATGTTATGCGAGAAACGGTTTTTTTTAAAGGTGAGGATAATTTTCTCTGAAAATAATGAATGCCGCCAAAATAGCCATGTCATCAATAATATTGTAAAATATCGCGACCGGCCATCTGAATATTTTTCATATTACAGAAAAAGAGCCAACCATTTTGTTCATATTGTCTAAATCACCCTTGGTAAGCACCAAGCACCAACTGAGAGAGAACTGTAAATAACAAATAAATTAGTGGGTTCGTCGTCAAAATAAATGTTTTTAGTTATTTATTATTTAGAAATATTACTGATAAAAACTGTTTTACTAAAGGTTGGGCTGTCATCTGTAAAATCATTAAACCAGGACAATGTGTTGGAAAGCCCCGGATTTTTTAGCTTGAAACCCGGACACTGTTGCCAGATAATTTTCTTATTTTACTTACCACTGAAATAGGTTCAAATTAATATACAGTGTCTTTATTTATTATAAAATTGGTCAGTTTACGAAAACAGTAAATTAACAATGACAACGAACTAAATTAAATCTCTCTTCAATTTAGGAAAAAAAAACAAGCTGTAAAAAAGCTAGAATTGAAAACTTAAGTCTTTGGAAACCATAAGAAAGAAAGTCTCTAGAGACATCATGTCTTCGAAGTGTGTACACGAAATTTGTATTGTTTGGTCTAACTAAGACCAATTCTTATGATACCCTCGATGAATGCCTGTAAGTAATTACATATGGTCACCTCTCTGTACAAGTTTGATTGTTGAAGTGGTTTTTCGCATTAATTTCTAAAACGGCTCGTCGGACAGTAAAAATGTTTATAAACAATTTCATAGGATTTCATATTCTGAAGAGCTTTTCAGTACAATAAAAACCTCTAGGACAGAAAATTTTCACAGTATACGTAAAAAACCTAAATTTTTGCCCGATTTAGTAGATTTTTGAAATTTGATTTACTATTGTTTGAAAATAAATTTCATGCATCAAATGGACGGACGGACAGCCGAACGGTCGGACGGGCGGACATGCAAAAATTAAAATAACTTTTAATATTATGCGTGAGTTGGACACCCCATATTGCTCTACCAGCATTATTTCTGTGCGTTACAAACAGAATGACATCTACGGTGTAAAAATATAGATAGAATTTTACTTCTGTAGAAATAAAACATAAATTATCTAATATTAATTAAAGGGACTAAAAACATGAACTTATTACACTTTCTACTTTTTAGTCTGCCATATAGCTTTCAAAATAGTTTCCTTGCTTAGTAAATGTGAAGTTAAATGGCGAGAGACTATAGCTTCCAGAATCACTTTCTCGGTCTCTGGCCCAGCGACCCATGTATACACTTTGGAGATGCAAAAATTGTAGAGACTTTTTTCGTATCCAGTCTCCCGTTGTGTATTTCAAACCAAACTGGTTTCCATGTTCTGTTTCCGGTCTCCGGTCTCCAAAGTTTACTAATATTTCGTCTCTAGGTTCTCCGGAAACTATTTGTGTGTACTGCTCTATCAGTTAACTGTGGAGTGAGTTTGACAAAGTTTTTATTTAATTTATTATAGGGTCATTCTATAGAAAATCGAACAAAATTTGCACTTTCCCAACGTTCTTCTTTTCCTGATAGATAAGTTTTTATTTGTCTTGCGATGCATGCAGCCTGAATAAAATTAAACTAAAACTGATTTTAAAATCCTTAAAATTTTCCAATTTTCGGTATGTGTAGTTATATTAAAGAAATCATAACTTTGGATCTAATTATCACAGAGGCATGATCTTTAGATTATTTCTGAAAAAATTATATAAAGAATGCCTTTTATAACAATTAAGGATAATAAAAATATGATTTATCTCAAAATGCATCTTTTTATTTTCTCATTTCTTTAAATAAAAATACTAATAATGTTATTAGTAAATTATTAAAACCTCCTATTTGGATAATAGATAATAACCCATTAAAGAAAAGTTTTATTCGTCAATAAAGATTTGGTAATTAAAAAAAAAAAATCACACAAATTTGTTGTGTTATCATTTATCCCGTAAAATATATACATAAAGGCTAAATTTTTTTCAAGTTTTTCAATTTTCGCATGACACAATGTTTTAATAATATTTGAGATAATTCTTTTTAGCAATCTCTTTCTCGACTTTTTCTTCCAGACACCTATTTTTTTGATTTTCAGAGACAAAAGTCTCTTGCCGACAGTGGCGTACATGAGGTACCCGTCGCCCCGCCAGGCAGGGGGGCCTCCGGGGCCCAATTTTCAAAGAATTTCAGCATTTTACCAAAAATAATTATACATAAGGATATCGCATGACCATGCTTGGGTTGTACCAGAAAATTCTCAGGCATTAACAACGCCACTGCACACATTGCTCTCTATTTAAAATTTCTCTGAGGATTCAATTTTCTTTTCTTTAAAATATCCTGAAAAAGGACAAAAAAAACTTTGCTTGCATTATTTACGTTGGATGGTTTTCGTGGGTGATATAATATGTATGTAGTATAGGTAAATGAAGTAGATATAGTGTATACATGAATGTATGCTCCAATTAAAATATAAAATGAATGTTTCCTCAACCTGATATAGAGAAGCCCTCAAATTTTTCTTAGAAATCTTGGAAATTTTTTCTTTGGAAAATTTAGGCATATTATTGGAAACCGACAAAGAGTCTGAAAATAATTCCTGTCTGCCAAAGATCAATAAAAATGTTTTCTGTAAATTTCTAAAAAAAAAAATAAATGGTTATTGCTTAAGGAACAGCATCTTTTTTGCTAAATAAATTGTTTATACTTTGAAGAATACTTTAAATGTTTAACCATTTCCAAATTCAAATTATCTCAGAAGTTATAGCAATTAGAAGTGAGCGCGACAGGAAGTAGTTTGTTTTTCTTTCGGATTTTATCCCGAAACTACGTTTTTCGTGTACAAGATATTTCAAGATCTGTTTAACCGATTGTAATAAAATTTAAGCCACATATTCTTTATAATATTATCTAGCAGATATAAGAAAGAATTTTATAATAAATACCAAATTTTACACCTTACTTATTTTTTCACCAGAGAGGATTTATATATATATAATATACATTAATCCATGCATACTATATATCCATACTTAACTAGAAATATATACATATAAATAAAATATATATATATATGTATATATTGCACAACTTTTTGCTCTGAATTATAAATTTTTTGCGATCTATAAAGCACAGTATCGACTATGCCTGGATGGTGATTCTGGAGGGTGATTCTGATCTTTTGTCGTACACCTAAATGAAATGAACTTTTCTACTGATTTTTTCGTGTTTTTATTCAGGTCAGCAATCCTTGCATGATGTAGAATGAACTGAAAATGACACTTGATATTACAAATTCAAAATAATATTTCGAATTTAAGCACTTGTAATGCTCTAATTAGGTGTAGAATTTTCATTTACCAGTGTAAAACTTTTGTCACAACCTCTGGGACCAGTTGACTAATTTGTCGTATATTTAGTCGTGTTTTTTGACGTTTGCTCACCGAAAATTCATTATAGTTCATTTTGTGATAGATAATAGTGAAGACACAAAATGAACTGTGTTAAAAGAAAAAGTACGGCAAAATATGTCAAAATTTACGACTAAATAGTACGACAAAAAATCAGAATCACCCTCCTGAGTAGTTACAAATTGTGACTTCCATTTTTAAATGTATATTTAAAAAGGGCTCCTGAATTCTTATCTACGCCACTGCTTGCAATGTAAACATTTTGGAGATTTTAGTTTCTTTAAACCGGAGAGCAATGGTCTCTCATCGTGTATCTTTACATTATAAATTTATAAACATCAATTACAATTCTTTCTTTTATCCTTAGAAATTAGTGAAAACACTCTTGCTGCGTTGGCGTTATGAGTTGGTATGCAAAAAGAATACTGTGCAATCTTGAATAACTCAGTGCTCAAATGAGCAATCGATGTTTTAAAAAAAATTAAGCCGAAGTGGATTTTTCGTTTAAAGCTTGTCGGGTCGCTTAGATTTTGACTGAAAGTTTTTAAATTCACCCTCTCATCTATCAATTTTGATGTTCTTGTTTTGTAAAAGAAAAACCGTATTTTCAATTGCAGCCCATACAGTATTCTCTGTTATGTTAGAAAAAACATCCAGTAAAATTTATTAAATTATTGTAAAGATTATACACTTCTACTACTCTATGGAACACCATATTGAATAAGAGTGGAGTCGGTCTATCTGTCGGCAATATCAGGTACACCGTATATGTATAATACCCGCAAAAATTAAATTTTCATTTAATGTTTTCGAAAAGTTTAAAGGTATAGGAAACTCCGTGCGGACACTTCCCGGACTCCCTCCAAACTAGCACAAATCCGGGGAAACCCGGATGGATAGCAGCCCTAACCAAAGGCAATATATTCATTAAATATGCAGAGCTTCGCGCCAATGATACATATTTTCAATGTTGGCACCGACAACGTAAGAACGATACGAGCAATTGTGCCCACGTGAAATAGAAAGTTAAGTAGTCCACAACAAAGTTGGCTTTGGTCCACAATATGTCAGTGAATGTCAAAAAAACATGGAAGGCTACATCTGCTTTGGGATATATGGTTTGCTCTTTTTTATTTTCCTAACGAAAAATACACAAGGCTTCAAAAATCGGGCAAATGGGTAAAGAAATTATTGTTTACGATATTTCGTCCAGAATCCTTAAATTTTAAACTCAAATCTCGGATGACGTGCCCATCCTGATTCACCTCATGACTTGTACTCTGCTTCCCAGTATAAAAATCTGACCCTCTGGAGGATAAGAAGTCCTGGCATCATAGGTCCACCAAAGCTTGATGCCATATTTTGTAGGTTTCGTTGTCATATATTGGGTGAATCTTATTCTATATGCGAATAGTTGGTGATCTATTGTAACACAATCTGTTGCCACATAGTGGCACGATAAATTCGCATTCAGAAGTGTAAATATGTCTGAAATCGCTTCTGCTTTATCCGTTTGTAAACATTCTTCGCGGTTATTTGTATTGTCGAATCTTATAAATCTGGAAACAGCTTTGAATCGATTATTTCGCATGAAAGCAAGATATAGCGGATACGAATTTTACATCCACCCACTCTGTCAAATGTTCGTTATTGGAATGATGCACAGTAGCTATTATTAGTATTGCTAGACACGCGTCGAACTCTTCTGAAGTTAAATTTTTTCATGCCTTAGACGGCTTATTTATATCATGGGAATTTTCAGCGGCAAAAATACTTCGTGTTTGTCTATTTGTTTCGCATATGATAATATCACATCACTTCACTAAAAAATGCATTTGAAAGTATCCCGAACAGTTAAACACTGTGTTGATCGTAATGGACTAGCTCTTTGACGGAGGTAGCAATCGCATCTTCATCTTCAAGTTCTAACTCACCTTTCGTACCAGTTTGATCTTCAGGTTTAGTATCACCATCACCTTCATCCCACTCAATCCTTATCATCTCTTTGCTTTCTTGTGAATTCCATCACCAAAATCGTGAAAGGTTAAACAAACCAATATAAACTAATGTTCCTTAAAAACCGGGTTTTCGACTACCTTCGGATACTCGGGTTTCAAGGGTAGGAGTCGAGCAATCCGGGTACTCGATTGTTTGGAATCGGGTTGTTAGGGAATCGATTCTTTGGAATCGGGTAGTGGGGAATGGATTCTTTGGAATCGGGTATTAAAAAATTAATTTAGTTAATTAATATCGAAAATTAAGCAAAACGCGATTCGGGTAGCAGAACTATATTCTTTTATTATGACTGAATTCACGAATTCAGTAATGTACCGGAGTATTAAAAAATTAATAACCGATTATACCCAGATAGCTGGATATTCGGAATGGAGAATCGATTATATCCGGATACCCGGGTAACCTGGGATCGGGTACCCGGGTAACCTGGAATCGGGTACCCGAGTAAACTTGGAATCGGTTACCCGAGTAAACTTGGAATCGGGTACCCGAGTAAACTTGGAATCGAGTACGCCGATGCCCGATTCCAATTGAACCCGGGTACAAACCGGAACATTAATATAAACCATATTGCTCGAATTCCGTCAAAAATCTTTGATTGTAAACTTCTATATACAGGGTTGCTCAAAGAAGATTGATTGGTGCGAAATGAATATATAACTTTTGCAAGTGAAGAGCATTTTAAACTACTTAGCATTCAAGTGTCGGGTCGCAATTGCCTTCTTAGTTCTATCTGAATAATGGGGCTTTCAGCTGATATATTGGGTTGACTGAAAAGTTTGTGTGGATTTTTATTTTATTTACCAATATATGTGTCAACAAATACCATTTTGTTCAACTTTTTTTCTCCATGTTTCGGGTAGATTTATAATTGCTCGAAATTTTTGATTTTTTTTCGGCGAAGAAATGATTCAAGTGGTTTCTGTGGAGCATTATAGGATTGTAGTTCATTCCATTTAGGGATATCTGTAGAGACCGGAACGAATTGTAATCGGAAGGAATTAGGTCAAGTGAATATGGCGAGTGTGACAAAACATATCAGCCAGGTGGGTTTATAAATTACGATTGGCCAATTCTGAAAGCTTTTTAACAATTTCTGGCTTCAATTTATCCAGTTTGAAGCAATACTTGTTTGAATTGATGAATTAGTTCTTCGGTAGTAGCTCATAAAACACAATATCTTTCCATTTCCACCGGGTGCTAAGCATACGTTTCTGCGGATGCAGTATTAACTTAGAAGTGGGTAATGATGGTTTACCTCCTTGTTCCATGTTCTTTTTCGATCTATATTATTGTACAAGATCCGTTTCTCTTATCATCCGTCACAAGTCGTTTTAAAAACGGATCATTTTCGTTTCGTTTTGATAGTAAGTCCAAAAAGGGAAATGTAACTGGACAGATCACATCTTCTCTGTTACCAAAGATGCATTGAAATATCTTGGATTTCTGAAAAGGTGTAAGAAATATTTTAGCCGGTCAGATCTATCGCTCCTCTACAAGTCCTACATTAGACCTAGAATAGAATACAATTCCCATATATGGGCTGGGGCTGGTCGTACGCAGCCTTAGCTTCCTTGGATATTGTCTAAAAGAGAGCCTTCAAGCTCATTGGTGATATGGCAATAACTTGACATATCGACTTACTCGAGCACCCCCGCAATGTTGGTTGCCGTTCACTCCTTTATCGCTACATGCATGGTCAATGCTCTGATGGAATATCTAGTCTAATCCATTGTAGAGTGATTCCTGCACGCAATATTCACGCTGCAAACCGCGCACATCCTTTTACCCTTCAAATTACTTTCGGTCGTGCAGTAAAATTCTATGATGCTTTTTTATCCCGAACAGTGCGAATGTGGAACAGTTTACCAGCTTCTGTTTTTCCTTCGGCATACTTTCTGCGGAAGTTTATCTCCTTCCTGCCATGCTGCGCTTTGCATCATAGGATATCCCCTGAGCTTGGCTTAATAATAAAAAAAAAAAAAAAAAAAACATTCGTTAAGGGGATACTGCACCGAAATATCCAAACATCGAGATTTTTTTTTTACCATTCTCACTTTTCTTATATGTCATGAAACCAAACCATTGATTGGCAAGTGTTTAACCTTACTGGAATATGTTCGGAGTTGTTATTTGCCACTCGGAATAGCTAATAGCCCTGATTTTCTCAATATCCGTTGTAACTTGGCCATCAGAGCAAAGAATATCTTCTTAGCGAAATTTTTCAAACCACTTTTGTCACATGCGTTTTATTACGGCATTTTCTCTATACATGACACATATCGTTTTTTTTTTTTGCACGTGGTGTAGAATCTCAATCCCAAAACGATTCTGGACTTTATTAATAGTCTAAACTTAGAAAGGGAATAAATTGAACTGGGACTCACTTCAGATTGCAGTGAATGCTAGGTTAACACCCACACACCCCTGCACGACTCTAATCTAATCATTTGCCCTTTTTAAAGATAATTCGTTCATCGAAAAGATTTTGCAAAGAAATTCATTGTTTTCCTGGCCGTATGTGTGTTGAAATCACATGTTTGGGATCGTTCTATACCTTCGCAACGGTTATAATAATTTTATATCATGGTTCTACTATATAGTTCATCTATTACAGTTGCTTCAAAAAAGATACGGCCCAATTACTCTATTTGCCAGTACACACCATACCAAGCAGTGGCTCCAATAGGATGGAATGCTGTGGGGTATCTTTCGGAGCTCATTTTCTTTTCTCGTTTTATACAAACTTTACCACCAAGTACTCATCGGTATATAATTCATGCTTTAAATCTTCTCCACCTTACCCTTGTTCTGCAAGAATAATAGAAAGGCATTTTCATCTTTTATGTGCGACTTCCGTTCAATTAGAATTTTCCGTTTTCTTTCGAACTGACAGTAAGGCAAAATTTCATTAAAGGATATTCAATTATGCTTTTGATCATCCCATTTCTATAGCTGTTAAACTTAGAGTTTAGCTTAAAGTTGTGGAAGTGCTCAGTAGATAAAATTAGATGATATTTTCGGGTTATGTATGTATTCGTGGGGTTCCTCAGGCGTCAGTATTAGGACCTCTACAATTGAATGCTATATTTATTAATGAACTTTCGAGTATGATGTCCAGGTACTCAAGGTTCTTCGCTATGCTGACAATGTTTACCTGTAACTGAGTCAACTCACCTCCATCTGCAAAATGATTTTATCAAAAGACTCAATCTGATGGAGTGGTCTATTAGAAATGAGCGCTTCTATTAAATCTTAAAAAGTCTTAGTATGTTGCATTTTATAACAGTGATTCAGATCTTTTGTATTTATTCCCATTAGTAGGTACCTACTTAATGGAACTCCATATATTACCCTCTTTGGAGAATTTTCCAAATAAAGTCACAAATGAAATATTCTATCTCAATTTTTGAGATCATCAGTGGACCATATGGTGGTAGTCGGAATCGTTGTCTGACAATATCATTGCTTTCATCTGTAAATTGGGCGTAGACTAATCAAAAGGTTTGTAAAGACTTTCTTTTCATATTGCAATATAATTTCCCGTTTGACTCTTTCCTACTCTTGAAAAGATCATCACAAGTCTTACCAATTCTTTTTTAGTTGTTTTAGATTAAATCTCTTTGCAACCACCTATCCTACTCATCCCATTGTCTGTATTATTACCCATATTACCACAAGACTCAAATTACTATTTAACATACTTGATGGATCACATCGCATTTCTCATAAATTTTGGTGGACTCAATTATAGCGCAAATGAATTTTTTCTTTTATCCTCATGCTCCACAGAAAATATAAGGGAAATAAAAAAATAATGCACTAATTAGTCATAGCAAAAACGCTTTATCGTTATTTAAAATTTTTTCGTTTGGGAACAGCTAATCATGCCAATGATTCATCAAAATCTTAACATGTATGTATGTGTGTGGTATCATTAAAACGAGATCAAGTAATCCCCCCCCCCCCTACATCTCTATTATTGTATAATTAATGAAATCGTTTTGCTGTGGAGATTAAGAAATGCATGATCGGATCTGAAGCTTATCTCTTAAATTTTTTCAGAGATATCTGAGAGGGAATGGAGCAATAATATTAAATATTGATTTCTTTTATTCTTCTTTCGCATCTTTTATGTAAAATATATTGTGGTAGTCAGAATTTGTAACCTTCGGGGAAGGGATGTACAAGTCATACATTAGTAGCCTACCTTATATGAATCCATGGACTATGAAGAAAACCGTAAAAGTTACTAAACTCAAATCCAACTATACTGATCAGATCTTTATTCAAAAATGCTGAAGGTATAGTATCAAACTCCACTATCTGTTGGTGGTATTAAAATAGGCATACAATAGCATCGGCAAGCTTTTATTATAGATTTAGCTAGCAAGAATAAATAACTCTGCCACGATCGTGAATCCTTTTCGTAGAGTCAATATTCCAAAAAATATTCAAAATTATCTAAAAATTAATTCAGTGTTGATTTGCATATGAAAAAAGTTACAATTTTCAAGATGTGTTTGTAAAGAATGTTGACTTGTAGCTAATTGAAGCTTTTTTGTTCTTGGAAATAAAATGAGTTGATTGCGAAGATGGTGTATAATTGTACAGTTAATCAATTAATTTAAATTTCTAGTTAACTGATATCCCAGATTAATTGATTGTTTAAGGGCACCACTATAGTATGACACTTTCAAAAAATCCATGTTTTTTCTTGATCGCATTTTTCTAGAATTGCATGGGCCTGGAAAGTAGATTAGTTCTAGGCATATAATATTTATCAATTTATAACAATGAACGCGTTTTTCTCAAAACGACATATTTCAAATTTGTTGCAGTTCTAAGTCGAATACAAATCATCCGTTCGACATGAATCTTGTTTTAGCCAGAAGTTATTTGTGTTTTCCTACTAGGACTCGCCAGTTTTTCGATTGGATAAGAAATGTCAATTTGCCATGCAAAAAACCATCAGATTTTTAAGCGTAATTTGCAACTTTTTTCATTTTAAACTCCGCTATTTTGCTGGATTTTAATTTTTTTTTTTCATAATCCTGCGTTATGGTACAGGCAATATCTTTTATTTATTTTTTCCCGGACGGGAATCGAGCCTACACTTGTTAGAATGGGTCAATGATGGAAAACAGAAGAATTTTAAGAACTTTTATTTTTAACGATTCTAAATCAAATCATAAATACAAGTGAAAAAACCCGTTTTCAAACACCGGACGAGGCGGTTGTTTTTTCCTCTTATATTTATGATTTGATTTAGAATCGTTAAAAATAAAAGTTTTTAAAATTCTTCTGTTCTCCATCAATATCTTCTAGTTTAACGGACATTTCTAATGCAGGTCGCAATCACTGTAACAGTGGGAGAACTTTTTTTTTTTAGCCTCGGGAGGCTACACATAATTTGCACACAAATATATACTTAAAATTTCAAAACATGCGATGCAGTACTTTTCTGACCACGCACACATAATATTAAAAATTATTTTGATTTTCGCATGTCCGTCCGTCTGTCTGTTCTCACAATAATTCGCGATCCCGCGAGAGCTGTAGGTTTTATTTTTTTTAAATTTCCATTTAGTTCGAAAATTTGACAAATCGGGCAACTGCTTTGTAGGGTTGCCATATAAAAATTTCGTTTTTCACTATATATTTGAAGACTGCCTGAGTACACGTCAATGTAGGGAACTGAAGTTTTGTGCACGACGTTTTCATAGTAATAACACTTCAAAAATGGACTAAATCGGGCAACCCCTTCTTGGTGTTTCCATATAAAAATTTTGGGGTTTTACGTATATCGTAAAAACAATCAGTCGTAGACGTTTTTATTGTACTGAAAAGTTTTCCAAAATATGAAATCCTATAAAATTGGTTAGAACCATTTCTACTGTCCGACGAACTGTTCTAGAAATACATATATACGAAAGACCACTTCAATAATTAAACTTGTACTAATGGTTGACCATACGAAATTACATAATTCATTTAGGGTATCATAAGAATCAGGGACCGAAAATAACTGGTATTTTGAAAATTATAAACAAAAAAGGCTAGGATAAATTATGTTCGTGCAATTTAGTGGAATATACTAAAATATTTCTCGTGGGACCCGTTTCAATTCCTGTAAAGCTTCAGAAAACTTCACTTTTTTAAAAAAAAGTTTTGTAAAACTTTTATTTCTGTTATAAAATAATTTAAAGTTAAAAAAAAAAACTAAGCTGAAACGCTTATTATTTTTTCTGCCAAAAATAAGCTTGGCTTTTTATTTGTTCCAGCTGGAAGTAACAGGTTATGAAGCTGATTATTTTTTCAATGAAGTATAAAAAGCCAAACAGGCTTCTTATTTTTTCAAGCCGATTTGCATTTTTTTCCTAAAAAAAGTGAAGAGCCAAATTGAATTCTCATATTTGCTCGAAAAAAAATAGCCAGCCTTGAAACCTGCTATTTTCAGCTAGAAAAATTAAAATCCGAGCTGGCTTTATATTTTTATCGAAAAAGAGGTATCAAGCTCTCGTGCTTGCTTTTCTAGCTTAAAACCATTATCGGTAAGGAATAACAGGTGAAGTAAGCTTTTTTCATTAAAAGTCATAACTGATTCGGTCCCTGATAGGAATTGGTCTTAGACTAATTCTAGATTTTTCACTTGTTTTTTATTAAGTTTATGTGAAAACTGTGCGCGACTACCTAATCAAATCTGTTGGCAATTAGCAACGATTGTAACAAGAAGGTAAAGAAAGATTTTTCCCGCAAGAGAGAGGGAGATGCATGCTAACCCCAAAAAACGTATTTACATTTCGAAAAGAAACACGTTTTTCAATAATAATTTTTTTTTTTTGTAAAACTGAAAGAGAGAAATATTGTAGTGTTCATTCCATTTTAAATTAAAATCGTATAATTGACTTGGGGGCCTATTCTTGAATTACGAATGGTTTTTACGAATTCGTTATATAACGAATGGTTGATAACGAATCGAATACCCCGTTCGTATTCTTGAACCTCTTTGTTATAAAGTCGAAGTGGTGAAAAAGTATTTCAACATAACGACTGTGGTAAGATTAAATCTGTCAATTTACAAATTGGATATCGTCAGCTGTTTCATATTTTAAAATATAATTTGTTAAAAATGGCAAGCTTCAGTGAATTGTCATTATTGTTTGGTCCTGAAATCGTTAAAGAATCTATGGACTATCAATTACGTCAATAGTTAATCAATTCCTGCACCCTTAATTCAACGCTAGATAGAAAAAAAGGTTGCAGGAGGATCTCCACCAGTGCCATGCAAATGTTTTTTATGCCGCCGCAGATTTTCCTTTTACACATTTTAATCCTGCCAAATCTGGAAATTTTCTATTAACTTTGTTTCGAATATAATATCATAAAAAAACTTTTCTAGTTCTTTTGTGCTTCGGGTATGGAAATTAATACTGATTTTATTTTGCCACAATTCCGTGGCATCTTTTGAACTGAAAGAGTTCTCATATTTACCAAATCTCAGTTTCTGGTTTTCCTTTAAAAACTCAGTTTAGTTTTTTGGGCATATGATATTTTCGCACATCTTTTATCTCCCATTATCACCCATAAAGTAGCAGCTGATTCACTCTTCGTTTGGCATAACGAATGGTTGAACCCATTCGTTAAATAACGAAGGGTTTGCGTTCGGTATATAACGAATGCGGATTTCAAGAATACCACAAGTCTCGATTCCGAATGGTTTTGACAGTATAACGAATACGGAATGTGCCTTCGTTATTCAAGAATAGGGCCCTTGATCGTAGTTGCTTAAAACTCGTTTAGAAAAATCCGGAATATTCCGAAAGTATTCCGGAATTTTCCGGGCATTTTTTTAATCCTCTTGGGAATATTGTCATTTTAAAAGGGGAGTTTTCAAAATATAATTATAAATTACGTAACGTGTTTTCGCCAAAAATCCTAATATCCTAATAAAAAGCGGAATTATCGTTCTGAGCTCTCTATTTTCCTCTCATTCGTAACAGAATTAGAGAAACGAATCTCAGGAGAAGCTCGAAATTCTCATTTCTTGCTCAAATTCGAGATTACTTCGAGAAAGCGAGCTATTCGCTTAAATGTATGCAGGGCATGCATCAGCCAAAACCTTCGAGAATACTTCCCAAGCCATGAAACAGAAATCTATATGTGTGCATTGGGAGTCCGTTCTCTAAAATGTTCTATGTATATTGATACAGGATACTTATGGAAAAGTATCAAACATTGACTTTATATATGCTATAGAGCCTAAATAGTCTTTTAGTAATTTACAGCTTGGCTCCTTACCTTTCCAAAGGCTACACTTCCTATATACCGTATTTAACAAAATAATAAAATTGTTTTGATTACAAAGTAACCTTACCATTTTACGCTCCCTAACTCTCAGAGCAGAAATAATTGTATAAGCGCATGTGCAGCCGGAGTGCGAATCTGTAAGGCAACCAAGCGCGGATATAGCATTGAAATTAGGAGGGGGGGGGGTCATCTTACACATTAAATCGAGCAAAAAAAAAACATCGAACGCCGTAGTAAGTCGGTTCGCATAGTCACCGCAGTACTGCAGTACTTGGAACTAGGAAATCCGCATTAATGTGGATGATGTGTCATTTTTTAGTATTCTTTTTTTTTACAAAAACTAATTTTTTTAATAGAATGCTGCAGGAGTCATTCAAGCAAAACTTTTCTCAGTTTTACACACTGGCATATATAATATGGACTGCTCGATATGCTATTTCATGCGGGTACAATTTTGTGTGTCAAAAATAGTTCATAATACGTCGGTGCCAACATTGAAAAATCCATTGGCGGAAAGTTGAAAAGTGAAACCTCTCGAATTTCTATTAACCCAAATAATTAATTTAAAAACGTTTATTTCGACAAACCCACTTATTTATTTATTGTTTACAGCCCTTTCTCAGTTCGCACGTTACATAGAAAAGTGACCCAACTCAAGAAATGCAACTTTTCATGAGAGCGGAAAAACGAAAAGCTGTACATAGAATTAATTCTAGCTTAACGTAGTAATTGTTTGCTAAAAATAGTCTGAACTCTTAAATTTGTTAGTAAATATATTTCTGAAGATTTTAAGTTTTTGTTACCGCAGTTGGCGAGGTTAGCTATTAATCCCGCATCCTCTTAAGTTCTGTCGCTTTTCTTTGTTGCGAAATAAATATTTTTACAAGTTTTTTTTAAGTGGCACAACTCAAAATACGATTTTTAAGAATTAAATTCCGTACTTTAAACTTTGTGGAAAAATGTCATAACTCATAATAAAATTTGTAATAAATAAATGCTGTTTTGTGGAAAAGTGACACAATTTAAAATAATACTGTTAAAATGTCGAAAACATATTTACGTTTGTTATGAAGATCGTCACAACTCAAAAAGTGACACTGACACACTGTTCTATGAAGAATATCTCTGTTCTTAAGTATCAGAAAGCTGACACTATCGCTATCTAGCGGCAAAAACAATCAGATAGAAATATGCCAATTTCATGGTGTAATTAACTCAAAAACGACAAATTTTGAGTTAGGTCACATTTCTATGTGACGTGCGAATTAGTAGTTGGTGCTTAGATCGAAAGAGAACGCTATATAGAAATGAGCCCACTTTCTGCAGTGTATTTCTACGGACGTAGTCAGTCCATATTTTAAATGTCAGTAGTTTTACATAAGAACGCTGCAAATATTTTAGAATGTTATAAGTGTTACATGCCAAAATTACCTGAAAAGGGGCTTATCTCTCTTTAAGGCGAAGAAATTGCCATCAGCAATTGATTCAAATTCTTCAGTTAAAAACAAAAAGTATTTCCCATAGAACGACTTGGGACAAATAAAAGTTTTAAATTTCAACCCAAGTCGTTGCAATAGAAAAAAAGCCCCACGACAAATCTTACCTTCAGTAAGATTTGTCGAAAATAAAAATACGATATATATGTACATATATGTATACCTACATACATATCGGGTGCATAAAATTTACTCGGTGAAGATTTAAACGATCAAGTCTTCACCAAAAAGCCTCCTTTCAGCAAATTTTCGCGAACGGCATACATTCTGGGTGCAACAATGTATGCACGATAGCAAGATGATGGTTTGATATTTATGAAAATATCAAATTTCATTCCAACCATCGTCCGCCGCGGTAAGCTGAACACTAATTGTAAACAGGTAAAGAAAATAGAAGTTGCGATAAGAAAAAAAATAAATAAACGTTTTGTGAAAATAATCATAAGAGGAAGTTTGTGAAAGAAAAAGTTTGTGAACAAAGCAAAAGTAAAAAAATATATATAAATAAAATAAAAGTGTGCGGGTTGTCTTAATCATAGCTTCCTGAAACGTCGTAGAGTAATTGCCTTCGGCTAAGGTAAGCCCCGAAATATAACAGGAGTTAGGACTAAGTTAAGTTAGGGCTCTGATGCGGTAGTGAGAGTCTGTTTCGTGGCTTGGGAAGTGTTTCTCTTGGATCACCCAAAGCTGAGGTCCGAAACCCAAATTCCGAGAAAAACCTATACACATACATCACATGCATACAATAGCATTCATTGAAATAAAGTTTTATTTTTTTAAGTTTTGGAATAAAATTTTTTTTAAGTTGAATTATATAAATAAAAAAAGTATAAAATAAAAAATATATTTTTTCAAATAACTCAATTAATTTAAAAATTTTTCTTCAAATTTAGGGGGGGGGGGTCATGACCCCTCACGACCCCCCCCCCGGATCCGCCACTGAAGGCAGCTACATTCGATAGCGACCAGCCCACGGCATGCCATGATGGTACAGCGTCATATACAATGATTACTCAGCTGAGAGATTTTGTTTGAGGAATCAGAGTCATTCGGTTCACATAAGCTTTTTTAAATAATTTTGTTAGGAAAGGTACACAAATTTTATTTCGGTTCGGAAGATAAGAAAGCAAGCTTAAGATTATGACAACACAATTTTTCTATATGAATATTAGTCTAGAGCGGAGGAGCTATTCAAATCAAACTTTTGTCAGTTTTCCATAAGGCCACTGCAAATATTTTAGAATGTTAGGACTCCGTTGGGCTTCGCATGTGGTAGTGAGGGAGTCTGTTTCATGGCTTGTGAAGTATTCTCGGGGTTTTTGACTGACTCCATCGACCAGAGCCATTTGTAATTGGGAGGTGCAATGTCCGATGATTACGGTGAGTGATGTTGGAATTCCCAGTTCACCCCTTCTAAGTAGTTTTTAGCTAGTTGAGCTATATGAGGTCTTGCATTGTCATGTAAAAGTATTATCTTATCGTGTCGATTATTCCATTCTGATCGTTTTTCTTCAATAGTTCGCTTCAAATTGCCGTCTGCAGACTGCGCCAATAACGGTTTCAGTAACACATTATAAATTACACCTTTCATATCTCACCATAACATATACAGAGCATCACTTTGTCACTATGAATATCACGTTTTCGCTGCGAAGGACCAGGTTCACCAGGCTTAACCCACGATTTTTATACCCTAGATGATATCTACATATATGGTATACTAAGTTTGTCATTCCGTATGTAACACATCGAAATAATGATGGTAGAGCAAAATGGATTAGACACCCACGCATAATCTTAAAAGTTATTTTGATTTTTGCATGTCCGTCCGTCTGTCCGTCCGTCCGTCCGTCCGTCTCGTCTGTGCGCAAGATAACTCGAGAACGCGTATACTTAGAAAGCTGAAATTTTGTACACGGACTTTAAAAAAAAAACTAAAATTAAGTTCGAAAATGAGACAAATCGGGCAACTGCTTCGTGGGGTTGCCATACAAAACTTTCGTTTTCCACTATATATTTGGACACTGCCTGAGAAGGTATCGATATAGAGAGCTTAAGTTTGGTACATGGTGTTTTTATTGTACTAACAAATAAAATTTCAAAAATGGACTAAATCGGGCAACTCGTTCTTGGTGTGGCCATATTAAAATTTAGGTTTTTTATTTTTAATTGTACTAAAAACTTCTTCAGAATAGAAATCCTATAAAATTGGTTATAACAATTTTTTCTATTCGACAAACCGTTCTAGAAATATATGCAAAAATTCACTTCAAAAATCAAACTTGCACAGAAGGGTGACAATACGAAATTTCATACGGGCATTCATCTAGGGTATCCGTATCATAAGAATTGGTCTTAGACCAATTCTAGCTTTTTTACTTGTTTACATTTAGGGTTCTATAGTAAATCCACTTATCATCGCCAGAAAGAATCCGGTGTAAAAAGCCCTTTCTTGATTGCCTTTATAGAAGCATTTCACAAATGGTTTTTCGGTTTTCTTCTTGCCTTTCAGTTGACTCATAACATGCCCAATTTCCTTGTTTCTGGATAAGTCCCATTGCTTGCAAACTCTTTTCCACAGTTGATCGATCAACCTTTAATCTGTTGCTAATTCTTCTTGAGTTTGGCATGGATCTTCGCCAAGTAACTCTTCCAGTTGTTCATCAGCAGCGGATTTCTTTAAATTATAGAAGTATAATAATTCTTCCCGCAAATGTCGATTATTTGATACAAAACTCTCCATGTTCAATCGCAAAACAAATCTTATGTAAATACTTTAATTGATAGAGATACAATGTATTTTGACACTGACATTAGAACTGTCAAATACATGTCAAACTGGTTCAAACGTAATACATACAATATAAGAGTTACGCCATCTATTAGAAAATGGAATCTACTTTTTCTCATACCAATAATAATAAATATAACAGCAATAAAATATTTTTATCAATATTAATAATTAGTTTTAGTAATAATATACAAAATAAAATGAAATTTAAATAATGGGGCCTATGCTAATGGTCCGTCTCATGTAAAATTGATTAGAAGAATTTTGTGTTTTCTGTATGAATGCTGACTTCATCTCCGTCGCCATCAGAACAGCTAAATCTTGAAACTGGGCCTCACAGCACTCAGATAATAAACTAGCTCTTATCTACTGTGATCAATATTTGAAACCTATGTATCAATTGTTAGATGATTTCAGATCAAAGTTTTTTTCAGATCTATCATTTTTACTTGTTTTATTTTGAACTATTTATGAATGGAAAACTCTAAACTCATCTTTTACACATTAATTTAGAAAGAAATTTAAATTCTTATAAATTTTTTTCACTTTTATTCCAGAAAGCTGTGGAGGTGCTAACATGGACAACATATTGATAGTCACAGCAAAACACAGTGAACGTGCAATATTATGGGCGAATTTTCTAAAAAACCGCTTTGACAAAATAACGAAACAACGAGGACGAAAACCATTTAAGTATGGAGTGCATTTTTCAAACCATTTCCACAATATTAATGAACAAAATTATTTATATTTCTAGTTTTTTACATATCAAGCTCGATGATGGTCCATTTTCTACTGAATTAGCTCAAAAATGTCAAACAACTGTTCTACAGATAGTCATCCTATGTCCAGCACTTCTGGCTCTATCCCATTCATATTTGATGTCACAATTTTCCGCTATACTGAATCCTGAAAAAGTTCTCGGAATTCTCCTCGACGTTTATGAGGATAAAGTTTTAGAAATTCATAAAAATGGTGAGTTTATTGCCATTCCTACAGTCTGGATTATGGAATTGATTTTTTCTTATTTATAATTTTAGCTTTACCATCTTTCCGAAAGTGGCGACGATGTACTGTACGGGATAATGACCAATCCATGATTGGAAATATTTTAGGAATTGCAACAGATATCTTAGGAAGAGCTCTGTGCCAGCGCCCACCATGTCAAGAGACGAATGGAATTCATGTGAAAGCGTGTAGTACAGAAGCATTCACGGTCGTCCCAAGAAAAGTTAAAATTGGACAAAATAAAGTTTTAGCTTTACTAAATGAGCCTCTGGCAAAGGATGATTGGGTGAAAATCACAATTGAAAAGTGTGGAGAAGTTATTGAAGTGAACAATTATAAAAAGAGAAATCCATATACGTTGCAGTTTAATATTCCAGGTATGTGTTGTTAGTGTTCAAGGATTATCTTCTTAATTAGAGAACGAAATCTGTAGACGCGTCATCATTCTGTGGACAACTTTATGCTTTTATTCTATATGGTATTGTATCAAATACATACATCTACTCAGGTCTCAGAATGACTTATCTTTGGGGTCCATAGTCTACCAGGTTCACTTTATGATAAGTATCATGTGTGTGCTAATAAAGGTTATTCCTTGTAATGTGGATCAACTGACAATTATATAACAATTTGTGTTTAAATTCTGCTACAAGTGAAAGTTGAGAAAGTTGTGCTAGTGGCAGAACAGACTCAGATCTGTCATTTCCAATAATTTTTAATATATATGAGAAAGTCAGTGTATGAGTTAACTGGACAAACCAGAATATTATCCACTCTCGACTCTTTAACTATTGGGGGTACAGATTAATTTGATGTTGATCCACATTTCGTTTGTCTTTTCGGCTAAAGTAATTCTCAGCTGGTGCGACATTTTCCGTCAATTTGACGTTCTGGTATCGATAAGTAAGCCAGAAAATATTATCAACATAATCCAGATCAGTGAGAGGATCAATCAATATCCACTATAAGCGGACGTTGCTCTCGAGAGTATTACGAAGGACATTATTTATGAATATTAGAAATAGTTGCGGTGGAAATATGCATACTTGACTCAGTCCAAATTTTATTTTAGCCACAATGGTGTTGTGGTCACTCCCAATGTCTGATCTTCTGAAGCTTCGGGCTTGCTCTAAAATAGTTCCCTATCTAAAACTGACAGTTATGGGGTCTATTTGTGTTGGACTTTTTCAATTTGACGATACTCAGGTCTGGTTGTCTATCATTTTATGTTTAAAGCACACCAAAGCGGTTAAAATTTGTAGAATTCTTCGAATAGGACACCATTGTTATTGCATAAGCTCATTTTTCTTGTTTTTCGATAACATTTTTATGCTGATTTGTGATAACGGGTTATTTTAATACGGAAGAGCCGGCATATTTATTGTTATAATGGTTAATAAAAGCTATCTGGTCTTACTGGATAGAGAAATAATTACGACCGACAACGTAGTCATATTAATCGCGGAGATATTTCTGACTACCATCAGCGAGATAGCCGAGGGAAACAAGTCAATACAATACGTTAGATCTGTAAAGAATAGAATAGAATTTAGGCCTCCTTACATTCCAAACGAGTAATTAGTATTTTTAGTCATCATTCTTTAATCAGTTTTACTAGATTCCATACTTTAATTGAGGTTAATGTCTCAATAGAGACGGACAGCATTCAAAAGGCAGCAAATAAATGTTTGAATTAATACGGGGGTACCCATTCTGAGATAATTCCTTTACACATAAAAAGAATCAAATCTGATATTTCCATCAAAAGAACTACTGCTAACTTGTCTTGTATCTCTAAAATTCCAAAAAGCTTGTTAAGTGAAGTTTTGCGGTCATTTAAATATTAAGGGAAAATTAAAACGAACATAAGTTTTTGAAGTTCCTCCAATAACTTGTCATGCTGCAGGTTGATTGCATTTTCATCTATTCAGTAAGACATTTGATAAAATTAATAAATTTTCATTGATAAACTGAATTTCCCCTTATTTTTGTTCAATGGCTATCTTAAAATTCGTCTAACCAAAAGTAGCAAACCAAGTCCTGATTAAGGAACTACTCCAGGTTTCAGGTGTACCTCAGGGTAGTATAATTGGCCTATTCTTTTAATTTTTTACATTGTAAACATACATAAGTTTGGCTAATTCCAAAATTTTTTGTTACTTGGGTGACGCTAAAATATTTCATGGTGTTGAAAAAAAAAAGCTGAAACGTTGGCTGTTCTCTTTTCTAAAATTTGACTTAACCATCTATGACAAGCAGTGCTCCAGTATTGACTTCCTTTAAATATTACTAAAAATACTCCTATGATCTTTTCCAGTAAAAGATCGTCACAAGGTGGTCTAGAGAGTTTCAGTTTTACAAAACCAAACTCCTTTATTAAACTTTTGTTAGACCCATCCTCAATATCAATATCGGATCAAATTATTATTTTCATTACAATCGCTCGGAACAGCTTTGTTTTGTGATATTTTGAAAAGAACGAATAAATTGCCCTTTGTTGCTAATAATGGTTAAGTTTCAATTCCGGCTCCTTCCTTAAGGAATTAGATAACTTCCTCCATTCTCTTTATCAGTTGGGCAGTTGAAAAATCTGCTCCAATCTCGATGACTCAGTTATATTCTCGTTTATTCCGTAACCTGATTTTATGTTGAAGGCCTAAGAAGATCTTCAGCTTCGTCAGGAGAATAAATCGAGGATTTTCAAACAATCTATTTTAGCTTAACAGTTATTTTTTTTTAGCAAACTTAGCAGTGAAACTTAAATAGATTCTTCCTAGAGGTCTTCAACATATAATCAGATTACGGAATATAGGAGAACTTAACTGAGTCATCGAGATTCAAGCAGATTTTTCAACTGTCCAACTGGTTAAGAAAGTGGATGAAGTTATATGATATATTAACGAAGGAGACATGATTGAAACTTGAACATTCTTAGCACCTAAGAGCAATTGATTCGTTCCTTTCAATCAGCTATCACAAAACAAACTATAACAAATTTTGGACTAGTAGTATGTGTGAAATGAGGTTGGAATCTGAAAAGGATCCCTGGATCGCAGGCTACAACAAGGCCCATTGTTCACCCTCCTGACTTATGAGCAATTGCTCGGACGCTTTAATAAATTTCAAAATTGGTCCCCAATCCTTCCTTCCGTCTTCATGCAGTTCTTTCAGGAGGTGTGAGTCAAGGAATCTGTAACGTTTTCTTGAGTGGGCCGAATAGTGACAAAGAATATGTCACCGTTTCAGTTTCCGCTCCGCATCCTTTGCATACCAGATCTTCAACAAGCCCCATCCTATGCTGGTGACCACTGAGAAGAGAGTGCCCAGTGAGAATTGATACTACAGTTCTCAGGATTGGCTTGCTTAGTTCCTGTAACTCTTTCGTTTCATTTGGGTTGAGTAAGCCCCACAGCTCCTTTGTGGTTCTACCTGAGGATCATCTATTCCCGCTAATGCTGCTGTGACCTGGCACCCAAAGCACCAGTACCCCGTTGTTCCGAGAAAGGGAATTCAGGGTAGTTTTACATTCAAATATAAGTTTAGCGGTTGTAAAAGGTTTTGACAAGGCCTTGACAGCTGGCTGGCTGTCCGAGCAGATTGAAATCTCCTCGTTCTTAGTACCCGAGTTTAGAAGATACCTTCCCGCTTCAAGGATGGCCTTGATTTCCGCCTGAAAAAAAAACCGTTACATGGCTTTCAAGGTGAATGGAAATTTCCATGTGAGTCTCCTCGCAGAAAACACCTGCTCCGGTGTTCTCTTCCATTTTGGAGCCATCTGCATATGGTTTGTCAATAGTTGAAACACAGAATGTGATTGCCATTCTGTCCTATCTGGAATTTCCGATTTAAAGTTGCTCCTCAGCATTGTGTCGAGGAAGTACGATGGACTACACCAATTCAAATATGGATTCATGTGGAACACTTGTACCAGTGTGAAACCAGCTCCGATTGAGATGCAGCCTCAGTGCAGCGATTGACGCCCCCTTCTTGACGTGTATATGAACGGGGTGTGTTAAGGATGACCTTAAGAGCCTTCGAGCTGGTTGACTTGAGAGCGCCACTTACACTAAGGGGACACAATCTTTGAATCTTCTCCAATATCTTGCGATGATTAACGCGCTCCATTGTTTTCCACCATACCACAGAACGGAAGGTTAGCATGGGTTGGATGATGCTAGTATATAGGATTAAGTCGCCACTTTTATCCCTATGCATCTGCGGCACATCGCGAAGTCTCGAAGAGTGTTATTCGCTCTGTTCTCAATGTGTATTTTCCAGCTTAATTTTCTATCTAATATGATAACTAGATCTTTTACTCTGTCTTTTAGTGGAGTGTTCTATTTCTTAGTAAAGAGGCATACATCTGTTTTCAATGGATTAATGCAAAGTCCGAAATCCCTACCCCAGTCCGTTCGGATTGCAATCTGCACCAGTTCGCAGAGTTTAGATTCATACCTACCGGTGACCAAGATCACCCGGTCGTCGACGTAACATAAAGGCACCTTCTACATCGATAAAAACAGCCAGCGTAGATTGTTTAAAGAGGAAACCTTTTTCAATAAAGTGGATAACCTCTAACTTTATTGAATTAATTCATGTAATACTAATTAAGTTCTTGTTTTCTCTGTATGTTCGCCTGAATATATGAAAAACTACATACTTATAATATCAAAATATATTAATATATGTGTAATATTGTTTTACTTTAGATATCTACTTTTTCAATATATAACATGAATTTAATTGCACAATTTCAATTTACATGATTTCAATTTACACCGTTTCGGTTTACATGGTTTCGGTTTACACGATTTCGGTTTACACGGTACTTTTGGAGAACGAATCCACCGTGTAAATTGAGGGTCAGGGTACTTGTATTCTAAAGGGTTTTCCAATAAGAGGTGTTATTTTGATATTCAAAGAAAAATGCCATTTTTTGAGATAAATGATCGGATCTTTATTTCATTATAAAGAGGAAGGTATGCCGTTAATAATGGAAAATAACATCAGCCAAATGACCACCACGACCACGCCTACAGGACCATATCCTTTTCATGAAATTTTCCATAACCAAATCGCAAAGTGGCTGCCCTTTGTCCTCGATAGCCTCACGAATTCCATCTTTGAGGTCTTGAATCGACGCTGGGCTGTTGGCGTAAACCTTCTCTTTCACGTGCCCCCAAAGGAAGAAGTCGCAAGGTGTTAAGTCACAAGATCTCTGTGGACAATTGTGATCACCTCTTCGAGAGATAACATGGTCCGGAAACTTTTCCCGTAAAAGATCAATGGTTTCGTTGCTTGTATGGCACGTAGCGCCGTCTTGTTGAAAGTAAACTTTGTCCAGATCAATACCATCCAATTTCGGCCATAAAAAATCATTAATCATCTATCGATGCGCAATCCATTCCCCGTAACTGTTGCTCCAGCCTCATTTTCGAAAAAGTAAGGTCCAATGACCCCGCGGGACCATAAACCGCACCAAACAGTCACACGTTGAGGATAGACAGGCTTTTCAACAATAACTCTTGGGTTTTCCGAGCCCCCAATTTTGCTTGTTGACGAAGCCATCGAGGTGGAAATGGGCCTCATCACTCAAGATAAGTTTTCGATGGAATTCCGGATCATTTTCATGCATTTCAAGGACCCAATCAGCAAAGACTCGACGTTGTTGATGATCGGCTGGCTTGAGTTCTTGTGTTAACTGAACTTTATAAGCCTTAAGACCCAAATGGAATGTCTGATTCCAAAGAACGACGAGGAATGGACAAACCTGGGTTTTCTTCAACACTTTCGGCTACAGCAGCAATATTCTCGGCTGTTCTTGAGCGACGTGCACGGGTTTTATTCTTCACATCACTACCTTGTCCCGACAGCTCGAATTTTTCTACCAATTTCTGTATTGCGGTCCGACAAGGTGCTTCACGACGACCCAAAAATGTTCGAGTTTTACGAACCGTCTCTGCCACATTTTCACCAGTTTTATAGTGAATTTTAATTATTTCAATGCGTTGTTGAATCGTGTATCGTTCAATTTTTATTAATGGCGTAGTTTCTACTTTTCAAATGTCAAAAAATGAAAGCTCCTAAAGTGACATCTACCGAAATAGGGGCCTAATTAAAATAACACCTCTTATTGGAAAACCCTTTATATACTTTGGCCCAAGCACAGTATTTCGTTTCTAGAGGCCGTTGCGAGACGGCATGTTGTATACTTGGGAGGAGTCGGCAGCAGTTTATGCACAGGGTAAACTCTTACCCTGTTAATACCCAATAAATATGTAAGCGCAAAGTCTTAATCTACTAATTGCTCTGATGATGCAAGATGAAAGTGGGACAGTTCAATTCTTATTCCTACGTCATTCGCTCATATATGCACGTACTTACTTCTTAAAGTCTCTCCAGTATTATCTTTACGGCAGCTAAACTATTTTATTTCCCAGGATAGATAATAGCATCCCAAAACTTCCATAAAAGAAAATAATATAGAATTTCATACGATTTTATTACTTTAGAATTGTTTGTTTACATGTTTTTTTATAAATTTTCCCCTTACTTTCAGAATCATGTATGGAAATATCAACAATGGTTGAAATACACATCGAAAAAAATGAAATAGATTTAGGAAGCCGTCCTGTTAAATGTGAAAGTCGCCTTAGAGAATTGGAACAATTACTCCGATCACAAGACTCACCAATCGAATTCATGTGTCACTCATTGGGAATTGGATCTACAGAACGAGATGTACTAGATTTGCATTTATTACAATGCTTCCAAAGAAATACGCCACCGAATTTCCATTTAATGTCGGGACCAATAGAAAAACACAATAACTTTTTACCATTAAGAGACTCAGGTAAGAAACTCTAGTTACGAAGAAAGAATTCATTCAAATCATTTAATCCAAATATTCGTTTTTTACTTTAGGTACTGAAGAGTATCCAACACTATTGCACTTTGCTGCAAAGTGGGGATTAGAGAGGTTAGGCATGCAACTTCTTGAATGTCCAGGTGGTGATGCAGCTTGTGAACTAAAAAGTTTTACTGGAAAAACTCCAGCCGAAATTGCAGAACAAGAAGGTTTTCATAAATTAGCGAACAGTTTAAAAAGCTTCTCGGTGAGTATAAATTTCATAGTTTCTCAGAGGTATAGAATTTGGTTCTAATTTATTGTTTTCGGTCATCCACAGAAAATGCATGAATTTACAACAATGTATCATTACTTTAAAGGAATTAGTGATACCAGTAGTAATAGTAAGGTAATACTCGAACCGAAAATTGTTGATCTACCAAAGAATAAAGTTGAAAAAGAGAATTCAATATCACAACAAAGTCTCGAAGATGCTAAAACACAAGCAGAATATATGGAAATGAGTAGTGGTAGTGATGGTGAATCTTCACGTCCAGCCACAACACTTGCAGTTACCAATTTAAATTATATTAACATTGATTCAGTAGAAGAATGTAATCTTCAATCATCCGATGAGCTAACCAAAAAAGTAGATCAAATTAAAATTATTGCAGAGCCAGAGATTATGTCCAATGAGTTACGCATCAATGAGCCACCATACTATCAATCCAATGAGAATAATAAGGCAGATGAGTTTAGTCAAGAATGTTCAAATCTCCTTGAAAATTGTTCTGTTTCTAGTCAGACGAATTATCTTGTCCAGCCGTCAAATATTCCAGTGAAGTCTATGGATCAGGGTGATTATATGATTCAACCATCAAATAAACCAGTAATGGAGATAATAAACTATATAAACTCTCCTCCACTTTCGATGCCAGAACATAATTACCATGAATGTGGTGATGATGATTCACACTTGAGAATGAATTTCGATAGAAAAAAATCTAAAAATGGTACACTCAAGCGGACGGGTAGTGATGCATCTAAAGGGAATGCAGATGATGAATTGGCAGAGATTATGTATGATTTTAAAAATAATGTCTTAACAATTCGAGAAGTTGAGCAATTGGTAGATAAATGGAAAAATCGAAATGATGTTAAGCAAAGTTTTAAAGAGAAACAGGAACAAATTGAAAGACTGAGAGAGGAATATGATAGAATTCAGGAGCAAATGAAAACTAGACTGAAACGTCCAACTCCATTTGAACGAGTCAAAAAATTATTCTCTAGGAATAAAACAACAACAAAGCAAAATTATGAAGATCCAGATGATGCGAAATCTTCTGTGACATCTTTTCAATCAAGCCAACGACCGATTAGTAGTTTAAGCCTTCAGAGTGTCTCTTCGTCATCATCGTCAGGTCGAATGAGTACGGCAAGTGCATGTAGTGGTACTAGTTTAGGTGACAGTGGAACACATTCCGATCACGAGGATAGAAGACAAATTTTTGTGCCAAGCTGTCGAATAGGATCACCAGGAAGTCTAATGGATAACTATATGATTCCACCGGCGCCTAGACCAGTTACTTTGATTACGACACCAGTAGAAGAAAAAGATCGATTAGTTTTTTCGAATAATACCACCAACAATCGTGCCATAAGTCCGGCTACTAGCCCTGTCGAACATTATATATTATTTCCATCTAATGTACCAGTATTTCAATCGACAAACGATAACCAAAGCCATAGTCATAGTAACGAACCAATACCATTCGGCAGTTTAAATACTATCGAAGAAGCCAAAGAGACAACAACGGACGTAGCTGTCACCCTTCAACCAATCAAAGTACAAACTAATGACAAACTCTATGCTCAAGTGCATAAGAATGATATTTGCAGCAGTTTTAAACCTGTCAACAGCAGTTGTACTATAAATTCTATTGTGAATTTCAAAAAGGAAATGGCAGAAGTTTATCAGAACATAAATAGTCTTGACACAAAACCAGCAATAACT
This sequence comes from Dioctria rufipes, assembly GCA_963924295.1. Lineage (NCBI taxonomy): Eukaryota > Metazoa > Arthropoda > Insecta > Diptera > Asilidae > Dioctria > Dioctria rufipes. The sequence continues at coordinate 218,182,035 of OZ002741.1, forward strand.
AAGGATAGCCGTAAGTTTTGTGAGAGTAACACCGCCATCGTACATATTGTAAATAATGATGAGGATAATGACGCAAATCACAATTATATTAATGTTTAAATTAAACTTATTATTAGTTTTTAAGTGTAATGAATATTTAAAATAATTCGTAATGGATCTCTCTCTCTCTCTCTCTCTCTCTTTCTTCTCGTTACATTGTATTTCATCTGTATTTCATCTAAATAAGTTCAAACGTTTTTATGTAGATTAAATCGCAATATCGAAACCTATACGAAGTATGATTATATCATTATTAGACCTGGTATTTTTGCACTTTTGTACTTTGTAACTTTATGTGTAGATTTTAACGTCATAACTAAAAGCATAAACTGCGAATTTCTATAATCACAACATTATTTATTTTAAATGTACACCTTATGTTTACTGTTGAATTTACAATTATAAATACAAAATATGCTACAATTAATATCTCAGCTTGTGTTTTTTTCACGGCAAGATCTATCTACTTAATTACAATCAACGTTAGCAAATTATAATGAATTTTGGATTTGTTTTTAAGGAGATGGTTACCAGATGAGACTTAAGAGCAAGATCACGTCTGTAAATAGTGCATTCCAAAGAGTGCGTTTACATGATACCAATCTTTTCATCTTTAGGTCCTCCTGGTTGTTTCTGTTCTCTCTTAATTTTAATTCTCATTGACTCCAAATCTGGGAAATGTTTCATTGGTTAAGGAATTATTTGTAAATAATGTTCTTGCGTCATTATGAAATTATGGAACTTGGTGTTGCCATATAAATTTTTTAGTTTTTTACGTATGTTTTTACAATATATATGTAAAAAACTAAAAATTTTATATTTTATTTTATATTTTTAATAATGTGTATAAATATACCTACTTATACAAAAATTTTTATTTTTAAAATAAACAAACCATAAAGTAGGTAAATCAATGTATACACGTACAATATGCAAAAATAATAAAATAAAGTAAAAGAAGAAAAAATGGTGTTGGGCGGAAAAAGAAGAAAGAAGAAAGACGGCTTCTAACTAATTTGAACTAAGTTAAAAAAATGTGCACACACACACACACACACACACACACACACACACACACACACACACACACACACACACACACACACACACACACACACGCATCCACACACACTCACGCAAAGGTTTATTTGGTTAAATGACACGTACATTATTTGCCACTTCTTTGTTGAGGAAAGGAATATTGTAGATCAACACCACCGGTATAAAATTAATTTCACTGCAACTTTTCATTACTGCTAAATTATTTTACCATTGGAAATGAAACTTAAAGCTTTGAGATTATGTAAAAGTCATTTTTCGTTTCAATGCCACCTTGCGATAACACTAAGGTCTTTTCCCATCTAGAATGAAACATAAAACAAAAAAACCACAAAAACTACTTTTTGGTTGTGTTGGGCTTGTTGAAAAAATGTTTTTAATTTTGACAAAAGGTTAATTTTTGCTGACCCGGACTTATCGAAAAAATATGTTTAATTTGAAAAAAGCGCTAAATTTTGTAGATTTACCAGCGGTTAATATAACGAAAAAATACAAAGCTTTATCCCCCACATGAGCTCGAAAAAATTACAATACAGCTATAACTATGGCCGGGACCATGGAAGTAGGGTGCAAAAACAGTTAAAATGATTTCGTGTAAAAATAGGAAATCTTTGATGTTCACCTCCCAGATTAAAAAAAACAAGCTTAGACGCAAAATGTAAATTAAAATGAAAAAGCAAATACAGGGTGTTTTCGCCTAGGAGGACAATAGAGCAAGAGGTGATAGCACTCACCTACCCAAACAAAAAATTATATGGCAGTGGGGGAGGGGGCATATAAACCGTTTAGGCGTTACAAGGTGATTAAGAAGAAAGCTAGTTTTTCACAAAACACCCTGTATCTTAAGTACAGGCCGTACGATCACAGTTAAAAGCTCATTGTGTGCAGAACTTCATGGCTTTTCTAGCGACTGCCCCACCAGTTCCTGAACATAGCATTTTTTATAAAAACTGTAAACTGTAGATTATGTCTTTAATTGGACCTATTACACTCAGTTTTATGAAAAAAACGTCATGTTAAAAACCTTTTTGCATAAAAATAGAGGACAATGTAAAAAAAAAAGGTAAAATAATCCGAAATTCTTATTTTAGACCACCATAGCTCCTAAGAGGAGCGAAGTACCGGGTTGGTTGAGCAGTCGTTAGCCATGCAGTTTTGCATGAGCAGTGAGCTCTTAACTGTGACCATACGCCCTGTACTTTTTAAGATAGAGGGTGTTTTGTGAAAAACTAGTTTTATTTCTTAATCACACTGTAACTCCTAACCGGTTGACATAGCCCCCCGCCCTCCCTGACATATAATTTTTTGTTTGGCTATGTGAGTACTATCACCGCCTTCTCTATTGACCTCCTAGACGGAAACATCCTGTATATGTATATACAGGGTGTTCCGGTGTAGGTGATCCATAGAGAAGGATGTGATAGCTCTCACCTACAAAACAAAAAATTGTACGGTGAAGGAAGTGTAAGACGCGTCGTTTCGACGGTAGGGGGGTGTTAAGATTTTTAGTACTGTTTCCACTTTTCCCCCTGTCATCTTCCGTCGGAAGTTGTAAAACGTCAAAGTCAAAAAATTTAAAAAACAATCCTAATTTTTTCAAAAATTTAACGATTTTCCCGCCAAAATGTATAATAACTATAGTTTTTTTACGAGATTTAGAAACCCCGGAACCTGTAATTTAATTATGTACATGTACCTACCTAAATGCAACCATTTTTGAGATATGCCAGTTTCTATGATTCATAATTTTGTTAATTTTGCTACCGACTATGGTAATCGCGCCTAATTTTGTGCAATTCACGTATAATTAGAAAAATTCATGAGATTATGAATCATAGAAACGGGAATATTTTAAAAACTTTTACATTTAGGTAGGTACATGTGCATAGTCAAATTAAATGTAGCATTCCGGGGTTTCGAAATCTTGTAAAAAAACTGTATAGTTATTATACCTTTTTGCGGGAAAATTGTTAAAATTTGAAAAAATTAGGAATTTTTTCCAATTTTTTTAGTTTCACGTCTTACAACTTCCGACAGAAGATGAACAGGAAGGCTGGTTGGGCATTCATTGCCAAGCTTAGACGGTTTGCTATTATCTGAGATAAATCTCGCCCTGGATAGGGTGTATATCAAGAAATTTACAGGGTGAAAAGTGTAAACAGTACTCAAAATCTCAACCACCCCCTACCGCCGAAACGACGCGTCTTACACTTCCCTTTACTGTACAATTTTTTATTTACCTAGGTGAGTACTATCACCTCCTTCTCTATGGATCACCTACACCGAAACACTTTGTATAACGTACACTTATATACATATTTACTGAAATCCTATTATTTTCAATTTACATTTATCCCTTTTTATATTGCTTAAATGAAATAAATTCTCTATATCTGTCACTATCATATAAAAAATAGCAATATTTTCTAGCAGACCTACTATTATAATTAGTTGGAATAAACCTCTATTAATAATAACTTGCATATTGTATATGCCGACTCATAACGAATCACATTTTATAGGAACACCGTTGAAAATCTCCGTAGCGAGAGTGAAACTGTTTCGAATAGTGTCAATTAAATGCCTAAACGGCTCCCAAATCTTCACCAGAAAAATAAAAAAAAAAATAAAAAAAAAATTATAATATCAACTGATAGGAAAATTTTCGAACATAAATTAGACCGCTAACTATGTTTCGCTACCAATCAATCACTAGTTTCGGGGCAGTAATAATAATTCAAATTAATAGAAATTATTTATTTTAACAGCAAATTATTACGACTAGAGAATCATATTACTTCCTAGGCTATATAAACCTCGAAATTTTTAAAAATTTTTGTAAAATCTAATCAACAAAATGATCCTATGAATGAAATCAGTATAGAAAACCGGCATAGTGCGAGTCGGACACGCACACGAACGGTTCCATACCATCGTACAAGATTTAACACATGTATTATACATTTCATTTATTTTTTCATATAAGAGTAGGGGTCATTTGAAAAAATAAATAAAAATAGTGTTAAATTTTGTACAATGGTACGGAACCCATCGTGCGCGAGTCCGACTAGCACTTGGCCGATGTTTTTTTATAAATTGAATGAATGAAAAACAAATTGCGAAATAATATTTTGTATTTTTATTTAATTATTTATCCAGGATTGCAAAAACAAAGAGTTTTCACAGTTTTCCGTCGTTAATCAATTTATTTTCTGAGTGGCATGGTTACGTAACATGTTTCAAGAAGGTGGCAGTATTTCTTTGTACGGTTGTTGCTAAACTGCCATTATTTCCTCCCAAGCATGATTAGGGGTTTTTTTTTAAAACCGATAACTTGAAAGCTTAAATATCAGGATAACATCCCATCAGGATTAGTCGAATCGATGTCCTGTCCACCGTTTTTTTTTTCATTGTTGTCAAGGGTTTTATTCCAATTGCACAAACAAATTGGTCTTCTTCGGATGCTGATGCTTGGAGAGATTCCGTCAGCATTTTCCATTGCAATTTTCAACTTTTTAATGACAGGGATGAAGTAGGAATGACTTTTCTTATTTGCCAAACAGTCAGTCGAAATCGTATATGTTTTTTTTTTAATTTAGACGATGTACAACAAATGTGCTTTCAATTTTGTCCAGCTGCTTATATCCGCATCTTACCAAATGAATTACTTGGCTCAAAGTAGTATACTTTTCCGTTTTTATTTGTGGCAAAATTGCTTCCAGAGGCCATAGCAAGAAAATCACCACAATTATGTCTTCTCTTTCCCTCAGTGTTACCGTTGGAGGTGCATCCACATAATTAACTATTATTTGGCTAACGTACGAAATTGATTTAATAAGGAGCTCCAATATGTAGTAGGTCTGGTTTCATCTTGTATTGTACTCACATCAATCAATCAAATTATCAGGAATGCGGGTATCATATAAAATTAGTCTGCATTAATGACACTAAGATTACCCCTGTCGGCTCGAAAGAGTTAGCGATAATGAAGGACAACAAATGCAGAGGAAGGGGAGAGCAAATATACAAAAAAATTATTAAAATTATTAACAAGTGGAAACTCTTTTTAAATAACTTTTATCAACTCACAAATCAATAACTAAAAAACTTTGTGTCTGACCGCCTGAGCGCCTGAACGTCTGAGAATGCCGTTCGTAATGAAAGAGCTTTTGGATAGTATACTTGGATGGATTTACAGGGGTTTTTTTTATACAAAATAGTGAATGAGGAGCTTTCCGATGGGGTAAAATTTTCTTACGTTCTGGGGGGTTTTGAGGTGGCGGTGGTAACTACCACCCTTCTTCAGGTTGTCTAATTTGGGCCATATGTTATATGAGTGGAGATTCGAGAGTCGAGATTGGAGAGTCGAGATTCGAGAGTCGAGGGTGGATGAATCGGACATATAAAATCAGAAAAAACTTTTAATATTATCCGTGGGTGTACAATCCATTTTGCTCGACCACCGTTATTTCTGTATTACAAATGGAATGACAAACTTAGTATACCCTATATGTTTTCATCTATATGATATAAAAAACATAAAAAATCAGATGAGAGCCTAAAAATATCGAATTATAAAGGATTTTTTAAATATTAAAGAAAAAATCTAATGTAGTTTTTCTATATTTCAATCTAGCTCAGACTCATATCAAGTCGTCTGCAACAGTGTACGTCATAGCCTCCCCTAGTCACTTCTTACTACTTGGGTGCACACATAAATAAATAGATAATAATAATAAATAAGGCGACAGGATTTTAGTTTTGACACAAACCACTTAGGATATTTTAACTGTCATTCATTAAGCATTTTATCTGAGACACAAACCAAACTTGTCAAAATAAAAATTACTTCTTCATGTTACCGCATCAAAATAATATGTATCAATTCTAAATGTGAATTCGGATTAGAAAGAAAAGAAAATATTTATTAAAATTACAAGAAAATATAATAGTAATTCAAAAATATAAAAATTTAGTTTTCTTTTTTACTGGTAATGCCCTCTGAAAGCTCTTTTATCATTGTGAATATATATAAAAGTACAAACATATAAATTTCCCTCTATGATCAAAGTTGCCTGTGCTAAACGTACTTCAAGGAATGAAGTCATAAAGTTAAGTCTCTATATCATATTTCTCGGCAGGAAGATGTTAACGTCAAGTATTCCTGGTAAGAATTCCACTAGAAAAAGCAGATCAATTTAGTAAGAGGTTGTATGACCCACGAAGACCAAATCAACAGTATTATTTAAATAACTTGGTATGGATGAGAAACATTGTCCTAAATTGTTTACTATGAAACTAGCCCCAAACATTTATCGGGCCGTTTAGAGTGGAACATCATCTTATATCACCCTAGATGTATGTAGACATACGTAAGTAAACTGGCATTGAAGGATTTGAAACTTTAGACTGTTGGAGAACAAGAAGATTATTCAGGTATCCAGATTACGCTATAGGTAATTAATTAAGCAGAAAGGTCTGGCTGTCTGGGATTTTCTTTATGAGATCATACTACCTATATGAAATAAATACATAATGTCAGATAAATGGAAGCAGGTTCTTATAGTTTATACTCTTAAAAGTATTATAGGGATGTATGCAGCGAACAAAGCTCGATAGTATTACAGCGGGAAATGAAATCTTACCATAACTCAAACCGGATGCCTCTGCATACCTCTATATTGGACACGTTATAGGAAATTTGTACAGACATGGCCTAGAGAGGAAGGAATTTAAGCATTTTCGTTCCTTGGAAGGAGCATAGATGCATGCCTCTTTATTGGATGTCCCATAAAACATTTGTAAAGATATACTATAAGGGGGATGCTCTTTAGATTCAGGATGTGATCTATAGGGTATGCTAATTGTATGTCACTCCGGTTGTAATGTATAGAATAGTAATAGTAATGAAAAATGGATTAAACAGGCGGTTTAGAATTTTCTAGGATATCGCCAAAATTGCATTTGCATCAATTAATATGATAACTTCTTTCCTACACAGTACAAAATTTGCACAATTGTTGCTAAAAAGCTTAGGTATTTTTCCTTAAATGTAGGGAATATTCGCTAAAATTCCCTAAATTATAGGGAATAGTCCCTACATTTTAGGAAAAAATACCTAAGCTTTGTGGCAACAATTTGTGAATTTGTTGCAGTTTAGTTTAAATTCAGATTAAACATCCCAATGAAATATTAAACAGAAAACTAAACAGCAATTGCTTTATTTTGTACCTCTTTAATTTTAATCTACCTCTTATTTTTTTAGTAATGCTGGTAACTTGTAATTCATGTTATTTTTTTTTTATATACCTTGTTGGTAGAATATTTTCTATTGTTGGAAGATTTGCAGCGAAAAGTTTTTTTTTGTACGCTCGTCCTTTCGACAAATGAAATCCGTTCCGTATATCTTGTTCAAATTGCATAAACCCGAATTGTTGTACATATAATAATTAAAACCAAAAAAATATATACACTTTCATTTACCAAATAGAAAAGTATTAAAAGCTTAAAAGTTTTTTAATGGAATTTTATATTTCACACCGTCCAAAAAATTCGCCTTGAGAAGTAGAAAAAGTAGAAAAAAATAATTGAAAACATTTGAAAGGTTTCGAATTTCCAACTTTCCAGTTTATTCCGGTATCCTGGTTTGGTCGCCACAATGGGTATTTCAAAAAAATTTTGAAGTTAACTTTCATTTTTCTGAATAATTCATCCGTCATGTGTGCGCCTGACGACCTACCTATTCGCTTAAATTCAAACTTTATATTCGATACCTTAAGTAAGCTTCAATTCGTTATGTTAATCCTCCGAATAAGAATCTCTCCTAAGCGAATAATCTTCCAGATAATCCAACTTTTTCTTCATATCTTTCCCCTTTTGTATGATGTCATACAACTCCTTGACATTACTCAAGGTATATAGAATACAAGCTATTCCCATTACGAACCATGTTCCCTATTAGGTGACGTAATATTGTGAAATGTATAGGAAAGTGCCGCACAGAGAATACAATACTCTATCTCCTCTCTCTCTCTTTCCTATAAAAATGTATATACATCAGTCACAGAAATACGTCACAGACTATCAGCTGCAAAGTTCCAAAATTTTAATGGAAATACCTTGTTTTATATATACGTTGGAAATGACTCTCCTTTATAAGCATTAGGTTCAGTTGAAACCAAAAAAAATCGTTAATTTGCACATATTTATTGAGGAGACGAATGCGTGGTTGTACTACGATCCATTTTGCTGTACAAATAATGAGCAATTATAAAACCTGTTGTGACATACATACGTATACATATGTATTGCTTATGATATACATAGGGTAAATTTAACTGGGTATTAGCTTCAAGGTAATCGAAATACTTAGTTAATTAATCGAATTAATTCAAGCGAATTGTCGAATTGTCATATTTTATTTCTATTTTGGTTTTGGTTTGCCTTTGTCTATCGCTGAATATGTGGTTACAAAAATTTTATATATCTAGCGAATACCAGTTGACGCTATTATAAAGGTATAATTGCAATTACTGAGACATTTTTGAGAATATACAATACCACGAAATTACTCGCTTGTTTTTCGAAGTATTTGTCAGAATACTAAGAGTATTTGGTGACAGACATGAGGTCTGTCTGTTTACTCGAAAGTTTTTACTCGGTGTAAAAACTTTTACGCATTTTTACTCACAAACCGTCTGTTTACTTTTAACTAGTAAAAATCGAGTAAATTTATACGTTTCCCCTCTTGCACATTTTTACTCATGATCAAGAGGATGTGTAACTTTGATATGCAATCAGCTGACTGTCAAAGTATTAAATTTGAGGTTAAGCCGTTTGTTGGGTTATCGAAAGAATGTAAAATGATAATCTAAAGAGTCGAAATAAAAAAAAAAATATTAAAGAAGATGGGTTTTTTAAAACGTATTTCAAATTAATTAATTGTTTTCTGTTTCAGACGGAAAGGTAGCAGCCAAATTTTTGACACATGACAAGCTAAACAAAATTTACTCGAAAAGTGTCTGGTAACTTATTGATTTACTGATTTATCCCCTCTACCACATAAAAGTTTTTACTTGATTTTTACGCAAAGATTTTTACTCAAAAGTAAACAGACAGACCTATGGAGAAAAAGAAAACTAATTTAATTCATCAGTTAAATGTCCCCTATTTGTATTACAGGTATTACTCATTGTTCTAACGAAGGATAAATATTAGAGCTTTGAGCGAGTGGATTATTATGCACTCTAAAGTCAAGGTGTCCTGTTTACAAGCAACCAACTGAATGTCCAGCGATAAGAGGAAAGGGAATAGGCCATGCTTTTCATTTGTGTAAAAAACTTGTTTTAGGTATTTCTTGGAAATGAAAGCAAATCAAAGGTTTAGACTTTGACAGATTATTTCAATTCACTGTTGGGAAGCAGAGAGGCAATCGGAAACTCAATGTACTAGTATGGCTGGGGAGTACCCACTTTCCAACGCCCTTGTCTATCGGTTAATACAGAATGATTAGTTCAAGAGATATAACAGATTTTATAGAAACCTACTGAAAAGCATTCGCAGCACCATCTCGCGGAAACGGTCAATATTTCACCCCCTCCACTACACAATTTTTTGTTCATTTCATCGAGACCTATCGCTGAGCATCCTGTAAGTCGCTTTAAATTGAACGTCCTGCATAATGGAGGATAAAAAATGAATCGTTTATGATATGCGAAGCTTATAAGATTATAGCCAATGTTAAATCTGGCAGACTCAAATGGCTTGAGTTCATTTCAAGAACAAACATTATTTCTATAGTGAACCTTGAGAAACTGTACAAGTAAATCTTTCATCGGATACTGCAGATTGTGCAGAATACTGATTAACATAGTATTGCTCAAGATAGATTTTGTTGTAGAAGTGATATAGAGTATCTCGAACAAACATTTTTCTATCAATAGTAACCAAGCGCGATGGAGGGTCACGGGGTCATGACCCCTACCCCACATACACACACAGCGCCACCTAATCTTCGCGATGCAGTGAATGCGACGCTGAACTGTAGAGTGAATTGTCAAAGTTTTAAAGGACGATTTTTGTATGGTACGGATAGAATGTGTAGCTGATGCCGGCGATTAAGGTTGGTACTGTAACGCAGTTTTCCAATCTGCGGCGACAGCTGGCGCTGGGTTGGGCGTTTCTCTGTCTTCTTTTTAGTAGTAATAGTGGAGTCTGGAGTGGGTATAATAGTTATTCGTTCGTAGCTCTTTGTCTTTGAAACGTGTACGATTTTTTTAGAATTTTCTTGTGTTTTATATAGTGTCGAAAAGTCATCTATCATACCTATCACAGGATGGTAAGTAATTTTGGAATACTACATATTTATTTTAGTGTTTGATTGTTTAGAAAAAGGCACGCAATGCTTAGCAGTCCGGTTATTATGATGCTTTTATATTTTTGTTGTACCGATTACTCCTATCGACGAAAAAGCACACAATTTCGAGATTTGAAAGTGTTATTGTTTTTAAGAAATTAGTCAGCGATCATAAATTTTTTTAACCTATCTGATTTTCCGATATAAAATCGATGGCCAGAGAACTTGGTGGGGAGCTCGCAACAGGAACAAACAAACTGACTTAACGAATTTCGATTTAAGGTTCTTCCAGTAGAACCCCAGTTCCATGCAATCATCCATTATTTTTCGTAGCGACACTGATTCAAGCCTGAGTTGTTCAAAATTTTAACGTTCTTAGGGAAGCATTAATCTTTTCTTAGAAATATACTTGCAACGGTCCAAAGGAATTGGTGGATTGATTCTGGTGGTTCACTCTTTCGGAAAAGGACACAAGCATTCAGTTTTCTTAGAGAGATTTGACATTTTTTCTTTAGATTTATCATGCACTACCATGGTTTCAAAGAGTTATATTGATTCAGCTGCCTTGGGTGGTTTTGGTCGCTAAAAATATTTATGAGCGTTGGCAATTATACATTTTGTTCTTAGAAATTTACTTGAGCATTTTTCTTTCGAATTTTCGTGGCTGAAAACCAACAGTTGGATTGATTCGAGTGCCGCTAAAAATGATTCTGCAATTTTTCTTCAGAGTTTTTACGGCTAAACTATAAAAAAAAATCCATTCGCTTTCCTCTGCGGCAGTAGGCGTTGCTTTGCTTGTACTTTCGTATTAATTCAGGTAGTGTTGTTTAATTTAACTTCACGTGTACTATTAATTTGTAGGAGAAGGATAAGCTTGCTGTATTAGTTAGCGATGGAGGTAGAAATAGTAACGAAAGTGTAAAACGGAAGATTGATAAGAACATTGACAACTTTTTTCAGAAGAAGCAAGATCAGTTAAGTTCCCATCAGAAGAAATAGTTAGAAACATATCATGCACTCCTACTCCCTCCTATAATTTTAAATGTGACTCAAGGTGCAAGCCCACTCTCAGTCAATTACTTCATCTATATCTACAATATCTGCACGACAAGGTGTATCTGGTTATGAGTCCTTAATATCCACCCTGAGATCGACATTGATGTGGATCATATTATCGATAGGTTTTCCAAATCAAACCGAAAACTGTATTTTGTTATATAACATTAATATGATTAAAAAACAAAATTTTTAAAAACTCCTTCTCCCGGTTTTTTCCTCCCCAGGATGCAGGTCTGGATATGCGCCTGATAATAACAGTGTATTACCCTTAATTCACCTACTTTTTCTTATGTATTTGTTTATTTCTCAAAAGAACTGATTTTGCTCTGGAAAATTAAAAACATACTTATGCCCAAAGTAACGGTAACATGACTGATGCGTGACTATTCAGAGCCTTCAACCGCATAGTGATTTCGGAAATCAAGCAACGTTAAAGGAAGTTTATATGCAAATAAATAATTCACTCTCATTTTACATTTGCTTGGATGGGTCTGGGTCTGGGTCTGGGGGCATCTATCACGATTCACGATCTCCATCGTCACGGTAAGCGTAGCATATAGGCATTGACCAAACATCAAAATTTGTACAAAGTTTTCTTTTTTTATTTTAATCGCAAATTTTTAGGTTTAATTTCGTAAAGACAATAGCCACTTTGTTGTACAGTTAATTAAAAACAAAAACTATTATGGCCACCAAATATGTGACTTATGTTGTCTTTGGTTTCATAAAGTTCCTTCAAATTCGTGATCAATTTTTATACATTACATTTGTCCACGAAAACATCATTTATATGCCGATTTTATGGCTATTGAAAATATAAAAACGACTTTTCTTTGAATTTTATTAATTGAAGTTCAGGTCACGAGTCAATGTTTCTTCCAAAATCGTCACGTTATCTAGAGAACCAATGTAAATGGCTTTGTATTTGTTTTAAGTTCATTAAACTGTATTTCGATATTTTGATGTAGCTGTTCAGACCAGACACCATCAGTAATTAACCAAGTCAGAGCAATAATGTTAGGCAAAACATTGAACAAAATTCAGTTGCCTCAGTTGTATTTCTAACATTGCTAAAATATTCTGAAAAAAAAACCCAATAAATTTCAGATATTAACAGTGCTTTAGAGTTAAGTATAACAAATTTGTTCAATTTAAATACTTTATTCAAACCAAAATATCGATCGTCTGAGTTCAATGCTGTAACAAATAAAAATTAAGTGTTTCGAGATAATTGACATTTAAGTTGTAATGAAGAGGGAATACCAAATAAAAATTAAGTGTTTCGAGATAATTGACATTTAAGTTGTAATGAAGAGGGAATACCAATGAAAATTCAAAATTGACCTTCTGCTTGCACCAGATATCTCGAGAACAGGTATGTCTTATTTATCCAAATAAATTTTAATATTTAGATCAAGGTCCAATCCGTGAAATAAGTGTGCCTAAATATATAGTGAAAAACAAAATTTTTGTATGGCTACAATGCAAACGGAATGACAAATCTAGTACACCCTATTATATTTCATCTGGGAAATAAAAAAATTCAAAACTGAGATGTGCAAAAAGCAAACAAACAACAAGGTAGAAAAGAATGAATATTTAACTGGTTTTCCAATAAGAGGTGTTATTTTGATATTCAAAGAAAAATACCATTTTTTTAGATAAATGATCGGATCTTTATTTCATTATAAAGAGGAAGGTATGCCGTTAATAATGGAAAATAACATCAGCCAAATGACCACCACGACCACGCCTACAGGACCATATCCTTTTCATGAAATTTTCCATAACCAAATCGTAAAGTGGCTGCCCTATGTCCTCGATAGCATCACGAATTCCATCTTTGAGGTCTTGAATCAGCGCTGGGCTGTTGGCATAGACCTTCTCTTTCACGTGGCCCCAAAGGAAGAAGTCGCAAGGTGTTAAGTCACAAGATCTCGGTGGCCAATTGTAATCACCTCTTCGAGAGATAACACGGTCCGGAAACTTTTCCCGTAAAAGATTAATGGTTTCGTTGCTTGTATGGCACGTAGTGTCGTCTTGTTGAAAGTAAACGTTGTCCAGATCAATACCATCCAATTCCGGCCATAAAAAATCATAATCATCTGTCGATAGCGCAATCCATTCACCGTAACTGTTGCTCCAGCCTCATTTTCGAAAAAGTAAGGTCCAATGACCCCGCGGGACCATAAACCGCACCAAACAGTCACACGTTGAGGATAGACAGGCTTTTCAACAATAACTCTTGGGTTTTCCGAGCCCCCAATTTTGCTTGTTGACGAAGCCATCGAGGTGGAAATGGGCCTCATCACTCAAGATAAGTTTTCGATGGAATTCCGGATCATTTTCATGCATTTCAAGGACTCAATCAGCAAAGACTCGACGTTGTTGATGATCGGCCGGCTTGAGTTCTTGTGTTAACTGAACTTTATAAGCCAAATCTTTATGCAAAATATGGTGTAATGACGTTTGTGGAATGCCTAATTCCAAAGAACGACGAGGAATGGACAAACCTGGGTTTTCTTCAACACTTTCGGCTATAGCAGCAATATTCTCGGCTGTTCTTGAGCGACGTGCACGGGTTTTATTCTTCACGTCACTAACTTGTCCCGGCAGCTCGAATTTTTCTACCAATTTCTGTATTGTGGTCCGACAAGGTGCGTTGTTGAATCGTGTATCGTTCCATTTTTATTAATGGCGTAGTTTCTACTTGTCAAATGTCAAAAAATGACAGCTCCAAAAGTGACATCTACCGAAATTGCGGGCTAATAAAAATAACACCTCTTATTTTTTCCATTAAATAAAAGATTATTTATTTGAAATGTTGTATATTACTTGAATATACATATTTTTATTAGACACCTACACCAGTGGTGTGGCATCTTTGGAAGCAAGGGAAGCATTGCTTCCCTTAGGTTTTTGATTTAATTTAATTAAAGCAAATAAAAAATTTCTTCAAAAGGCTTTCTATTCGTCCTTCGTTGTAAACTATCAAAGACAAGCAATAATAAAATCACCTCCACCGGAACAAATTGAACAAAATCAAATCAGTCGAATAACATGCAAGGTAAAGTACAACATTCGAGCACGGTTCTGTCT